>CM061552.1:293738354-294938354 GCA_030864225.1 Capsicum baccatum var. pendulum
AACATTGTACAGAAGAAGAGACTAAGGTTATGAGCATAAGAGAAGAAGAAGATATTATTTATCCGATGACAGTTACGGAATACAAGTTTAGCTCTTATAGAGCTACCCCCACTATTTCCTCTTAACCGCCTAACAGCTTTTGTGACTTTCCTCTTAACAACTTCTAACTAACTACAATGTGAAATGATGCTTTTGCCCTTACTCTCTAATTAGTACATAACACTCAAACTTGATAATACTTTAACAGTTGAACCAGCGCAGTTACACGTTATTATTAGTTATCCCTAAGGGCTCTTTTGATCGGGAAATAAGTTATCCCGGGATTGTTATTCCACCCTCAATATGGGATAAAAATAATACTACAATTTCGGATAACTAATCTCGAGATGAGTTATCCCATGATTTAATTTCAATCGAAAATAGAATAAACTTATTTCAAAATTAATTTCAAAATTAGTTACCCTTTATCTCTCGTACCAAACGAGCCCTAAAAGTTAAACTGGTTTATGATCATTATATAATTAGTTCTTACAATTAATAAAGTAGCAACCTTTTGGTTTTTGTTAATCACATGGGATGATTAAGAAGTGAATAATGCTTGACAATTAGCCACATGATTAGAGATATATTTTGCAATTATTAACATGTAATTTTACAATATTTTTATTATATGGTCTAGCTAGCCCTCAATCAGTTGTCTCAGATCTGATTGACAGGTTTGCATGATGTGTTAATTTTGTCAAAGAGTTACATGTGCCTTAAAAAATGAGAAGATGAGGCAAGGTTATTTTATTAAATTAAATTAATCGTTTTTTCTTTTCTCAATCTGAGTAATAACTGTTGACAGATATCTTAGGGAATTGTATATTTTATACTAAATTTGTTTGGATAAAAACTAATAATATTTAAAAAGCACAAAGTATATGAATAAATGAAACAGACAGAATGAGAAACTTCTTTTAGCTATACCATACGTATGTGGTTGGGATTGTTTCTAGGCACATTTGACTTTATATATAATTTCATGTTTAGGGGTCGAAAATAAAGGCTGACAGTATAAAAAAACTATATTATCAGCATAATCTAATTGGTTATAGCACATTATTTACTGCATGTAATAGGTTATCAAATTAGAATTACGATAGATAATTTGTGAACTTTTATAGGTTTTTAATTTAATAATGATAACTTATCATAAACTATCTGTGCACACAAGTTAAACTCTTTCTCAAATTGCATAAGTTTTTTTTTTACTAAGAAATTGTGTAAAAACTCACAAGGAAAATCCACTTCAGAAATATTGGAAGAAAATTGGTTAAGAAAACAATCAAGTGGATACATACAGTGGTGGAGCTGCTAGGGATATTAATTGGTACTTTTTCCTTGCAATAAAAAAATTAAAAACTTTATATATATATATATATATATATATATATATATATATATATATATATATATATATATATATATATATATATATATATATATATATTATGTTAATTATTTTAATTTCTTTGTGTATTTAATTTACTTCTTGACTCTCATTTGGTGAAAAGTCTAATTCTATGTATCATTGTCATGCATAAAATTCAGACGTAAAGTATAGCGCAATAGCATACTTCATCTCAAATTATTTGTTGTTTTTATTTTTACGCGCCCCTCTAAAAATATTAATTAATTAAGAGAGGTTTTTAGCTATTTTACATAGATATATGCTTCTATTTATTAAATGCTTTTGTTATTTATGTACTATCAGCTTAAGTTGTTTGTAAACTTCAATAACAGCCACTACTGATAAGGTAAAACCAAAAGAAAGTGTAATTAATTTTGTTTTATACTTTCTAAAATGAGAAATAATTTAAGACAAGGTTTTAATGAAATACACAATAACAACAACATATTCAGTGTAATATACAAGTGAAGTCTAAGAAGGATTGTATGTTTACACAAACCTTACCCCTAGACCCTCAACCAACTATATTTAGAAATCATGATAAATAATTTGAGACGGAGAATAATACACAAGTGAAGTCTAGGAAGGGCTGTACGTTTACACAGACCTTACCCCTAGACCCTCGATCAACTATATTTAGAAATCACAATAAATAATTTGAGACAGTGTAATTCACAAACGAAGTCTTAAGAAGGGTTGTATGTTTACACAGACTTTATCCCTAAACCCTCGACCAATTATGTTTAGAAATCACGATAAATAATTTGAGACGGAGGAAGTACCTTTTTCATGTTATAAGCCATATGTTTAGAGCTGAATTTCTCCAAGCTATCATAAGTATTTCTTGCACATTTAAAAGCATGAACTTGCATAAATCCTGGCATGTCAGTGACCAATACTTTAACTTGAAGAATTGCTGCCATTGATGCCACATTTAACTCAACATTTGTCACTGATTTTCTTGTACTACTCTCAATACAAGAAGCTGACTTTCTTGAATATTCAACAATTGGATTATTATTTTTTGATATTTCAATTTCTTCCTTAACATTATTAACAACAACAACTCCTTCAATGGATGAAACTGATTTTCTTGCTGTTGACATGACAACAACATTATTGTTATTATTATTATTTTTTGACTCACCTTGATGATGATTTTCACGATATGTTTTCGATCTTCTAAGTGGCCATCCTTTTGATATACCTTTCTTTAACATGATCGATATATCTGATTCTGGCTTCGGCTTTGACTTTGGATTTCCAGTATCTAAGTTGTATACATACATGGATCCTTTGTTTTGCTTTTCTCCTACTGTTCTTGTTGCCATTTTTTATTTTTTTTTTGGAGGTGTGTCGAGTTTGTTGATTGGTATTTTGGTGGAATGAGAAGAAATAATGGTGTATATAAATCTTGATAATATGGGGTGGGGGTGGGTTGGAGTGGGGGTGGGGGTGTGGTGTGTTAATTAGTTGGGGTCAAAGGGAAGTATATCATTTGAAGACAGTGTAATTTAGTAGTTGATAAGTAAAAATATTTAGTTAGTTTCAGTTTATATGACATATTTTGATCGAATTTGAAATTTAAAAAATAAAAAAATATTTGGTGGTTTTTATTAAGTTATTTTTTATTAAAAAATATACTATTATTATTATTTTTAATTAGGTGAGACCTTATAAATTATAAGTGAAATTAATAAAAAAAAAAAAAATTATAGCTTTAAATAGTTATCAAATAAAAAAAATAATATTCTATTTGAAACAGATCAAAATAATAACTCATAAAATAATACGATGCGAGTATCAGAAAATACTTTATCTTGGTAAAATAACTTACATATCCTTAACATTATTTACAAAAATATAAATTTTGAAAGTTTATTTAAATGGAAAAGGCTGACTTGCCAAAATGGAATGATTGAAGGAATTAACAATTCTGTCTTGGAAATGATGATTCAAGGATTACAAAAAACAAAACAAAAAGATCAAATAAAAACTAGATATGCAAGAATAAAAAAATTATGTGTCAAATTAAAAATGCTTGGATAAAAATAATGTAAATTCACATCTTTAACTTATCATATTTAACAATTCATTTTTATAAAATAATTATAAAAATTTCAATTAATTATGTATCTTTCTTATGTTATTGGAGAGCTAATTATTTATTTTTATAAGGAAATAATATATCTTTATTGTATGTATTATTTATTTCGATAGATCCAAAAAAAAAAAAAAATATCGAGGTCTAATTATATATCTTTATAAAAAAAAAAATATCTTTATTAGATATATTGGGAGCTTTTTCAATCGTAATTTTACTATATCACCCCTAATTAATTATTATAAGTCATCTAGGTATTAAAAAATTAATAATATTTAATAAAAAATAAAATAGAAATAAAATGATAAATCAACTCTTGATTTTTAAATTACTTGACATCTTATATGAGACCTGCTTAATTTTTTTTCACAAATATTTTTTATAACAATTTTGTTATATCACTTCTAATTAGTTATTATGAGTTATTTAATACATGTCTGATTCACCACATCGTGATATTTGGTTGAATCTTACGTATTAAAAAATTAATCATGTTTAATAGAAAAAGTAAATTAGACATTTATAACATGTCTGATTCAACTGCTTCAATCATAATTTTATTATATCACACCTAATTGATTATTATCTCATCTAAGTATAAAAAATATTAAATAAAAAGAAAAATAAACACAAATTAACTCTTGTTGTTTTAAATTAACTTGACATCTTACATGAGACTCACTTAAATGTTTTTTGTAGCAATTTTGCTATATCACTTCTAATTAGTTATTATGAGTCATTTAAGACATGTCTACTTTGCTACTTCAGCATGATCTATGATTGATTTTCGAAATTATCTCAGTGTCACTTAAATTAGAATAGAAGAAAAGGTATTATAAATCACAATAATTAAAAACTTAAACTATTTTTAAAATATAATTGATTATCAATGCCACAAAAATTCGGACATGGAAAGTAACATATATTATTTAAAAATTACATAAATATTATTATAAATTATAATAGTTGACAACTTAAATATCTAAAAATATATTAAAAATATGATTATCTAAGTTCTGTCTGTGTCATATAAATTAAAACGAAAGATAATATATATTGGGCCCGTAATGACACGGGCCTCGACATCTAGTACATAAATAAGTCCAAAAAATGCTTATTACACTTTCTAGAGCAAGCAAATTCAAAACATATATAATTGTATTAAATATAGAATTTTTTTAAAAAATATACATACACACAATTTTGTCGAAACAAATAGAATTATTTATAGAATTCATTTTTGAGCCACGTCTACTTGGAATTTGGAAAGCACTTAGTCATAAAAAGAATAAATAGTATGGTCAAATTTGTTTTGATTAGATATTAGGTAAAGGGTTAATCAAAAGTAGCAAACCATGTGTTATTGCCTATAATTTAGGATAATAAAATGGTGGTGTTGTTTAAACAAGATTTGATGTATTTTTGACTCTATTATATAATTATATCTTTCGGGGTATATTTGTTTTTTTTCTCCTAACCACATACAGACCCCTAACTTCCCACCGCCAGTATTAAATTCTTAATCACTACTCATTGTCCCACTACAGTTTTTGTTTCAGATATATTTATATTGAGATATTGTTAAATTTAAAATTATGTATATTGTATGGCTTAGTTTTTGAGGTGACAATTTAATAGGAAAACAATATTCACTTTGGAGAGCTCGAATGTGAAATTTAATTAAGAATGTAAAAATTTTAATTAATTATCGCGTAATTTGTATTGGTACTTCATTTTGTTTTTTTCCTATTTGTTTTTTTGTAAATTGATTGTATGGATGCTTGAATTTTCTCTTCTGTGTAGTTTTATTTATCGCTTTCTAAAATTTAATTTTTATTTTTATTTGTTATTTTTAATAAATCAAGAAAAGTAACTTTTTTCTATGTAAATTCTTAACATTAACTATTTGTTTTTTGAATCATTTTTTAGTATCTATTATCAAACATCAATTAATCGGGTAACATAAAAAATTACTATATCAATCATTGTTTTCATAACAAGTCAAAATAGGATAAGTAAATTCATAACATTAATTTCTTGTTTTTCAAATTATTTTTCAGTATCTATTGCCAAACATCCATTAATAGGGTAACAAGAATAAAAATTCACTTTGGAGAGCTCGAATGTGAAATTTGATTAAGAGTGTAAGGATTCCAGCCATACATCACGTAATTTGTGTTGGTTCTTCATTTTGTTTTTTTTCTATTTGTTTATTTGTAGATTGATTGTTTGGAAGATTGAATCTACTCCCTTCATTAGAATTTACTTATTATTATTTTTTTAATTTAATTTTTATTTTTATTTATCACTTTTGATAAATTAAGAAAAGATAATTTTTTTCATGTTTTATCCTCAATATAATACTTATTTTTTAAATCATTTTCTAGTACTTATTACCAAATATCAATTAATAGGGTAGTACAATAAAATTACTGTATCAATCATTATTTTCTTAATAGGTGTGTCAAATCAAAATATTCTAAGTAAATTCAAATGGAGGAAATTTTTTTTTTTTTTTTTATTAATTGTCATTGGAGGGTTGTTGAATAAAATTCTTTCACCTTTAACTAGAGGTGTTGAGCTTAAGTTTTGAGTATAAAAAACGCAACAATTTATAAGAATAATTTTGAAGATGCAGCATCTCGAATTTTTGACTCAGCGTGTTTCAGAGGCCTAACTTCAAGGTCGACAAGTTTTGTCTTTTGACCTTAAAGGTAAAGCAGGAGTCAAAAGTTCAAGACCATCCATTGTTAATGTCATAAGGTATAATTTCATGGAAAAATTTTGATAGAAAGTGTTGCTCGCTTAATTAGGTTTTATGGTGACACAAATTTAAATTAATATGGACTCTAATATAAATATCGAATATCAAATGAAAAATTAAACCAAAAATATCTTGTTTTCTTTGCAAATTAACAAATAGGTATGTAGCTCTTTATAGTTAATAATAACCAAATGGAGAAGACAACATTCTATGGCAGGAATGGCACAATGGGTGAAAAAATATTCAAGCTCCATATTGAGTTATTAGCAAACAAAGAGGAAGACTATAAATAGAACATGTGGTGTTTTTCAATTTCTTTTTCCTTCTAGGAAATTGAAAATTTGGATTTTTCTCTTGAATATTTAATTTTTATGTAGTGATCTATGTGAAACACTATTTACGTTTTTATGTAGAATAATCATCGGTAATCGTTCATAAAATTAAGATTAATAAACTGAAAAATAAATAGATTATCTGTTATAATACGTTAAAAAAATCTTTATAGTATCGAGATTTTTTAGACAACAATTTAAACAAATTAAATTATTTGGAGTTGAGTTTAATTTCTCTACATCGATGATGTAAAAAGACTTCATACTATCATAGTCATTTAAAGGATCTTTATCAATATTTTTTTAGGTAATTTATCATCTAATATTCTCTATTCATGAATCTAATTAATTTAAATTTGTCCATGTAAAATTCATTGAACTAGAAGCACTTTCTATCAAAATATTTTTCTTTTCTAAATAGGTTAAATTCAAAATCTTTAATTAACATCGAAGAATTCTAATTCATTTCACCATACTATTTTTTATAAGATAGGTTGATGGAGTGGATAAAAGCTATCAACCTCAACACATATCATTGATACCAACTTCTTTGCTCCTCATCATCTTCAAGTTTCCAAGAGAATAAAGCAATAAATATACACCAATTTTATTTTTTGTGTTCACTTTTATTTGTTCACTTAAATTTTTCATATAAATTTAAGAAATAATAATTAATATGAGTATTTCACAATAATATTTATATTAATTAATGTATTTATAATCTTTAGCTTTGAAAAGAGATTGGAAGAATAAGTAATTAATATTGATCAGGGTAAAATAAGAAAAAATAATTTTCTATTTGTATGTTAAAACACTACTAGAAAATAAGAAATTAGCGACAAATTAAATTTTGCTAAAACACTAAATATCCCATGCTAATTCCATTTAGCTACGAATTGGCGACAGATTATATGAAAATTTAAGTGCCCAGGAGCTTTTTAGCGAAGAAATAGCTGGGAATTACCGATAAATTCCATAGTTGATTCAATGTTTTCTTCTTGTGAAAACAACAAGTAAAGTGAAAGCTTATTTTTGAAAGGGTGAAGCATCTAGTACCCCTGAACTATGATCAAATCTGTCACGATACACTCCAACTTCATATGGGTCTTATTACCTCGCTGAACTCAATTTTAGCATATTTTTGTCACCCTTTTATGCTGATGTGACACCTTTTGTCAATCTTTTTAGCTAACATGACACTTTTGACGTGGGCCCCATTTTATGTAATAAAGGTGTTACGTCAGCACAAAAAGGTGCAAAAAATATACTAAAATTGAGCTCAGGGAGGTAATAGGACCCTTGTGAAGTTAGAGTGTATCGTAGCAACTATGGTCATAGTTCGAAGGGGTACTGAATGTTTATCTCTTTTTGAAATACTAGATAAGTAAAAGTGAACGAAAGAGTGTAATTAATTCCCTCTATTTTTTTTTTCTTCTCTATTTTTCTATTGTATTTTCCGTCACTTTCAAAGACATTTATTGAAGAATGGGAAGTGAGGTTGTTGATCAAAGTTGAGAAGACAAGAGAATTTAAGAGAAATGGTTGTTTAATTGAATTATACCTTCATTGATGTTAACTCTTTTGAGAAAGACAATGTTGCTAAGGCCTCACATGTTCGGTACTTAGGTTAGACAAAATTTACACTGTTTGAAACTTATCCATTCTTGTTTTTTCGTTGTATAGGAAAAAATGACTAAAGTTTCAACAAGCTACTTCTAGACTTCTAGTTTTATCTTCTTTTTTTTCATGTTCAACTCACTTAAATGGTAATTGCAAATACACTTATACGATAAGTATAAATTGATAAAAAAGGGAGTCCAGTGCACTAAAGTTCTCGTTATGTACAGGGTTCGGGGAAGGAACTCACTACAAACGTATATTGTATGCAGTCTTATCTTGCATTTCTGCCAGAGATTGTTTCAAGGTTTAAACTCGTGACCTCCTGATCACAGGCAACAACTTTACCAAAGCTCCCCTTCAATAAGTATAAATTGATAACATATTGAAACAAATAGTAATCAATATGCCATCACTAAGTTAAATTACATCAAGAGATGATTATAGCAACTTAGGTTTTATGAACACTTCACCATTAAATGATTCACTTTTAAGTTCTCATCTCTGACTCGAGATAACATAGGATCAAACTCTAATCCATCTAATATCTTTTTCAATCAAGAAAGGAAGAGAACTGAACTCACTGATGGTGTATTTTGGTACGACGAAGGAAAATAGAAAATATTTTTTAATTTTCCCCAGAAAATTAATTTCATAAGTGACATTCCATATTGATCGTGTCCTCTCCACCTTCCAACAACCCCCTCCTTCACCTCCATAGCTTCCATCCCCACCACCCCTACCCCGACCTCAATCTTCAATAGTATTTATCTAGACTATATAAAAATATTTTTAGAATAATATTTTTTGCTTATGTACTAAGCATAAAAAAAACCCTACTTATTTTCTTTAGGAAACTATTTTTTCAACAAACATTTTCCTCTGTACCGAACACACTAAACTATTTTGAGAGTAATAGCAATTAGAAGAAGAAATATAATAGAGGTGAATCACAAAAATAGACCCCAATTGGGTTGACTTTCAAATTTTAGCCCCAAATAAAAAATCTTTCTTAAAATAGTCTTTACCTATTAACAATATTTTTCTGGACAAAATTGTCCCTGATTAATGAAGTAAATTACATAAACGATCCTCATAATGGGTAACAACTTCATATTTATATCTTTTAACTTTTATTTTTTTTCTCTTTTTAATTTTACTTTGATTTTTTTTCTCTTTTTATTTTTAATTTTCTCTACCCTTACTTTTTTCCTCTCAACTTTTTTTTTCTTTTTTATTTTTTTCCTCTTTTGTTTTGTTCTTTTTAGTTTTTCTCAACCCTTACTTTTTTCTTTACACCTTTCAACGTCTACTTTTATAAAAAAAAAAAAAATCATTTTTCTTTGATTTTTTTCTTTTTAAATTTTTCTCGACCTTTATTTTTATTTAATTATTTTTAATCAACCTTTATTTTTTCCTATTCTCTCTCAACTTCTACATTTTCTTTAATTTTTGTTTTTTTAATATTTTTCTTCATTTTCTTCCTTTTTCACATTTTTTATTATTTTTATTTTTTTCTTCGATTTCTTCCATTCAAGTTACATCTCAAGAGCAAGAGTTGACACTATCACATTATAAAGACAAGACTTATGACTTTCAAAAAATAAGCTACGTTTCATGGGCAAGCGTTGATACTACTACATTGTAGAGGCAAGACTTATGACTTTCAAACAACAAGTTATATTTCATGGGCAAGAGTCGACACTATCACATTGTATTTTGATTTATGAGATGTTTTATCTCTTACCTTAGAGGAAAGACTTAGCTCAGGGACTTTCAAACAATAAATTATACCCCACGTTCAAGAGTTGGCTCTACCACGTTATGTTTTCATTTATGAGATGTTCTACAACTATTGTCTTATTAGAGGCAAGACTTAGCTCAAGAACTTTCAAACAATAAGTTATGTTTCATGGGCAAGAGTTGACACTACCACGTTGTATTTTGATTTATGAGATGTTCTACAACTATTGTCTTAGAAGCAAGATTTAGCTCAGGGACTTTCAAACAACAAATTATGCCCCACGGGCAAGAGTTGACTCTACCACATTATGTTTTCATTTATGAGATGTGCTACAACTATTGCATTAGAGGCAAGACTTAGCTCAAGAACTTTCAAACAATAAGTTATGTTTCATGGGCAAGAGTTGACACTACCACGTTGTATTTTGATTTATGAGATGTTCTACAACTATTGTCTTAGAAGCAAGATTTAGCTCAGGGACTTTCAAACAACAAATTATGCCCCACGGGCAAGAGTTGACTCTACCACATTATGTTTTCATTTATGAGATGTGCTACAACTATTGCATTAGAGGCAAGACTTAGCTCAAGGACTTTCAAACAATAAATTATGCCTCATGGGCAAGAGTTGACTTTATACGTTATATTTTCATTTATGAGATGTTCTACAACTATTACCTTAGAGGCAAGACTTAGCTCAAGGACTTTCAAACAATAAATTATGCCCCACGGGCAAAAGTTGATTCTACCACATTATGTTTTCATTTATGAGATGTTCTACAACTCTTGCCTCTTGCCTTGAATCAAGGATTTTCAAACTATAAATTATGTTCCACGGGTAAGAGTTAACTCTACCACATTATATTTTCATTTTTGAGATGTTCTACGACTATTGCTTTAGAGGCAAGACTTGGCTCAAAGACTTTCAAACTACAAATTATGCCCCACAGACAAGAATTGACTTTACCACATTATGTTTTTCATTTATGAGATGTTCTACAACTATTGCCTTAGAAGCAAGACTTAATTAGCTCAAGAACTTTCAAATTACAAATTATGCCCCACGGGAAAGAGTTGACTCTACCACATTATATTTTTATTTATGAGATTTTCTACAACTATTGTCTTAGAGGCAAAACTTAGCTCAAGGACTTTCAAACTATAAATTATGCCCAACGGGCAAGAGTTGACACTACCACGTTATGTTTTCATTTATGAGATTTTCTACAACTCTTGCCTTAGAGGCAAGACTTAATTAGCTCAAGGACTTTCAAACTACAAATTATGCTCCACGGCCAAGAGTTGACACTACCACGTTATGTCTTCATTTATGAGATGTTCTACAACTCTTGCCTTAGAGGCAAGACTTAGGTCAAGGACTTTCAAAGTACAAATTATGCACTACCACATTATGGCTTCATTTATGAGATGTTCTACAACTCTTGCCTCAGAGGCAATACTTAGCTCAAAGACTTTCAAACTACAAATTATGCCCCATGGGTAAGAGTTAACACTATCACGTTATGTCTTCATTTATGAAATGTTCTACAACTCTTGCCTTAGAGGCAAGACTTGGCTCAAGGACTTACAAATAATAAATTATGTCTCACAGACAAGAATTGACACTACCACATTATGTCTTTATTTATGAGATATTCTACAACTCTCGCCTGAGAGACACGACTTATCTCAGGAATTTTCAAAGAACTTCGTAACAACAATTCATGCCCTTAAATTTTCTTTGATATCTAAAAAAGAAGACACCTTTGCGGATTATCCAATTTTTTGTTTATTAGCAAAATATAATAGAAGTTGAGAAAAAAGAAAATAGCGATCAAACAAAATAGAGAAATAAAAAAAGATTGAGGAAAAAAGGAAAGAAAAAAATAAAGATCAAGAAAAAAGCAAAGAATTAAAAAAATTAAGAAAAATAAAAATGAGAGAAAAAATAAAAATAAAGTTTGAGATAAAGGAGGGGAAAAAAGAACTGAAAAAAGAAAAAAACGATCAAACAAAATAGAGAAATAAAAAAAAAGAGTGAGAAAAAAAAGGCAAGAAAAAAATAATGATTAAGAACAAAGCAAAGAATTAAAAAAATTGAGAAAATAAAAAATGAGAGGAAAAAATAAAAATAAAGTTTGAGAAAAATGAGGAAAAAAAAGAGAACTGATAAAAAACAAAAAGAAAAAAATAAAGATTAAAGATAAATTAATTAAAAAAAATAGATAATGCTTGAGAAAAAAGAAAAAAATAAAGGTTGAGACAAAATAATTAAAACATGAAAATAAAATTAAATAAAAAAATAAAAAGTAAAAATAACAAAAAAAAAGTAGAATAATAAAATTAAAGGAAAAAAATAAAAAAGTAAAAAAATAAAATTAAAGGAAAAACTAAAAGTGAAAATAATAAAAAATAAAATTTGAGAGACAAATAAGTATGGAAAGTTTAAAAAATATATTTGAGATGTAGATGGGCAAAATAGTACTTGTACTATACTTAAAAAGTAAGGAAGGTTATTCTTTAAAGACATTTTTTATTGGGGTCAAATATCTAAAGCCACTCATATTTGGGTTCATGACATGCAATTTTCGGAAACATAATTTTTAGTAATTTTATTGGGCCATGCATAGCCTATGTCCATTTTTTGGCCCATTGAACCAAGCACATAGGCCTATTATAGAGATACATTACCAATTGTGCTATTATCCACTGACCAAATGGGGTTCATGTTTGGCAAATTCTTTCAAAATTAATGAAAATGAAAAGAGTAGGGACGAGTATACTTGGTGTGAAAATGATTGCCACAATTGTATATTTGGTATGAAAATGATTGTGACAATTGTATATTTGGTCTGAAAATAATTGTGGATGTATAATCTATTCT
Organism: Capsicum baccatum var. pendulum; assembly: GCA_030864225.1. Classification (NCBI taxonomy): domain Eukaryota; kingdom Viridiplantae; phylum Streptophyta; class Magnoliopsida; order Solanales; family Solanaceae; genus Capsicum; species Capsicum baccatum. Next base: position 293,751,252 of record CM061552.1, read on the forward strand.
ACTTCCTCTTGTTTTTATTTTTTATTTATATTTTTGGTTTCCCAAGATATCTCCATAGCCGGCAGCCGTGAGACTTATTCGGTCAGCACATTTTGCGGTAGGGAACTGGTCACAACATTTGCTCCATTCGCCAGAGGTGGGAATCGAACCCCCGACCTCTTGCTTAAGGGACATAGCGCTGAACCACTATGTCAACTCTGGTGGTTTGTTTTTATCTTTTAAATGATTATATTAGAGTGAAAGTAAATGATTTAGGTTTAGAATGGGACGGTTGAATTTGCTAATATGGCTCAAAGACATTTAGATTGAGATAATCATAACATGTAGTTCGACTAGAGTTATGTTCGATTCTAATATTGAATTTACCATTAGTACGTATCTACTATATTCAATTAACACAAATGGTATCTACTATATTCAATTAACACAGATATTGAATTATTCTATCATAAAACTTTATGCAGATGAAGATATATATATATTAGAAATCATCTAATATTCTTTTGATTATTAAAATTTAAACATTATTTTTTATACATCTTATTGGTAACTAGAGAAAATTGAAGGAAAGGTGTCTTTTAAGTCTTGAATGAAGGATTGGTGACATTGACCAGTTTAAAGGATCAAACATAATTAAAAAACTTGATTAGATAATTGTGGACTTGATTAATATTTTCTAAGCTTTTTAATCTTTTCGAAAAATACAAATTAACTCACACCCACAAAACTTCCCTCCCTCTGCAAATCAATCTCTCTCTCTTCTCTCTTTCTCTAGATAGTTTCTCTCTCTAACTCTCCCAAACCAACAACTTTTCAAATTTCTCCCTTCAATTTTGTGCAACTTCAACCTCTGGCAACAAATAGTTTTGAACTCTTGCCCATTCCTTTTTGACTTTCAACTGTCAGTCGACGTATTTCTCCCTTCAATCTTGTGCGACTTCAACCTCTGGCAACAAATAGTTTTGAGCTCTTGCCCATTCCTTTTTGACTTTCAACTGTCAGTCGACGTGGCAACATTCTCCGGCGACAACAACTTTGAGTTCTTCATCATTTCTTTTTGATTTTCACAAGTAAAATATTAGGACTTTTAAGTTATGACGAAAATGAGGAACTTGATTTGTTGGTGTTTGTTATTTTTTTATTATTTTTTAGTTGAATTTCTCATCTGTATGTATCTGCTACATGTAACTTGAATCCAACAGATGAGTATTTGTTGCAACATATATGACTAATCTGTGCATATGACTAATATGTTGCGCAGATTAGTAATCTGTTGCAATATATATGACTAATCTGTTGCAACATATATGACTAATTTGTTGCAACAAATGAGTAATCTGTTGCAATATACATGGCTAATTTGTTGCAACAAATGAGTAATCTGTTGCAATATATATGACTAATTTGTTGCAACAAATGAGTAATCTGTTGCAACATATATGAGTAACAGATTGGTTATTTATTGCAACATATTACTCACTTGTTGCAATAGATGACTCATATGTTGGATTCATGTTGCAGGTTCTATCCATTGTAGCAGTAGCAGATACACCAAATAAGAAATTCAACAAAAAATATAATTTTACTTACAAAATAAGCTATGAAGTAATGTCCAAGTGATATACAAACAAAATTTGACCTAAAATTTTTTAAAAAAATTTCAACATGGGCACAACGAATAAGCAAAACATATGAAAAATTTCATGAAACAGGTAAAGAAGACAAAAATAATATACCATACATCAAATGCAAAAGGAACAAGGGGAAAAACATTTGAGTTCTCCTAAAAACGTTTAAATTCCCTAATATTTTAATTGTTTTTCTAATAGTTGACCCATCTGTTACAACATATTTTCTATCTGTTTGATAATTTCCAACAGATGAATCATCTGATGCAACATGCTAGTCATCTGTTGATTCAAATTAAGCAATTATTAGTAATAACTAAATTGATTTAGCTAAAATTAAAGACGTCTCTACGACAATGGGACAAACATTTGTGTTCTCTTAAAAATATTTGAGTTCCCTAGTATTTTAATTATTTTCCAACAGATTATCTATTTGTTGCAATAAGTTAGTCATCTATTGCAACAGATGTTTATAAATAGGTTAGTCATTTGTTTATTCAAATTAAGCAATTATTAGTAATAACTAAATTAATTTAATTAAAATTGAAAACAAGTCTTTAATACAAGACCTTAGCAACGGGACAAATGTTTGAGTTCTCCTAAAAATATTTGAGCTTTAGTATTATAAATTACTTTTCAACATATATCGAACGCGGAACCAAAATGAGCCACGGAATTTAAAAAGTGACCAAAATAGGCTAAATGTAATAATTTATTGCGTTTTCTACTTTTTTCTTAACGGTCAACTAACGGAGTTGACTTTTACAAAAACGTAAGAATTTCTTATGTTTTACATATTTTTTGTAAAACGTAAGAAATTCTTACGTTTTATAAAAAAAATATAAAACGTAAGGATTTCTTACGTTTTACACGATAACCAAGGAAAAAAATACAATGAATTGTCAGATCAATTAAAAAGGAACTAAAAAAAGAGTTGGTCAACGTAACAAAAAGTTACGTTCTTAACTTTTTTATAGCAGTGGCCCCCCACCCACAATTCCTTTTTTTTTTTTACAAATGTCCCATCACTTCTACTTTTTCCTCTTCTTACATATGATAATTATGAATTTTTGTATTAGTTAAATTTATTTATATTTTACATGTAGTTCAAATAATTTATTTTTTCTAATAAATTTTTACGCTTTACATAAAAAAAATTTAAAAAAAGAAGTATCAATTACCTCATTATCTTAACAATTTTCTTATATTTATCCTATATAAAAAAATAATCACTTCTATCCTTAATTATCCAATTTCTCTGTACAAAAAATTATACTTTTGAGTTTTTCTCTACTCCAAAATAGTGAAATATTGAATTATCGTCATCAAATATGCTACTATATACTAGAATTATATTTTTTTTAGGAGTGTTCCTAAAAAAATATATTTTCTTATATTAATTTAGGAGTGTTCCTAAATTAAATTGTGATTTTTTACTCCATTAATTATAATATGAAACGTATTTGTGCATGTGAGTCTCTTCAATATCCTAATCGAAACATTAATCGAAAACTACGATGAATCATTATCCGAAAAAATTAATTTCATATTTTTAACACACCAAAAAAATATAATTCTTGTATATAGTAGCATATTTGATCGTCGACAATTCAACATTTCACTATTTTGGAGTAGAGGAAAACTCAAAAGTATAATTCTTTTAGAGAGAAATCGGATAATTAAGGATAGAAGTGATTATTTTTTTATATAGAATAAATATAAGAAAATTGTTAAGTTAATGAGGTAATTGATACTTCTATTTTTAAATTTTTTTATGTAAAACGTAAAAATTTATTACATAGAGGAAAAAATAAATTATTTGAACTACATGTAAAATATAAATAAATTTAACTAATCAAAAAATTCATAATTATCATATGTAAGAGAAAAAAGTAGAAGTGATGGGACATTTGTGGAAAAAAAATTGTGGGTGGGGGACCACTGCTATAAAAAAATTAAGAACGTAACTTTTTGTTATGTTGAACAATTTATTTTTTAGTATCTTTTTAATTGATTTGATAATTCACTGCTTTTTTTCCTCGATCATCGTGTAAAACGTAAGAATTCTTACATTTTTGTAAAAGTCAACTCCGTTAGTTGATCGTTAAGAAAAAAATAGAAAACGTAATAAATTATTACGTTTAACCTATTTTGGTAACTTTTTAAATAGGTGACCTATTTTGGTCACTTTTTAAATTTTGTGGCTCATTTTGATTCTGAGTTCACATATATCTTGTCTATTTAATAATTTCCAATAGATGAGTCATATATTGCAATAATTTAGTCATCTGTTGCAATAGATGTCTATATTTGTTTGATAATTTTCAATAGATGAGTTAGCTATTGCAACAGGTTAGTCATCTGTTGCAATAGATGTCTATATATGTTTGGTCATTTTCAACAAATGTCTTTTACTGTTTGGTCTTTTCCAACAAATTACTCATCTATTGCAACATGTTAATTGAAATCGTAATTGAACTTACCAATTCATCTTTAATTTTAGTTAAATCAATGTTGTTATTACTAATAATGTCTTAATTTGAATCATTTCAAATAAAATTGGTCAATTAACACTTTACTCAGGACGAATACACTTAGATGATCATGTAATTACTATGAGATTAATTGAAATCGTAATTAAATTATCAATTCATCTTTAATTTTGGTTAAATCAGTTTAGTTATTACTAATAATTACTTAATTTTAATTATTTCAAGTCAAATTGGTCAATTGATCATTCTACTTAAGACGAAACACTTAGTTGATCGTGTAATTACTATAAAATTAATTGAAATTGTAAGTGAACTTACTAATTCATCTTTAATTTTAGTTAAATCAATATAGTTATTTCTAATTATGGCGTGGTTTGAATCATTTCAAATAAAATTGGTCAATTGATCACTCTACTCAGGACGAATACGCTTAGTTGATCGTGTAATTACCATGAGATTAATTGAAACAGTAATTGAACTTATTAATACTAGTTAAATCAATTTAGTTATTACTAATATAATGGTTTAATATGAATCAATAGATGACTAAGATGTTGCAAAAGATGAGTAATCTGTTGAAAATGACAAAACAGATAAAGACATTTGTTGCAACAAATTAGTCACCTATTGCAACAGATTAGTAATCTGTTGGAAATAACAAACAGATAAAGTCATATGTTGCAATAGATTGGTCATCTGTTGGAAATGACCAACAGATAAAGACATTTGTTACAACAGATGACTAATCTATTGCAACATATGTGTATATCTGTTTGATAATTTTCAACAAATGACTCATCTGTTGCAATAGGTTATACACTTAAATGATCATGTAATTACTATGAGATTAATTGAAATTGTAATTATTAAATCAATTTGGCTATTACTAATAATGGCTTAATTTGAATCATTTCAAAGAAAATTAGTCAATTGATCAATCTACTCAGAACGAACACACTAAGATGATCGTGTAATTAATATGAGAATAATTGAAATCGTAATTGAACTTATCAATTCATCTTTAATTTTAGTTATATCAATGTAGTTATTACTAATAATATCTTAATTTGAATCATTTCAAATAAAATTGGTCAATCAACACTTTACTCAAGACGAATACACTTAGATGATCATGTAATTACTAACTATGAGATTAATTGAAATCATAATTAAAATTATCAATTTATCTTTAATTTTAGTTAAATTAATTTAATTATTACTAATAATTTCTTGATTTTAATTATTTCAAATAAATTTGGTCAATTGATCATTCTACTTAAGACGAAACACTTAGTTGTTCATGTAATTACTATAAAATTAATTAAAATTGTAAGCCAACTTACTAATTCATCTTTAATTTTAGTTAAATCTATATATTTATTTCTAATTATGGTTTGGTTTTAATCATTTCAAATAAAATTGGTCAATTGATCACTCTACTCAGGACGAACACACTTAGTTGATAGTATAATTACTATGAGGTTAATTGAAACTGTAATTGAACTTATTAATTCATGTTTAATTCTAGTTAAATAAATTTAGTTATTCCTAATATAATGGCTTAATATGAATCAATAGATGACTAACATGTTGCAAAAGATGAGTAATCTGTCGAAAATGACTAAACAGATAAAGACATTTGTTGGAAATGACCAAACAAATATAGATATATGTTGCAACAGATGACTAACCTGTTGCAATAAATGACTCATCTATTGAAAATTATCAAACAAATATAGACATTTGTTGCAACAGATGACTAAGTTGTTGCAACAGATGACTCATCTGTTGAAAATTATCAAACATAGAGGATATATGTTGGAAAATAATTTAAAATACTAACGCTCAGATGTTTTTAAGAGAACTCAAATATTCGTCCTCTTGTCTAAGGTCTTGTCTTTAATTTTAGTTAAATTAATTTAGTTATTACTAATAATTGCTCAATTTGAATCATTTTAAATAAAATTTATCAATTGATCATTCTATTAAGGACGAATACATTAATTGAAATTGTAAGTGAACTTATCAATTCATCTTTAATTTAGTCAAAATCAATTTATTTATTACAAATAATGACTTAATTTGAATCATTTGAAATAAAATTGGTCGATTGATCACTCTTCTCGAGACGAATACACATAGTTGATCATGTAATTACTATGAGATTAATTGAAATTGTAAGTGAACTTATCAATTCATCTTTAATTTTAGTTATATAAATTTAGTTATTACAAATAATGACTTAATTTGATTCATTTCAAATAAAATTGGTCAATTGATCACTCTAATCATAACGATCATACTTAGTTGATAATTTAATTACTATGAGATTAATTGAAATTGTAATTTTATCTTTAATTTTAGTTAAATCAATTTAGTTATTACTAATAATATCTTAATTTGAATTATTTCAAATAAAATTGGTCAATTGATCACTCTACTCGGGACGAATACACTTAGTTAATCATGTAATTACAATGAGATTAATTGAAATTGTAAGTGAACTCATTAATTCATGTTTAATTTTAGTTAAATCAACATAGTTATTACTAATAATGGCTTAATTTGAATCATTTAAAATAAAATTGGTCAATTAATTATTCTACTAAGGATGAAACACTTAATTGATCATTTAATGACTAAGATTAATTGAAATCGTAATTGAACTTACTAATTCATCTTTAATTTTAGTTAAATCAATATAGTTATTTCTAATAATGGTTTGATTTGAATTATTTCACATAAAATTTGTCAATTAATCATTCTACTTAGTAAGAAAAACTTAATTGATCATGTAATTACTATGAAATTAATTGAAATCGTAAGTGAACTTACTAATTCATATTTAGTTTTAGTTAAATCAATATAGTTATTTCTAATGATGACTTAGTTTGAATCACTTCAAATAAAATTGGTCAATTGATCACTCTACTCAGGACGAACATACTTTGTTGATCGTGTAATTACCATGAGATTAATTGAAACTGTAATTGAACTTATTAATTCATATTTTATTTTAGTAATCAATTTAGTTATTACTAATAATGACTTAATGTGAATCAATAAATGACTAACATATTACAACAGATGAGTAATCTGTTGGAAATGACCAAACAAATAAAAATATCTGTTGAAAATGACCAAATAGATATAGACATCTGTTGCAAAAAATGACTCACTTGTTGCAACAACTAATTCATCTATTGAAAATTATCAAACAAATATAGACATCTGTTGCAACAGATGACTAAGTTGTTGCAACATATGACTCATCTGTTAGAAATTACTAAATAGACAAAATATGTGTTGAAAAGCAATTTAAAATACTAAAGCTCAAATATTTTTTAGAAGAACTCAAACGTTTTCCCCCTTGTCTAAGGTCTTGTCTTCAATTTTAGTTAAATCAATTTAATTTTTAGTAGTAATTGCTTACTTTGAATCAACAAATGACTAACCTATTATAAACATTTATTGCAATCGATGACTAACTTATTGCAACAAATAGGTGATCTGTTGGAAAATAATTAAAATACTAGGAAACTCAAACATTTTTAGGAGAACTCAAATATTTGTCCCGTTGTCTTAAAGACTCTCAAATATTTGTCCCATTGTCTTAAAGACTTGTCTTTAATTTTAGCTAAATCAAATTTAGTTATTACTAATAATTGCTTAATTTGAATCAATAGATGACTAACATATTGCAACAGATGATTCATCTATTGGAAATTATCAAATAGGTAGAAAATCTGTTATAATAGATGGGTTATCCATTAGAAAGCAATTAAAATACTAGGTAACTTAAATATTTTTAGAAGAACTCAAACGTTTGTCCCCTCGATCCTTTTGCATTTGATGTATGATACACTATTTTTGTCTTCTTTACATGTTTCATGAAATTTTTCATGTGTTTCACTTATTCGTTGTGCCCTTGTTGACATTTTAAGAATTTTTTTAGGTCAAATTTTGTTCATATATCACTTGGACATTACTTCATAGGTGATTTTGTTAGTATAATTATGGTTTTTGTTGAATTTTTTATTTGGTATATTTACTACTGCTACAATGGATAGAACCTGCAGCATGAATCCAATATATGAGTCATTTATTGCAATAAGTGAGTAATCTATTGCAACATATGACTAATCTGTTACAACATATGACCCATATGTTGAATTCATGATACAACACTATAATACAAATTCAACAGATGAGTAATCTGTTGCAACAGATTAGTCATATATGTTACAACAGATTACTCATATGTTGCAATAGATTAGTCAATATGTTGCAACAAATTAGTCAATATGTTACAACAGATTAGTCAATATGTTACAACAGATTACTCATCTGTGCAACAGATTACTCATCTGTTGGATTCACGTTACATGTTTTATCTACTGTTGAAAAAATAACAGTGGTAGATACACCCAGATGAGAAATTCAATTAAAAATTATAATTTTACTTACTAAAATCACCTATAAGTAATTCTCAAGTGATATACGAATAAAATTTGACCTAAAAAAATTTGATCAAGTAGCAATAGTAGCGGTAACAACAATGTTCAACAACAAGAAGATGATGATGATGAACAAGAAGAGATGATAATGAAGAATAAGATGATGATAATGAAGAAGATGATGAATAAAGCAACAACAACAATGAACAACAAATATCACGAAGAGAGAGAAAACTCCAATAAATGAGAAGAGAGAGAAACGTGCCTTTTTTTTCCTCCATTTCTAGTTATATTAAGTTCTATATTGGATCAAAGTGTAAATTAAAAAACTCGTGGGTTATTTTTAAACTTTTCTTACTTTCTTAATCCTTAATAAAGTAATTGTCACCTCCACTCAATTATTAAGACTTGTGTCACCCGCACTTCATTTTAAAACTCTTTTGTCACCTAGAGCCCAAAGCCCCTGGTAACTAAGGTGTGTGTGTATGTGTGTGTATATACATACATACATACATACATATATATATACATACATACATCTATACGTACATACATACATACATACACACACATGTATGTATGTGTATATATATATATATATATATATATATATATATATATATATATAAACATTAAAAATCATCTAATATTCTTTTGATTATTGAAATTTAAACATTATTTTTTATTAATATAGATTTTTAATATAAATTTTTAAATAATTTAAGTTGTTAATCATTGTAATTATAGTACCTTTTACATAATTATCAAACAATTTATGTTACTCGCTTTGTCTCAATTTTAGAATTTGGAGAGTCGATCAAACCTTTACAAATATATTTTTTAAATATTTTAAGTTGTTAATCGTTGTGATTTATAGTATCTTTTAATGTACATTCAAATAATTTATGTTATTTGTTTTACCTCAACTTATGTGACACTATTAGAATTTCAAAAGTCAATCATAGTTTTAGTACTCCCTCCGTCCCATTTTACTTGTCCCAATTTAACTTGGAATATTGATTAAGAAAAATAATTAATAACATGGCCAGTTTTCCATTGTACCCCTATTCAATGATGTTTACATTTTAATTTAAAGAAAAAGTAATTAATTCAAATGGTAAAACAGGGAAAAAAAATTGTCTTTTCTTGATTTGTGAAAAATGACAAATAAAATAAGAAATCAAATTAGGAAATTCAGGACAAGTAAAATGTGATGGAGGGAGTATATGTTTTTAAAATATTATAAGATGTTAATAGTTATGACTTATAATTATTTTATTTTATTTTGAATAATTTTGAAATTTACAATATTTTACCAAAATAAAATAAAGAAATTAAAATAAACAAAGTACCAAATTTTCAAAACATGTTAAATTCAAAAACATCATTTGGATCAACAAATTACTAAATTAAAACACTAAAACATGCAAACTATAAAATGTCAAAACTATCTCTGAATTTATGTGACATAAATATAATTTAAATAATCAGTCATATTTTAATATATTTTTTTAGATATTTTAATTTGTTAGCTATTGCAATTTATAATATTTGTAATGTAATTTTCAGATAATATATGTTACTCTCTTTGTCAAATTTTTGTGGCATTGATATTCTTAAAATAATTTAAGATTTTTATTATTATGATTTATAATATTTTCTATTCTATTCCAATTTAAGTGGCACTGAAATAATTTGAGAGTCACCCAAATTTTATGATTGAAGCATTGAAGCGGATATGTTCTAAATGACTTATAATACCTAATTAGAAGTGATATAACAAAATTACTCTAAAAAAGTATTTGTGGAAAAAATTTAAATGAGTCTCGTATAGTATTTCATATTAATTTAACACATCAAGATCTAATTATGTCAATTTATTTTTTATTAAATATTATAATTTTGTAATATCAAAATTACTTATAATAAATAACTAAGGGCGATATAGTAAAATTACAGTTGAAACAACTGAAGCAGACATGTCATAAATGTTTATTTTTTTTTATTAAATATTATTAATTTTCATATAAGTAAATGACATACAATAATCAATTAGGGGCAATATAGTAAAATCATGGAGCAAAACTACTTTTGAAAAAAATTTAAATGAGTCTCATATAAGATTTCCTATTAATTTAAAACATCAAAAATTAATTTATCATTTATGTCTATTTTATTATTTATTTAATATTATTAATTTCTAATACCTAGATGAGTTATAATAATTAATTTGAGGTGATATAATAAAACTACGATTGAAGCAGCTCAAACAAACATGTCATAAATATCTATGTTACTTTTTTGTTAAATATTATTAATTTTCTTATATGTAAATGACTTACAATAATTAATTAGGGTAATATAGTAAAATCATGAGGCAACTGAAGCAGGTGAAGAAACAGACATGTTGAAGAAGAGCTGTCTGCTTCTTCACACTTATTAATAGTAGTAATTATTTATTAAATATTATTAATTTTTTAATAGTTAGATGACTTATAATAATTAATTAGATGTGATATAATAAAATTACGGTTGAAGCAACTGAAATAGACATATCATAAATATCTATTTTACCTTTTTTATTAAATATTATTTATTTTCTTATATGTAAATGACTTAAAATAATTAATTAGAGATAATATAGTAAAATCACGAAGCAGCTGAAGCATGTGAAGAAGCAAACATGTTGACGAAGAGTTGTCTGCTTCTTCACACTTATTAACAGTGGTAATATTAAAAATCATCTAATATTCTTTTGATTATTGAAATTTAAACATTATTTTTCATACATCTCATTGGTAACTAAACCACCACCTTTATGTCTTCCTCTAAATTGTACCTTTCAATCCAATTTGTTTCTTGAAAAAATTGAAGGAAAGGTGTCATTTAAGTCTTGAATGAAGGATTGGTGACATTGACCAACTTAAAGGGTCAAACATAATTAGGAAACTTGATAAAGTTAATTGTGGACTTGATTAATATTTTTAAACCTTTATAATATTTTAAAAAATACAAATCAACCCAACACACATACCTCTCCTTTCCAAATTAATCATCTCTCTCCTCTTTGTTTCTCTCAAATCTCTCTCAACCAATAGTTCTGCAAAATATCTTCCTTCAATCTCTGACGACAAATCGCTCGGCGAGTTCTTTTTTGACTTTCAACCGTCAATCGACGTGGCAAGGAGTGTTCTCCAGCGACAACAACTTCGAGTTCTTTATCGTCCCATTTCTTCTTTCACAGGTAAAAAATTATGTCTTTTTAGTTATGAAGAAACAGAGGAACTTGAGACAACTTCTCTTCTAGTATTGGTTAATAATTTCAATATTTCTGCTTAAATTTGAAATGTGGACTGAATAAAACCTCAATTTCTGGCATTTCTTCTCTACTCTTTCCAGTGTGAGATATAATTTTTTTATTGTTATTGTAGTTCTTGTTGTCGAACTGTTGATTCTATTTGTTGGTGATTTTTGGTCACCGTTGATGTTCTTAGTGTGTGTGTGTTGTGTTGGTGTTGCTGGGTTAATTTGTTATTTTTCTTGGTAAAAATGGTGTTGCAGCAGATGAACCATCTGATGCAGTAGATGTAAATCTGATGCAATAAATGAACACTCTAGCATATCATTCATCTGTTGCGATAGACGGCTTTTCTATTTAAATCTAAACAATATTAATCCAATAGATAACTTATTTGGCAACAGATGAGTGAGATATAGCAACAGATGATTGATATACCATCTGATGAAATAGATGGAAATCTAATATAACAGATCATTCATCTGTTGCGACATATGACACTTTTTTTTGGAAAAAATCTAAACAATATTGATCCAACAAATAACTCATTTGGCAACATATGAGTGATCTTTTTTATATATTTCCAATGAATTACTCATTTGCTGCAATAGGTCGATTATAGTTGTAAAAAATAACTTTCCTGGGTACAACAGATTAATGATCTATTTTTAACATTTACAATGGATTACTCATCCACTGCAACAGGTCGGTTATATGCTGCAACAAATAACCTACCTGGTGCAACATATTAGTAAGCTATTTTTATTATTTTCAACGGATTACTCATCCGCTGCAACAGGTCAATTATATACTGCAATAGATAACCTGCCTGGTGCAACAAATTTGTGATCTATTTTTAATATTTTCAATGAATTACTCATCCGCTGCAACAGGTCGGTTATATGCTGCAACAGATAACCTACCTGCTGCAATAAATTAGCAATGTGTTTTTAATGTTACCAATGAATTACTCATCCACTACAACAGGTCGGTTATATGTTGCAACAGATAACCTACCTGGTGCAAAAACTTAGTGATCTATTTTATTATTTTCAACGAATTACTCATCCGTTGTAACAGGTTGGTTATGTGCTGCAATAGATAAACTACCTGGTGTAACAGATTAGTAATCTCTTTGTATTGTTTCCATTGGATTACTCATCCACGGCAACTGATCAGTTATATGCTGCAACAAATAACCTACCTAGTACAATAAATTAGTGATCTGTTCTTATTATGTCTAACGAATTACCCATCCGCTGCAACAGGTTGGTTATATGCTGCAACAGAAATCCTACTTGGTGCAACGATTGAGTGGTCTTTTGGAATTATTATTTTACTGTTGTACATGTATGATTTACTGTTATCCCTTTTTAACAATGCACTAATCACTTATAATTTATTTTATGTTCCTATTAATTTTAGATAATATGGCTCCTAAAAGAAAAGAAATCGAATCAAATCCAAGTAAAGGAACAAGTGAAGCAGCTAGGCTACATCCACCACTCTAGGAGATTGCTTACAAGCATTATCTGAGAGTAGCTGCCAAAACAAGCTCCCTAAGGTCGCACCTAAGATCCGCAATCAGGAGCAGAAAATGATGAACACAGGGGGGATGAATGTTTCAAAAGAGAAGATCCAAATGCTAATAGCCCTTCCACCAAAGAATTGGTCAAAACTTTCAATATTGATCGTAATCCTGTGAGAATGTAGTGCGATGGTGCCACAAATTTAACGGGTGATTTTGTGATTAAGTCAGCCATGGGAAAATCTTTCGATGCCTTCAAAAAACTACTTCTAGAACAAAAATTGGATGCTTATTTTAGGGATAACTATTTTGGGCAATATCTTGATTTGCCGGAGGACAACAATTCTCGTTTTTAAATAAAAATGGTATGTGATCTTCTCAAGCATAAGTTTATGTATAAAAATAAAGATAAGATGGATGAGGTTTGGATAAATTACTATGGCATGCCTGTTGGTTTGGGTTGGACGGAGTTTGTCATAGTTACTTAATTAAAAAGTTATCCTCCTTCTCCATCTCAAGTTATACCTATTCTAACCCAAAAAAGTATTCCGCACATCCAAAAAAGGCAAAGACAAGTCGAGTGATCATGATGACCTGGTGTCCCTTATTCGTCCAAACTTCAAAAACATAAATCTGATAGAAGAGTTGAAAGGTAAAAGACTTTCAAAGGAGTACAAGCAATCATTGTGCTTGGTTTGGTTTGTACATAATGTTATTTGGGTGAGAGACGTTAACAACAACATACCACTTGGTTTGATAAAGTTCTCCAAGGATTTTGAGGCATTTAACATCTATCCTTGGGGTTATGAAAGCTATAAAATGACTGTCAAATATTTGTTGAATCTGTTAACTCCAAGGACATTCAACTTATATGGCTTTCCAGGGGCTTTCATGGTAAATATTTCTTTTATCATAACATGATTTATTTTTTTTATTCAATAATACTTTTGATTTGTTGGCGTTATTTTATAGGCTTGGACATTTGAAGTCATTCCTTATTTGAGACAACAAGTGAACTACCAGGAAGAAGTTTCCTATCCAAGAATCCTGAGATGTAGTCGGCCAAAACTGATAAAAATAAAAATAATTATTGATCTCTGTAACCCTTGAATGAAGTAGTAAGTCTAATTCTAATTCTGTTTTCGTTTTAATTAATGATGTTTTAAAATGATTTCATCATCATTCTAATAGATGTACTGATTTATTTTAGATTATCCATCCGTGGCTTGTTCCGACCAATCGAGAGTTGAAGATGCCATTTTTTCTTACTTTATGGTCTGTGCAAACTTTATCTAACCCTAAGGTCATTGATAGAATAAAGGAGAAATTATAGAAGCAACAACCATCACAAGAAAAAATAATTTTGGAAGGTGGACTTGTTGTTGATGATGATGGTAGTGGTAGTGGTACTCCTCTTACAATTTTTGAAATAATAAACCATTATGATTATGATCATATTGGCTATACCAATTTTGCCACTTCTAGCGAATGTTCTGCATGCAAATGTCAAGACTGCAAGGATAAACATGATGGAGTGATTAATGCTATTAATGCATTAACTTCTTCTGTAAAGGAAATGACATCTAACAAGGGTGTCATTTCATCAAAGAAGATTTCATATTCATATACTCCACTAGAGATCAAGGTGGCTAAGAGAAGAAGGAAAGAAATTTCTAAGGCATCATTAAGCATCGAAAAAAGCAAAATTGCAACTCCTCTGTATCTGTCTTGCACCTTTGATCAATGTACAAGGGCCATAGGAGAGCAGCATGAGCTGAAGAAGGTGAATATATATCATCTATTCAAACAAACAAATAGACACATATCTGTTTCAACAGATTATACATCTGCTGAAAAATGATCAAACAGATATATATATCTGTTGCAACTGTCGTATAACCTGTTGCATTAGATATATTATCTATTATAAAATATGTTCGTCTATTTCAGAAAATCAAATGGGTCTTAGTAATATTTTAATTTGTACCAATAGATGAGTCATATGTTGTAATAGAAGGGTCATTTGTTCGAAATTATCATACAACTCTGTTTTACCTATTCGAGTTTGGACCAACAGATCATCCATCTAATACAACAAATAGATAATCTATTGTATATCTGTGATTATTAGCATTGATAATTCTGGTTTTCCAGGTGGATGTCACAGTAGAAGCTACTGCTGAACAGTATAATATCACAGTTGATAATCAATCAACTGCTTCTATGGAAGAAGAAAAAGTAGAGCATGTTAGTTTGAGAAAATGGAAGAATTACCCATTTAAAGGGTTCAACATCTTGAACGGGGCTCTAAAAAAACTAACAATATTTATCAATGACTATTCAGAATGGATTGCCGATGGGTTGTTAAAGCATCACGCCGCAGGTACATAAATCTTTTTTAAAGATATTGATCTATACAATTCTCGATGTAAAAATATGACATTAACACATATAAATCATATAAAAAATAAAATGACGAACACTACAAAGTGGAACGAATTGAGTCTTGATTTTGATATGTTCGTATTTGTTGTTGCACATCCCGAAATGAAGGATTGGTTCTATTTAACGTCACAACCTCAAACTTGCTAGAATGATAAGGTTTAAATGTGGCCATACATATTACTATTAATTAATACTTTATTTAATTGCATCTGTGTATTAATTTTATTGTCACGCAATCTGAAATATTTGATAATATATACCGCACATCGATGTCATTTTTTACTACCTCCGACAGAAGTCCAAGTTGCAAACACAAGAATAATATAGATACACAACTAGAAATTATTTGTACAAATTTTACATCAACAATGCCTACGATAGGTTTTGTCAATAATAGCCAAAAGTTTTCTGAACTGATGAATGCTTAATCAACATCATCAAAGGTTTTAGCATTCCAGCTGGCTTACCTTGGCATTTGGTCGATGAAGTGTACATCCCAATGAATTATGGTGATGAATTTCATTGGGTGTTTATTGTCGTCATTCTAAAAGATAGGCACATCCGAGTTTATGACTCGATGTCGGGAAGGAGATATTTCGCACTGTCGTCGAAGATACAAAAGCTAGCTAAAATATTTCCTACTTACCTTGATATAAGTGGCTTTTTGAATTAAAAGGCTTGTACTGATTGGTCGACTATTTAAGCACACCAGGATAAAGTGTGTAATTCATTTTATGTAGAATATTTTGAAGGAATTGTTCAACAACCCACTGGTAGCCTGTAAGTATCCTCATGATTTAGTTTCACTTCATAAATTTCACAACGCTTACATGAATTGGAAGATATGAATTATCTATTTTTTAAAAAAACTCAGGGATTGTTGTATTTTTGTTGCCGCTTACGCTGACTTTTTGAGCAATGGATTACAAGTACCAAATGTTGGACTTGATGCCGGATTACTCCGCAAAAGAAATGTTGCTCTTTTATGAAAATATGGAGAAGAGAAGGCTTATAAACCGTAAGCAATCGATATTAAATTAAAGATCCTCAGTGACCAAAGTCGAATTTCATAGCACCGGATGAAGAACAACTTGTCCATATTGAGCAGATCTTTATAGCTTGAGTCTGTCAAAGTAATAACCTCCCCTTGGTAATTGTTGGCACCAAAGGTTAAATTGTTGATTTATTTGTGGAGTAGATCATTTGTACCCATAATGATTTTTTTACATTTCTTTTATTTGTTGAGTTATTTCATGTAATTTCTGAAGGCTTAGAGTTATTTTGTGTTGTCTCTGAATATAATTTAATCCTTAGTTTTAAACTTATTAATTGAAATGAAATACTAGATTCAGATATCGCAACAGATAAATTATCTGTTGCAATAGATGATATATCTCTTTGAAATTATCAAACAGATTTAGACATATATAGCAACATGTAGGTCATCTGTTGGAAAGTATCAAACTGGTTTTCCTACTTTTTTAATTTATTCTAATAGATTACTTATCTCTTGCAACAGATAAACTATATGTTGCAACAGATTGTATATCTATTGTGACAGAAACTGAGACACCTGCATAATAAAATAGAGGACCAACCTTTTGCAGTAGATAATCAATCTGTTGCAACAGATAATGAATCTGTTGCATTATAAAAGTTCGTCAAACATAAAAAAATATTATGGTGTTTGTCTTTATACATCTTCATATTTATACACAGGCTTTAACCATTTAGTTATTACCCCATAAGCTCATACCTCTTGCATATTTTCTATAACGACATCGTACAGACCAGACATTTTTATACTAGTCCGCAAACATTCGATGTATGCAAGCGAGTATGGCCCGTACGTGGCACCAGTTATATTTTTTTAAAGGTGTATGTGCTTGTTTTGACCTTCAAATTCCCATGCTTTCTTTATCAAGACTTTTGTTAGAAAATGATCCATCAGTTTACTCTGCCTCAAAAAGATGGAGAGAAACTCCAACAGTGACTGCATGTGGATAAAAAAAACTTCGTCGCTGGAGACAGATAAGTTTCAGTCATAAACCTTAATCTTTCCCTCATCGAGAAGTATCTCAACAGCGAGAAAATATTTTACTTCCACTTTTATGACGGCAAGAATTCTCTTTGCCTTGATCCAGCTCTTGCCGTGTGAATATGGCCTCTTTCCTCTAACATAGTTAATCATATCTTCCTCTCATTCGTACGCATAAACTAACTGAACAAATCTCGAGCCACCGGGATTTTCATCTTGATCCTTGAGATAATTGTACCTATTCTTGAAATTATTGTAGAAGTTGAGTTCCATTATCCTGTCGGCAGTATCATAAGAATCGGGGTATGCTAATTGCCTTCCCCTCATGAGGCAGAGAATTTCATCAATATACTGTGATATAAGAAAATATTTTTTAAATAGGTTGGTAATTGTAAAGAAGAAAAACATAGTGGAAAAATACAAAGGATGTTCCACCTGTTGCAGAGGGTTCCCTAAATCTGTTCACAGAGTACCTAGCTAACACAACTTATGCAGCAGATGTTTAATATGTTGCAATAGAACAACTACTAGTGCGTCAGAATACCCAGTTGTTGCAACAGGCGACATGTCTGTTGCGTAACTTCTTATTCATGGAGTAGATTAGAAGGATAGGTTAGGAAAAGTAAACTTAGCTTATCCACATACCACTCACGCATATTTGTCATACTCTTAAAGTCTTGGGCGTCAAACATATGCATGGTGTATTCTTGTGTAGACTACTTCTTCCTGGCATACATGGTTTTTCGTACTTCCATCCTCTCGCGATCGCCAAGTGCCGCGTATATGTCCACCTTCTTCAATGGACTTGAAACTTCAACAACTTTTAGAGAGGAAGGAGTTGAATCTTTTTTGTTTTTAGGCTGGAGAGTATTTGGCTATTTTTTCTTTTCTTCCTTCTAACTGCCACTATAGGAGTGTATGGCTCACTCACCTGCTTGGATGGTATGACAACCCTCTTATATTTAAATTCCTCGGCAGCTTCAATGACAACCTCTAATATTTCAAGGAGTTTATCTTGTTTGTCCTTGCACACATTGCATTTGCAATGAGAACATGAGGGTGAAAAGGGGTGAGAGGGACCACTATAAGGGTGTAAGGGACAGGTGTATGGGCGAGAGGGACCTGTGTATGGGCGAGAGGGACCTGTGTAAAGGGTGATTTCAAACATATTTATTTTTCCTAGATCATCGACATGTTCATCATCACGACTGGCATCGACATCAGCATCAGGATGGCTGCCACCAACATCAACAACTCCACCAGCAATACCTTCAGAAGAAGCACTTAGATATGTTACAGTAGGTTGGTCATGAAGAGCTTCAACATTAGGTTGACCTTGCCTAACTGCTCTTCTTATGACTGTTAATCCAGCCAATTCCTTCTTTATTAACTCTGCCGCTGGGTCTGCTATTATATCAACAAGACCTAGAGTAATAAAAGAAGTCATCCCAAACTTCTGCTCAGTAGGCACGATCAAAGGATGCACAACCTATAAAAAAGACAGATACATTAATATGAACTATATAATAATAATTTGCACTCAGTTAGGTTAGGTTACATGTTAACACAGTCAACTTATGCAATAGATGATCTATCTATCGCAACAGCTGATCTGTATGTCGTAACAGATTAACAATATGTTGCATTAAATTACTCATATGTTGCATAATTTACAGTTGATAGGTAATCTGTTGAGTCGAGTTCAAAGAACCAGAGTAATAGATGGTTAATCTATTGTGAAATATGGATCATCTATCGTAATAGATTACCCATCTGTTGCACCAGCTATAGTAGATGGGTAATCTATTGCAATAGATGATCCATTTGTCGCAACAAATGGCACATTTGTTTTAATATATTTCTTTGAGTAAAATTATTTTACTCGAAATAAGACGTATTGCATCATCCGGAGGGTTAACCTTATCCGGGTAATCCTTGACTGATTTTGGAGGGAAGGAATGACTTCAAATGTCCAAACCTAAAATATGTAAACAAAAAGCAAGCAAAAAGTCATAATAATTATTCAATATAAATTAATGGATGTGTAAATAAATAGTAATTTAACTTACCATGAAAGCCCAAGGAAAGTCGTATAATGTGATCATCTTTGGGGATAGCTTTGTCAGTAAATATTTGACAGTCAAGTAGTAGCTGTCATATCCCCAGGGATAATTGTTGAATTTCTCAAGATTATCAACAAGCTTGAATAAATCATCTTCTATGACTTTGTTGACGTCTCTTACCAATAAATGACATGGGTAAACCAAACTAAGCACAATTGCTCCCTTTACTGCTTTGGTATACTTTTATCCTTGAGATATTTCATCAAATCCGCTACTTTGTAGCTATGTCCAGCAATGTCCAACAACCCATCTATTTTTTTCTTTAGTTTGTTCGTTTTGGTGGGTGGTTGCTTGGACAATGTCTTCCATCTATTTGATCGTGTTGGTTTGGCTGTCCTGCTTGCCTTTGACCTTTTGGGGGGTGTTTTCTTGATGAGAGGTTTTTCTTGACGATCGCATCTCAAGCCCGTCACTATGGCAAACTCTTTCAAGCCAAAACAAACCGGCATACCACAGTAGTTGATCCAGATTTCATCCATTTTTTTTCGCCCTCCTTCGAATCTTTATCATCCCCTGCGTACTTGATCCTGCGCTTGAGAAGACCATATACCATGCTCATTTGAAAACGGAGGGTGTGGTCCCCAAGCAGCTCAAGAAAGTATCCAAAGCAACTCTTCTTAAAAAGTCCGTCTATGTTTAATTCTTCATAATATGCCTAAATTTGTCAAAAGATTACCCAACTGACATTTAAGAACAAAATCACCAGTTAGTTCTGCATGGTTATCTATTGGCATCGTAACTTGAAACCTGTCAATACTCATAGTTTTGACAGCCTCATGCTGGGATTTAGATCTTATTTCACTCCCCATTGGTGAGGAATTATCATCTTGTTTATCTTCTTATTTCTTCTCACTTTTATTTTCCTCACCAACCTCTATATACGCTTCTCCACCTCCCTTTTCATAACTTTTCTCAGCCTCATTTTTCTCTGACTAAGATTGATCAGAAAGTTCCTCCGAATCAATTTGTACTCTAATCTTTTTTGTAAGGTGGTCAGAAGTTGATCCGCTTTCAGTTTCTTTTATTTGGGAGACATCTTTTAACTACAAACAACAGAAAAATAAAAAATACATTACATTTGATGTCTGCATAATTTTTTTTTAAAAAAGCTAAGACAAATTTTAATAAATTATTATACGCCACATTACAAATAAATACTCCAACGGATAACCCATTAGTTGGAACAGATGGAGAATCTATTTGAACACCTATTTAATATCTCCTAATAGATGTTACACCTATTGCAACAGATGGAACACCAAGACCACCATCAACACCACTACAAAAACCACCAATACCACCACCACCAACACCACCACCAACACCACCAATAATGCCACCAATACCAACACCACCACTAATGCCACCAATACCCGTACCAAGGCCGCCAAACCACCACCACCACCACCAAGACCACTAATACCGACACTAACAACAACAACCACCAACAATACCACAAACACCATCCAACAATAATACAACAGTCAACGAAACACTACAATAAAAACTAGGATTTTCTTGGGTTCTTCCTATAATTTTTGCATCAAAACTCAAAATAGTTAACCCATTCTCAAAGATAATACAACTAAAAGTCTTATTTTTCATTGCTAACTAAAAATCCCTAATTTTTAGAAAAAATAACAAATATGGAACTCTTCTCGAACTTTATTACCTATGAAAACAGAGAAAACGATAGATACAAGCAAAAATAGAGTAAAAAATAACACCTATATGGTCGGAAATGGGAAGAAATTAATTTGTTGTTAAGGGTTGAGCAATTTGTTAAGTAGTTTTTTTTTGTATTGTTGAGAGAGAGAAAAGAGCGAGAAAATCAAGATTTCAAATTATGATACATTTTTCTCCAAATGGATGATTTGTATTTTATATGGATTGATTTGTATTTCAAAAAAGAATGACAAGTTTTGAAAATGTTAATTTGGTCTAAATTGATCTTAATTATTTTTAAAAATTATAAAAGATACGAATGGTTTTGACTCAGAGTGATGGATCGACACTCGGGTCGGGAGGAACACAATACCAATATCATGCAATCACAAAGACTCAATTGAAGTTGTAGGTCACCCTATGTACTCATCCCTAGATCTATATAAATCAATTAGGCATTAGCTCAATAATAAGTTAATACAAAAGGTTTCGACTTAGAGTGATGGATCGACGACTCGGGTCGGGAGGAACGCAATACCAATAATATGCAATCGCAAAGACTCAATTGAAGTTGTAGTTAGCCCTATGTATTCATCCCTAGATATATCTAAATAAATTTAGGTATAATCTCAATAATAAGTTAATACGAAAGATTTCAACTCAGAGTGATGGATCGACGACTCGGGTCAGGAGGAAGGCAATATCAATATCATGCAAAAAGACTCAACTGAAGTTGTAGTTCACCATATGTACTCATACCTAGATATATCTAAATCAATTTAGGTATTATCTCAATAATAAGTTAATACGAAAGGTTTCGACTCAGAGTGATGGATCGACGACTCGGGTCTGGAGGAATGCAATACCAGCATCATGCAATCGCAAAGACTCAATTAAAGTTGTAGTTCACCCTATGTACACATCCCTAGATCTATATAAATCAATTTAGGTCGTAGATCAATAATAAGTTAATACGAAAGGTTTTGACTCAGAGTGATGGATCGACGACTCGGGTTGAGAGAAACACAATACCAACATTATGCAATCGCAAAGACTCAATTAAAGTTGTAGTTCACCGTATGTACTCATCCTAGATCTATATAAATAAATTTAGGTATTAGTTCAATAATAAGTTAATACGAAAGGCTTTGACTCAGAGTGATGGATCGACGACTCAGGTCGGGAGGAACACAATTTTTACATCATGCAATTGCAAAGACTCAATTAAAGTTGTAGTTCACCCTATGTACTTATACTTAGATCTATATAAATCAATTTAGGTATTAACTAAATAATAATTTAATATGAAAGGTTTTGACTCAGAGTGATGGATCGACGACTCAGGTCGAGAGGAACACAATACCAACATCATGCAATCGCAAAGACTCAATTGAAGTTGTAGTTCACCCTATGTACTCATCCCTAGATCTATCTAAATCAGTTTAGGTATTAGCTCAATATTAAGTTAATATGATTTATTTTGACTTAGAGTGATGGATTGACGACTTGGGTCGGGAGGAACGCAATACCAACATCATGCAATCTCAAAGACCCAATTAAAGTTGTATTTCACCCTGTGTACTCATCCCTAGATCTATCTAAATCAATTACAATAAAATCTATTGTAACAGACGACTGAGCTATTGGAAATTTTCAAACAGATATTTATATCTGTTACAACAGATGACATATTTGATATAATTATCAAATAGACATTTGCATCTGTTATGACAGATGACTGAGTTGTTGAAAATTTTTAAATAGCTATTGATATCTGTTGTAACAGCTGACATATCTGATTTAATTATCAAATGGATATTTTCATCTGTTGTTACAGATGACTGAGCTGTTGGAATTTTTCAAACATATATTGATATCTATTGCAATAAATGACATATTTGTTTTAAAATATTTTTTTCTTTTAATTTTAAAGCAAGCATCTATCCGAAAGAAGAAAGATAAAATAGTACAACTAAAGATGGTAAAAAATATTTCTCGGATAACTCAAAAATCTCATTGAGTAGTCTTATATTATCTTTTCAATGTCACCCGTCTTCCTTGTGCCCCTCAAGTTATTAACGAATATTTAAACCCATGTCTACATCTAGAATTATCTGATCTCTCCTTCAGCCCTAAATTTATTTTATTCATCTCTTCATCTTTTTCTATCTCTCCTCTTTAGAGTTATATAGCCGTTTTCTTTTTTCACTCTTTTCTCTCCCCTTTCTCCTAAATATCCTTTCGAATTTAAATCAATTCATATCCTTCCTTGACTAAAATTGTTATTTTGATCCCCTTTTGACATTGCAGGTATGGTTTACTATTGCTCTTTCATTCTCGTTTTCTTCTTTACAAGTTATTTACATTTATTTTTTTATTTAATTACCTTTTACCCATATCATATTTATTTAAAAAAATTGAAGGAACTTATAAGTCTTGAATAAATAAATCGTTGTTTTTATTACAATATGCAAAAAAAATCATCTATTGGGAGAAATTTAATTTTTTTTGTATGTATTTTGTTTATTTTTTTATTGTTGATGTTGTTATTGATGTTGGTGGTGGGTTTGGTGTTGTTGGAACTTATGATGTGGTGTTATTGATGGTGTTGGAATAAAGGATGTTGCTTCTTTGTTGTTGATGATGTTGTTGGAACAAATGATGTTGTTTCTTTGTTGTTGATGTTTTTTATTTGTTGTTTCTTTGTAGTTTATGTTGTTGTTGATGTTGCAACAGACGGAGCAACTGTTGGAACAAATCAAACCACTAGCAAGTCTAGTTTGATGTATTCCAACAGGTTTCACATCTGTTGCAACAAACTCTACATCTGTTGCAACAGCTCCATATCTATTGCAATAGATAGATAATATTCTTTATGTTCTTCTCTTGTTTGAGATTAATTTTTTCCTCTTTTTTATAGATATAAGGAGCTGAAAGTTGATCAAATTTTTCCCGACTAACACAAGAGGCTACAGTAAAGATTAGTTTGGAGGAATAAGCTGCTTGTAAATGAAACCACTTCATATGTGAGAGGTATGTATTACTGATAATGTTATCGAGAAAACACACATAGAGTACGCTGATTTTGTGGATACTATTTTTACTGATTAGTCATTGAAATAAGATATCTGCAATTTTATAATTAAGTTTGATAGGTCTGAACTGATAAGGTTGAGGGACCATGAATATGGTTCTGATACTCGGTTAAGATTTAATGTCGGTTATTGCTTATGTTTATATGTCAAGCATTGTGAAGGGATCTAGTTTTGGTGGCATTGTAAAGAGATTTAATAGCGATTGGACTAACTTTTAGGGTGCATTGGACTCTGAAAGGGCCTTCGAAGCCTCCCACTGCTTCAACCAAGAATGAAAATCAATATAGTTATTGTCCTAGCCAAAATTTATATGGTTGGGTTGCTCGGGGTGATGATTATATGTCAGAAGGCGCGGTAGGAGAATGCCTGTGAGGATAAATGAGGGGTTAATGCAAGACTATATTAAATAAGAGCTAATTGAAGAGGAAACATAGGGTAGAAAGGAAATTCTAGCGAATCTGGCCGATGAAACTAACTTAGAACATGAGAAATTTGAATCAAGTGCAAATATAAAAGTGTATCTAGTAATGAAAAATCCGTCTGTTGTTTCTCTGAAAGAAAAATAGTGCAGATAGTCTCTTTGCTAGGGAGCTGCGACTAGGTAGCATGGTTAGGATGATCACCTATATAAAAATAGAAAAACACCAAAAAAGCAGCCTCACGAGCAACAAGGGTTGAAATAATGTATAGTAAGTCGTGAAAACTTGCGCCAATAATAGTTGTAGTCAAAATAAGGAATCTAAGCGAAGACGGTAATTTCTAAATTTTAAATTGCATCCCATGCCTTATTGTTTGTGATTTCGATTAGGTTCACTGCTATTGATTGACCTGATCGGAACCACACATAATATTGAAAGACAGATTAAATATCATTACTTCCTTAGCAATATGTATATATTTGATTGTGTTTTCTAGCCTTAGAATATTTTCAACATATCTGGGGGAAGATCAGAGGCTTGCTGTAGTATAGTATATGAATCTCGATAATTTTCAAGCTTTTCTCCAACTTGCTGATTCTATATTCAATCTTGTAATTGCAGTCGTTGAGGCCAGTGTAGAGTTCCTGATCTTTTATAAGCTCATTCAAGAGGAATACTTTCTTCAAAGTTGTGGCATTATAAAAAGCCTTCAGAAGGCTTCCAGAATACTTTCTTCAATAGGCTTCAATGATACATGTCGGGTTCGCTATGTTTGTTTTAAGTCAAAATGTGTTGATGCACACTCAAGCAGTGGTCCCAATAATTGAACATCTCACTTTTATCGAGTGTTGTTCAATGCAGCTTGCTCAACAAAAGCTTACTGAGTTAGTCTAATCAAATCCTTTGATAACAAAATCTTGTCATCTATCAAATCCTTTGACGATTTCTTGAGCAAGCTGCATTGAATAACGCCTGATAAAAATGAGTTGTTCAAATGTTTGGACCACTTCTTGAGTGTGAATCAATATATTTTGACCTAAAATAACATAGCGAACCCTACATGTATCATTTATGCCTACTGAAGAAAGTGTTCTCGAAACCTTCTGTAGGCCTTTTTCAATGGCACAACTTTGAAGAAAGTGTTCCTCGTTGATGAGCTCATAAATGACCAGGAACTCTACACTCACCTCAACGACTACAATGACAAGATTGAATACAGAATCAATAAGTTGGAGGTAAGCTAGAAAATTATCGGGATTCATACACTATACTACAACAAGCCTCTGATCTTCTCTTAGATATATTGAAAGCATGCTAAGGCTAGAAAACACAATCAATTATATTCATATTGCTAACGAAGTAATGGTACTCAATCTGTCTTTCAATTTTGTTTGTGGTTCCTATCAGGTCAATAACAGTGGACCTAATCAGAATTACAAACAAGAAGGCATGAGATGCAATTTAAAGTTTAGAAATTGTCGCCTTCACTTAGATTCCTTATTTTAACTGCAGTTGATATTGGCGCAAGTTTTCTTGACTAACTGTACAACATTTCAACCCTCGATGCTCGCAAGGCTACTTTCCTGGTGTTCTGCTATTTTTTATGTAGGTGATCATCCTGACTATGCTTCCTACTCGCATCTCCCTAGCAAAGTGTCCATCTGCATTATTTTTCTTTGAGAGAAACAACAGACGAATTTACATTATTGGATACACTTTTATATTTGTACTTGATTCAGATTTCTCATATTTTAAGTCAGTTTCATCAGCCAAATTCAATAAAAGTTTCTTTCTACACTATGTGTTTCCTCTTCAATTATCTCTCAGATGATATAATCTTTCATCAACCCCCCTTTCCCTCGCAGGCATTCTGCTTTGGCTCATTTTGGCGTATAGTTATTTTCTCTAACAACCGTTTCATATGAATTTGGGCAGGGGGAATTTCTATTGATTTTTTCTTTCTTGTTTGATGCAGTGCGAGGCTTTGAAGTCCTTCTCAAAGTCCAATGCACACTTAAAGTTAAGTCAAATCGCTATTGGATCTCTGCAATGACAACAAATTTTGATCCCTTCTCAAAAGTTGACACGCATAAACATGAGTAACAACTACTAGTAATTCGTAACAGGGTATCAACACCATCTTCATGGGGACCTCAGCCTTATTAATTCGAACCTATCAAACTTGACTGTACAATGCAGGATCTTGTTTGACTGATAAGTGCCTAATCGGTTAAAAACTAGATTCACAAAAACCTTATACTCTGTGTGTGTTATTTCGATGACCTTATCAGTAATACTAAACTCCCACACACGAAAGGGGATCCATCCATCTGCACGCACCTTATTCTTCCTAGCCCATCTATGGATTAACTCCCGATGACTAACCTGTTGCAACATATGACAACTGTTAAAATTATCAAACAGTTATAGACATCTGTTACGACAGATGATCAATCTGTTACAATATATGACTTGTATGTTGGAAATATCAAATAGATATATGCATGTGTTGCAACAGTTTCAATATGTTGTAAATTATCAAATATATAGAATGTATTTTGCAGCAGATTACTCATCTGTTAGATTTATTTTAAGACAATTTTCTTTTCTTTCTGAAATGCAATAAAGATAAAATGTTGCATTTAGATTCATTTTTTTAATTTACATATTCAAAAAGTCACCAGTTTTATTTAATTAAGCGATGAACAGTCGTGACTTTTTGACTAACCCCTTCGAATTCAGTCATTTATAAATAGGTCCTTCCTTACTCGTTCATTCTACTACACTTACAGATATGACTGATCCAGATTCATACAAGAAGATTCATATCAAGTCCTTGCGGGAACTTCAAAGGCAGTTTGATAAACTCAAGAGGGATTTGACTGACTTCAGATCAAGGCTAAGGAGGGCACTGTTGCTACTAAATGAAAATTGTCCGGTTGACAATAATAGTACTACTACTACTACTACTACTACTACTACTAATAATAATAATAGTAGTAGTAGTAGTAGTAGTAGTAGTAGTAGTAGTAGTAGTAATAATAATTAGGTTATGTTTTTTTTCTTTTGGCTTATGTATTTTTCTTTTTTATATCGGATCTACCTAAAGGATTCAAAAATCTATGTTTGGTTGAATTTAAATTTTAAATTCTTATTTCACATTTAATTTTCATTCTGTCTATTCCTCATTCTCAATATGTCGATGGTTGGAGGTAGGGATTGAGCGTTTGTGGAAACGGATGAACCATATCTTTCAACGGATGATTAATCTATTGCGACAGGTGGATCATATCTGTTTTCATAGATGGGTTATCTGATACAACAGATATATAATCTATTGCCACAACTCAATAAAAATAATTATTTAAAAGAACTAATTAATAATAATAAGACTTATCATAATAATCAAAAATTCAGTCAGCATCTTGATTTAATTAAGTCATAACTTTTCCTAGTAAGCAAGAAGTCACCAGTTTGAATGTAAATAATAAATGGAGGTGAACAGTCAAGCCTTTTTTATGCAACAGATTGTCAATTTATATATTCAAATTTATATTTTCAAAGCATAATTAATAAAGTTAATTTGGTAAATAGACTCCTAATAAATATTTTGCTTAATGGGAGTGCCAAGTCTAACGAATACAAAACGGAAGGACTAAACACAAATTTAAATAATTGATGTTTAAATAGGCGACAAGTAGTGACTTTTCGATATTTTTGTCTTTAAATATATTTTTTTAATTTATACAATAAAAGATTCACTAAGTTTGGATTAAAGATACAGATATGATGATTATTAAAAAAGATAGATTATATGTTGCAATATATAGATTATCTGATGCAACAGATTGTCGATTTGTTGCAACATATGGTATATTTGTTGTCACGGATGAGTTATCTGATGCAACAGATATATAGTCTATTGCCACAACTCAATAAAAACGGTTACTGAAAAGAACTAATTAACTCATTACAATAATCAGAAAGTCCAGTCGGCAGCTTGATTTAATTAAGTTAAATTTTCACAGTAATCAAAAAGTCTCTAGTTTGAATATAATTAATAAATGGAAGTGAATAATTACGCCTTTTTCCTAACTCATTCAAATTCAATCCTCTATAAATAGGTCCCTCCTTACTCGTTCATTCTACTACACTCTATTTATTTCTTGCTCTTATCTTTTATATTACACCATTCAACCACTTTCTCTTCAAGGACTTGATAGCTTTTTCCTGTCTCTGGTAAATTTTTTCTTGATTTTTGTGTAAATATACGTTGTATTACATTCATATTCTTTTCTTTACTTTTAATTTTATGTTTTTTTATCAATTTATGTGTGTTCTAGATATGGCTGATCCAGTGTAGGATGTCGCTATTTTACGAGACGCCCTGCGGGAACTGCAGATTCAGGTTCATGACCTGCAGTGGAAGTTGGTCGCCGTTAGAGTAAGGATGTTGCGAGAGATCCGCAGGCTGAGGAGGGCACTACTGTTGCAGGTTGAAGATAGGCCGACTGACAATAATAATAATAAAAAAAATATTTTTTTCTTTTACCCATGTATTTTTATTTGTTTTTGTTTAGTAAAAAATTTATGTTTGATCCCACTTTGATGTTTTAATTCTTATTTAATTTTCATTCTGTCTATTTCTTCTTCTCAACAAACATGTCGACGATTAAGGTAATTTGAATCCAGTAGCAATAGCAAGAGTTGAAACTTAAAACTTGAAACTTGACTCAATGCATACATTAATAATCAAGTATAAACCACTATTAGATCATATTAATTAACCAAAAGTAAATAAAAACACGAAAATAAAAACTAAAACATATGTTTACCCAGCAGTATTAGAAAATCCCACAAGTGGGATCTGGGTGTATCCACAAACCTTAACCCCCTACCTCATGAAGGCAGATAATTTTGTACTTTTAGCCTATGTATTTTTATTTGTTTTTGTTTAGTAAAAAATTTATGTTTGATCCACTTTGACATTTTAATTCTTATTTAATTTTCATTCTGTCTATTTCTTTTTCTCAACAAACATGTCTACGTTAAGGAATAATTTGAATCCAGTATCAATAGCAAGAGATCAACATATGAGTTATCTGTTGGGTTTGTGACAGGAGTTGTATTGTGTTGTTCGAAATAGATTATTCATCTGTTGCAACAGATAAATATTCTGTTGCAACTGATTACTTGTATGTTGGAACAGATTACTAAACTGGTGCAACAGATTAATTGTATGTTGGAACAGATTACTAATCTGTTGCAACAGAATACCCATATGTTCGATTTATGTTACGGGCACTATCGGACCATAAACATGAATCCAACATATGAGTCTTCTGTTGCAACAAAATATTTATCTGGTGCCACAGATGATGGATCTATTTAAATAGATAGTTCTTGTGTTGCATTCATGTTCGTGTGCTAGCTATTGTTGAAAAAACAGAACACTAGCAGTTATTCAGATGACAAATTCAACTAAAAAGCATAATTTAACTTACCAAAGGTCTCCTATCAAGTAAATGCCAAAGTTGAAAGTGATGTACGAAACAAAATTTGACCTAAGAAATTGGTCAAAGAGCAGCAATTGCGGTAACAACAATAACAACAATGGTCAACAAGAAGAACATGAAGATGATGATAAAGAAACGGAAGATGATGAATAAAGCAGCAACAACAATAAACAACAAAAATTGCAAGGAGAGAGAAAACAACAACGGATAAGAAGAGACAAAACACATTTTTTTTCCTTCGTTTCCCGTATATTAACTAACATTTGGATAAAAGTGTAAATTTAAAAACTTGTGAGTTATTTTAAAATTTTTCCAACTTTCTTAATCCATAATAAAGTAATTGTCACCTCCACTCAATTATTAAGACTTGAGTCACCTACCCCTTATTTTCAAACTCTTTTGTCACCTACAGCTTAAAGTCTATTGTTTCTTGGTCCGAGGGTTTCAATTAAATTAAATAATACACAACATTTGAAACATGAGGTAGTGATCAATGTTGGAAAAGATATTACACAAATTATATGATTTTTATTTGTCACAATGCATATCCTTTAGCTTAATTACTAGATACCGTAGCCCGTGCCAGCACGGGCCCAACATTTGTTATTTACGTTATCTCAATTTATGTAGCACAAATAGCATTTGGAGTGTCAATCAAATTTTTAAATAATTTAAGTTGTTAATCATTGTGATTTATAGTATCTTTAATGTAATTTAGTAATTTATGTTACTCGCTTTGTCCCAATTTTAGAATTTAGTGAGTCAGCCAATTTTTTTTACTAATATATTTTTTAAAAATATTTTAAGTTGTTAATCTTTGTGATTTTAGTATCTTTTAATGTATTTTCAAATAATTTATGTTACTTGCTTTATCGCAACTTATGTGATACTTTTAGAATTTCAAAAGTCAATCATATTTTTAACTATATGTTTTTAAAATATTATAAGATGTTAATAGTTATGACTTATAATTATTATTTTTTTTTTGGCATAATTTTTAAATATATAATATTTTACTAAAATAAAGTAAATAAATTAAAATAAATAAATTACTAAATTTTTAAAACATGTTAAATTCGAAAACATCATTTGGTCAATAAATTACTAAATTAAAACAATAAAACATGCAAATTATAAAATGTCAAAACTATTCCGAATTTACGTGACACAAATATAATTTAGATAATCAATCAGATTCTTAATGTGTTTTTAAAAATTTTAAATTGTTAGCTATTGTAATTTATAATATTTTTTATGTAATTTTCAAATAATATATGTTACTCTCCTTATTCAAATTTTTGTGGCATTGATATTCAATTATATTCTTAAAATAATTTAAGTTTTTAATTATTATGATTTATAATACTTTTTCTTCTATCCCAATTTAAGTAGCACTGAAATAAATTCGACAGTCAACCAAATTTTATGATTGAAGCAACGAAGTGGATGTGTCCTAAATGACTTATAATACCTAATTAGAAGTGATATAGCAAAATTACTATGAGAAAATATTTGTGAAATTTTTTTAAGTGAGTCTCATATAAGATGTCATGTTAATTTAAAATATCAAGAATTAATTTATCATTTTATGTCAATTTTATTTTTATTAAATATTATTAAATTTTTAATACCTAAATGACTTATAATAATTAATTAGGGATGATAGAGTAAAATTACGGTTGAAGCAGCTGAAGTAGACATGTCATAAATGTCTATTTTATCTTTTTTATTAAATATTATTAATTTTCTTATATGTAAATGTCTTACAATAATTAATTAGGGGTAATATAGTAAAATCATGGAGCAAACATACTTGTGATTTTTTTTAAATAAGTCTCATATAAGATGCTATTAATTTAAAACATCAAGAATTGATTTATCATTTATATCTATTTTATTATTTATTAAATATTATTAATTTTTTAATATCTAGATGACTTATAATAATTAATTTGAGGTGATATAATAAAACTACGATTGAAGCAACTGAAACAGACATGTCATAAATGTCTATTTTACCTTTTTTTAATTGACCAGTATTAATTTTATTATATATAAATGACTTAAAATAATTAATTAGGGATAATATAGTTTTTTTTAATCTCAATTTATATGACACAAATATAATTTAGATAATTAATTATTAAAAAAAAATTAATTTTTAATTATTGTGATTTATAATACTATTTCTTCTATTTCAATTTAAAGTGACACTGATATAATTTCAAAAGTTAACTTATGTGGCAGTAATATAATTTCGATAGTCAATCAAATATTTTATATTGACATATCATTTTTTATCTATTTTATGAAATATTATTAATTTTCTAATGCGATCGTAATAGTTAATTAGGGGTGATATAATAAAATTATGATTGAAGCAACAAAGAACTCGTGTCTTAAATGACTTATAATAACTAATTAGAAGTGATATAATAAAATTACTATAAAAAATACTTGTAAAAAAAACATAAATAGGCATCATATAAGATATCAAGTTAATTTAAAAAATCAAAAGTTAATTTATTATTTTTTGTCAGTTTTATATTTTTTATTAAATATTATATTTTTTGTAATACTTAAATAACCTATAGTAATTAATTTGGGGTAATATAGTCAAATTACGATTAAAGCAACTGAAGCAGACAACACAAATAGGTATGTCGATTATTTTATATTTTTATTTGATATTACTAATTTTTAAACACTTAAATAACTTATAGTGATTAATAAGGGGTAATATAATAAAACTACGACTGAAGCAGCTGAAGCAAGCAGCACAAGCAGGCATGTCGAAGACGTGTTTGCTTATTGCCACTTACTATGCGTAGTAATATTTAGGAATATGTATCCTACTTGGCTACTAAAAAATACATAAAATAAAAAATGGTATATATTTCTTTGCACAAAATATTTTAACTCCCTGCAGTTTAACCCTTTAATTTGTTGTAATGCCAAATCGAGCTCCTCAAAATATTTCTATTATCAGAACTCGAACTCGAGCTAGATCAATATTGACGAACTTTTTTGTTCTTGTATTAATGAATTTGCTCCTTTGTAACTGCTTAAACTTTTATATGCGATGATCGCATACGCAGATACGCTCGTCTTTTTTTTTTTTATTAAAAAAATACAATTTATTATGATAAATAAATTGGATCAATCTCGTTCTCTTTCTATTGATTGAGACAGACAATCACAGGCTTGCTAAGAGCTAAAAATGAAACTTAGTTTTTCACTTACTACATCAGAAGCGAATCCTCAACTTCAAATACAACGTCTTCTTTTCTGTCTAATTTTTTTAACTCCACAATCTTAATATGATATACAATTTACATATATAGATTATTGAAATCCTAACACTTCCAAATAAACAAAAGCAAGACCAAAAAAGCAGATATCCCAAATTAAACTTGGTGATGCACTCACTAAATATGATACACAAAAGTACAAAATGAGTTTCAACATATTGAACACCAAGTGGAAATTAAAATGCTGCATTTTAAATGCATGCTCCTGCAAAATATCAAATAAAGAAAAAAGGTCAAACTTTTTTTTTCTGGTACTAGTCAAAATTGAATAATTTTACTCTGATCCATTAAATTCTTATCTAATGTTATCCTACTATTAAAAGAAAAGATTGTTCTTGACCTTAAAGGAACTCTAACTTAAAAGGCAATTATTTTAACTCATAATTAAAAAAAAATTGTGCGGGGGTAAATTTGAACTTCTCTCTTCGAATGTTTGTGGTAATATAATAGCGCCAGCTAGTTACTTTTGAATCGTATAATTGAATAATATAATATTCGTTATCCCGTAGTTTTAAATTTCAAAAGTAAAATTTCAGAATATTGTCATAGAGTTTCAACGGGTAGAGTTTCAAACTCCAAGACAATAACTATATCTTTCAATTACTAGAGATCATGAAAAGTGACTATTTATGAATCTTATCGAAAATACTTAGACACGTAAGTACACTCATTTCACGCTGAAGCTCCATTAACGACTAGAGCTAGGGGGTAAATCTTAACCTTTTTCTCGACTTCTTTTAGACTTCGAGAGCATGAAAAGTGGCTATTTGTGAATCTTATAAAAAATATTTAGACATGTGAGTCCACTCATTTTACGTTGTAGCTCCAATAACGCTAGAGCAAATATGAGATGATTCACACGTAATAATCCAAAACATAACGGAGGATAAAATTGATCAATTTCAAACGATAAAGAGGCCTAGCTAGGGGGATAAATTTGAACCTTTTTCTCGACTTTAAACTTCTTTTTACTAGAGATCATGCAAAGTGGCTATTTGTGAATCTTATCAAAAATATTTAGACACGTGAGACCACTCATTTTACGTTAAAGCTCTGTTTACGACTAGAGCAAATACGTGATGATTCACATATAAATAATCAAAAACATAATGGAGGGTAAAATTAACCCATTTCGTATGATAAAAAGGCCTAGGGGGTAAATTTGAACCTTTTTCTCGAATTCTTTTAAACTTCTTTTTACTAGAGATCATGAAAAGTGGTTATTTTTTAATCTTATTGAAAATATTTAGACAGGTGAGTCCACTCATTTTATGCTGAAGCTTCCAGAACATAACAAAGGGTAAATTGACCAATTTCGAACCATAAAAAGGACTAAGGGAGTAAGTTTATACCTTTTTCTCAACTTGTTTTAAACTTCTTTTTACTAGACCATTTGTTGAACTTTCTGCTGCTGCAAGCTGCAATGGAGAGTTGAGCATGGCCGGAGAACTGTATCGCCACCGGAGAGTGGAATCACCGGCAAGTTATCGCAGTTGCAGATCTCGATCATCGTGCCATTAGGATCATGGAAAAAAATTTGATCAATGTAGATGCCACCTTCTTCAACTCTACACTTAATGTACTCTATTTCCATCTCTTTTAGTCTTTTTTCAACTGTTGACATGCTCTCACACTGCATGCAACCAACACTAGGGTTAGTTTAGTTTGAATTATCGTCTCGTTGTACTGAGCTTTCACTATGCAGAAAGTCTATAGAAAAGCCGAACCATATTTGGTCTATAGACTATATATATATATGGCCCAACCCTTAATTCCTCAAATATATTGCTCGTACCTAACGTGCACCAGACTAATCATCCTTTTACTAAGGATATATATACTCCCTCGATGTTTCAGTTTGTTATTTCTTTCGTTTTAACTTGATACGGTATTTAAGAAAGTAGAGAAGACTTTTGAATCTTATGCTCTTAAATTAGATACTCTCTCCGTCTCATATTACTTGGCACGTTTGCCAGAAAAAATTGTCTCAAAATAGTTGGCATGTTTAAAAAATTAAGAGATAATTGGACACCTTTTTTCAACTTACCCTTAGTAATTTAATGAAAGTAATTAACTCCAATAAATATGATAATATTTAATGTGAATTTAATAGGGTCATATTAGTCAATTTGCACCCCTTATTAATTTCTTCCTAAGAGTTGTGCAACAAGCCAACTTGCCAAGTGAAATGAGGCGGAGGGAGTATATGTAGAATCAAGAATGTGCGTAAATGTCTTTTAATTTTGGGGCTTTAAACATGTCACGTGGAAAGTTAGAATTAAATAAAGAGTTTTAGCTCATTGAAAAAAGAATGATACTTGACAACTAAAAATGGACATCTACGCTTTAATATTAATGCTACAGGTATGGTTAGAAACAATAACTTAGTCTTGGATTTAAAAATTGACAATTATTTTGAGATTATTTTTTCGAACTAAAGCAACGGTTAAAATGAGATAGAGATGAAGGGAGTAATAGTTTCATTTTAAATTTGAATAAATGGAGATCAAAGAGTGATTCTTGAGCCGAGACTAGGGGTGTCAAGTGGGCCGGTCCGACCCGGCCCGGTAAGTCCTAGGGCTTTAGGATTTCGGGTCCTGGGCTGGTTATTTTGTTAAAATGGGCCCGGTTAACCCGGTACGGACCAAGCCGATCCAGGCTCGCCGGTTAACCGGCCCGGCCCGGAGAAATTTTTTTGAAAAAAAAGATATTTTGGATTTTGGGCCAAACTAGCCGTTGGTCCAACGGCTATATAGCCGTTTTTGGGTCCCAACGGCTAGTTTGGGCCCATTTATTAAAAAAAAAAAAATTAAAAAATATTTTTTAATCCAAAAAAAAAATCTATAAATAC
Source organism: Capsicum baccatum var. pendulum (assembly GCA_030864225.1). Taxonomy (NCBI): domain Eukaryota; kingdom Viridiplantae; phylum Streptophyta; class Magnoliopsida; order Solanales; family Solanaceae; genus Capsicum; species Capsicum baccatum. The sequence continues at coordinate 293,788,118 of CM061552.1, forward strand.
CCTACAACTTCAAATCATTTTTCACACAATTTTTCACTCTCTCAAATCTCAATTCTCAATTCTCAAATATTCAATATATTTAATTTCTTAAAGTGTTCACTTTAATTTTTTAATTTTTCGTTTACAAAGTACGAGCAGAAGTTTCTAAAGTCGCAATCTTCGGATACTTCCAAAATTTGGTATTGTCGTTCCATCTCTTACGTTTAATTTTTATTTATTGTATTAATTGTTTAATATTTAATTTTATTATATTTGTGTATTTTGAATATTTTTAGTTTAATTTAATTTATATTATGGATAAATTAAGAAACCTCGCTACTAAAGGTGTTAAAATTTTTTGTCCCAGAAGCGGTAGTGGTAGTAAAAAGCGAATTACTAGCGGTAGAGGTAGTTCAAGTAGTAGATATACCCGTGTGCCTTCGCCTCCGGTACCGCTTGGTACACCTTTTGAGGAAGAAATAGGTGTAGGTGCTCACGATATGGATTATGTAGAAGCTCAGGAAAATTACGGTATAGAAGAAGAAAATGAAGTAGATGCGGTTAATTTAGACGAAGATAATGAAAATATTGCTGAGACACCCGCAGTAGGAGATGCTAACGTTAGATCTGAATCAGTTAATCTCCCTTCCCATCCTCCTAGTGCCCCAAAACCTCGTAAAAGAACTAGTATTGCATGACAATTTTTTGAACGTATAGCAGATATTGAGGTGCAATGCAATATTTGTCAACAAATATATAAGTATAGAAGTGGAGGCAAGCAAGGGGGTACGGGTACGTTAATGAGACATGTAGCTGAAGATCACAAAAGAGAGTTAAATATTACAAAAGGTGGTGGGGATGTTGGTGGGTCAACGCAAACTAGAATGGACCCAGCAACCGGTCACGTAGCGAAGAAGTATAATAAATTGAGGGACAGGGAAGAAATAGCTAAAATGGTAGCTGTGGATTATTTGCCTTTTAGTTTTCCTTCTTCTGATGCCTTTATTCGTTATATACAAGCAATTTATAAGCCTATGTTTAATGGTATTCCTAGAACTACTTGTCGGTCTGATATTTTTAGACTCCATTCACAATATTGTTTTTATTTATCAACATTGTTAAAAAATATTCAATATAGATTGTCCCTAACTTCTGAGCTTGGTCGTGCTGTAAATAAAAATGATTATTTAACCGTTACTTGTCATTGGATGGATAGTAATTTCGTGATACAAAAACGTATTCTTGCTTTTTTATATGATGAAGATCGTAAACATACTGAACAATTTATTGCTGATTCTATTGTTAAAATTGCCGGATATTATGGTATCGAAAATAAAATTTTATGTATTGCTTTTGATAATGCTTCTAACAACAAGACTGCTATAACAAAAATAAAATCTACGCTATCTCCGCCCTTGCCTGAAATTTTTCATATTAAGTGTGCATGTTATATATATAATTTAATTGTAAAAGATGGTCTTGAGTTTTTTGAGCTTTATATTGAAAAAATTAGTCTTGCCGTTGGTTTTATTCAAGGAAATAATCATAGATCGAGAATTAGAGAATTTAAAGTTAAATGTCAAGAAAATGGACTTACACCGATTTTGATGCCTGAGGAAATTGATACTAGATGGAATTCTACGCATGAATTTTTAAAAACTTGTTATAAATATAGAATTCCTATTACACTAGCTTTTAACCAACATTGCGGTTCATTTGCTGATTCTGCTGATTGCATGCTACATAATTCTGATTGGGTTGTAATTAAGTTTTTAGAAAAATTTTATGTAGCTACGGTTGAATTTTCCGGTGCTTATTATCCTACTGTTTGTAATATTTTGGCATATATAGCTGATATTTCTGGTTTGCTCAAAGAATATAAAAATAAAGAAGGTTATAAAGAAGCTGTTGGCGCCATGTTTACGAAATTTAAAAAATATTTTTTCCCGATTCCCCCTATTTACTTGGTTGGTCCTATGCTAAATCCGTGCATGAAATATAATCATATGTGTCACTTTAGTACTCTTATTTATAATAACTTAGAAATAAATACTAACCATGATTCTGAACAAGTACAACCTGATTTGTGGACGGCTACGGCTGTGTAACACCCCGTATTCAAGTACATGTATTGGCGTATTCAAGTACGTGTATTGGTCTTATTTATATGGAATTAATTTTTTATTTTATTTATACCGGAATTTGCCCGTCGATGGTTCTATACGAAGGTTATTGAATAAGCTTTCCAACGATATAAAGATTTCCAAAAACGGAAAAGTTTCGGATATAATCGAGCACGTTCGAAACTATAAAACGGTGGCCAGGATGTTGTGAATAGTAAATCTGCAGGAAATTTCCTGTACACAAACTACTGAGGCCTGCCAGTTTTTTGGGTCAAATTTGAACGATCATAACTCTCTCAATATAATGAACTGGGAGAGCTGCAACCTATCAAAAGAAAGATCTTTGAGTCCTCTTTCCAATTCAATTGGTTTCATCCAAATCCAACATCTTAGTAAGAAGTTATACTCGTTTTACTTCAGCCTCTCAAAATAGATTTTTAGGGTCAACTTCAAACGATCATAACTCTTTGTACAGGACGAACTGGGTGACCTAATTTATATGAAATGAAAGACCTTTGAATTATCTATCCAGCAATACCAATTTCACCCAAATCCGATATCGGAGCAAAGAGTTATGGCCGATTTACTTTAGCCTGTCAAAACAGTCCACCATGGACAGATTCGGATTTACTTAAATTTTTAAGGGCAATATGGTCATTTTCCATCACCTCATGGACGAAAATTGGTCATTATATACATATAATTAGTCTCATATCCATCAATTATCATCAAATTATTGAAAACAAGAAACCCTAGCCTAATTTCAACTCCAATTATCTTGTGATTCAACCGTAGAAAATCCAAATTGATTCCGTAGTTGTGTTCACCGCCTCGAGGGTTTCGAGAAGCACCCCTTATTTGTTCCAACAGGACTTCGAAATCAAAAGGGCCATTTTATGGTAAGGATGTAAATTATGTTGGTGTTATTTATATGGATATGTATATATATATATATGCATGTGAGCATAAGAAATATGTTATGTGATTGTTGTTGAAAGATGATTGGGAAATGATGTTGGATTATGTTGAATTGTGAAGGGATTTGGTGTGATGATATGGTATTGATGATGTGGTATTGAAATGATGATTATATATATATATATATATATATATATATATATATACACATAAACCTATTGTTCAAGTTGGTTTTTGAAATGTTTTGGAAATATTGGTTGTATGGAATTATGGAAGAGAATTGTGGTGTTGGGTTGCTAATACTAGATGCCAAACATTTCATTGTAGATAAGTGATTTGTAAAGGCGGGAAGTTGTGTTGAATTGGTATCCGAATCTACAACGAGGTATGTAAAGCATACTCTAACGATGTTCTTTGGCATGAAAACACCAATGTTCCATCAAGTAAGATTCCGAGGTTGTCCAAAAACATGTATTGTTCTACATTACCAACGAAGTTGTTTCCATTCTATAAAGTGTCAAAATGTTTCATTGATATACCAAAAGGCTCCTATTTCATTATTGTGATATTGATGATTCTGAAACACATTGTTGATGTACCAATGAGTCCTTATTATATTGTTATTGTATAGAAGGTCTATTACTTGATTCCTATTGATGTATCATTGTTCCAAAGGTACTATATTGGCATGAACACTAATGTAATAATCTCAAAATCTTTTGAACTAAGTTATTGGAAAGATCTCTTATGTGTGTTACTTGATATACGTGTGGGTGGTATCCCAGGGGCATAAGCCCAGCATGGGTCGATCCCTATTTATGTGTTTATGGGTGGTATCCCAGGGGCATAAACCTAGCATGGGTCGATCCCAGTTGATATGTACTGGGGGCAGCCTAATGGTCACAGTACGATACAGTATTGATTATTGTTAGGTGGTTGGAGGTTCGGGAGGAGGAGGTAATGGCGAATGATAATTGTAAAGAATGAAATAAAGAATGTATACCGTTCCACAAATGTGTTTGAATTCAAGAACCCAATTCAGATTAATGATAATGTACATGATCCTAAAAGTGTTTATGAAGTGTGGTTCACTTCTATTATGATTTATTCACTTGCGTCTGATTTTCTTGATCCCCTATATCACATATGATTATTTAAAGCTTTACATACTCAGTACATATTTCGTACTGACGTCCCTCACGGGGGACCTGCATTTCATGCTGCAGGCACAGGTGCTTCAGCTCATTCACAACATAGATAGGATCCAGGTCATACAGCTATTGTTGGTGAGCTCCAGTTTGCTTCGGAGCTTTCCGAGTCGGTTCCTTATGTTTTGTTATTGTAGAGGAGTCATGTGTGGGCGGGGGTTTGTTCCGACCCTAGTTATGTCATGTATATCCTAGAGGCTTTGTAGACATAAGGAAGGGTAAAGTCATGGGAGTTTATATAGTGATGTTATATTTGTATATGTGGTGGCCCCGACGGCCAAGTATTATATATATATTTGTGCGTGTAGTACTGATACAGGTAATTAGACCCTTCTATATGCAACGAAGTGCTGTCCAAATTTTTGGTGACATGTAAGTGAAAGTACAGGTATTTGAACGGGTTCTCCCGGGCCTTCTCGACTTCGGGTGCCAGTCCAGCCCAATGGGATTTTGGGGCGTGACAAAAGTGGTATCAAAGAGGTTCGTCCTAGTGAGTCTACAAAGACGCGTCTATGTAGATTCTTGTTTATCGGTGTGTTGTGCACCACATCTATAAACAGGAGGCTATGGACATTTAGGAATTGTTTCTTTTCTTCATGTCTTAGATCGTGCGATAGAGCTTATATTGTATATGAAGTCATAGTTGACCACTGAATCAGTTTGTTTCTCTTATTATAGTAATGATGCCGGTTACCAAAAGCAAGAATACCGGTAAGAAAGTAGATGTGGCTGCCGGAGAGGGGACTAGTAAGTCACCCACTATACAAGCTAATCAAAGTGAGGCTCCAGCTGAGCATGCATCAGAAACTTTCCCCAGTCCGGAAGAAATAAGGGGGAGGAGAACTATCTCCCCAGAGCCACCTATTAATGTTGTTGATCAAGATCTTAGAAATGCAGTGCAACTTTTGACTCGTATAGTTGCTGGGCAAGTCCAAGGGCAAGCTATTCCTGCCGCGGGTTCTAGCGGTACTGATAGGGCGGCTAGTCTTCGGACGCAAGATTTTCTTAAGATGGATCCGCCTACTTTTACCGGATCCGATCTTAATGAAGATCCGCAGGACTTTATTGATCAGATCCAAAGGGCCCTAGAGGTAATGCATGTATCGGGTAGAGAGACAGTGGAGTTAGCCGCGTATAGATTCAAAGGTGAGGCTATATATTGGTATGAAGACTGGAAACGGTCAAGGGGCATTGATGCACCCCCAGCTACTTGGAAAGAGTTCAAAGAGGCATTTATTGATCATTATCTTCCATATGAGACTCGTCAGGCCCATGCGGATCAGTTCTTAAATCTTAGACAGGGTCATACAAGTGTGAGGGAGTATAATCTTCGATTTAATTCCTTGTCCAGATATGCTCCTAATGTTATAGCTACTATGGATGACAGAGTTCATCGGTATGTGAATGGATTGGATCCGTATTTGGTTAAGGATTGTACTATTGCTGCACTAAATAAAGACATGGATATAGCTAGGATCCAAGCATTTGCACAGAAAATGGAAGATCAGAGGCAAAGAAAAAGAACACAGGAATTTGAAAGCGGATCTTCTAAGAGGGCCAGATCTACAGGGCAGTTTATGGCGCCACAGGGAGGTTTTAGACCTCAATTTTCTGCTAGACCACCTAGGCCATTATTTTCTTATTCTGCAGCTAGTGCTCCACCACAACATCAGGGGTTCAGAGACAGTCAATTTGGGCAAAGAAGTGAGGGTCATAGTTCGCGATCAGTGGGTTATCATGGGCAAGGGAACATAAGCCAATCGAGACCTTCTCGATAGCTATGTAATCGATGCGAAAAGCATCATATGGGCGTACGTCGAATGGGAACAAATGTTTGTTTTTGGTGCGGTATGACGGGGCATATGATGAGAGAATGCCCACGAAGGGGCGCAGGTGGTGTAGCATGACCTTCGGGATCAACTATTGCATCATCGTCACCGGTATCTTATTCTGGTAGGGGCGCACGACCTGCGGGTCACGCTAGAAATGAAAAAAGAGCCGCCAGTTCCAGCGGGACTCAGAATCGCCCTTATGCTTTAGCGGATCGACAGAATCTAGAGGCTTCCCCAGATGTGGTTACGGGTACGTTGTCCATATTTTTCTTTGATGTATATGCTCTAATTGATCCCGGTTCTACATTATCATATGTTACTCCTTTGGTTGCTGGAAAGTTCAAAAGAACCCCCGAATTGTTAGAAAAGTCGTAGGAAGTGTCTACCCCGGTTGGGGAATCTATTATTACTAGAAGAGTTTATAAAGATTGTGTAGTAACTGTGTGTGGTCGAGACACGATAGCCAATCTTGTGGAACTAGAAATGGTAGATTTTGATGTTATAATGGGTATGGATTGGTTGGCGTCTTGTTATGCCAAAATTGACTGTTGTACGGAAAAGATGTATTTACATTTTCCTAATGAAGCAATTATTGAATGGCAAGGTAAGATTAGCGCACCAAGAGGTAGATTTATTTCTTATTTCAAAGCGAGAAAAATGATTTCCAAGGGATACATATATCATTTAGTTAGAGTAAGGGATACAGAAGCGGAGCCACCAACTCTTCACATTGTTCCGGTGGTAAATGAATTTCCTGATGTATTTCATGAAGATCTTCCAGGTTTGCCTCCTGAACGAGAAGTAGAGTTTGGTATTGATGTAATACCAGGCACCCAACCAATCTCCATTCCTCTGTATAGAATGGCCCCAGCAAAATTACGAGAATTGAAAGAGCAATTGGAAGATTTGCTAGAGAAGGGATTCATAAGGCCTAGTATGTCTCCCTGGGGAGCACCAGTGTTATTTGTGCGCAAAAAGGATGTCTCACTGAGGATGTGTATTGATTATCGGCAATTAAATAAGGTGACTATTAAGAATAAATATCCTCTCCCAAGAATTGATGATTTATTTGATCAGTTACAGGGCGCCAAGTGCTTTTCTAAGATTGATTGGAGGTCAGGTTACAACCAAGTGAGGGTCAAAGAGACGGATATACCCAAGACAGCTTTCCGAACACAGTATGGTCATTACGAGTTTCTAGTTATGTCATTTGGGCTAACAAATGCACCCGCAGCTTTTATGGATTTGATGAATAGGATGTTTAAGCCATTCCTGGATGTATTTGTGATAGTTTTTATAGATGATATTCTAGTTTATTCTAGATCAGAAGAGGACCATGCCAATCACTTAAGACAGGCATTGCAGACTCTTCGTGATTGTAAGCTTTATGCAAAGTTCTCTAAATGTGAGTTTTGGTTAAAATCGGTGGCATTTTTGGGTCATATTGTATCTAGTGAAGGGATAAAGGTTGATGCTCAAAAGATAGAAGTTGTGAAGAACTGGCCAAGGCCCACAACGCCTACGGAGATTCGTAGTTTTCTCGGGTTGGCCAGTTATTATAGAAGGTTTGTTAAAGACTTTTCTTCCATTTCAGCACCCTTAACCAAGCTAACGCATAAAGCATCCAAGTTCCAATGGAATGATGCGTGTGAGGAGAGTTTCCAAGAATTGAAGAATAAGTTGACTTCTACACCTGTGTTGGTACTTCCAGAAGGTACAGAAGGGTATACAGTGTATTGTGATGCTTCGAGAATTGGTTTAGGATGTGTATTAATGCAGCATGGTAAGGTGATAGCATATGCCTCAAGGCAATTGACGCCACATGAGAAAAATTACCCCACACATGATCTTGAGCTGGCAGCGGTTATCTTTGCTTTAAAAATATGGCGCCACTATTTATATGGGGTTCATGTTGATATATATACTGATCACAAGAGCTTACAATATATTTTCAGTCGGAAAGATCTAAATCTAAGGCAGCGAAGGTGGATGGAACTATTAAAAGATTATGATGTTGATATTTTGTATCACCCAGGGAAAGCGAATATAGTAGCTGATGCGTTGAGTCGTAAGGCTATGATGGCACCTATAGAAAGGCAAGGGATGATTAAAGATCTTCATCAATTAGCTAGCCTAGGGGTTCGTCTTCTCGAAACTCCGGACGAGGAGCTTATTGTGCATAATGTCGCGGAATCCTCATTAGTAGCTGAGGTGAAAGAGAAGCAAGATGCAGATCCTATTTTATTACAGCTTAAGGAGAACGTTCAAAGTGGGGCGACCAAGGCATTTGAGCTTACGCGAGAAGGAGTACTTCAGTGCTAAAACCGATTGTGTCTGCCGGATGTAGACGGGCTAAGAAAGAAGATTATGACAAAGGCACATTTTTCAAGGTATTCCATTCATCCAGGATCAACCAAAATGTATCAAGATTTGAAGGAGGTATATTGGTGGAATGACATGAAAAGGAACATTGCAGAATTTATAGCTGAATGTCCAAATTGTCAAAGAGTTAAAGTTGAGCACCAAAAACCCGGAGGCTATATGCAATGCACAGATCTTTTAATTTGGAAGTGGGACATGATCAACATGGATTTTGTTACAGGTTTGCCTCGTACAGCTCGGAAATTTGATTCTATGTGGGTGATTGTGGATAGGCTTACTAAATCCACACATTTCTTACCCGTTAAGACCACTTACACAGTTGAAGAATATTCGAAGTTGTATGTTAAAGAAATAGTCCGATTACATGGAGTGCCAACTTCTATTATATCGGATCGGGGAACTCAATTTACTGCAAACTTTTGGAAGTCTTTCCAACGGAGTTTGGGAACACAAGTGAATCTGAGTACAGCTTTTCACCCTCAGATGGATGGACAAGCAGAGCGCACCATTCAAACACTTGAAGATATGCTACGAGCATGTGTTATAGATTTTAAAGGCAGCTGGGATGATCATTTACCTCTTATTGAGTTTGCCTACAATAATAGCTATCATTCAAGTATCAAAATGACACCATATGAAGCTTTATATGGGAGGAAGTGTAGATCACCAATAGGATGGTTCGAAGCGGGTGAAACTCTTATGTTCGGACCGAATCTTGTGTATCAAGCCATAGAAAAAGTCAAGGTGATTCAGCAACGGTTGAAAACAGCCCAAAGTCGACACAAGTCATATGCGGATAGTAGAAGAAGAGGGCTAGAGTTTTTGTTAGGCGATTGGGTATTTTTGAAGGTATCGCCAATGAAAGGGGTGATGAGATTTGGCAAGAAAGGAAAGTTGAGTCCACGATGTATAGGCCCGTATAAGATTATTCGAAGATGTGGGCAAGTTGCTTATGAATTAGAGCTGCCTCAGGAACTCTCATCAGTGCATCCGGTATTTTATGTATCGATGCTTCGAAAGTGCATCGGAGATCCGTCCCTTATTACTTCTACTGAAGATGTGCAAGTAACAGAAGATCTTACCTATGAAGAGATGCCTATTGCTATATTAGATCGCCAGGTTAAGAAGATGAGAAATAAAGAAGTAGCATCGGTGAAAGTACTTTGGAGAAATCAACAAAGGGAAGAGATTACATGGGAAGCTGAGGAAGCAATGAAATCTAAGTACCCTCATTTGTTCAAAGATGAAGAGGAAGTTCAAGAAACGGAGTTAGAACATTAACAAGTAAGTTCTTGTTTATATATGCATGGTATTTATGTGATGATGTGAATGTTAATGATAGACTTGAACTTGTTTTGGTTGAATAACTACGCTAACATTCGAGGACGAATGTCCTAAAGGGGGGAAGGATGTAACACCCCATATTCAAGTACATGTATTGGCGTATTCAAGTACGTGTATTGGTCTTATTTATATGGAATTAATTTTTTATTTTATTTATACCAGAATTTGCCCGTCGATGGTTCCATACGAAGGTTATTGAATAATCTTTCCAACGATATAAAGATTTCCAAAAATGGATAAGTTTCGGATATAATAGAGCACGTTCGAAACTATAAAACGGTGGCCGGGATGTTGTGAACAGTAAATGTGCAGGAAAATTTCCTGTACACAAACTACTGAGGCCTGCCAGTTTTTTGGGTTAAATTTGAATGATCATAACTCTCTCAATATAATGAACTGGGAGAGCTGCAACCTATCAAAAGAAAGATATTTGAGTCCTCTTTCCAATTCAATTGGTTTCATCCAAATCCAACATCTTAGTAAGGAGTTATACTCATTTACTTCAGCCTCTCAAAATAGATTTTTAGGGTCAACTTCAAACGATCATAACTCCTTGTACAGGACGAACTGGGTGGCCTACTTTATATGAAATGAAAGACCTTTGAATTATATATCTAACGATACCTATTTCACCCAAATCCGATATCGGAGCAAAGAGTTATGGCCGATTTACTTTAGCTTGTCAAAACAGTCCACCATGGACAGATTCGGATTTACTTAAATCTTTAAGGGCAATATGGTCATTTTCCATCACCTCATGGACGAAAATTGGTCATTATATACATATAATTAGTCTCATATCCATCAATTATCATCAAATTATTGAAAATAAGAAACCCTATCCTAATTTTAACTCCAATTATCTTGTGATTCAATCGTAGAAAATCCAAATTGATTCCGTAGTTGTGTTCACCGTCTCGAGGGCTTCGAGAAGCACCCCTTATTTGTGCCAACAGGACTTCGAAATCAAAAGGGCCATTTTATGGTATGGATGTAAATTATGTTGGTGTTATTTATATGGATATGTATATATATATATGCATGTGAGCATAAGAAGTATGTTATGTGATTGTTGTTGAAAGATGATTGGGAAATGATGTTGGATTATGTTGAATTGTGAAGGAATTTGGTGTGATGATGTGGTATTGATGATGTGGTATTGAAATGATGATTATATATATATATATATATATATATATATATATATATACACATAAACCTATTGTTCAAGTTAGTTTTTGGAATGTTTTGGAAATATTGGTTGTATGAAATTATGGAAGAGAATTGTGGTGTTGGGTTGCTAATACTAGATGCCAAATATTTCATTGTAGATAAGTGATTTGTAAAGGCGGGAAGTTGTGTTGAATTGGTATCCAAATCTACAACGAGGTATGTAAAGCATACTCTAACGATGTTCTTTGGCATGAAAACACCAATGTTCCATCAAGTAAGATTCCGAGGTTGTCCAAAAACATGTATTGTTCTACATTACCAACGAAGTTGTTTCCATTCTATAAAGTGTCAAAATGTTTCATTGATATACCAAAAGGCTCCTATTTCATTATTGTGATATTGATGATTCTGAAACACATTGTTGATGTACCAATGAGTCCTTATTACATTGTTATTGTATAGAAGGTCTATTACTTGATTCCTATTGATGTATCATTGTTCCAAAGGTACTATATTGGCATGAACACTAATGTAATAATCTCAAAATCTTTTGAACTAAGTTATTGGAAAGATCTCTTATGTGTGTTACTTGATATACGTGTGGGTGGTATCCCAGGGGCATAAGCCCAGCATGGGTCGATCCCTATTTATGTGTTTATGGGTGGTATCCCAGGGGCATAAGCCTAGCATGGGTCGATCCCAGTTGATATGTACTGGGGGCAGCCTAATGGTCACAGTACGATACAGTATTGATTATTGTTAGGTGGTTAGAGGTTCGGGAGGAGGAGGTAATGGCGAATGATAATTGTAAAGAATGAAATAAAGAATGTATACCGTTCCACAAATGTGTTTGAATTCAAGAACCCAATTCAGATTAATGATAATGTACATGATCCTAAAAGTGTTTATGAAGTGTGGTTCACTTCTATTATGATTTATTCACTTGCGTCTGATTTTCTTGATCCCCTATATCACATATGATTATTTAAAGCTTTACATACTCAGTACATATTTTGTACTGATGTCCCTCACGGGGGACCTGCATTTCATGCTGCAGGCGCAGGTGCTTCAGCTCATTCACAGCATAGATAGGATCCAGGTCATACAGCTATTGTTGGTGAGCTCCAGTTTGCTTCGGAGTTTTCCGATTCGGTTCCTTATGTTTTGTTATTGTAGAGGAGTCATGTGTGGGCGGGGGTTTGTCCTGACCCTAGTTATGTCATGTATATCCTAGAGGCTTTGTAGACATAAGGAAGGGTAAAGTCATGGGAGTTTATATAGTGATGTTATATTTGTATATGTGGTGGCCCCGACGGCCAAGTATTATATATATATTTGTGCGTGTTGTACTGATACAGGTAATTAGACCTTTCTATATGCAACGAAGTGCTGTCCAAATTTTTGGTGACATGTAAGTGAAAGTACAGGTATTTGAACGGGTTCTCCCGGGCCTTCTCGACTTTGGGTGCCAGTCCGGCCCAATGGGATTTTGGGGCGTGACAAGCTGATGCAAAGGATTACATAGAAAAATTATATAATCACTATGCTGATTTATTTGGTTTAGCCGTACCTACAAATATCACTCCAACTGTCGCTCCTCATCCTCCCGAGGAGCCATCATCTTCTAAAAGGCCGGCACATAGTGGTTTTTCTGATTCGTTTTATGATTTAAATTGTTGGAACAGTGTTGATGAGAGAACTTACACATCAACTTATCGGGAAGAGCTGAAATATTATCTTAGGACGGCACCAGAGGATCGCAGACGACGGATCAACACGTTGGATTGGTGGATGAGCAGTGAAACACAATATCCTGTGCTTTCAAGATTAGCTAGAGATATTTTGAATGTTCCAATGTCAACCGTTGCATCAGAGAGCGCCTTTAGTCAGGGACGACAGCAGCTTGGAGACAACCGACACTCATTGCGAAGCAATGCAATGAATGTTCTAGTTTGCCTCAGAGATTGGATTAGAGCGGAAAGAAGAAACCAAGGAATGGAACCGGAGCCGAGCGACGAGCTGAAACTTGAAGAAATTATGACTTCACGGGGGAACTCAGCAGAATCAAGTCCAATGCATGATTTTGCCCCCGTTGACTTCGACTATCCTATGGAAGTTCCCATTAATATTAGCATGAATGAGTAGGAAAAGATGATGCATAATTTATAAATTTTTCATTCATGTAAATTATAAATTTTGGATCATTTTGCAATCAATAAAATTCCTCAAATTCATTCACTCCTTAGTCCTTGTTTTTTATTTTTTTTCATTTAACGATTTAAAATTTTAAATTGAATTTCTAGTTTTCTATTTTAAATTAAAAACTTACTTCTAATATATTATTAATTTACTACCAAATATTATTAATTTATTATATTAAGTAGCATATGTTTTATATATTTGTGCATATATCTTTTATAGAAGTGTATATTTAACGTATACATGTATATATGTTTTATAAATTAGTATATAAGTATATCTATATATATTGTAATGTATATATAATGTAGTATATTTTATAAGTAGTAGTATATATACATTGAATGGTGCGTATAAACATGTATATATCTTCTATAGAAGTGTATATTTAACGTATACATGTGTATATGTTTTATAAATTAGTATATAAGTATATCTATATATATATTGTAATGTATATATAATGTAGTATATTTTATAAGTAGTAGTATATATACATTGAATGGTGCGTATACATAGAATAGAGTGTATATATGTGAATAGATCTTCTATAGACATGTATATTTAATGTATATATGTGTATATGGTTTATAAATTAGTATATAACTATACAAATATATATTGTAATGTATATATATTATAGTATATTTCATTTAAAGTATTACATATACATAGAATAGAGTGTATATATGTGAATGGATCTTCTATAGACGTGTATATTTAACGTATACATGTGTATATATTTTATAAATTAGTATATAACTATACAAATATATATTGTAAGGTATATATATTGTAGTATATCTCATTTAAAGTATTACATATACATAGATTAGAGTGTATATATGTGAATAGATCTTCTATAGACGTGTATATTAAACGTATACATGTGTATATGTTTCATAAATTAGTATATTACTATACAAATATATATTGTAATGTATATATACTATAGTATATTTCATTTAAAGTATTACATATACATAGAATAGAGTGTATATATGTGAATAGATCTTCTATAGACGTGTATATTTAACGTATACATTACTTTATGTTTTATAAATTAGTATATATATTGTAGTATATACTTTTTTAAAAGTAGTACATATATATTGAATGGTGCGTATATATGTGTAGATATCTTCTATAGACGTATATCTTTAAAGTATACAAGTGTATATGTTTTATAAATTAGTATGTAACTATATATATATACATATTGTTGTATATATATATATATATATATATATATATATATATGTATATTGTAGTATATATTTTATTTAAAGTAGTACATATATATTGAATGGTGCATATATATGTGTATATATCTTCTAAAGTAGTATATATTTAACGTATACATGTGTATATGTTTTATAAATTAGTATATATATATATATATATATATATATTGTAGTATGTATGTATATATATATATATATATATATATATATATATTATACTATTATAGCATATGTTTTATTTAAAGTAGTACGTATAGTCATATATAATTATATATTGAATGGTACGTATATATGTGTAATTGTTTATATATTTTCTTAAAAATATATATTGTATATTGGAGTGTATATAGTGTATATTGGAGTGTATATAGTGTATATTGGAATTCTTATTTATTTTTTAAACGGGTTTGACCGGTTTTTAACCGGGTTTGACCGGGTTTTGGTGGGTTTGACCGGGTTGGGTTAAGTGGGCCGGGTTAGGGTGGGTTTTAATTTTTTTACTGTTTGGCCCGGCCCGGCTCGGCCCGACCCGAATAACATCAAAACTGGCCCTTAACCGACCCTCAACCCGGTTAAAATGGAAGGACCGGTTTCGGGTTGGCCCGGCCAGGCCCGTTTGACACCTTTAGCCGAGAGTATGTAGAAAACAACCTATATCTAGCTAGCTACCTCACACAAAGTAGGGGAAGTAAGGTCCGCCTATATTCCACCCTCACTGGGGGCGGAGCCAGCCTTTAGCTAGGAGGTTCAGATAAAAAACTATATTATTTATATATAATTAAAATTATTTTTTTATGTATATATAGTAGGTGTTAAACCAAAGGCGGACCCACGTGGTGCCTCGAGGGTGCACGTGCACCCGGTAACTTTTTTACAAAATTGTACATATACGTATATATATCCTACTAAAGTGTTAATATATTTAACTGAGCACCCTCAATAAAAAAACTTGTGTGGGAGCACTGGTCTGGAACTCACATGCTGACGTCTTTCTAGGCCAAAGTCTTGTGTTCGATTCTTGATGGAGTCACTCAATTTTTTCATTCTACGTCTCCATTTGATGCTAATAGGTACACATTTCTTCCTTTCATTTTTTTATTTTTTTTTATTCAAATTTTTTTCTTGCTTCTATTTAAGTTCATGGGATTTGATTAAAAATAAATAAAGTAGTTGATGTTGACAAAAAAAAATTATGTAGTTGATAATCGATATGACTATGTTAAAGATAATGGTGTACCCCCTATCTTCAAATCTTGGGTTCGCCTCTGTGTTGAACCCCTTCGACTTATTTTCCTTCAAGTATTGAACCTACTTAGTTGAAAATTTGGTTTCGCCTCTAACCCTCACCCAACCCCACATGGAAAGGTGTGTGTACCTGAAAGGAAATGTGATTATCCTTGGGATTAATGTTGCTAATCTTGGGCATATTCTCTGGATCCTCAGATTGCAAAAGATGTATCCCAATTCCATAATTAAACAACCTGAAAAATGTCATTTATAGTTAATCAACATAGGTAATTAGTGTATTTAAATGTTGTCATTAATAAACAACTTGAAAACAAATATTTAACAAAAACATTCATTTACTTTAATTAACTCACCAAGCTCCATCAAAATTAAAAGAACAAGGCCTCCTAATTGGTAAAAAACCAAGAATATTTTGGTAAAAATCAAGTGATTTTTCAACAGATCTACAAACTATTGATATGTGATTTAATGACTTTAAATGCAATGGATTTTCCATAGTATCCCTCCACAAAATATATGAAATTAAGAAGCAAAGACAAGAACAAATGAAGGAAAAATAAAACTTTAAAGCTAGAAATAAATTAAAGAACCAAAGAATTAATTGCAAAATAGAGTAGTAATGAAGTAGCTATGTATAGAAAAAAAAAATCGTGAAATGATATTTAACAATAAAAAATGAGTGATAACTGGTGAAATAAAACAAGTAGATACCACGTGGTGACAATTACTGTTTGTTTTTATTAATAATATTCCAAGAAGCCATGCAAAAGCCTTTTTAACAATATACTATACACATTGCTGATTGAGTTGTGATGAACTAGACAAAATGCACTTGACAAGTACTTGTACTACTTGTTTTGGTTTTCAACTTACTGTACTACTTGTTTTGGTTTTCAACTTACTTTTGGATATGCATTCGGATATGATTAAATTCAGATTCATGTAATATTATGGAGTTTATTTATGAAAGTGACGCTTTTAATAATTTTTTTATTCTAATCTCAAATATAAAATATTTAATTAGTTAAGAAATATTAATCATTCCATGACAATTTAACAAATATCTACGTAAGCATCTCAGTCATTTATGGCTTAATAGAGTAACTCCAAGTATTTATTTATCATAACATAAGAAAAGTTTATAGATATGATAAATAAATTCAAGGTTGGTGTATAGTTTTACCTCTACATCGTAAAAGTGAAAAGGTAGTTTTCGATAGATCCTCGATTAAGTGAATTATATAAAAATTAATGAAGAAACAAATAATAGCAACCACAAATAGTAAAATAAATGAAGCAAGAAACAAAAGCAACTAATAAAAAAATCGAAGAATCATATAGTAGCAAAGTTACAAATAATAATTCTAAGTTTAAGGGAAACTAAACAAAGCTCGAATACATACTAACCTGGGCAAGTTTGTCAAAAGGACACTATGGAAAACTATTTTGTCAAAGTTATAATCTTCTTGAAAAATTTATCAAAAGGACACTTAAATCCACATCATCATCAACTTTTTCAACTTAACAACTTCACCTGCAAATTTTATAATAATTCACTTTAACTCAATACTTTCAACTTAATAAATTCATCCACAAGTTTTAAATAATACACTTCAACCCACTCCATCATCCACCATTATATATACAAATATATCTAGATTTTCAAAAATATTAAATAAAAAAAACTCAAAAGCTAAAAATAGAAGGTGGTTGTTTTCCCTCCAAAAAGCTCCGATTCCAGCCACTTTTCCGGCATTATTTTCTGGCGATCAGCTATAAATCAGTCTACAAACATCATAAGCTTGTTCATTGCACCCATTGTTACCCCATTTGTTCGGTATCTTCTCAAACACACTTTCCACCATTGTTAAAAATCTTGAAACCACTCACATTACTTAAAACCACTTTAAAAAGTACATTACAGCAGCTTAGACGACTCCAAGTTCATTTCTCTATTCCATAAACCCAACGATCTTTGATTAGAAGAAATATTTGCAATTTTAAAATTTTCGTACGGATAGCTGCCCAGTCATCGACCACAGATCGTCATTCATCGATCGTGTATATAACCCGACCTAGACCATAAGCATAATCTACCGTCGATCAAAGCCTAATTCCAGGATGTCTATTGCAGAATTTGTTCTAGTTTCTAGTGATTTCATGAGAGAATGGGTTGAGACTCCCAAATGCTGAAAATGGAGATCTTTTATCAAGGTGACAATCCCCGTTGCTGTTCGCCGAAATAGTTCATACGACGAATTGGTTGCAAGCGTAATGTAGAGCGGGGATCTAGATTGTGTGTCGGGCGACATGGTGATTAGTTATCTAATGCATTCGAGGAAAAAGGTGAATCCTACGACCATAAATAATGATGCACGTGTGCTGATGTACAAGATGGATGTTGATGCAGATGGCTTTAGGCCTATTTTAAGGATAAATGTAGTTGAGAGGTCCTTCGAAGGACCGACAAATTCATTAGAACCCCCACCTCCGCGCCTGGCAGTCGACGACGATTTCAGTGATTATGAGAACGATGACAATCATCCTATTAATATGGAAGATGATTCTATGCATATGGAAGACATTTCATCGGACTCATAAGACGATGAAGAAGATCATGAAACGAGATCACAACCAAGACATTCTTTTACCGATGGAATCAATTTCTATCTTGATCAAACATTAGCCGACAAGAAAGAGCTCAAAATGCTACTAGACGCAGCAGCGGTGAGGCAGTCTTTTGACTATTATTTTGAGTTCCGCCTCGTCACTATGATCTGCTGCTACTGTGTAATAACCTTGATAGGTTTTTCTACGGCCTGAGGGAAGATCGAGCATACTTGGAGCGTGAGCTCCGATGTATTGATCGTTTCCTCCGAGCAATTATGTAGAGGCTTGGCTTGAACAACAATGACTACATCAACCCCCAGCATCCCCCTAATTTAGTTTAGATTTTTATTTTACTTTATGTATTTAAGTTTTTTTGTATTGTTCATTGCTGAAGAAGCTTTCAAAATAGGATTTTGTTAGAAGAAAGCTTCTTCAATTTTGCCTTTTTTGCTTAAAATTCATGTAGTGCAATGAACAAGTTCAATTAATACAAGTATTTTTAATTTGTACATTATGTTTTTTCTCTTTTTTTGTGACTGTTATTTTTTGTGGTTATTCGTCTATGCAGACAACGTTTTAAAAATTTATGCATTGTTAGATTGTATAATCTTTATAGTCTATCATTGATCGTATACTCCATCGGTCCTCGGCCTAACATAGTAGTCGATCGTCGACTATGTGAATCGATGAGCCATGTTTTGGGGTTGGTGGGATAAAATAATTAAATTAAAAATGATATAAATAGATAATAACATGTTTTGGGGCTGGTGGAATAAAATGATTAAATTAAAAATGATATAAACAGATAATAACATGTTTTGGGGCTGGTGAAATAAAATAATTCAATTAAAATAGATTTAAATTGATAATAACATGTTTTGGGGCTGGTGGAATAAAATAATTAAATTAAAAATGATTTAAACTGATAATAACATGTTTTGGGGCTAGTGGAAAAAAGTAATTAAATTAAAATAGATTTAAATAGACAATCTTAAACTGTTGGTGATACTTAATAGATTGTCATCGATGTTGGCCAAAAAAAAATATCGGTAAAAGTTATACTTGTGCTTTGAGGGTCCATCGACTCGTCCGGTCTATCGTAGGCCTATACTTTTAGGAGTGCATCGATGAATCTCTTAATTATGCGTAGACCACGGTGATCTATGTACACTGCTATAGACCAACACTTGAATGTGTTTAAAAAAAATAAATTAAAAATAAATGTAGGGTGGATTTCTACACATGTGAAGAAGTGTAAACAAGTCACACAATCATATTAGAGTTTATACAAATTAGGGGTGGTGTATTAAGGAGTGTGTGGATGGGTAGTGGTTGAATGTCCAATATCCTAAGAGTAATGTTTATCAAAGTCCAAGTATGTTTTGAGGATATATTTTGTATTTGATGAATACAAATTCCACATACTCCTTCAATCATCACCCCCAAATTAAAAGAGTATGTGGAATGGATAGTGGTTGAACAATCATCATCCTCAATACATACTTGTGCTTTGACAAACATTACTATTAGGAGATTGAGCATTCCAGCCCATTCACACACTCCTTATACACCACCTCTAAGTTGTATAAGCTCTAATATGATTGTGTGACTTGTTTACACTCCTTCACATCTGTAGAAATTCACCCAACATTTATTTTTAATTTATTTTTTCTTTTTTAAACAACATCCAAGTGTTGGTCTATAGCAGTGTATATAGATCACCGTGGTTTATGCATAATTAAGAAATCCATCGATGCACTCCTAAAGGTGTAGATTTACGATAGACCGGATGAGTTGATGGACCCTCAAAGCACAAGTATATCTTTTACTGATATTTCTTTTAAACATGTTATTGAGGGTCCATCGATTACGTGTGTCTACGGTAGACTTTAGTATCTCGTTGATAGTTGACATAGGTTATGATCTACGACCGTCTATTAAGTGTCACCACCAATTCCAAAAATAAAATTATTGTTCCAACGATAACAAAAGGCTAATTTTGTACTTAACACTTCTTTTTTACTTCATATATAAAGTCGTCACTCCCTCATTATTTTATTTCATCCACTTTTTTTTTATTTAAAAATTCTACAATGTCTCAAGCATCTCAAACATTCAATTCTAAAAAGACTCTAATTTATCATTGTGGATATGCAACTGTCTTGAGGAAGTCACGCACGAACTCAAATCCAGGTTGCAAATTTTATAACTTTACAATTGCCAAGGTGAGCCGTGTATGTCTTTTTTATAATGTTAAGTTAATCATTATGTAATTATAATTTATTTTCTAGGATAATGGTGCATGCTCATTTTTTAAATGTCTCGATGAGCTATCACTTCCAAGCAGTCCATCAAAGTTGAGTTTGAGACCCGAGACATCAAATTTTCATCGCTTGACAAAATTTAATCTACTACAAAGGCTCCAAGAATATGAAGAAAATGGAGATTTTCTTATGATTTTGTTCAAAGAAGCTGAAGAACAAAGGGATCAACTTAAAGTATTGCTACATGATACCCAAATAAAGAGGGATCAACTAAAACAAATTATTTTTGGCCGAAGAAAGGAAGAATGACCTAAAAATGATGTTATGTGCTATAATGCTAGTATTCGTTCTTTG
Organism: Capsicum baccatum var. pendulum; assembly: GCA_030864225.1. Classification (NCBI taxonomy): domain Eukaryota; kingdom Viridiplantae; phylum Streptophyta; class Magnoliopsida; order Solanales; family Solanaceae; genus Capsicum; species Capsicum baccatum. The sequence continues at coordinate 293,808,996 of CM061552.1, forward strand.
AAAAAGTATAACATAGATGTAGTGATATTGAATAAATAATAATACTTCTATTTTTCTACAATGTTAATATTTTTTTTGATAGAATCATAGTCGATCAATCAACACCTCAACTGAAAATCGAGCAGCATTGTAATGATAGACTATGCAAGCAGCATACGAAAGATTAACTATTAATTCTATGAAATGAAAGAATGTTTAAAATATCCTAACAATAGACCATTCAACACATTAACAATATTAACATTCAAACGTCTTTTTTCCCATTTTCCTCATCATCAGCATAGGTATTGTTGATTTCATCAACGATATTCATGAACCCAACTTCTTTGTCTGCTCCTCCTTCTTTGTCTGCTATTTCTTCCATTACATCTTCAGCTTAATTTTCTTCTTTTTCAGCATCTGCAGCAGCAGCTGCTTCTTTCTCAACTTATTTTTCTTCCTCAGCTTCATTTTTTTTCTTCACCTTCAACAGCTGCTTCTTTCCCGCCTTCTTTTTCTTCCTCAGGATGAATGGTTTTTTTTTACCCATTTTCAATACAATCTACACTTGCAGAATAAATCTCTCATTTTCATTTTATAGACCACAAATCTATCAACAGAAATAAGTCAATGCTCAAATGAACCCTCCCCCCCCCAAAAAAAAAAAATAAAGAAATACCTCACCAAAATTCAACACGCGGTATCAAAATCAAGCTAGTGCACCTAATCAAACTAATTAGCTATTAATCTTTTAATTTTCACTATTTCAGCCATCATATTTTAAAAGAATTTCATACGTCTAAAAATTAATTTCAATTTAGGGCATTCTTATTCCATAAACCACGGGTCTACGGACAGAAACAGGTCACTGTTCGAATCAAAATGCCAAAATAACTCTTCCACCATCAAACAGTTCACTACACACATCAATAACTGAACCAAAATCTAACATGCAGTATCAAAATACAACAATTGCTAAAAATCAAACTAGTGCACTTAATCTAACTAATTAGCTATTAATCTTTCAATTTCCACTATTTCAGCAATCTTATTTCAAAAGAATTTCATACGTCTAAAAATTATTTCAATCTAGGGCATTCTGATTTTATAGACCATGGGTCGATTTCATAAACCACGAGTTTATGAACAGAAACAGGTCATTGTTCGAATCAAAATGCCAAAATAACTCTTCAAATAACGATTATCCCACCATTCAACACTTTTTTGCTAAAAATTATTGGAACTAAACCAAAACTCCTTAATCAACCAAATTCGAAAAAAAATATTCCTACATTAGTACAAATCGATTAGCAAAGAAACCTATTTAAATGGATCTACAAATGATCGAATCATGATTTTAACTAACCTTATGAAGCAACAACGAGCTCTTAGCGGCTGCAGAAGAAGGAAAAATAAAATGGCATTTGGGGAGAAGAGTTCTTGAAAGCGGGAGTTGGGAGATAATCTAAGAGGGAGAAGGATTTTTTTTATATTGAAATAAGTAGATGGATGTTAGTGTATTATGTTAAAATTGTAAAGTTAGAAAAATGATACAATGGTCCCTTGGCCCACATGTGGGCCTAATTTTTTCAACTTTTACACACTTTTTACACCCCAACCCTAAAAAATAATTCAAAAAGAAATTTAGTGTTCCTTTGGCAAAATAGTTTTAAGAAAGGTAGCGTTTGCCAAATTTTTCCTACTAACCTTCTACATAATCCATCTTTCTATATATGATGTGTTATGTCGCACGGACGCGTAATTACCGCTCCCAATATTTTCCGTTATTCCTTCAGCTATCCTATCATAGCCAACCTCTTTCACCTCCTAACTGAGGAATATGTACATCTTCTCTTTACATATCTAAATAATCTCAGACTTACAACTCCCCACCCACCCCCACCCTCTACCCAAACTTGTCCACCAGTAAGGCCATTCTCGCCTCATCCCCTATAGCTTAATGTTGAACACTATAATACAATATATATATATATATATATATATATATATATATATATATATATATATATATATATATATATTGAATTTAATAACATCTTATTTGGTGAGAAGTCATGTTCATTAGTTCATCAACCTTCAACTTGTGATCGTTTTTCATTTGAAAGCTTTTGTTAATTAGTTCTCTAATTACATACATATAAATAATTAGGACTGGTGACTTTAAAAATTTCAAATCATATCAGTTTATATAGTTGAGTACGTCCTGATTACTATAATCTCTCAATATAGTATGATTATTAAGAAATATATGGTCTAATTATTCAATCCTAAAAACTAATTAACTTATGAGGTAAGAATTATAAGTGAGACCTCCCATCCCTCCACACTAGATGCGGGACATACTCAATGTAAATATCTAAGTCTGTCAATTAGAGCGTGAATAAAAAAATATTAGTCTCCAACATCAAGTAAATAAAAAAATATGATGAATCTAACTCTGATATCATGATATAAAAATAGATTTTTTTTTTTAGAATTGAGTTTAACACTACATCATATATAATCAATAAGCTAGCTCACGAGATGAGATTTGCCTAAAATTATATAAAAATACCTTTTCATAATAATTAATGTGGAACAAACTGTTGAGACTAGCTAAATGTGAAGTTGTACTAGCTGAGTATATCAAGGGTCGTTAGGTCAGTTTGTTATGTTAGTTATAACTAACCTCTCTTGTAACTAACAATTAGTTGTAGAAGCTTAGTGAAAAAGCCTATATATAGGCTAACAGATCATTGTATTGACAAGTTGAGTGAGATACTAAAAAACAGAAAACTTTTCGTTCCTTTCTCCTCTTCATATTTCCTGTTACTACACCTCAAACTAACATGGTATCAAATACATTCTATGCAATCAAAACACTGATCAAGACAGTACGATCACAAGATCAAAGGATCATAAATTGATTCACCGATTCCATATTGTAGTTTGCAGATTTTTTTCCTTTTTAGCTGAATTCTTGAAATTTCGTAGTGGTTTTGGATTGTATTGCTTCCGCGATAAAGAATTTGCAGCTAATTTTGAGATTCTCAAAGATCTACAATGACACACGACTCTATTGTTGGTGATCTCCCTCAACATCTCAATAATGGTGGCAGATCTACATCTGTGAATGGTAATTCACTATCAAGGCAAGGTATTGACTCTAATCATCCCCTGTTTCTTAGTCCTATTGATGTAAGTGGTATAAGCATTATCTCATTTCAATTACTTAGAATTAAGAACTATACTCTCTGGAATCGATCCATTAAGCTTGCTCTGTTAGGTAAAAACAAGCTAGGACTCATAGATGGTACATGTAGGAAAAATATATATGGAGAAGAATTTGGGGACAATAGGAAAGGTTTAATGCTATTATTCTGTCCTGGATGATGAACTCAGTCTCTAAAACTTTACTTAGTGAAATTGTATTTGCTACAAGTGCAATGAGTGTTTGGGATGATTTGAAAGAAAGGTTTGAACAAGTGGATGGATCGAGAACCTATAGCCTTCATAAAGATATAGTGTCTTTACAATAAGGAACTTTTTTAGTTTCTGTGTACTATACTAGACTTAAGAATTTATAGGATAAATTTGAGGCTTTAGTGCCTTCTCCTTGTTGTAATTTAGATAAATTGAAGGGTTTTATGTCACATATGAATAGGCAAAAATTATATCAGTTCTTAATGGGTTTAAATGAGTCTTATCAACAGGCTAGAAGCCAAATTCTTATGATAGATCCTCCACCAGTGTTAATCAGACATATGCCTTGGTGGTTGGAGATAAAAGTCAAAAGTTTGTAATATCTAATATCAACAGTCTTGGTATGATTTCTTCTGGTCTGGAGTCAATGGTGTTGTATTCCAAAGTTGGTTTTAACTCAGGCATGCCCTTGAAGTACAAAAATAATTCTCCTCTAGTGTGTGATTTTTACAAGTGTAAAGGACATAGCAAGGAGTTTTGTTATAAGTTGGTGGGATATCCACCAGATTTCAAGCCCAAAAAGAAGAATCCAACAGTGAATGATGGTTGGAATGCACATGAGAATAGTAGTTCAAGTTGTGAAAATCATCAAGTTTAAAGCTAACTTTTCTTATGGTATGAATACTAATGTACCAGTGCCAGGATGAGGGAGAAAGAATGGTTCAGGTGACACTGGCAGTTCAAGTGACACTAGCAGTTCTTCAAAAAGTCAAAATGAGCATGAGGTGAAACAACTACTTCAGGACTTCACATTTACTAAGGAACAGTATGATCATATTCTCAAGATGTTTGAGCAAAGATCTAGGACTTCTACTACTGCAGTTGAATGTAATGCTGCAACTACTGCAGGTAAAACATTTCTTACTTCAGACAATAATGAGAGGTGAATTATTGATACTGGTTTCACTGCACATATAGTGTCTAGTCTGGACATGTTAATAAAAAATTCTATTTATGCTTGATTCACCTAAGCATGTTTATCTTCCTAATGGTGATTCTACCACAGTTACATACATTGGTTCTAGTGCTTTATCAGCCAAGAGTTTAATTACCAATATGTTTCATATTCTTAAGTTTCGATAGAACTTACTATTTGTGAGTCAAGTCACTAAGGAACTAGGTTGCTTAGTTACCTTCTTTCCTTATTTTTATGCTTTCCAGGAGCTTTACACTGGAAAGGCGAAGGAAGTTGGTAAAGAGGAAGGTAGGTTGTACCTCTTGTTAAATCAGTTGCATCAAAGAAATGACAAGGATTCTATCTTTGCTGTTAAAAATGTGGCTACCAAGGAGTCATCTATGGAGCTGTGGCATCAAAGGCTAGGGCATGTTTCCCCTGTAGTACTATCTAGAATGTTTGCTGTGTCTAAAACAAGTTTGGGTCAAATGTCCAAGTGTTTAGCCTGCCCCTATGCTAAACAAACTAGAGTTCAGTTTCCTTCAAGTAGTATTAAGAGTGGTTCTTGCTTTGATTTGATTCATGTTGATCTTTGGGGTCCTTATAATACTCCAACTTTTGATGGTAACAAGTACTTCATTACAATTATGGATGACTATTCTCGAATGACTTGGTTGTTTTTACTCAGAAATAAATCAGATGTTGTTCTATCTCTTTAAGTTTTCTTATAGTTTGTTGAAGTTTAGTTTGATAAAAATGTCAAAGTATTGAGATCTGATAATGAGACAAAAAATTTTAATACATTATGTGATGCTTTGTTCAAAAAGTTGGGGATAGTTTATAAAAGATCATATCCTCACACCCCTCAGCAAAATGGTATTGCTGATAGGAAGCATAGACATATACTTTAGATGACTAGAGCTTTGAGATTTCAAGAGAAAATACCACTCATATATTGGGGGCACTGTGTGTTAACTGCAACTTATATTATCAACAGGTTACCAAGTAGTGTGATTGGCAACCTATCTCCTTATAAAAGAATGTATGGTTGCAAAACTGATGTGTCTCATTTGAGAACTTTAGGATATCTGTGTTTTGCAATGAACCTAACTGAGTTTGACAAAATGATGCCTAGATCAAAGTTTGTAGTACATATAGGGTACTCTAAAACACAAAAGGGATACATTCTATTTGATCTGATGAAGAAGACATTTTTCGTCAGTAGGGATGTAATCTTCAGAAAAGATCAGTTTTCTTTTTCAACAATGAAAAATAATACAAAACAACTTGTGTTAGTAGACATCTTGCAGGACTTTTCAGTTATGTAGTATGACTTGATGCTTCCAGGTCCTTTACCCAGCCAAGGCTTATCAGAAGAAAGGGTTGTGATATCTGATAATGATCAAAGGTTGATGGATCACCAAGATGAAACATGTTCTGGTGATGTTCTTGATAATATCCATGAGGTAGATGTGCCTGAGTTGCAGGTTCAAATTCAACCTGCACCTATAACTGAGGCTGATGTTAGAAAATCTACAAGAAGTAAGCATAAACCTACACGGTTCAATGATTTTATTTCTTTGAATATCACCAAGGAGGTGCCATATACCATGAACAACTATTTATCCTATACTCACATATCTCCTGCTTATCAATGCTACATTGCTGCAACCTCAACTCTTGTTGAACCTGGTAGTTATTCTGGGGTTGTCAAAGATAAAAGGTGGGTGGATGCTATGCAAGCTGAAATTCAAGCATTGGAGAGTAATAATACTTGGGAGATTGCAGACTTATCTCCGGGTAAAAAACCTATAGGTTGCAGATGGATTTACAAGATTAAATATAAGTCTACAGGTAAAGTGGAAAGATTCAAGGCTAGATTGGTGGATAAAGGATATAGTCAGAAACATGGGATTGATTATAAGGAGACATTTTCTCATGTTGTTAAGATGGTGACTATCAGAACCATCTTATCTATTCCTGCTTCTAGGCATTGGCACATCCATCAAATGGATGTGTTTAATGCTTTTCTTCAAGGTGATCTTAAAGATGAGATATATATGCAACTACCACAGGGTTTTGTCCGTCAAAGGAAGAAAGTGTGTAGACTTAACAAACCTCTTTATGGACTCAAACAAGCCCCAAGACAGTGGAACCACAAGTTAACTGAAGCTTTTATCAATCTTAAGTTCAAATAGAGTCAACATGATTATTCTTTATTCATAAGGAAGTCAAAAGATGGAATTACTATTGTATTAGTATATGTGGATGATGTGTTAATAACTGGGAGTAGTCTACAGCTGATAGAAGGAACAAAACAAGCATTACAGCAAGCCTTCAAGATGAAAGGTTTAGTTGAGCTCAGGTACTTTTTAGGTATTGAGTTCTCTAGGTCTACAACTGGTATATTGATTTATCAGATGAAGTATACCCTTGAACTTATATCTGAGGTTGATATGTCAGCAGCTAAAACTGCTGGAACACCCATTGATATCAATGTTAAACTGACTTCAAAACAATATGATGGATATGTGAAAAAGGAAAAAGAAGATTCTTTAGTATATCAAACAACATATCAGAAATTGATAGGAAAGTTGTTGTATCTTAACATGACCAGACCAGATAAATCATACAACACTCAAATATTGAGTCAATTCTTGCAACAACCTAAAAGATCTCACATAAATGCAGTTCTAAGAGTGGTAAGATATCTTAAAAACAACCTGGACAGGGCTTACTGTTATCAAACAGCTCTGATGGAATGGTTACTGCCTATTGTGATGATGATTGGGCATCATGTCCACTCACCAGGAAGTCAGTAATAGGGTATATGATTAAAAGTAGTAGTTCATTGATTTCATGGAAAGAAAAGAAACAAGCTACAGTGTCAAGGAGCTCAGCTGAAGCTGAATATAGAAGTCTTGCATGTACAGTATCTTAGTATAGTTGCTTTGTTTGCTTAAAGAAGTGGATGCACAGGTGAAGCTACTTATTCAAATATACACTGATAGCAAAGCTTCAATTCAAATTGAAGCTAATTTAGTTTATCATGAAAGAACAAAGCATATAGAGATTGATTGTCACTTCATAAGAGAAAAGCTACCATAAGGATTAATCAAAGTGAATTATCTTCCTACCCAAGAACAACCTGTTGATGTACTAAGAAAAGGGTTGTCTAAGCCTCAACATGAATACCTGTTATCCAAGCTAGGGGTTTTAAACAGTTTTGCACCACCTAGCTTGAAGGGGAGTGTTGAGACTAGCTGAATGTGAAGTTATACTAGCTGAGTACATCAAGGATAGTTAGGTCAGTTTGTTATGCTAGTTATAACTAACCTCTCTTGTAACTAATAGTTAGTTTAAGAAGCTTAGTGAACAAGCCTATATATAGGCTAACAGATTATTGTATTGACAAGTTGAGTGAGATAATAACAGAAAACTTCTCCTTCCTTTCTCCTCTTCATATTTCCTGTTACTAGATCACAAACTCAAATAATAAGGACACCATTTTTATATCATTGTTTAACCATCTAGTTTGGTATGAACTGATCCCATTAATCGAGATTCGTGTGTTTTGAGGTTCGTTAAAAGAGGAAGCGCTCTTTATCAAGAGTTTCTTCATTTTCAAGCTCTCGAATCGAAAACTTCTAATTAAAAGTAGAAAAACTATAAATATTTATCCATCACATTGTATTATGAATTTAGACGGAATTAGAATTTAAAGTTTATGATTTTTGAATTTTGATTTTTTAAATTGAATTTTAAATTAATAACTTTTATATATTTGATAAATTTATAAGATAAATACAAAATATGAATCAAAACTACTAAATTCGACCAAACTCATAACTGAACACATATTGATCTCTCTTCCTTCTGTTGGATTTTTAAGAGGGGTGAATGAACATGTTTGAAGTTACATAATGATAAATATAATCAAGTCGACCACATTTGATGTATTTGTTACAATTTTATTTTTTTAGCCAGTGACCTGTTATACGTTTATATTACGCTTAATCAGCTCGAAGAATTAGGACCATTCGTTTATTAAACAATATAATGTGTCTACTCAGATTTGGTTTAGTGAGAATTGATTTTAGTACAGTTATATTTTAAAGAGAATATATATGTATGACTAAAATCTTGATCATTTTCCCTTTTCGTATATGTATTTACTTTTCTTTTTAATCAATCTTAAAAATAATGTCATATTTTTTAATTTAGTAACAATTTAACTTTAAAATATCTTTCTTACCTTTAATAAAATTATTTATAGTCACACAAATATTTCTATTTATTTTAGACCATAAATTTCAAAAGTCTTTCTTTCTTTCTTAAATTCTGTATCAAGTTAAACCAACTCGTATAAATTGAGACGGAGGAAGTAATTAGTGAGTACTGGTACGTTGATCAAATGATCAGATCCCATGCATGACCTGAACTATTGGTCTAGCATTATCATCCATGTAAATCTATGGATTTATAGTTAATCATTGCAATTGGACATACATAAATTCAAATAAAAATAAAAAAAGCCACGTCAAAATTCGGGGTGATTATGATTTGTACAAATAGGGTATTACTAGTTTAGTGTACGCGCTTTGTGAGTGTATTTAATATTGAAGAAGAAAATTACATATATTTGTTTGTGCAATATTTAAATTTTTAGTTATAAAAATAATGTGACATCGTCAGCGAAAAATATAATTCAATGTTTAATATAGTATCGAAAATGCAAAATATTCCAATTAAAAAGTTACATTATGTGAAACATTATATTCAATTAAATCAGAAATATATGTACATTTAAATAGATGCAATGTTAATATATTTAATTTTGAACATAATAAGAACATCAACGATTACTCAATGTAATTTTAACAATGAAGTTTGGAGAGAGTGGGATATAAGCATATCTCATCCTTATATTGTGAGTTAGAGAATAAAATCTCATTTTATAGCAGACTCTCCATTGACTTTTACAGCAGAATCAAATAATTTTTCGTAATCTTCTTCATAGTTGATGAGAAGCTCCTTCTTATAACCATTATTCTCCTTGTTTTCTCCTGAAATTAGCTATACTATTACTATTACACATTAAATATACGCCAAATTGAGGTCAAATACTATAGACAACCTCTCAAATCATTATAAACAATAGTCATAACAAGATAAAACGATAGTCGAAGTACACAAAAAAACACAGATTATAGTCTAAGAAATCCACTATCAAAATCCGAAGAGTAGGAGAGTTATGTTTTTTTCCTCTTTCTAGAGAAGTCATTTTTCTGAAATTGGAGGGAAATGAGTTCCTAAGAAAAACATATTCTAAAATATTTAAGTCAACCAAACATGAAAAAATTAAAAATACATTTTTTAAAAAAAATTTCATACCTCTTTTATTTATTTTAGTATTACATACACGTATGATGGTCATTTTCCCTCGAGAGATGGCTTCTTGCTCTTGTTGGATCTACTCTACAGATGTGCTTAACTCAGCTGAACAATCATTTAACTCAATCACTTGTAATGTCATAATATTTGTAAATTCTATTAGGATATCTTTTAAACTCAAGCAATGTAATATAAAGAGACTCTCAAGGACAGAAAAATTATCCTCTGTGGCATTCTAATCTATTAAATGGATACCATCAAATAACAAAAACCTCAATCGCGAAACTGATTCATTAGTAGGTTCCCACATGTAACCTTCACATGCTTTGCCTATGAATTTGAGCACCTCGAGGTTAAGCAACGTGTGCCAACAATATCGTCCAATGCAACCCAAATAATCGTCTACATAATGTGAGGGATGATGAAAAAATTCATCCACGAAGATGAGAAAATGCACGATAATATTGTGAGTACTTTAACCAAGGCTGATAAACTGTATCATCTAATGTACTAATTCTTAATGCCTGGATCCGATATGGCCAACACAAAGCACCTGTTACAAAATCAAAGAGTGCATTCAACAAATAAATAAGAAAAGAAAATTAATTAGAGACCTATTTTAATAGTACAAGAATAATTAATTTTTCTTTTAAGTTAAGAATTATTTAAGTCTAGAGTTCATGGATAAATAAAACCCAATCTTCTCTCTAAATAACGACTTGTCCCTCAATCATGATCTCAGACTTTTGAAGTGTATATATATCACTTTCATCGGTGTAGAGTTCATATTCATATTCATCTCAATTCATGTCTATCCTTTTATTGTAATTGAGGAACATGCACAACAACATAAACTGATAAAATATAAATACAAATATATATAATTTTAGATAACACGTGTGTATCATTAAATTAATAAAAACAACTAAATTCTTTTGTTTAAACTTCAAACTTAATATCTTTTGCAATACTCTTTGTTCCTATCATTGAGCGTTCCTTCAAAGGTCATTCTCGAAGCTCCAAGATCAAGTGACAAACTTTCTCCAAACTTAATTCACTACCATAATCTCATCATTTTCAACGAATCTCACCTCTGATGCCTCAAATACCTAGAAAATGTTCAATAAAATACATAACAAAAGATCAAATATCAAACTATTTTTGCTAACAATTGTTGGTTATAAAAGGACAATCAAGAAAAACACTTTGTTTGAAGTGAACAAATCTGGGGATGGTTAAGGGTTTAAAGAGGACAATAAATTTGGTGTGAGAGACACCATGCATTCGTTTGTGAGAACTTGTGTAGCGTTTGTTTAAGGTGTCTGTATTTGTAGGATTTTTTTGTCTCTTTAATTAATACTATGTGTAGCGTTTGTTTAAGTTGTCTGTATTTATAGGGTTTTTGGAACTCTTTAATTATTACTATATTTTTTAGGATTTCTATTTCGCATAAACAAGGAAAAGAAGACGTACATACATTAATTGTCATATATTATTAATTTAATATTTCAATTAAAAATGTCCTAAAATCATTTAATTGGTTATATTTTGTTAAAATAGTATACTCCTACCCCTACAAAATTGTTTGCACGTTTTTTCTTCAAGGAAACCTGTAGACATTTAATTTCTTCTTTTGCATATATTTTTGGTAATTTTTTAAGATTTACTGTATATTTTAGGAGTCCTTAAATTTTTAGGGTTTACTATATATTTTAAGAGTTCTTATTATTTGGGTTTTAATTTTAAAATTCTTAAATTAATGAAAAAGATATTAGTTGTCATTAATGAAAATAACTTCTAATAAGAAAATATTTTACAATAAATATTTAGTTAATTTTCAACTCTTAAATAATAGAAAAATAGTGAAAAGACGATTTTGTCTAAATCAATACTTTTAATGAAGGGTAGAAAGTTCAATACACTTTTCTAATGGTCTTCACACTTTTAATATATTATATATTATGGATTATAAATTATAGATTATAGATATAGATTATAGATATAGATTATAGATTATAGATTATAGATAGATTATAGATTATTTAAATTTTGACTTCACGTTAGAAAAGTTTTACAAAAAATAGATTTGTGATCGTCAAAATTTGGCCATCGAATCTTTGTAAAATTCATTAGATTATCTAGACACAGTTAATCCTAACGATCTTTAGAAATTAGCTACTAAATTAGAATTATCATAAAATTTTGTTAGATTATCTTGTCAGATTTCTGAGAGAGTTGCGAGAAATTGACCATCAAATCCTAATACGCCAATATTTTATCGTGTCACATTTCAATAATTCTTTTGTTCTTAATCTTTATTTTTGGAAGAAAAAAAAACATATTTTATTTTTAGAAGTCTATTATGTTACCTCTTTTTGATGTATGATGTTTTACTATTCAACACTGGTGTGAGTTTGAGTATAAATTGGCTTCTTTCAATTAGATGAAATTTTTTTTTATAAAGAAATACATGATCAAAAGAATAGTCTTTGAAGAAAATGTAATACTTTGGGCAGCTAAAATTAAGCCCAAAATTAATTAAAAATACTGATTAATTGAGTTTGTATTAAATAGGTAGATTGAACTAAATTTAAACGTGCCAAAACAAATTATAACCTAATTCACTCAAAGTTTACTGTGATTTATATGAGTTAGGTCAAATTAAGTTGATCAAAGATAAATCATGATCCAATAGTAAAAGAGCCAAGTCTAACTAAATTTTCGGTATATATATGAATAAAAATATTTAAATTGTCATATACCAACAAAAATGGAACTCAAAGGTGACATGTAGTTATGACAAGCTGAAATTTTTATTAAGTAAGTGACGTGGCAATAACGTGTCGAATTGCCATACCAACTACTATGACAAAAAAGCATCATCAATAATTTTGACTAATATTTTGTTACTTTCTCTCTTTATATACTACATTATACTGTATTATTATTATTATTATTATTTTTAGCCTAGGACACTCAAAATTAAGTTACTAGTACTATCACTTTTGATTCATTGAGGAGGTGCAAAAACTTTGAGTAACGACGAATTCAGAATTCAAATATTATGAATTTTGAGTTGATAGAGTTTTGAATTGTATATTTAATTATGTTTCTATATATTTAGAGCTAAGATCAATCAAGTGTATTAATAATTTAAATTTGATTGATTTGATTTTGTTAATATAAAAGTTATTGTACTTTTAGATTACGAATTTAAATATGATATTTATTGAATTCTTAAATAAAATTCCTCATGTATATCTATGCACCATCAAAAATAGAATTCTGACAAATTTATTGCCATAAAAACTGCATTCCCTAATGTAATGTTCAACATTAAAGTATAGAGTTTTAGTGTTTGTCACTATAAATCGTCTCTTGGATACCACAACATCGACAATAACATACTCAACGTATTTTCATAGAATGAGATCTGAGGAGAATAGAGTATACATAGTCTGTATCGGCCATTACGTACTTTCGAGGTGAGGTTAAGAGGTTGTTTACGATAGACTCTCGGCTTAAGACAAAATACAATACAGGAAAAAGATGTAAAAAGGGTACAAAGACAATAAGGAGTAACACAACAACAGATAGTAACAGAATAATGCTCGCACAAAATAATACTACAATCGATCTACCCGAAACAATATATATCGGCAAGAATTCAAGAACAAAAAACCTACAAGCGTATCACTCAATAAGGACAACACTCATACCTACTAGCATGATGAACGCACTCCGCCCCCTAACCTTCTACTCTAATTCACATTAGCAACACCTTTCTATCTAAGATCCACGATAAATTATAGCCCCGCTATATCGTGTCTAATCATCTTTCTCAAATCATCTCTTAACTATAAATCAAATATACACAATTCATATACTATCTTAAAGATGAGATAAAGAGACTATTTTCAAATTAAAATAATATACATTGTGGAGAAGCAAATTCAAAATTGAGCTTTAATTTGGTATAAGAAAACTTATGAGGTAAGTGTTTTACAAGTTTTTAGTTTATCGAGAAAGTTTCATAAATGTGAGTTGCTACACCTTAATAGCAAATGGATAAGACATCAGCACTTCTAAATCATTTTAAACCTTAGCCTCAAATTAAATGATAATTATTTTAAACATTAATCACATCATATAATGCCTAAACATTTTCTCCCTCACATAATTTTTCCTTCAAGAACATGGTTCACATCCCACCATATGTTGGGCTTTTAAGAATGCTCAAGATCGGGTTTAGTTCAGAAATGACCCTAAAATGGATTGATTTTAATATATGTCACCCATAAAATGTCTTATAAAAATAGTTTTTATAAGGGGTGATCTTGAGCTTTTGACTCCTATTAATAACTTTTGCCTATAGACACGCGTTCTAATTCATGCTCATATGATAAATATTCATGATATTTCAAAACAATGAACATGTCCAAATTGACCAGAAGTTTTGCCTTGTAGGCAAACATTAGAACCTATATATATGTTGCTCATAATTAAGACACACATTCTAAATCTTGCTAATATGATACATGTTCATGATATTTTAAGGCAGTGAACATGCTCAATTGATCACATGCTTTGTCTTACTACTAGAAATTACATCTATGGTGACGGGTGCAAAATCGTTGCAATAGACCAAAAAACCGTTGCCATAGACCTATTGCAACGGTTCTGCAACCGTCCCATAGGTGGGCATCGCAATAGGTCTATGGAAATGGTTTCTGCGACGGTTGTCTGAATCGTCGCCATAGGTGGAGCTATGGTGACGGTTTCTGACAACCGTCCCCATAGATAGACCTATTGCGACGGTTATCTTTTGACTTATTGTGACACCTGTTTTCATCTGTTGCAATGGTTACGAACCGTCGCAATAGATGCTATTGCAACGGTTACTAACCGTTGCAATAACATCTATGTGATGCTTTTGTTATTCTATTACAACGCGTTTTGACTATCTATTACAACTATTTCATTACTTATTGTAACGCATAATTTCATCTATTGCAACGACATTAAACCATTGCAATAACATCTATTGCGAAGACATTAAACCGTTGCAATAGCATCTATTGCGACGCTTTGTTATTCTGTTGCAACGCTTTTTGACTACCTATTATTACAACGGTCTATTGATCTATTACAACAACGATTGCCACGTGTTATTAAATTAAAACTATTTATATAAATAGTAGTATTAATATAGATTTTTATTTACATACATAATAAATTGTAACACAATATATACGCATCACAAAACAAAATCATTCATTAATAATCTCATAATTTAAAATATGCATCAAGCTAATAATTTAAACCCAAAAGTAAAATGTAATCAAGTCCAAATGATTAGTTAAGTTTTTACATACTAGCAAGTTCAAGTCGCGATAAGTTTCAAAAAATTCAACACAAAACTATTGATATTAGAGCACTTATCCACAACCCAAAAATCTTCTCAAGTAAGGTCAATGTCTTCAGCATTTTTTTCATCTCTTTCTTCATTTTGGACACCTATAAAAAGAGAACAAATAATATAAATTAGCACTTAAAGGGAAAAATAGAAGCAATTTGAATTCTTAAAAACCAGATCCTTTCTTATTCATCAAAGAATAGACCTCTCAAAGCAAAAACATCCAATTTTGACCATTCATATGACAACAAAAAAACACAGATACATGAAATGTTTAACATTAAAGCTATACAAAATCCATCACACCTATACATACAACCATAAATCAAGAAACCTGAAAAATAAATATGGGCAATATTAGGCATACCACAGATCCTAACAGGGGCTGAGAAAGGAAAATCTGTCGAGATGACACAAAGCTGTCAGATCTCAGCCTCAGATAGCTAAACTTGCTTCACTCCCTTCTCTTCCAACAACAACAAAAACACAAAAATAAACACAAAAAAATTGGGATCTAATGGGAAATCAAGAATGTGGTCTTGACCTAAGATGACAAGGAAAGATTCAAGAAGAATTACAAGATTAAAAGGCTGAAATGCATTAATAGAAAGTTATGGAAAGACTCAAGCAAGAAAGGAGTTTTAAGGGTGTTCCCAGACAAACAAAGCAATGGTTAACTGAATGTCTAATTTATTATTAGAGATATGAAGTTTAAGCACTAGATTACCCAAACAATTGACAAAAAAAAAAAAAAAACCACTACTACTACCCATGGTCACTTTGGGTTAGCATGTCTGATTTTGAGAAAGCTAATGCATGGACAATTGAGGTTAGAGTAACTATTTACTAATGGTAGTTTGTTTGTATATACACCAGACCCTTTTGGTTATAAAAGTTTTATTTATCAAAAAGAATCACCCTTTTGGTTATAAAAGTTTTATTTATCAAAAAGAATCACACGGCCTCGAGGGGTTGATGTAGCATAGGGGAGTATATGCGTGGACATTCACCAAAAATACTAATCTAATCTAATTCAACAACAACAAAAACAGACACACAAAAAAAAAAAGCTCAACCACCTCACACAAATAAGAAAAAAGGGTATGGCAAAATCTTAAGCTCAACCACCTCACACAAAAAATCACTTGGAAAGCTCAAGTAGCTGATAAAGACTGTATTTTGAAGTCTTCATTGTAATGAATCTTAAGCAATGACAGAATTCTATTTTTTGGAGGATAAGAGAATTTATCGAGTCTGCAATTGTATAATCGATCATTACTTCTATAAGAGAACACTTTGTCCTATAGTTAAAGCATTTGGAATCTGTTTTTAGTTTTGGTGCAGTTGCAGGTCTGTCTTTTTAAGATAAATAACACTAATGTTATTGCACACAAGGTGGCATATAATAGCATACTCAAGAAATAGCTTATCAGATTAGTCTAAGTGGGTTTTTTATATTTCTGGCAACATGAAGATTTATACTTTGATGCTTTTGAATGGTGAAATTAACCAATTCTTGACAGTTGAAACAAATAAGAAAATGTATTTATATGCTAGTGAGAATAAAGGGTTAAATTCCACCATCCACTAAACATTTTTTTTCAAAGGAATATGATGCCTCTTTTTTCATGAATTGAACAACAAAAACAGAATCCTTATTGTTAATATATTTCAGATTTTTTTTTTTACAAAAATCAAGAAAAAATCAACGATATTTTTGTAGTTACACCTGAATTGAACCGTGAATTGACAGAACCAACGCATTTCAGTAAAAATTACAAAATCAATAATATTTTTGTGGTTATACCTAAATATAACCGTGGATTGACAAGATATAACCAAAAATGGGGGATAATCTTAAAGATATAATCTTTATCTTTTTTAGGGCGCAATACCAAACTAATAATACAAGGCCACAATATCAAACTACCACCAGCTAATCAGCAGCAGGCACACACTAAAAGCAAGAGAAGTTCTACCAACAGATTGTTACTATCAACAGATCAATAAATGGAAACTGACCTTGATTGTTACTACCAACAGATGGACAACTTATTAGTTGATTAACAAGCTCTTCTATTGACGAATGAACATTGAATCTTAGCATATTAGGATCAACTAGTAATTTTGGATTTAGACACTGAAGTTGTGCAATGATGTTCATTATAACTTCTCGCTCAATGACATCTCTTTGAGCATTCATTCTTTGTTGCATCCTCTCTTCTAGCTCATCCAATCTCTTTTCCACCTGTTCATCAGCTTTTGAAGAGGATCCAAAATCACTTGTTTTCTGTTTCAAAAGAGTCTTGGTAACGCCACGTCCGAGTAATCTTACTTGACTAGGATGATCAGGCCCCATAATTGTTGTGAATGCATCAGTTGATTGAGTACCATCTTCACTTTCTTAAGTCTTTACTCTCTCTATTTCAACCTACACATCGGATTCAAGAGCAAGTAAATTTAGTTGATTCAATATTTAAGAAAACAATGATCTTGATCAATTTTGAAATAGAAAATTTCATACTATTTTGCCAGTAATCTCTTCAGAGATGTCCTTATATACTCGATCAAGTTTCCTTCTTCTAGTAGCCATAAAGAATTCTTTATTTGACAAAGCACCAAAATTTTCCTTCTTTTTATCCTACTTATATGCAAGTCAGCGTTAAAATATTATCAAATAAACTCAACAAGTTCATAGTAACAATATGATAAAACACCAAACCTCGCGGATTAAAGCAAAACTTGTTTTGCCCATTGTGTGCGGTTACTTAAACTTTTTTCTATTTTGTTTGTTAGTCTTAGAAGTATCCTGCAAGTCAATATTAATGAATAAGTTTTAATGAAAATATCGAGGCAGAGAAGGTTTAAATGCATGCTAACAATAATATAATAGTTGTACATATTGATATCATACCTCAACTTCTTCGGAATTCCAATACTTAAGGAGATCCTCAAATACAGGTTCTGAAATAGAGGTAGGCCTTTTTGCCATTCAAATTTCATCACTGTTGTAGGCATAAAAGTGATCTTTCTTGAGTCTTCACTTATATCCTCTAAACGCTGCATTAATTGATCTCATAGCCCAATCTTTCCCGTTGTTGGGAATGTCATATTTCTCCTATAATTTAGTTGAATTGGGTTAGTGTAAAAACTGTGAAAAGCATTCACGTAGAAATCAAAATATTGAGAACTTAGAACCTAAATAGAGCTCCACATATCATCGTGTGTCTTCAACTTTGTCCAACCGAGATTAAGAGGACAAAATGTCTCATTCCTTGCCAATGTGCCAAGAAAGCTAGAAAATTCAGTGATCACTGCTTTAGTTGGACTAATAAGCTGGTTCAACGCATTTAGCACTATCAGTTGACGGTCAGTCCGTCCATGTACTGCTTGCATTTGTGTAGCGCCTCTTTTTTTTGTTAGTTGAAAGGCCTACAATAATATCAACAACAAAATTATTGAAATGCAGATAATTTTTAAAATAGTATGAATTAAAATATATATATTCTAGCCTTCTCCAAATTGTTCATTTGCTTGTAAATTAGGAAGTTGTGACTGATCTTGCTACACTCGTTCAACTGTGGGTTGTGATGCACGATTGGTGGAGTTTGACAATTGTTGTCGCACTTGTTCCTCTACTGGTACTGTAAGAGAGGTGGAATCCGGACACACTTGTTGCACTTGTTTTGATACTTGAGATATAACTGGCACCTGTTGCACTTGTTCTGGTACTTGAGATATAGGTGGAATGTTGTTTGACTTCTCCTTCTGCTTTTGATTTTTTTCTTTGCATTTATGTAACCTGTCTTCTTCTTCTTCTTCTTCTTCTTCTTCTTCTGTTCTAGTATTTGTTTGTTTCTTAGAGCTGCTAATGATCCAGATGAAAGAAAGTTTTTAGTTTTTCAATGATTTCTAGAACACCCTTGTTGATTCATGATTATTTAATTCTCTGTAAGATCAAGAGCAAAAATTTAATGGATCAAGAAAAAAACTGATGCACATGGAGAAAACTGTAATGAAGTGTCAACAGATGTGACAAAAGAATAAGAGAAACTCAAGACTTGAGTCTTCTGCAATAGTGGATTGAATGATATATGATGTATTTTATACAAATGATGAGGAGCTGCAACAAACTGAATATTTATAAGAAATACAAATTTAGCCCACAAAAGAAGAATTAAAATGAAGTAAACCCAATTCAGATGACTAGATCAAAAAATTACTGGGAAGTTTCTAAAGAACAAAGGTGTGCCAAGAGAAATGGAGAAATGATCTGACTGTCGATGGGCAAATAATGTTTGAACGATACAACAATCACACTCTCCAATTAGAAGGGGAGCAAGGTTGTAATCATTTGTCTTGATGAGAACCAACTATGCACATTTAGTTGATGCTATTACACTTAAGCTAGAACCACTTTTTGTTGAGACTCGGGTTATAATAGCAATTGATATTTAGCACTTCTAAAGTTACCTTAAAAGACAATATTTTGTGCTTGAAGGGAATAGACTCGTCAAACAAAGTTACTCAGCTAGTATTGGGGAACAACAGATTGTAGAACAATTGATGGACAATGATGAGGCACATGTGTGGCAGAAGTTCTGGTAAAAGAGAAAGAGTTATATTCTAAATACATTAAAGCCGCATTGTATAGAAGGTAAAACATTATTCTGATTTTCCTGGGGATTATTACTCCTATGATCTATTGCACTACTGTCAATGCTTAAGTTCTTATACTCAACAACATATTAAACAACAGTATTGAGTGTACGCAACCTTAGCCCTACCTCTGTAGATAAGGAGAGGTTGTTTCCAATAGACATTCAACTTACACAAAGTCCGTCAAATAGTTTACAAACAGGGGAACTAACACCTAACCTTCTACCCTAATCCACTAACTCTAACCTCTCCTATCCAAAGTAATGTCCCCAGTAAGAACAAGGGGAGACAGTTTATCTATTTCTAATTAGAAAACAGTACAGAAAGTGTGCAACACAGAAAGACATCAGGGTAGTAAAATAGATATAGCAGCTCCTGATTAATAACTATCAAACAGATAAATCTCAACAATATAGAAATATGAAGCAACTCAAACATCTGATTAATTGAACTGTAGGAAGAGCAAGAAATTATCCGTCAATTAAAATAACGTAACATAAAAAATAGCCTGATAATATCTTGATAGAAAATTCAGTATCCATCAACACTTAAATACTACGAGTATCACCATTTCATCAAAATCAGATTGTCTTAAACCAAATTAAACTAAAATTACCAGCAACTTCAAAACAGCACAAAAGCTTAGAACCTAAGCTTGGTAAAGAACCACTCCTGGAGTAAAGAATAGAATTAAAATGTACAAAAAATAATTGCAGAATGTTCAAGGGTGACTAACATAAGGGATATTGAGGTTAAGATAATTGGGTTTTATAAACAACTACTCCTAGGGATATGTGCTTATTGGATGCCTAATGTAAACCTATTGATGATTAAGAATTGATCTTTACTAAATATAATCTAACAAATGCAAAGATATTTCTGTTGCCTTTCAATTTGACTATGCATTTTTTCTAATTTGGCTTTGTCTCTCAACTTGGTACTGGAATTGGAATTGCTCTTTTCGGTTCATTCTTGTGGAAAATGTTCTTTGAGAAACATGACGATCACAAGGTACACAAGGACACTCATGAACTACCAGACCTAGATGGCCAAGTTCCATATCAGTTTCCATATCAGATTACAATCAACCATGACAGAGCAACAAATGAAGATAGTCATGATAAAATATTATCGACAACCAGAAAAATCATCCTAAACAGTAGTCATAACAAGATACAGTGATAAACTTAAGGTGCCATTTGCTTGCTCAAACACAGAGTACTTCTAACCTATTTTGCTTGGACATCTAAAAAATGTACCAAAAGTAGTGTACATTTTTGGAGGATCAAACACAGATACAACAACATTTTTAGAGAGTGTGATTCCGAGCAACATACAATCAAAACCTTTTTTACATTATCTATCGTACCAATGCCAGTAACAACACTTTTCATTGTTAACATAGTTTCATGCAACCACATAAAACAGAGAAGTCAAAGCAATATCAAGCATAGTCAGTTCCAAAAGACTCAACTTTATCACTAATATCAAACATTTAACAAAAAAGAATCAAAGCTACAACAAAATCCCCAAAAATCAATAACATCTACAGCAAAATCCCAAAAATTAGTAACATCTACAGCAAAATCTCTAAAAATCAGTAACATCTATAAAAAAAATCCCCAAAATCAGTAATATCTACAGCAAAATCCCCAAAATTAGTAACATCTACAGCAAAATCTTCAAAAATCAGTAACATCTACAGCAAAATCTCCACAATCAGTAATATCTACAGCAAAATCTCCAAAACTCAATAACATCTACAGTAAAATCCCCAAATATTAGTAACATCTAATTTGACCAGCTACCACATGCTCTTTTGAAAGAAGAAAAAGGAATAGGGTGAGTACTTACTGATACAATAAGCGTTGTTTAGTTACAGCTATAGCAAAATTCCCAAAAGTCGCACAGAATTACAGCAAAATCTTCTAAATTCGTCGTCGGCTGATCTCCCATAGATTTACACAAATCCCCTTCCACAGAACCTTTAGCGATTAGGGAAATCCTTTAATGATTTACCTTTAACGATTAGGGCAAAAGAAATTGATAAATGATTAGGAGAAATTCCAGCTGAGTTTAGCCAAATAAAGAAGTTGAAATTGTTGTTTCTTTTCCAAAACCATCTCAAAAGGTGTTATACCAGATGAACTTACTACGTTAAAGAACCATCTTATTCAATTTTTGTCTCAAAGGATCTTGATCTGTCGATTTAAAGAAGAAGTGTTTTGGCAAAGAAGTGTGATTTAAAGAAGAAGTGTTTTGAGAAGAAGTGTGTGATAATGATTTAGAGAAAAATTTAGTGATTTGGGGATTTAGGAGTCGGTTTAAGCTTAAGTTTTTATTTTGGCGAACTTAATAAAATATTTCGTGATCTTGGAGGGAAAAAAAATAAGTGTTGCTATAGCTTATTTTATATATCTATTGCAACACTTAAAGTCAAATGCGATGGTTATAGTGTTAAATTAGAGCTAATAGAACAATTATTTATGGCAACGCTTAAAAGAGTTGCAATAGACCGCCTATTACAATGCTTTGTTAACCGTCGCCAAAAAGTTCGTTGCCATATGGGTAATTTCCAGTAGTATATAAACAAACATTAGAACATTAGAACTTATTTTGGGGAGGGGGCACAAAAATTCAAGACCACACACTTTGGGACAAATATTTTGGGACTTTTGGAGACACTAGGGAGTCGTTTGGTGTGAGGTATAAGGTATAATAATCCTGAGATAAAATGCAAGATTATTTTATCTTACGTTTAGCTAGAAGTCCCGTAATTATTTATCCACAATTTATATCACAATGATGGAATAATTTACCTCATATATATAACGGGATAGCTTATCCCCAGCTATAACCAGAATATCTAATCCCAGAATTATTAAGTCCGGAATAACTTGTTCCCAACCAAACCCCCTGGATGTAATTTCCACATGTTTCAGTATGCTGAAGCGATCCTTAAGCCCACACTCTAATGGGCCTGTCGATTTAGCAAACCCCAAAGCCCAATCCCAATCCCAAGCCCAAGTACATACATTCACCGTCTCCTTTAATCCCTCTCCATTAATCCCAACGATTTGTTCCCCGCAAAAAATGAACGGCGATCTCGATATCTCCGTCGACAAACTCCCGATCAAACGGCTAGAATTCATCGAAGAACACGGCGCGGAACGCTTCCCTTCGTACTACTCTCTCTCTCTCTCTCTAGATAATATTTACATTTTTTATTTTGCGTAATTGCTGCACTGATACAGTATAAGATGAAAAAACTGTTGTGTGTGTGTGAGTGAGTGAGAGAGAGTGAGTGAGAGAGAGTGAGTGAGTGTATATATAGATGAAAAAACTGTTATATGTGTGTGTATATTGATAGCAGAAGTTGTTTTTCATAAGCTAAAAAAATAGTTTTTTTTTTTTTTTTCTGAAAGCACTTTTGAGAAAAATACACTCCTAGCCTGTTTGGCCAAACTTATTTTCTCCAAAAGTGCTTATATTTTATCAAGAATGCTTTTTTTTTTTTTTAAAAAAAAATTGAGTGTTTGATCAAGCTTTTCGAAGGAAATAAGTGCTCTGTGAAGTAGTAGAAGTTGTTTTCCATAAGCTAAAAAAGTAATTTTTCCCTAAAAGCACTTTTTTTATTAACCGTGGTGTTCAGGCCAACTTGCGTGCTCCTTGACTAATTTCACGGGATACCTGTCATCTCTCACTTACCATGTAACTCTGTCCACTAAGGCTAGAATAGATGGGAAGAAATCACCTAGTGTTTGTCTCAATTGGGAATTGAACCTGTGACCTCACGGTGCTCAATCCACTTCATTGAACCACTATGCCACACGCTTGGGTGGCTAAAAGCACTTTTGAGGAAAATAATTTTATAGCCTGTTTGGCCAAGCTTATTTTTCCCGAAAAGTGGCTATTTTCTCAAAAGTTTTTTTTTTTAGATAAGGGGTTTGTCCAAGTTTTTCGGAGAAAATAAGTGCTTCTAGGTCACAACAGAAGCTTTTTTCGATAAGCTAAAAAAATAGTTTTTCCCTAAAAGCATTTTTTTGAAAATTACAACTGCAAACCCGTTAGAATTGCTATAATGCCTGCACGCGGTTATTTGCCATACAACAACAAACCCAGTGTATTCCCACATAGTGGGGTCTGGGGAGGGTAAGATGTACGCAGTCCATACCACGCGGTTATTTGCCATACACACAAAAAAAAATAATTACCAAATTTAAGAAGTTAGGGTTCAGTTTTTGTATCTCGGCAAATGCTCTGTTTGTGATGATGTTCTGATGATTTTTTTCAATGTATCTTTGACTATCAATTTTACCCATGTTTTCTTCTCCTTTGAAAACAATATGGAAAATAATTTTACTGATCACACACATCATTCTCTGGCATGGAAAATACTTCTGCACTGATTTTTGTATCTATGAAGATTTCATTTCGATTATAAAATTATTCTTGATAATTTGAAATGGATTTCCTTCATTTATGAAATTGTCATACTTGTAAAGTTGGTATTTTGCGCATGTTTTCTTCATTCATTTGGTGTATAAAACTTGCAAGTTGTTTTTGTGTTTAGCCTGTTGTATCTATTGAGATGATGTTATTTATTGCATAGTTAAATGCACTTTTGTGCTGATTTTTGTATCTATGAAGACACACCGCACGTTTTGATATCTATATAAAATTATTCTTGATATTTTGCAATGGATTTCTTTCTTTTATGAAGTTGTCATACTTGTAAAGTTAGTATTTTGCACATGTTTTCTTCTTTCATTTGGTGTACAAAACTTGCAATTGTTTTTGTTCATGTCATTGAATCAAAATAGCACCAAAGTTGCAGAAAAACAACACCAGAGCAACAAAAACTAGACCAAAAGATCCACCAAAAAGTGTATTAAAACTACAGGAAAAACCAGACAAAAAACATTGCACTTAGACATCAGTAAAAACAGAATTAGAATAATTTAGGAATTTAAATAACACAGAACCTTTTTCAACATTTGATTGCACAGTATGTTCTTTAACTGAGTTGGTTTTTTAACTTTTACCCTTCAAATGGATCGATTTTTTAATTTGACTTTAGCAATCACATTTATATCTTTCGGGATGTAATTTTTCAAGGGAACAGGATATAACTTGTGGAATATTATGATACGGAATTATAACTTGTGCATATTGCGCTTTTAAGGACAAAAATTAAAAACCAGCACAAAGTAGGAATCATAATTGAACATGTTTCACATCCCACCTTATAATGGGCTTGCTGAAGATGCTTAAGCCCAGATTCTAATAGGCCCGATGAAAATTTTCAAATCCAAAGGCCAATTCTTTTCTATCGCGTATAGTATCTTCCCTCTTTTAGGGCACAATTCATGATTTCTCTGAACGCTACTTCCCATAAAAATCTCCCTGAAAAATGAGTGGCGATCTGGAAATCTCTGTTGATGAAGGGCTGATCAAATGTTCAGAATTTATCGAAGATCACGGCGCCGAACGCCTCCCGTCATACACTCTCTCTCTCTCTCTCTTTCTCTAGATATAGAATTTCATATATAATCAATTTGATTTTGCTTTATGTTTATAGAATATGATGAAAAGAATGTTAATTTGATATGGAGAACTGTGTGACTGGAATTTTATGCACTCAGTTTGTGACCTGGATATTTACATTTTGATTTAGATTTTGTGGTGTTGCAGTGATATAGGATATGATGAAAAAATCGTTCATTTGATACGGAGAATTATATATATACACACGCATGCGAATGCGTGTAGAAATCTCATCTATAATCAGTGTGTAAGCTGGATCATTTTTGATTTTGTGTAGTTGCAGTGATATAGAATATGATGAAAAAACTGTTATACTGAGAATTATATATGTGTGTGTAGAAATTTCATGTATAATCAGTGTGTGAGCTGGATATTTGGATTTAGATTTTGTGTAATTGTTGTAGTGATATACGATACGATGAAAAAACTGTTAATTTGATATGGAGTTTTTTTTTTCTTGTGTGTGTATGTAGAATTTCATGCATAATCAGTTTGTGAGATGGATATTTACATTTATATTTTTCTGTAATTCTTTCAGTGATATAGGATACGATGAGAAAACGGTGGATTTGATAAGAAGAATTGATTTTGCATGGGCAGTGGAGAGAGAGGAGCCTAGTAAGAAGCAGAAGAAAAGCAGCAGTTCTTCTTCTTCAAAGGAAACAAGTAGCAATCAGCCATGGCAATGGCAGAGTTTGGTGGAGAATTTGCGATTGGCTCATCAAGAGCTTCAAGTCATTATCGATCTCATTCACACTGTAAGTTAACGTTATCAATTTGGCTCACCATATAGAATTGGTAACATTATGGGTTTGTTTGGTACGAAGGAAAATGTTTAAGTGAATTTATTACTTATTGTCTTGTGTTTGGTACGTAAAAAATAAAATATATTATCATAAAAGCATTTATATATAATCTAGTCAAAGACTCATATGTCAGTGTAGGGATGATTGTGAGATTTAGAGAATCCAGACTGGTAATTTAGTATTCCAGTGACATGTACTTGAGTAGAGCAAAATGAATAGTGGGCAGAGGCGGAGCCAAGAATTGAAGATTATGGGTTTGGGATTTTAGTCTTTTTTGAGTTATTGTGCTCTAAATTAGTAATTTGTATATATTAAATGGATTTCTTATGACACATATAGGGTTTGGACCAAAACTGCTAGGTTCTGCCAAACCTGCTTCCCACTCTCTAGCTCGGCCTTGATAGTGAGGTTTAGTCCGTGCGAACTAGTATGGGATTGAGGTGTTAGTCGATTAAGGGTGTTTGGATCGACTTATTTTTAGGTGCTTTTGGCTTTTAAGCACTTTTTAATTCTTGGAGGTGTTTGGCAAAGACACAAAAGTGCTTTTAAGTTTTAAGCACTTTATGCTTAAAAAGTACCCAAAAACCAAAAGCCAAAAGTTGGTGATAGAAACTAAGATGAAATGAAAAATTTACTAGTTAAATAAAGTGCAAGGATCTTAAACACTGCATTAACGAATAACTATGTCTGTATGGAGTGGACAAATCTCCAGATGCAAGGATAATAATAATGCTTCTCTCTGTTTTCTTATTCTACCAAGATACATATTTTTATACTAAGACATAAAGATAACTCCTAATACACAGACAGACTGTTATTGCTATAACTGCTGTAACTACTGTAACTACTATAGGTAACTGCCTATATATTTTATCCCATATGAAACTAAGAAACTAGGATAGATTATCCCCGTTTGCTTGTCTGTATTTTCTTCTAGAGTAAGTCTGTAAAGGAGCACTCATATCAGTTGGTTGCTACCAGCTTTTGGCTTTTAGCGTTTAGATTAAAAAAAGGCTAATCCAAACACCCACTTATTATTTGTTGGTACATGTTTAGTTTGTATTATGCCTAGCTGGTTGTGTTTTGTGCACTTACCGTAAGCGGGAAACTGTGTGTGTTAGCTTGATCCTATGCTAGAAAGTGGAAGATTTTTGTCTTTAGCTGTACCTGTTATTCATCCCACGTATGATGTTTTAGGCTGAAAGATTTTGCAGGACAGATGATACAGTGGTGTTTGCACAAATGGATAAATGTAATGAATCTCATTATGAGAATATAGCACACTGGTTTTGATTCAATGTTGAGGTTAATCATGACAGCGGGATGGAAAATTTTTATTTAGTTATCAATATTGGTTAAGCTATAAACGTACTTCAAAACATACAATTACATAGAGGTATATTAGACAGAAAACTGTAAACTACACACATATGATCGTGAATGTACTTGAAAAGTGGTTGGAGAAATAAGTTTCAAGACACCCTATTCATAATGGAGTAGTTAATATATTAAAACAGAAGCTACAACCTTAAGTTGTTCCAATAGGGAATTCCTTGTGTGCGTGATAAAGCAAAGACTTCTGGAAAGCTGCTAAGTTGGATATACCACATTTTCAGTTCTCTGTAGCAAGGATGTTTTGGCTTTCTGAATTGAATCAGCATGGCAGGCGCAGTGCTTGAACTGTTTTCTTCCTGTTGCGCATGACTACTATTATTTCAGGAAGAAGTATTGAGTTGAATTTCCAATGAGAAGAGTGAGTCATTGATGAAGTGATGTTAACTTATCTGGTAGAGTTTTGATGAAGAATGAACTCTGCGGATTGTGGTGATGCCTCATTCTATGAGGATTCGTATGTGGATTTAGCTCCAGGAATCCAATTGAGATATGCAATGCAGAAATAGACTAGCTGATGCAGTCACGTCTTGAAAGGAAAATTTGCTAGTGTGGCTGCTTTGCCTAGGATATTTTAACTTCTCTATAAAGAAGCTTATTGAGGGAGTCAATGATGTATTCAATTATTCTGTTCTCTTCCATTTTTTTCTCTTTGTTTTGCTTTGTGTACTAGTCATAAAGTTGTGCATCACCTTGGTGATTCTTTGGTTAATAACTATGTTGCTCGGACTCTCCAAAACTGATGCCACACCCCTCTCGGATCCTCCAAAAATGCACTACTTTGGGAGGATCTGACATGCATCCATTGCCATGTTTAAAGAGTCCGAGCAACATAGGTTGATAAGACAACAACAACAACAACAACAACAAACCCAGTGAATTCCCACCAAGTGGGGTCTGGGTAGGGTAAAATGTACGCAGTCCATACCGCTACCTCCGAAAAAGTAGAGAGGCTGTTTCCGATAGACCCCCAGCTCAAGATTAAGAATAGTTAACACGGTCATAGTAATACCTGAAGCAGAATGGATGGCATAACCGAGATAAGAAATGAGAAATAATACAAATAGAGCTAAGAGAGCCATGAAAATAAGAGCAATACGAAAGTAAAACAGTAAATAAGAAATAATAAAAGGCTACTCCCTCGTAGTAGCATACACTTGGACCTACTCAACCTAAACCCCTTAGATTCGAGGGTTTGCCTCCAAACCTCTAATTTTTTATTCACACCCCCTCGCGTCTCATCAATTAGCACTACATTATCTGCAAATAACATACACCAAGGCACCTCATCTTGAATACTCCGTGTCAACACGTCCATCACCAGCACAAACAAAAACGGGCTGAGAGTCTATCCTTGGTGCAACCCTGTCTCTACCGGGAAATGATCGGAGTCTCCTCCCGCCGTCTTCACCTGAGTCTTCCCTCCCTCGTACATGTCCTTAATCATTCTGATGTACGCCATCGGGACCCCTCTCACCTCCAAGCATCTCCAAAGAACCTCCCTCGGGAGTTTGTCATAAGCCTTCTCCAGGCCGATGAACACCATGTGTAAATCCCTCTTCCTTTCCCTGTACTTCTCCACCAATCTTCTCACTAGGTGGATTGCCTCTATCATCGAGCGACCAAGCATAAATCCAAACTGATTCTTCGAAATGGACACGACCTCCTTAATCTCCGCTCAACCACCCTCTCTCAAATCTTCATAGTGCGACTCAACAACTTAATACCCCTATAGTTGTTGCAACTCTGAATGTCACCCTTGTTTTTATACAACGGACTCATCGTACTCCATCTCCAAGCCTCAGGCATTTTGCAGACTTGAAAATGTCGTTAAACAAATTAGTCAACCAACTCAAACCAGCTCCATCAGTAAACTTCCAAAAATCCACCGGAATTTCGTTAGGCCCCGTTGCCCTGCCCCTCCACATCCTATGAATAGCCTCTCTGACCTCCTCAATCTTAAAACGTCTACAGTAACCGAAATACCGATTATCCTCCGAGTGCTCCAGCTCCCCTAGCTCAATGCTTCTGTCCCCCTCCTCGTTCAATAAACCATGAAATTACTCCTGCCATCTCTTCTTAATGTGGACATCCTCCACCAAACTCTCCCATCCTCCCCCTTAATGCACTTCACTAGATCGAGGTCATGACCCTTTCTCTCCCTAGCTTTAGCCAGTCTATACAATCTCTTTTCCCCGCCTTTCTCCTCTAACCCCGCATACATGCTCTCAAACGTTGCTGTCTTAGCCGCCGTAACTGCTAACTTGGCCTCCTTCCTCGCTACTTTGTACACCTCCCTATTCACCCACTTCTCCTCCTCATCCTTACTTTCAATAAACTTAACATACGTCTCCTTCTTACTTTCCATTTTCTTTTTAACTTCTTCATTCCACCACCCGTCCCCCTTATGCCGTCCTGCCCGACCCCTCGAAACACCCAACACTTTCTCTTGCAGTCTCCGTGATGCAACTGACAGCCCTATCCCACATAACATCCACGTCCCCTGCACTCCCATACCCCCCTTCCCGCCACCTTCTCCCTTATCTCCAGCGCACTAACTGGTGTCAAACCTCCCCACTTAATCCTAGGTCGGCCCTCCCCGACCCTCTCTTCTTGCTCTTCTTGATTATCAAGTCCATCACCAGAAGCCTGTGCTGGGTCGAAAGATGCTCACTCGGATGACTTTACAGTCCTTACAAAATGCCCTATCACCCTTCCTATGAAGCAAAAAGTCAATCTGAGTCTTGGCTATCGCGCTTCGGAAGGTAATCAAGTGATCCTCTTTCTTCGGAAAACTCGAGTTCACAACCACCAGCCCAAAAGCCCTTCCTCAGACATACTTATCAAAAGACATACTTATCAAAAGAAAACACTTCCTCAGTGTCCATTTAGTCCCTTTGTCAATTAACCTACTTAGACGACTGGTGTTATACGTCAGAGTATAGGCCTTCAAATGGTTCCCATTTCTTAATGGTCCAGTAAGGTTATGTTTACATATATTTGGTAGCAGTCAACTTTTAATATCAAATGTGTTGCTGAATTAGCAAATGCTTCATTTGGGTTCTTTTGTGATCCTTTCACATGGATAGCGTTTAATTGCATTATTATGTTATGATGAAGCACTGGCAAGTCACAGGTTTTTATTCTCCGAAACGCCTTAATATTTATATAAGAAAAAGAAGCAGAACAAGCCATGACTAACTTTTGATTTATCCATCTTTAGTGAATTTGGTACGCTGGTTACTCTCCGCTCCCTTGATTTTATTAGTCATTATGTGATCCAGTTTCATACATAATGTTTCTAGATGAAACAAGGATATGGTGGCATATCAATTTACTCTTCATTGTCAGAATGATAGAGACAACTAAGGATTAGTGTATTTGACGTAAGCTTTTGGCATTAGTTATTTAAGTGGCATGAGATTTGTCAGTATATTTGCTCCTTTAAGCCCTTCTTGCCCCTTCTCCCTGACATTCAAGACAGCACCTTTTCTTAGGTTTGTGCAAACTGTGGATTATATATTGCATTATTAACTCTTGATGTTCTGCATACAGGTTGAGGCAAACGATGCAGTGACAGTGGCTGGCATGACCAGACCAAAGCAATTGCCTAACGAGCAGCTGTCAGACCTTTCTGTGTCTATGGCTACCAAGCTGCAATGCTTCCGTGTATTTTTCTTAATCCCTTCTGCAAGTTTTTTTGGTTGACGTGTAGTTTTAATTGAGTTAAACTAATAATCCACTGGATTTTTTTTAATAAATCTAATGGTTCATTGACACAGTATTTGTGATTTTTGTGAATTATGCACTTCAGTATCATAGCTGTATGTGTTCCATAATTTGTTTTTTCTTTTGCAGCATTTGGGGAAATATTTTAAGCAATCTGCCAAAGCTTTGGAACAACAAGTGGCTAGAGAAGCAAGATTTTATGGTGCTCTTATCAGGTTTATTCTTTGTACATTGTGGAACACACCTACGTGTTCGGTCATTTAGACTACCGTGTCTTTGTGCCTTTCCTGTAAATTTTGTCTATGTATTTCCTGATGAGCTGATAGATTGCAGCAAAATTGGAAGGTTAAATGGCACCGGCTGGTTGCTGCTGCTTCTGGAAATGAAGGGTTTTACATTGATTTATTTGACACTTCAATGTATGATCCAGCGGTTGGATTTCGTCCATCTTCTGCATCTGTGGTGCATATTGAGCATGACCCAGCTGGGATGCTGGCTGTGAATTTGCCATCAAATTCCTGCCGTACTCTTCAATTTGAGTTTCTTGGTGCAAGTGCACCTAGTGGTGTCGTAAAACATAGCAGAACAAAACCTAAGGGTTCTTTTGAGGATGCTTCTGGAGAAACCAAGAGAGAGAAAAGTGATGACGAGCATGTGAGAGAAACTCACTCAATCCTCCGTGAAGTTCATCGAGCAATCTTTGATGAGCAGGTATATTTATAGGTTCCCTCCTTTCTCTATGTAGTACTCTATTAAGTTGTTTTTATTCGTCTTCTGTGACCTACTTCTACTTTCTGATTACTTTCTTGGTCCTCGTTGCAGGTGTTTGATTTGGTTAATCGTGAAGCATTTAATCCATCTTTTGGTGCTGACGTCACAGGAATACAAGAGAACTTCTTACGCTTAAGCATAGGCCAAAAAGCTTCTGTGTCCATTTCACTTGTACCATCTACTGACGATGATCAGACAGCTAATGCTGTGGGTGATGAACATTCTGAAACTGCTATTGTGTCTTTTGAATCAGTTGATGCTTCAAAACTAGATGAAGGGAAGCCTGACTTCAAGAAGTTGGGGTTTCCCAATCGAATTAGTTTTGAAATTTATTTGCAACAAATTTTTCATGAACATGTGTTTGTAAAAGCCAAAAACAGATTGTCATCTTTGGGTAAACCTCAAATATCTGCTCAGCCCACAAAAGATGGCCCTAATCTTTTGGGACATTTCTGCATCTCTCTAGCTCATAGGATATTCTCAAACAAAGTCCTTGCAGAGCTTGAAAGTCTGGTATGACGTTATCTGTTTGGGTTTGTAAGCTTCTAGACAGTGCAGCCATTATTATGTTTCTGACGAATTTCTTGTCCTGTCTGTAGGTTAGCAGGATATCATATGTCCGATTGACATCACATCCAACTTGGCACTCTCGAACATCATCATGGACACTCTCCATGGATGTACCTGAGTCAATTCTCCATGCAGGAAGCCTGTCTCATTCATCTGACTATGTAAAGAATGTGAAATCTCACTTTCGTACAAAAGTCGTGGTGCGTGATGATTGCATCAGTCTGGAAGGGGAAGGTGCTCCTAATGTTGTTGGCCTCTTCAAAGGAAAGCCTGATAGTACTTGCCCTATGAACAGATATGACTGTGACTTGTCAGATCTTCCAATGGTACTATTGCAGCAGGTCTGTCTCCTTCTCCTCCTCCTCTACTATTGTGTTTTATTATCTGAAAGTGTGACATACTACGAAGAATAGTTCATTTTCTGGCCGGATAAACTTCTGTTCTTCCTAGAACTGGTCCTTCCTTGAAAAGAAAGACTATGATCCTAGACATCTCTTATGTTTCCTGTGATTCAGTTGAACCATCCAAGTTCTTTGAATCTTTTTCTGTTGTATTTCTTGGGATGATTTATGTGACACAAGGATCACGGAGGGTGATAGCAACAATGGTTTTCAAACTGTGTGTGTTCCTCTCCCCAGGATAATTTGCTATCTTGTGCTCATGGGCCAAACTTACGGTGGCTAGCTATGGTCATGAAGGAGAGGGAGAATGTTGTTTTGTTTCCATAGGAACACCACAAATGTAAACCCGCCCCCGCTCCCACCCCCCACCCCAACCCCAAATCACCGACTTTGGTCTAGTGATAAGAGCGTAGCTCATGATTGTGGGTTAGGTGTCTGTCACAAGTTTGGACCTTGTTGATAGAGAGGCAAACCTGTTGTCCTCTAGGTTTCAAGCCATTAGCCAAATGGCCCAGGGAGATGGGAAAACAAGGGAACATAATGGCCCACCATCACAGGGAATCTCAAAAGTCCTGAGCTCCGTTTTCTTAGTTATCGCAAAAAAAGGAAAAAGAAAAAGCCCCACATTTGTACCCTTGCTTTTCTATTTAAAGATCTGTATACAATCTACATTATAAAGCAACGTCACTTCCATCTTGCAACGCAGTCATCAATTGTCCTTATTTCAAGGTATTAATTTCTGCTACAGGTTGCCAGCCAGGTGATACGGTGGCTTCATGAAGAAGCCCTTATGGTTGGTATCAAAGCAAACCGGGATTTCCTATCCTTGTCATTTGAGCTGGAGCAAGGCGAAACACTTGGTCTGGTGGCACACGTGGACCCTGAAGATATTCAAGGATGCATTTCCTGGTGGTTGGTGATGGATGATGGATTCTCCGAAGAAAGCAAACTTCAAATGGACGTCAACAATGGTGAATCCGAAACAAGGAAGTCTTTAGGTCATTTATCTTTGGAAGTGCTATACTCGACCTTAATGGATATGGTTAGCGCAAGTAGTACTGCAGGCCATTGAGCTGTTAGTTTTTGCACTTGCAATCGACTAGCAGATTTTCATTAGTGTTGTTGCAACTAGAACTATATGTACATATTGTGTAGCTGACAATGTCATTCATCCAATAGCTCATAGCTAAATCATTGTGGATTCAGTTTTGCCAGTTGCCCATGTAAATTGTTTGTCAGGTTAATTCCATCAGTTGGAGACACTTTAGGTACCCAGTACTACTTTACTGCCGTTCTGTCTTTCTTTAGCCTGTTTTGATAATACATCGACGTGCTAAGGGTTTATCACGAACAACCTGTACGCCACAAAGGTAGGTTAAGGTCCGCGTAAATCCTACAGGGTATATCAGGAACAACCTCTACGCCACAAAGATAGGATTAGGTCTTTGTACATCCTACACAGGATTACACACTGGATATGTTGTTGGAGAAATTTAGTACATCTCTGGAAACCCATTTCATCATTTGCAACTAAAAGGTCTCATTTGGTGAGAAGAAAACTTTATGGTCCCATTTGGTGAGAAGAAAACTTTGTAAGTTTAGGTTTTCAAGTCACTTTTTGGCAGTTTCAATCAACAAAACATATAGAAAGAAAATCAAAGAAACCTCTTATTTGTGGCTGTGAAGAGTTGAGTGTGCATTTTAATTTTTTAATTAGGTCTCTTATCTGTCTTTATCCAAATTCATCATCATTTATCAAGACTTTAATAAGAGATAAACCAAACACTAAATAACAATAAATAAGATACATTTCTTGACAAGAGTAACAAACCACTAATAAGAAAGGCTTCATCAACATGAACTCCACTGAAAAAGTCATCTCAAAAACAATATTTAACTTATAGCCATTTGTAGTTATCATTATGTCATCCATACAAGTATACAAAAATTTATCTGTTAAGCTTTGTTTAAGAATAATCTTTTAAATTAGATAATTGAAAAGGTCCTTGATGGCCTTCCATTTTTGTGGGGATGTGGTTTTTGTTGGCTCAAGTAGACATTTAAAAAAGTTTTAAGTTAATAGAAAGGAGTGGAGTTGTGGGCAAGCAAAGCATGCTCACTTTGGACATTACTTGCCATGGCATAAAAGGCAATATGGTCCTACTATTTTAATATTTTCACTCTTGTCTCCTCCCAAATATATTTGTGTATATCTTTTTCTTTCGTTTAATTGGTGTTCGATATTCATATGGGAAGTCTCACTAATCTGAATTTGCTACGCACATATTTCATTAAAGGTAAAAGCACTTTCTATCAGAACTTTTCATATTGGATGTGAACTCGAATCTCTAATGAAGAGTGGAGAAATCATATCAATCACTCCGCAACCCTAAATGATATTTCCTCCGTCTCATATTACTCATCCCAAATTGGTATTGTACATTGATTAAGAAAAATAATTAATAACATGGCTACTTTACTATAGTACCCCTATTAAATGATGTTTACATTTTAATTTGGAGAGAAAAAATTATTACTAAGGGTTAAAAAGGAAATAAAATTGTTTTATCTTGATTAATGAAAAATGACAAATAAAATGAGAAATTAAATTAAAAAATTTAGGACGAGTAAAATGGGACGGAAGAAGTATATCATATAGCTAAATACATCACTCATGTAGGGTT
Source organism: Capsicum baccatum var. pendulum (assembly GCA_030864225.1). Classification (NCBI taxonomy): domain Eukaryota; kingdom Viridiplantae; phylum Streptophyta; class Magnoliopsida; order Solanales; family Solanaceae; genus Capsicum; species Capsicum baccatum. The sequence continues at coordinate 293,844,722 of CM061552.1, forward strand.
ATAAAACCCCTTTGTTTTATTAATAATATACTATAAAGTTAGTTTCCTTTAGGAGTAGTCACATAGTATATTGATTTTTTAAGCTAATTCCAAGATGTTCGATTTTCTTTTGTACAATGGATCCATAAGATGCACAATTATGTATTATGCTTACACATTTTCAGCTATATGGTACACAAATGATAAATTTTGCCAGTTATATACAAAAAAGAAGAAGAGAAGAGTAAAAATATATTTCGTTTAATTTTATAAATGAGATTTGAGGAGAATAATGTACACAGATATCTTTATCTTGTAAAGGTAAAGAAATTTTTTTTGATAGACCTCTCAATTAAAGCATATCAAAACAGATCTGAAAAGAAAATAATAGGTAATAATAGAATCGAAGAATAAGATAATAGGAGAGTGATAATAATTATATTGATACGAAAAACTAGACAACGCTTCGATTATCTACAAATGTTCTATCCTATTCCCGACCTTCATATCCACATATATAGGGTCATGTCCTCGATAGCATGCACATATACCATGTATTGTCTAATCATCTACTTCTAAAACCTTCTTAAATAGATACCAAACGGTATCTAAATGAGCACAAAACAGTCCACAATCTTAGCAAAACAGTCCACACGACAAGATGCCAAACGGAAACAACAAACACAAACTTAAACGAAAAAGAAGATAGGTAACTTAACACAAAGAGAACACATAATGTAGCAACTAAAGAGTAAATTAAACTCTAAAACCTCTACAAAATACGTTAACAAGCACCAAGTTCTTATGGTGACCACCAAGAGAATCAACTCACCTCAAGATCCACCGTTTCCAAGCAAAGAACAATACTGGCTTTTTCAAGCCCTAAGCTACAATGGCTAGTCCAAGCCCTAATTAATAACCACACTAAGGTGGCATACTCTCAAAAGAGAGGATTTTTAAGGTCTCATATTTTCATCATTAAACAACTAAAGAGAAAGACCTAATAAGAGACTATATATAGCCTAACTTATTACATAGTATAATGGACCAAAATATCCTTAATGAAAGGAAAGGTCATGGGTTGTTTCTTTAACATGTGCAAACCCCCAAAATACCCTTAATGAAGGGTGCTTCTTCAATGCTCCAAAATCATGGGGTCACAATTTAAAACTTTTAGTCTCGAATTGGCATTAAATGTAAGCCCCCACGCAATCTTCCACACACGAGTTTGTTTATTGGCATGCTTAAAACGGGTCCTCCATGCATGTTCTCGTATCCTCGAGGTGACCAAGTCTTGAGCCTCTAAGCATTGGCCTCTAAAGATGTCATCAAAAGATAAGATGACCATTTGTCCTGTATCATAAATGGAGCATCCGTGCAAATCTTAGAGGAGATAACTAATAATAAAATTAAGGGAAAAGGGTCTAAAATGCCCTTCAATTATGTGAAATGGTGTAAAAATGCTCTTTGTCTACCTATTGGGCCTAAAATGCCCTTTTCGTCTACCTATTGAGCCTAAGATTTTCTTCTCGTCTACCTATTGGGGCTGTTTTGCCCTTATATTTAACAAATCCCATTTTATTAATGACGTATATTTTTTTTAATTGACTAACTACTAATTATTTAAAATAATTAATCTGTCGTGTGTTGAGCTGCAATTTCTTGAATATAATACTCATTCAAATTGAAAAGTACAGACTTGTAATGGAGTGACTTTCTATTGAAATTATATCTAATTGTTCTTTGTTCTCCGAATCATACTTCAGCTTTTAAAATGTCGGACTCAATTTAGAACTTATAAATACCATTTCAAAAAAATAGGGGAGACAGAGATTAATAAAATATCAAGTGAAAAAATGAAAATTGCCAAATTACTAGTATTAGAAACTTGAAAGAAAGATATTTATGTACTTAATATCCATGCTAATAATCAATATCATCTCATGTGCCAGTGAATGTTTTTTTTTTCATGCTTTGATTGATTAGTATTCCTAAATCCTGTACTTTTAGTGATAACCTTGATTGTTGGAGTTCAAACATTTTTTGTGTTAGTTAATGTATCATTTGACATTAATTAGCTATGGTGTTGCTCTTTGTTGGAGAAAACTTTTCTGTTAGAATTAGCTATGGTCTTGATCTCTCATGCTTCGAACTTGGATGTTAAAGTTCGTCTCCTTCCAAAAATTGTAAACTTTTAGAAGAGTGATACGATCTCTCACATTTTTCATATGACTTGACCAAGAAGAAAAATGAAAACTCAAAAATTGAAATACAATCAACCAACCTGCATTTTGACTTGGGGTCGGTCTATGCTTTCATTGAAAAAGGTGCAAAATAAGAGAGAAAAATGGAGAAAAGAGATTATTGAGTTAGGATTTTATTTTTAAAGTCATTCGATTGGGGTGGGCGGGTTATTAGCGGGTAGAGTTATTAGATTTGGGCAGGTTGGGATTTTAGAGGGGATTAATTATTTTAATTAATTATTAGTTGTCCAATAAAAAAACACACATCATTAATGAATTAGCGTCTGTAAATAAAAGGGCAAAGCCACCCCAATAGATAGACGAAAAGAACATTTTAGCCCCAATAGATAGACGAAAGATATTTTTGCACTATTTCACATAGTTAAAGGACATTTTTGGCCTTTTTTTGTAAAATTAAAAAATAGAATAGGAGAGTAATAATAATAATTATAATGATAAGAAACTACACAATGTTCGACTACCTATTAACTTTTTTACCCTAATGCTTGAACTCCTGTAATACCCCGTACTTCTACCTAACTTGAAATCGTCCCAAGAATGTTATAAACTTACTTTGAAAGATGAACCCACTTTTATACATGTGAATTTTTTAAGATTTTCACTTTTTTGTTGAGTGGGAAATTGAATAAGCTTTCCATCGATACCCATTTTATCAAAACCCGGTATCGGGATAGAAAGTTATGGTCGAAATACAGAAAGCAGTCAAAACTGCCCAGGTGCGACGGTGAAGGCCGACGGGTCGTCGACCTAGAGATGCACCGTCGCCCAAACCGTCGTAGCGGAGGTAGTGAGACCACATTCTGCCTAAGGGCGATGGCTCAGGCCGACGGACCATCAAGCTAACGATGGACCGTCGCCCAAGCCATCGTAGGAGAGGCAGTGAACCCCAAAACTGCCCAGGTGCGACGGTCCGATGGACCGTTGCACCCACCGTCGCATATTTTATTCAGCTATTTTAAGTCATTTTAAAAATGTTTTTTCTGATCTTTTACCACCCTTTCTAGTACCTACTAATATCAGATCAAGGCTCGTAAGTTCATTATCCATCTATAACATCAAATTAGGGTTTTCTCACAAAGATAATACCCAAGAACAAGATCCAAATCCTTCTTCAAGAAACTAAGAGATTCAATTTCTTCAAGTCTAAGGACTTCAAGAAACTCACAATCATGGTATGTTATGTGTTGATTCATGGGTCCCTTTCACCCATTAAGCTCAAGAATCTCTTTTCAAAATCCAAGATTTGTGTATTTATGAATGTTTATGATTTAGATTGAATCGAAACTCATGTTCATGATGTTGTAGGGTTCTGATTCATGTTATAAATTTCATATTTCAATGATTGACCCTAGTATATGAAGATTTGCATAATAATCATGATAAACCCTTAAATTTACATGTTGATTAATGTATCCATGATTATTAGATGTGTTGATGATTGTATAACCAAAGCATGCTCTCCATGTGTCCGATTAAATGCCTATGTGAAGGAAAAGTGCCATACTAGAATGATAATATGAAATCCCCATTCATGTAGAATTTTATGCATGTCCAGTGTTTGATGAAATGTCTTAGTCAATGAATTATGGATATATGTGTAGCCATTGTGGTGCTTTAGAACTTGTACTTCATGAAATCTCCAACTTATTGTATTATAGATTATGATGTTGGTCGTGTATCAAGAAAGACATGTTTTGTCAGTTTTCTTCTATCAAGTCCTGGGAGTACTTGTACCCAAAAATTTAGCTGTGTGCCTAGAAACAGTGTCATGTTTTCAAGAAACTCCCAGTCAAGCCATGATCTATAGAATTCGGTCAGTCTCATGACTCAGGAAAACTCAGTAATCTCAGTAGTATTCTGTCAGTCAATGGAACTCAGTTAACCCAGTCCAGTTTAGTTCAGTTAATCATGTTCAGTGTCTATTTAAATGGGAGTTGAAATTTTCACCGAGTGAACCCAAGAATGGGAACCCACCTGTTACATGAGGTAGTGATTCTTAGAAGCAATCCTTGCGTTCCATAACTACATAGCTAGCGTAGATTGAGATATCATAGCCTGTTATATGAAGGTAGATAAGGTGACTTAACCTGTTATATGGGGGTTCCCACCGTTCTCACTAGAGTTACCTGTTATATGAGGGTTACTCACGGATTGTCCTTACCAGTATCGCGATATTGACACCCTTCTAATTGGGGTTACAGATTGGACCCCAACTCAGCTATATTGCGTTATTTGAGGCATGTCGGTTAGATAACTACTTTCCACAGTTTCAATTACAGAATCAGGACTATTAGATACAATCATTTAGTTTAAGTAATAGAACTCAGATAGTTCTACAGAATTTAGGAATGTCAGATACAGTCAACTCAAAACAACACAGAACTCAGCTAGTTCTATCAGAAACTAGACTGTCAGATACCATTGCTCCATATTAGTTATTTCAGTTATACAGTTATCAGTACCTCATGTTATCAATACTCAGTAATTATGTTATCACGAACTTAGTTATAGTTATTATGTATTTATGCATGCATTCTCACGTTCATGTTATTTAGTCAGTTAGTATAGTTCATGCATGTGAACCCTTTGCATTCAACCTACCTCACATGCATACCAGTACATTCAAATATACTGACGCATTTGCGCTATGGTGCTTTATACCATAGGTTTAGAAGCACGAGCTCCAAAGTATCAGTAGCATTTCAGTCTCAGCAGTCAGAGTTAGCAGTGAGTCCTCATCCTTCGAGGATATGATCATTACTTTATTATCTCATTAATTAATTTATTTCAATAGTTGTAGTTAGTTTGGGACATATCCCATCAACTTCTTGTTTAGACAGTTTAGTCAGTTAGAGGCTTTTCAGACTAGCATGTTCAGACAGTTATTTTAGTTGTTTTGGTATTGATCTACCATACCCCTAGATATTATGTTTTATCAGTTATGTTATAGTTTTGAACCTTATGGCCTTTAACCATTTTTTCAGTATTTATAAAGTATATTATGCTGTGTTCAGGTACAGATATCAGTCATGGGTTAGCTTATGGTCCTATAGGGTCATGAGCACCGTGTAGAATTTTGAGTACCAGATTCAGGGTGTTATAAACTTGGTATCAGAGCCTAAGGTTCAATAGAGTCCTAGAAAGTCTGAAAGCCGCATCTAGTAGAGTCTTGTACATGGGTGTGTTGCGCGCCACATTTATGTGCAGGAAGCTATGAGATATTTTAGGAACAGTTTTCCTTCTTTCAGTATTCATGTCATGACAGTGAGCATAATCTCAAGTTAATCTCTCAGTCTGATCTATTTTTCCCTTTGTTCTACAGAACATGCCTCCCAAAAGAAAAAATGGGAATCAGTCATCCCCTCGACCCATAGATCCTTTGGGCGAACATATTTCTCATGCAGAGTTTAGAGCTATATTCACTAATCTTGCTCAGTCAGTTGCTTCTCAAAATGAATGACCAGCTATTATTCCGGCCAACCCAGTGGCCGATTCAGCTGCAGCCATGATTCAGGACTTTACCCGAATGAATCCTCCATTCTTTTTTGGGTCTAAGACAGATGAGGACCCTCAGGAATTTCTTGATCAAGTTCAGAAGGTTACATACATCATGGGGGTTACTCCTAGTGAGAGCACTGAGCTAGCTGCATATCAGTTATAGGACGTTGCTCACACTTGGTTTAACAGTAGAAGTCAGAAAGGCCAGATGATGCAGGGCCTATTGAGTGGGAGAAATTTGTCACCACATTTTTAAATAGATTCTTTCTCCAAGATTTAAGAGAGGCTAAGGTGTTAGAATTTATCAACCTCAGGCAGCACAATATTACAGTGAAAGAGTATTCTCTGAAGTTTACTCAATTAGCCAGATATGCCCCTCATATGGTTGCAGACAACAGGGCCAAGATGAGTAAGTTTGTTTCTGGGGTGAGTGATAGTGCGGTTAACAAGTGTAGGTTTGCGATATTGAATAGTGACATAACTTTAGCCAGGCTTATGACTCATGCTCAGCAGATAGAGGAGCAAAAGATTAAGATGAGGGAGAAGCAGAATAAGAGAGCAAGAATAGGTAGTTTTAACTTTGCTCAGCCAAATCAGAAGGAGAAAACCGTTCTAAGTTTCGTCCTAAGTCATCAGTTCCAGCTCCTTTTTTAGCTAGTGCTCCAGCTCCTAGATTCAGAGGCGGTAACAGATATAGGGTGACATAATCTAAGTCTTAGGACAGTGTTAGTAGTGCCCGCACCTATCCTTTTTGCCAGACTTGTGGCAAATACTATCAGGGTATTTGTAGAGCTGACAATGGTATTTTTTTAGATATGGCAAGCTAGGCCACAGAGTCAGAGACTGTCCTTAGCCAGGTCCTCAAAGTCAGCAGAGCCGTTCCTCAGCTCAGTTCGGTTATCCAAACCAGCAGGGTGCCACCTCCAGTGCTACTAATGGGTAACACCCAAATTGAATTTATGCTCTCCAGTCCTAAAAAGATCAGGAAAATTCTCCTGATGTGGTTACTGGTATGTTACAGATCTTTAATGTGCATATTTACGCTTTGCTAGATCCAGGAACTTCTTTGTCTTTTGTTACTCCCCATATAGCAGGCGATTTCAGAACCAGTCTCGAAATTCTAGCAGAGCCCTTTTCAGTCTCTACCCTAGTAGGTAAAACCATCATAGCCTGGCGGGTATACAGGAACTGCCCAGTGATAATATTTTAGAAAATCACTTCAGCAGACTTAGCCGAATTAGAGATGACTGATTTTGATGTCATTCTTGACATGGATTGACTTTATTCTTGCTATTCCACAGTCGACTGCAAAAATAGAATTTTCCAATTTCAGTTTCTGAATGAGCCCGTCCTAAAGTGGAGGGGTAGTACTCCAACATTCAGAGGTCAACTTATTTTCTACCTTCGGGCATGAAAAATGATATCTAAGGGATATGTCTATCCTCTTGTATGAATTAAGGACACTAGTCCTGAAACTCCCTGTCTTTATTTAGTCCCAGTCGTAAATGAATATTCAGATGTCTTTCTCGAAGATCTTCCAGGAATTCTTCCTGAAAGAAAAATAGACTTCGGTATTGATCTCCTTCCAGATACTCAGCCTATATCTATTCCGCCATATAGAATGGTATCATCAGAACTCAGAGAATTGAAAGAGCAATTGAAAGATCTCTTAGATAAGGGATTCATCAGAACTAGTGTGTCCCCGTGAGGTGCACCAGTCTTATTCATGCAAAAGAAAGATGGTTCTCCAGAATGTGTATAGACTACCATCAGCTCAACGAATTCATAGTCAAGAACAAGTATCCCCTTCCCAGAATCGATGACTTATTTGACCAACTTCAGGGTGCCAACTATTTTTCTACGATAGACCTTAGATCAGGCTATCATCAGCTCATAGTTAGAGAATGTGACATTTCAAAAACAACTTTCTGTACTCGGTATGGTCACTTTAAATTCTTATTTATGTCCTTTGGTCTTACTAATGCCCCAGCAGCTTTCATGGACTTGATGAACTGGGTGTTCAAGCAGTACTTGGACATGTTTGTCATAGTCTTCATAGATGACATTCTGGTCTATTCTGAAGTGAGCGTGATCATGTAGATCATCTCAGAATTGTACTTCAGACCCTCAGAGATCATCAGTTGTTCGCCAAATTCAGTAAGTGCGAGTTTTAGCTAAGGTCGGTAGCATTCCTTGGTCATATTATTTCCGGTGATGGCATTAGAGTTGATCCTCAAAAGACTGAAGCAGTAAGAAACTGGCCCAGACCTGTCTCTCCATCAGATATTAGGAGTTTCTTGGGTTTGGCTGGCTATTACAGATGTTTTTTTGAGAGATTTTCTTCTATTGCATCCCCTATGTCCAGATTGACTCAGAAGAAAGTCAAGTTTCAGTGATCAGATCTTTGTGGAAAAATTTTTTAGGATTTAAAGACTCGACTAACCTCAGCTCCAATTTTAGCTCTTCCAGATGGTCCAGATGGGTTCGTAGCGTGTTGTGATGAATCCTAAGTAGGTTTGGTTTGTGTCCTCATGCAGTATGGTAAGGTCATAGCTTACGCCTCCAGACAGCTTAAACCCCATAAGAAGAATTATCCTACTCATGATCTTGAGTTAGCCGCCGTAGTCTTTGCCTTGAAAATTTAGAGGCACTATCTCTACGGAGTTCATGTAGATGTCTTAACAGATCATAAGAGTCTTCAGTATGTCTTTTCTCAGAAAGATCTCAATCTTCGTCAGAGAAAGTGGTTAGAGCTCTTGAAAGATTATGACATGAGCGTCCTCTATCATTTGGGCAAGGCCAATGTAGTGGCCGACGCTCTCAGTAGACTGTCTATGGGTAGTATTGCTCATATGGATAACAGTAAGAAAAAGTTAGCTCAGAAAGTACATCAGCTTACCAAACTAGGTGTTCGCTTAGTCGATACAGATGAGGGTGGTATATGGGTTCATAGTAGTTCAGAATTATCTCTAGTTTTTTAGGTGAAAGAAAAGCAAGATAGAGATCCCAGTATAGTCAAGTTGAAAAAGTCAGTCAAGGATCAGAAAGTAAAGGTTTTCTCCCAAGGGGGAGATGGTATTTATCATTGTCAGGGTCGTTTGTGTGTTCCAGGTATAGCTGACTTGAGACAACAAATTCTTACAGAAGCGCATGGTGCACGCTACTCAATTCATCCAGGGGACACTAATATGTACCACAACTTGCGGGAGATCTATTGGTGGAGTGGGATGAAAAGAGATGTTGCAGAGTTTATGACTATGTGCTCTACATGTCAGCAAGTTAAGATAGAGCATCAGAAGCCTAGTGGGTCCATACAGGAGTTTAGTATTACTACTTTAGAAGTGGGAAAAAGTAAACATGGACTTCGTAACGGGTTTGCCTTGTACCCGTCATCAGCATGATTCAGTTTGGGTCATTATAGACAGGATGACCAAATCAACTTATTTTCTTCCAGTCCATATATCTTATTCAGCCGAGGATTACACCAAACTCTACATCAGAGAGTTGGTCAGATTGAGCGAAGTTTCATTATCTATTATCTCAGATATAGGTACCAAGTTCACCTCTTATTTTTGGAAAGCATTCCAAAAGGGTCTTGGTACCCAAGTTCATCTAAGTGCCGCCTTTCATCCTCACACAGATGGTCAAGCAGAAAGGACCATTCAGACTTTATAAGATATGCTAAGGGTGTGTGTAATCAGTTTTAAGGGTAGTTGGGATGACCACTTGCTTTTGATTAAGTTTGCATACAGCAACAACTATCATTCCAGTATTCGGATGGCTCAATTCGATGCAGATCTCCAATCGATTGGTTCAAAGTTAGTGAGGCCTCAGTCATAGGGCCTGACTTAGTATTCAATGCCTTAGAGAAAGTTTAGTTGATCATAGAAAGACTCCGGGCTGCTCAGAGCCGATAGAAGTCTTATGCAGATATGTGCAGAAAGGAACTCGAGTTTGAGATTGGTGACTATATCTATCTAAAGATCTTTCCCATGAAGGGAGTGAAGAGATTCTGCAAGAAGGGAAAGCTCAGTCCCCGATATGTCGGTCCCTTCAAGATTCTCAGTCGATTTTTCAAGGTAGATTATAAGCTCGAATTGCCTTCAGATCTAGCCTCAGTTCATCCAGTCTTCCATGTCTCTTTGCTCAAGAAGTGCATAGGTGACCCAGCAGTTGTAGTCCCTATTCAGAGCATAGATGTTCAGAACAGCCTATCTTATAAAGAGATTCCAGTCGAAATTCTCAACTACCAAACTTGTAGACTGAGGAACTGTAATACCCCATACTTTTTCCTAGCTTGAAATTGTCTCAAAAATGTTAGAAACTTAATTTTAAAGATGAATCACTTTTGTATATGTGGTATTTTCAAGATTTTCACTTTTTGTCATGTTGGAAATTCAATAAGCTTTCCATCGATATAAAATTTGCCTAAATCTGATAACCAGGTAAAAATTTATGACTATTTTAAGTTCCCATCGTAAAATAACGCCATATTGGTCAGTGGCACACCGCGCCACAAGCTAAAATGGCAATTGTCCTTTTTTAGTGTCTCAACGTAATTTCCTCCGCATCGCGCCAAAGTTCTAGGTCACAAAAGAAGGGGCAATGCGATGGCTCCGCGTCATGCTATCCCTCAATTTCCCAATTGTCAAAAATCCAGTGACACGGCGCGATAGCGCCGCATCACGCCAAGGGTCCAATTTAGGAATTTTTTATTAAAACTACAAGATGCGTCCAGGGTTAAAAAGGTTAATTTTCCACCCCTATTTAAGCCTTTTAACACGTGATTCAACCACTTTTCACCCAAAATACACTCTCTTTTCTCAAAAACCTCTCAAGAACAACCTAGGGCTTTTCATAAAAGATTCAAAATCAAGAATTTCCTCCGTTAATCTTTGTGTATTTACAAACCAAGGTATGTATAGTGTTCATTCATGGACTCCTTTCGTCCATGAAGCCCAAGAATCCCTTTTCTAAATTCAAGTATAGATTTTCTTTTGAATTTCATGATTGGACTGCTCTTGTTCATATGGATAATGAGAAATTGAATTCTACTCCATATTGGGTGATAAATTCTATGTGGGTTAAATTATTATAGATATAGATTCATGCAAACCTATGACTAAACCCTTGAATGATGAAATTAGAATTGAACCATGATGTTTAATTATTATACAATGATGGTTATATGTACCATGCCTACAATATGTTTGGTTCAATTCCTAGATGAAGGAAAAGTGCCTAACTAGCATGATACCATAAAATCCCCATGTATGTACAAGTTATGCCTATCACATGTTTTGATGAAGTTCTTATATAAATGTATTATGGATTATGATATTAGTTATATGTTCAAGTAAGTTATGCTTGGTCAGTTTCCTTCCATCGAGTCCTGGGGGTACTTGTACCCGAAACATTAGCTGTGTGCCTAGAACCATGTCATGTTTTCACGATACTCTCAGTCAAGCTATGATCCTTAGACTTTAAACAGTCTTATGACTCAAAAAATCTCCATGATCTCATGAACTCAGTCAGTTGTTAGATATCAGTAGTATTCCATTAGTCAATGGAATTCAGTAACTCAGTCTATGTTCAGTTTAGTAAATCATGTTCAGTGTCTATTCAGATGGGAGTAAAAATTAGCATCGAGAGAACCCAAGGATGGGAACTCACCTGTTATATGAGGGTATGATTCTTAGAAGCAATCCTTGCATTCCAGAACTATGTAGCCAGCATAGGTTGAGACATCATAGCCTGTTATATAAGGGTAGATGAAGTGGCATAACCTGCTATATAAGGGTCCCCACCATTGTCATTACAGTTACTTATTATATTAGGGTCACTCACAGTTTGTCCTTACCAGTGGCGTGGTATTGACACCCTTCGAATCAGGGTATAGATTGGACCCCAACTCAGCTATTATGGCACATTTGGGGCATGTCGGTTAGATGAATACTTCCCACAGTTTCATGTTACAGAATCAGGACTGTCAGATATAGTCAATCACTCTCAGTAATAGAACTCAGATATTTCTTCAGATTTCAGGACTGTTAGATACAGTCAACTCAGATACAATACAAAAATCAGATAGTTCCATCAGATTCAGGATTGTCAGATACAATCACTTATGTTATCAGTTATTAGAATTCAGTCATTAGTTATGTTAGTCATCAACATACTCATGTTATCATGATTTCAGATATAGTTACTATATATGTATGCATGTATTCTTACGCTCATATTAGTTAGTTAGCCTGTATTATTCATGCATATGAACCCCATGTATTCAAGCTACCTCACATGCATACCAGTATATTCAAAGTACTGACGCATTTGCGCTATGGTGTCTTATACCATAGGTTCAGAGACACGAGCTCCAGAGTATCAGTAGATTCCAGATGTCAGCAGTCAGAGTTAGCAGTGAGTTCTCATCCTTCGAGGACATGATTATTTCCTTATTATCTCATTAATTAGTTTATTAGTTGTAGTTAGTCGGAGATATGTCCCATCAACTCCTTACTCAGACAGTTCAGTCAGTTAGAGGCTTTCTAGACTATCATGTTTCAGACTTCAGTATTTTTAGTTTTGTTTTGGGTATTCTATTACCCCAGACAGATGTTATATAATTTAGATCATGTTCAGTATTAAACCTTATGGCCTTTCAGTTCATGTTTCTGCATTATTCAGTATATTATGCGGTATACAGGTACAGATATCAGTCATGGGTTAGATTGTGGTCCTTTGGGGTCAAGAGCACCGTGTAGCATTTCAAGTACCAGATTTGGGGCGTTACAGGAACAAATAAGTCCTTCTAGTCAAAGTTCTTTGGTAAAATCAGTCCGTTGAAGGAGCTACTTGGGAAGCAGAAGCAGACATGCAGACCAAGTATCCTCACCTCTTCTCCGCAAACTCAGATCTAGCTCAAGGTAACAATTCTCCTTAAGCTTTTTAGTTTCATGTTTAGATTTCAGTGACAAGCTTGGTATCCATTTTATGTTTAGAATTCCATTATAAACTTGGTATTAAATATCATTGCATATTCAGTCATGCATTCAAGTATTAGTTCAGTTATATAATCATGCATCAGACATGCATTCTCACTGTGAGAACCTTAGTTCATTAGAACACTCAGTCATCCATTCATGAATTAGTTACCCATGCATCAGATATGCATGTTCGGTATGATATATTCAGTTATCAGTCATGTCAGTCATGAGATCATGTTTCAGTTGTTCATGTTCAGTACGTACGTCAGTTTATTTTATCCCTTCTCACTCAGTCTCATTCGAGGATGAATTTTCTCAAGGGGGAGATTTTGTAATACCCCATATTCTACCTAGTTTGAAATCATCTGAAGAATGTTAGAAACTTACTTTGAAAGATGAACACACTTTTATACACGTGGAATTTTTAATATTTTCACTTTTTGTTGAGTGAAAAATTGAATAAACTTTCCATCGATACCCATTTCATCAAAATCCAGTATCGGGGTAGAAAGTTATGGCTGAAATACAAAAAACAGTCAAAACTAGCCAGGTGCGATGGTGAAGGCCGATAGACCATCGACCTAGCGATGGACCGTCGCAAGGCAGTGAGACCACATTCTGCCTAAGGGCAATGACTCAGGCTGATGGACTGTTGAGCTAGCGACAGACCATCGCCCAAGCTATCGTAGGAGAGGCAATGAACCCCTATCCTGCCTAGGTGCGAAGGTTAGTACAGAAGGACCGTCGACCTAGCGACGGACCGTTACACCCACCGTCGCATATTTTATTCAGCTATTTTAAGTCATTTTTAAAAATGTTTTTTCTGGTCTTTTACCACCCTTTCTAGTACCTAATAATATCAGATCAAGGCTCATAAGTTCATTATCCATCTATAACATCAAATTAGGGTTTTCTTACAAAGATAATCCCCAAGAACAAGATCCAAATTCTTCTTCAAGAAACTAAGAGATTCAATTTCTTCAAGTCCAAGGACTTCAAGAAACTCACAATCAAGGTATGTCATGTGTTGATTCATGGGTCCTTTTCACCCATTAAGTTCAAGAATCTCTTTTCAAAATCCTAGATTTGTGTATTTATGAATGTTTATGATTTAGATTGAATTGAAACTTATGTTCACGATGTTGTAGGGTTGTGATTCATGTTTTAAATTTCATATTCCAATGATTGACCCTAGTATATGAAGATTTGCATAATAATCATGATAAACCCTTAAATTTATATGTTGATTTATGTATCCATGATTATTAGATGAGTTGATGATTGTATAACCAAAGCATGTTCCCCATGTGTTCGATTAAATGCCTATGTGAAGGAAAAGTGCCATACTAGTATGATAATATGAAATCCCCATTCATGTAAAAGTTTATGCATGTCTAGTGTTTGGTGAAATGTCTTAGTCAATGAATTATGGAATATATGTGTAGCCATTATGTGGCTTTAGAACTTGTACTTCATGAAATCTCCAACTTATTGTATTATGGATTGTGATGTTGGTCGTGTATCAAGAAAGACATGCTTTGTCAGTTTTATTCTATCGAGTCCTGGGGTACTTGTACCCGAAAATTTAGCTGTGTGCCTAGAATCAGTGTCATGTTTTCAAGATAGTCTCAGTCAAGCCATGATCCATAGAATGCGGTTAGTCTCATGACTCAGGAAAACTCAGTAATCTCAGTAGTATTCTGTCAGTCAATGGAACTCAGTTAACCCAGTCCAGTTTAGTTCAGTTAATCATGTTCAGTGTCTATTCAAATAGGATTTGAAATTTGCATCGAGTAAACCCAAGGATGGTAACCCACTTGTTATATGAGGGTGTGATTCTTAGAAGCAATCCTTGTGTTCCATAACTACGTAGCCAGCGTAGGTTTATATATCATAGCCTATTATATGAGGGTAGATGAGGTAGCTTAACCTGTTATATGGGGGTTCCCACCATTCTTACTAGAGTTACCTGTTATATGAGGGTTACTCACAGATTGTCTTTACCAGTGGTGCGGTATTGACACCCTTCCAATTGGGGTTACAAATTGGACCCCAGCTCAGCTATATTGTGTTATTTGGGGCATGTCGGTTAGATGACTACTTCACATAGTTTCAGTTACAGAATCAGGACTGTCAGATACAGTCATTCAGTCTAAGTAATAGAACTCAGATAGTTCTACAAAATTTAGGAATGTCAGATACAGTCAACTCAAAACAACATGGAACTCAGCTAGTTCCATCAGAACCTAGACTGTCAGATACTATCGCTCCATATTAGTTATTTCAGTTATACAGTTATCAGTACCTCATGTTATCAGTACTCAGTAATCATGTTATCATGAACTCAGTTACAGTTATTATATATTCATGCATGCATTCTCACGTTCATGTTATTTAGTCAGTTAGTATAGTTTATGCATGTGAACCCTTTGCATTCAGCCTACCTCACATGCATACTAGTATATTCAAATGTACTGACATATTTGCGCTATAGTGATTTATACCATAGGTTTAGAAGCACGAGCTCCAAAGCATCAGCAACATTCCAGTCTCAACAGTCAGAGTTAGCAGTGAGTCCTCATCCTTCGAGGATATGACCATTACTTTATTATCTCATTAATTAATTTATTTCAGTAGTTGTAGTTAGTTTGGGACATGTCCCATCAACTTCTTGTTCAAACAGTTTAGTCAGTTAGAGGCTTTTCAGACTAGTATGTTCAGATAGTTATTTCAGTTGTTTTGGTATTAATATACCATATCTCCAGACGTTATGTTTTATTAGTTATGTTACAGTTTTGAACCTTATGGCTTTTCAAATTTTATTTTCGCATTTATACAGTATATTATGCAGCGTTCAGGTATAGATATCAATCATGGGTTAGCTTGTGGACCTTCGGGGTCATGAGTACCGTGTAGCATTCCAGATTCCAGATTCAGGGCATTACAACTCCATATCCATCCATCTAGGATCATTTCCTCGGTAAGCTACAAGTATATCATGTCGTGTCTAATCACATTTCTTCAATACTTCTCTAACTATCTTTATTTCTTCTCAATTTCACCATAGCCAACCTTTAACATCTTCTTACCGAGTTTTCAGTGCTAATTTAAAAAGAAAATAATAGAGAATAATAAAATTGAAGAAAGGATAGTAGGAAAGATATATAATAATAATAATAATAATAATAAATAAATAAATAAAAAAAAAAAACTGATATGAAAAACTACACAATGACCGATTACGTACTAACCTTCTATTGTTATCTCGACCTTCATATTACCCTGTCTAGGATCATAGTCTCGATAACGTGCACAAATATTGTCTTATCTAATCAACGCTCTTTAATACTTCTTTAGTCTAACCTCTCCTAAAGTCCTTCATAATCAACCTCCCTTGTTATCTCTTTTATTCACAAAATTGAAAAGAGGTAACAAGGGAGATACAATTAAAAGATACAAATAAGTTTATCAATTAAGTGGGCCCTAAAATTTTTACTTCTACAAGTTTTAAAAATTGGTTAAAAGTAATAAATTATTTCTATTTTTTATTTTTACACGTTTACCCCAACAACTGTAAAAATTGTCTCAACAACTATAGAAGTTTTCCCAATAATTATAGAAGTTGTTCGATAACTATGTAAAATTGGTGAACAATAGAATAGTTATTGGGACAACTAATGCGTTGTCGAACAATTGTGTGCAGTTATTTGAAGGACTTGACCCATCTAACTTAATTAATATTATGGAACTCCTTTGTTACTTTTAATTGGTTGAAAACTTGAGAGGCATTCTCACCTCATTTTTTTCAAGTATACTTCATACTCCCTTTGTTTTAAAATAGCTAGTTTTATTGACTTGACACTTTCATTAAAAAAATATTTATTAGGCGTTTACAATAACAACAATAATATATCCATTGCAGTGATGGAATCAGGATTTTCATTGAGGGGGTTCAGAAGTAAATATACAGACTAATCGAAGAGAGTTCAACATCTACTATATATACATAAAAATATTTTTGATTATGTAAAAATAGTATAATTTTTCGATGAAGGGGGTTCGCATGAACCCTCTGAAATCAATGTGGCTCCGCCACTGACCCATTGTATTCCTACAAAGTGGGGTTTGGGAAGGGTAAAGTGTACACAATCCACACCACTACCTCAAATGAAGTAGAGAGAGAGTTTTCGATAGACCCCTGACTCAGAAAATATAATAATATAACAAACAAAAAATATAAAATCACATAATAAAATAAGATAACACACTGCTAGATGATAAAGAGAATTAAGACACCCACAAGGTATTACTATAATCTGTCTATCCAAAATCATAGACATCATTGAAACATCATGAACAAGAAACTTCAGGCATATATACAAACAAAGCACTCGCCCTACTATAACGACCGAACATCTATTCACTAACCATCTACTCTAATCCCTGTCCTCCACACCTTTCTAACAAGGATCATGTCCTTCAAAAGTTGTAACTGCTTCATATCATACCTAATGATCTCCCTATAATATTTCTTTGGCCTATTTTTGCCCTGCCTAAAATCATCCATTGCCAGTCTCTCACACCTCCGTACAAGAGAACCCATGCACCTCCTCATCACTTGTTTGAGTCATCGCAACTTCACTTTTCGCATCTTGTCCTCCACCAAAATCACTCTCGCCTTCTTCCAAATAATCTCATTTCTAACCATAACTATTTTGGTAAGTGTGCACATCCATTACAACATCCTCATCTCTGTCATCTTCAACTTTTGAATGTGGTAGTTTTTAACTGGCCAGCATTCTGCGCCATACAACATAGCCGGTCAGACTATCACTCTGTAGAACTTACCTTTAAGCTTAGGAGACACCTTCTTATCACACAAGATTCTCGAAACGAACCTCTATTTCAACCACCATGCATGACATCCTCGTCAATCTCACCATTTTTCTGAATCATAGACCCAAGATACTTGAAACTCTTCCTCTTTAGAATGACCTGAGAATTCAGTTTCACTACCAAGTCAACCTCATGCGAAAAATCACTAAACTTACATTCCAAGTACTCCATCTTGATCCTACTCATCCTAAATTCTTTAGACTCAAGAGTCTGTCGTCAAACATTCAACTTATCATTAACTCCTTTTCGAGTCTTGTCAATCAGTACGGCATCATCAATAAATAATATACACTAAGACACCTACCCTTGTATATTTCACGTCAAAACATCCATAACCAAGACAAATAAAAATGAGTTAAGAGTTGATCTCTGGTGCAACCCTGTCAAAATAAAAAAGTGCTTTGAATCTTCTCATATTGTCCTCACACGAGTCTTCGCTCCGCCATACATATTTTGAATCGACCTAGTGTACGACACGACCACCTCTCTAGCCTCCAAGCACCTCCACAGAATCTCCTTAGGGACTTTGTCATATGCTTTCTCAAGATCAATGAACACCATGTGCAAGTTCTTCTTCCTCTCTCTAAACTGCTCCACTAATCTCCTCATGAGGTAAATGGCTTCAGTAGTCGAGCGACTTGATATGAAATCAAATTGATTCTCGAAAATTGTCATGATCCTCTTCAGCCTCAATTCTATCATTCTTTTTCAAACCTTCATTGTATGACTCTACCACTTTATTTTACCAAATTAACTTTATTAATTTAGTGATAAAAATAGTATTGAAAGAACAATAATACAATTCTATTAATTTCATAAATAACATAATTAAATTAAAATAAATATTTTTAATAAAAAGATGAACTACAATAAAATGAAGAGAGTATTTAGCAAAAAAAATAAAAGAGTATCCTCCATATACAACAAAAGTTAAAAGTTGGCGTGACGCAATCTAATACACACGCAGAGGTTAAAGTTTCAAATGGTACAAGAAACGAATCTGGCAAATTACCCAACTGTCAACTTTATATGCACAGATCTCTCTCTAGATATAACAAAATAACCCCCACCGAAGACTCTTAAAAACCATTTATTAGCAACACTTGTTTGTTCATTAATTACCCTAATCTTCAAAAATATAACCGAAAGTTTTACGTTTTGGGTATTCAAGAATTCCACCTTTTTCAAAGATTTTGAGGACACTGATGTGGATTCTTGATTTATTGTGATGGTTTTGGTATTTCAAGAATTGGGTTGTTGGAAAAGTTGTGATCTTTGATTTGGGGTTGTGAGAATTTTGTGTTTCTTGGTTTAAGTGGGCATGTAGTGTGAGAATTTGGTGTTTTTTTTCGGAGAATTTGGTGTTGTTTTTCTTCTTTTTGATAATATGGGGTTTTAGATATAGTTGAGTTTTGATTGAATCTTGATTCAAGCGGGAATGTTGGGTGTCAGGTGAATGAATGAGCTGAGACACTGTTTGGTATAGTCTTGATATTTCAAGAATTGGGTTGCAATAAAGTTGTGATCTTTGATTTGAGGTTTGGAGAATTTTGTGTGTTTTTTTGATATGGGGTTTTAGAAATTGGACCATATAGTTGAGTTTTGTGTGAATCTTGGTTGGGCATGTTGGGTGTCAGGTGAATGAGCTGCAATAGTGTAATAGTATTGCCATTTCAAGAATTGGGTTGTCATAAAGTTTGATTTGGGTTTGTGAGAATTTTGTGTTTTTTGATTGATATGAGGTTTTAGAGATTGGACAATATAGTTGAGTTTTGATTGAATCTTGATTTAAGTGGGCATGTAGGTTCAGGTGAATGAGCTGCAATTTTGGGTAACTGGAGAGAATCAGTTACTTTTTTTGTTGTTATATAGTTGGCATTGTTTGATTCTTTACAAGTGAATTTGGGTTTGATATTTGTTGGAATCTTTGGTTGGGTGTAGCTGGCATGTTTGGTTGCTTCAAGGAGTTGAAATTTGTTGATTTTTTAGCTATAGAACAATTTTGTTGAGTATGTCTGGTGGAACACCTGTTAGTAATGGTGGATATGTGAGGCAAAGGCTTAGTCAAGGATATGGTTCGAGTAGTGATGATCTTGAGGATGATGCTTGTTCTAGATTTGTATCACCATCACATTCCTTTCTGAGGACGAGAACATGGACGGAGATTTTAGAGAATTTTCTTTGGATTGCTTCTGCAGTTTTCATTGTATACTATGGTGATCGGCATCATAATATGATATTCCTTATGTGGCATGATGATCGAATTAGGAGGTGAGTCTACTACTTCAATTTCTTCTTTGAAGCAACATATTTGATGTTCTGTGTATTGCATAATTGTTTTCCCACCTAAAGTGAAGAAAGTAAAAAAGAGAGGGATAAATAAATAAACGTGGAACGATAGGTTATCAATAATTATATCTCAATTCCAGACGAGGATAGGTTAAAGGAAATATAGATTAGTCGTTTACTAATATACTACTGCCTGAATAGTTAGTAGATTGCTCTTGTTTGATGCTTTTAGCTCACATTAGATGAAGGGATAGATGTAGCTAATGTTTTGCCTACTGTGCTTGATAGGTAGTTACTGGCATATAGTTTCCTTGGATTCGACTGATCGGTTTTAGACTGGCTTATGTAAACCGTGTCAAGTTTGCTTCGAGTTATTAGTTGAAAGATTTACAGACAACCTATTTCTTTGAATGAATTGATATGTTTGTTTATAATGATTTTATCCTATAGCATTGCAAAAATGATAAGTGCATTCTAGTGCTTCAAGTAACTTATTTTTCTGTTTCAAGGCACTCGAATAATTAGATGTCATGAATGTCTAGGAGCACATTATTTGTTAGTCATCTTTAATATACGGGTCCTTCGGGTTGGATCCATTTGACACTCCCAATGAGTTGGTAATGCACCTTTTGGTAAGTACTAAAATTCTCCTTTAGTTTAATGATGAAGTCTAGGAAGTAATCTATTAAACCACTTTGGAGATGAAAAACACTGTATCAGGTGTAGGCTACCGGGTTGTCCTGTCCTCATCACTTAGGGGTGCAGCCACTCCCCGAACCCTGCGGGATGTTTTGTGCACCGGATTGTCCTGCCCTTATCACTTTTAATTGTACTCCAGATCCAAGAAATAAAACATATGCGTAGGGAATAGAGGAATGCAAGGGGAAATGTGGTGCATTTATATTTTGGATCTTTTGGATTCATCATATATAAAGCTCAACAAGTGCTTAATATTTTCTTCAACCACTGATGCTTTTGGACCGTGTAATTTCACTTCCATGTCTCCTTTGAAAGCCTTATGTTAAAATCTCGACAAGTTGAGAAATGAAAGATTGAATGTTTAGCATCATGAACTTAGTTCATAATCTATTGGGTAAAGATGTCGTTTTAACACAAATATTTAATCTGGTGAAGAGCAACTATTCAAAGATGTTTTTGTAGAACCGCGGATACAAATATATCCAAATATCTCTGTAGATACGAAATATCTAAATTGTTAAATCTGTTTGTACTTGCACGCTTTCGTATCTGTTTCCCGCCATTTCTACGGAGTTCGTTTGTGTTAGGGTCTTATGACTTGGCAAATTGTAGCTGTTAACCTGCTAGTAACATGCATGTGATATCCAGGAATCACTAGCTGCTTGACTTTTTCACTTTTAATGCCTTGAGCAAATGCATCTTTCACCATTTTGGCCATGACGTCGGAGCTTTCTGTTGTTTTGATATCTTCATATCAAGTACCTTCATTGATTCTTCACATCTCTGCTGCAGAATACCATTATACATTGGGATGTTTGGTGTTGGTTTGAATGTTTTATTTTTCATATATACAAGTATATTGGCTTTGGGCGTCCGGAAGTCCTACGAGATGTGGGAGATTTCCAGTACAGCTGCACTGCCCTTCATCACTATGCTTGGGATCCTATCTTTCCTCTTGTAAGAGACATTACGATCACATGAATTACACATGCATTCAAATAATAACATACAGATATAGTTCCAATTCAAACGTCTAGATCAAATGAGACTGTTTTGGTAAAAGAACAAGTCATTTGTTTCAGGTTTTGTTATGCTCTCTGGCCGATATGGAGCTTGTTGACCCTTCCTCTTGTGGTATGTCCTGAATTTTGCTAAACATGATTTATTTCCTTCCACTATTACTGTCTCTTTATGTTACCGGTTTACCAGTAGAGCACTTTCGAGTTGTTTGATGGATAAACAGTTTACCAGATTGAAATAACTCGATGTAAAAGAATCAAATGACGATGGTGCCCCATGGGCTTTGGTTTAGTGGTAAGAACGCAGTAAGTGATGTGTGGCTTAACATCCATGGTTTGAATCCTGCTGCATTATTCACCATGTTTTGAACCGTGTGCCACTGGCAGTCTGCTCATTCATTAAAACCATCATACCTAGAGTAATCCGACAAGTGGTGTCAGGGGAGAGTAGAGTGGACATAGACGGCCTTATATCTAACTTGTAGAGATAGATAGACTGTTTCCAATTGTCTCTCGGCAAATTTTTTTCTTTTTAAAAAGGAATCATCTATTTTTAGCGCATCATTTGCGGGACCACTTCTTTTCCATTTGTTGTTTAACTTTCTAGTTTCTTAAATCTGATTGAACAACATTACCTTGTCTTCTATGTTTTGCAGTTCACTCTATTCATGGCTTGCATGGTTATAATGCCATATTTGGTTCTCGGGAGATTCAAGTCGCAAACTGATTTGCTTCGTACAGATTAGACACGTCGTTTTAACAAGGATAGTTTTACATCTCACTGACTTTAGCTGAAGGCATATACGAGTTATGAACGATTGAAGATCCATTTGAGTTGTTCAAAGTTCGTTTTTTGAACGAATAGTTTTGGAATGAAGTAAATATTTGTAGGTTTTGATGAGATAGTGTTTCAGAAGTGCATTGGATTGTATAAGATTTTGCAACATACATGCTGAACAAGAGTGAAATTGTTCCACTCATGAACTATGCAATCTTGTAATGACTAGTTCTACCACTTCTTTTTTCTTGATGATTGAGAAATTTTTGAGAGTTGGTGGCATGCAGTTCAATTTTTGGTGTATTTGGTGTAAAATTAGTTCGCCTTGATACCCTTCTCGATTTAACTACCAGATATTTATTTTGTTGTAGGGTGTGGGTATGTGACGTGCTTTAATCCACATAGAACGCTTTGTACTGTATTAACAGAATGCTGAAAAAAATTTGCATTCATTTTCTCAGTTCCTTCCATAGGCAAATTACTCCAACAAACTTCACTTTACTCATTTTTTCCTTTTTGGACTCACTGCCAACAAGGTGAATGCTTTAATTCTTTCCTCAAAACTCTGTATGTGTTTGTTGTTGTTATTGTTGCTGCTGCAGCTGCTGTGGGGTGGGGGGTTAATTGGGTTTTATTTGAATTTTCTGTTTTGTTTTTTCCTTCAAATTATGTAAAAAGGTCTTTTTGTGTGTGAGTTTGGATAATCTTGATGAATAGAGGTGTTAAGGTGTTACCCCATTTGTTTCTTGGCATGAATAAAACTCCCATTTAGCCATAGATTTGAAATTTGAAATTCATAACTTGAAAATTTGAGTTCTTGAAGTAGTAAATTTTTGGAACTTGAAGTTGTGTGGCATACATTTTGTAAAATATTTTTAGTTTCGTGAGTCGAAGTGAGTGAATTTTTTCCAAAAAGTGATCTTGAAAATATATGAAGATCATATTTTGATCAAATTTCATGGTCAAATGAATATTTGAAAGATAAATTGACTTTCATAGTGTTTTGAAAATATTTGAAAATATAGCCATAGTGTTTTGTGGACTTCCATAGTTGTGACTTTGAGAGAAATGAATTGGCTTTTGTGCTAGGGAAAACAATTTAGATAGGTTATGTTCATGTATCAGGTTTAAGCTATTTGTTTTAATGTTTCTAAGAGCTGGCTTTTGAAGGATCTGATTATACAAATCTTCTTAAAAAACAAAAAAGAGAAACAAAAACTAACTTTTTTTTTTGGGCATAATTATAAATAAACATTGTAAATACTGTGATTTCCACGTCTAGATACTTCAACTTGTGTCAACTGTGCCGGTTGAACACTTTCATCTTACAAATTAATGTGCCACGTTAGCGTCATGTGTTCATGAGATATAGTGAAAACGAGCTAGAGGGTTTAGTTGTCAGCCGAGACTAAGTTAAGGTGTCTAGATTTACACTCTCAAAGCTGAAGTACTTGCCTGGTCAAACAAATATTCTTACAATAACTCGCATGCAAACTCAGTTTTTGGAAGCTCCATCTTATTAGTTTATTGAAAGCTTTTAACAAATTAGGTTTCTGATTTTGGTGGTCTGAGGCTATTCATTTGTTGGAACATCAGCTGGCTGTTACTGTAATGCTATAGTGATAGGAAGCCATTGCCGAAGATGGAAAAACAAGGAGCATTTGAGGTGTCATTTGTATTTGTTGGGATATGGAACCCTTTGTGAAATTACATCGTAATTTGTCTTATGTTCATGTGTTTGAATATCAACGAATGCTAGCATTTTCCTGCTCTTAACTACTCATCCCCTCCCAAAAGAAAAAAAGATCTCCTGACCCTTAATGTATATCCATATCTTTTCATGACATATTTTACGTAAAATATTCATGTTGTACTCTAAATATATTCGGGTGCCTCACGTGATGGAGTACCGTCTTTTTAAGCTGTAGTATTTTCCCCCAAGACTTACAGTCGAGAAGATCCTTGTGGTTGTGTTATGAATCAAAAATGACCGAAAGGCCACTATAGAAGATAACATAGAAAGTGGGCCAATTAGAAGTAGTACTAAAAATAAACAACTATTTACAAGGCTGGCTAAATATGTCTGCAACTAAGGCGGAATGCTGGCAGGTGCTTGGTGTGTGGACATGGGTTGTAAAAAAGGAAAAGGTTACAGTGTTGTAGGAAGGCATTTGCTTTGTATTCTGAGTCTTCTCATGTCCATTCTTAGCCCCGAGCTTTTCGTTCCCCTTCTCTTTATTTATCCCTGTATTTTCAATTCCGGTATTTACATCTGCAGTTGCTACATTCATTCGAGTTGAGTTGTAATCGTAGTTCACTGTTTAGTAGAAATAGAAGGTGTTTGGGAACTACCCCTCTTACAGGTTGTTTTATGCATGCAGGAAGATGATTTAGTATTTTTGTCACATGATTGGGAATGGAAAAACTCTCGCATCTCTGTTCCATCTCGTTATAAATTCTCCCTCACATTTACTGCTAATGTGCACTCATATTTCTATAGACAAATTTTATCTGTTTATTCATGTTAGACTAACATTATGTCTCTAGATGTTTCCCTCGATGGTGATTTTTTCTTTAGTGCTTTCTTCGATGAGTTGACTATGAAAAGATTCTTATGTTCTTAACGCAGGCAGGAAGATAATGTTCAAATCATTCCTTCTAAAGGCTGTGTCTAAACAGCTTAGTTGTCATCCAAATGTCACTAAACAGCTTTGCCATTATCCTTTCCAGTTCCATGCAGAGGTAAAAATTTCAAATCCTGATACAATCCAATTCTAGGATAGCAGTGATATGCATTCTAGTTTCTTTGAGTGCTAACTTTTGCTTTTCAATAGAGAGGCATGCACAGCAGAAATAAGAAAGCAATGGAGTTCATAGCTAAAGGTTGGAATGCTCTGCAGGAAGTTGAAAGAGTAATTGATTATTGTGAGCATAATGATAAACGTCTCATTCCTTCACTTAGGGTACGTTTAGTAGAAAACGACATGATGCAATTAATCTTCTTTTGTTTATGGTTCTTTCAAAGGAAATAATGTGTCTCTGTGTGTGTGTTTAACCCTGTCTGTCAGTGTCTGCTGCTATCTTCGTTTATCTTGAGTTGTGCTGTTACCCCCAGAGACATTGTTGTCAATTTTTCATATTTATGTTCTTAGAATAGAGTGTTATCCTTGCTGTACGTCTATTTAGAAGATAACAACATGCCCAAAGTAGCTCATTGATCATTAGGTTTTCTCCAGTTTCTTGAATATGTCATGGAAGCTAGTTTCTGCTAATGGTTGTAAAGACTAAGGTGAGCTGGTTCAATTTAAGTAGATTTATTATCTTTCAGGAGTAAATTTAGCACCCAGCTTATGCTTTTTGCTTTCTTCTGAGTTTGAAGATGGAGGCTGTAAATTGGCTTTTCTGTTTTGAGGAAGAATTTAGGGTATTCCACAGAAATTGAAGCAGCAGCTGCTATTGGCCTTGTAGCTAAACTACAATAGTCAACTTTCTTTATGAAAATATCATCATAGAATATTTTGTTTGCTTCTTTCCATTTCACTTGGTTACATCTCTCTTATGTCAATCAACATTTACTACGAAGTGTACCTTTCTTTTGTTAAATCTACTTCTTTTGAATGTCTGTATGTTAGTTTTCTTGTAATATAATACTTAGGCATGTATTTCTTGGTAGATTTTATCCATCAATATTCTTTTTGGTTGATTTTGACTTGTCAAACATATTTTCCATTGGTTCTTATGTGTTAGACAGCAAAGGAGAATTTTGAGTTGGCCCTAGAAGCAGACAACTCAAATACGCATGCAAGATATTGGTTTTCAAAACTTCATCTCAAGTACCATGTCCCTGGGGATTGCAAAGCTGTGTAAGTTTATGTTTATTTGGCGTGAAGATTGGGCATCTACAAAGTGCAAACACTTATCATTGTTCATATGCTATTATGGCATTCTTCTAAGCAAGAGTAAATAGATCTTCATGCTCCACTTAATAAGTTTCAAGCTTTTCCTTTTTATATTCTTGAACTTATCATGTGTATGATTGAGGTTTCTAAAAGTTCCCCAACTGATTTAGTCATTTTCCAGTTATCAAACAATTGATTTTTCATTTTGCTTGCTCAGTACTAACATTATATGCATCTATCTAACTTCTGAGATGAGGGAGTTAAATTATTTCACTTGAGTAATAACTTTAGTACTTTTTCATTGAGTAATTAAAGAGAAATTGAGCAATGCTTTCAGAACTTCTTCGTGAATTACACTGTTAAAACTACAGATTAATGACAGAGGAGCTGCATTGTTGGTGGAAGCTGCAGAGATGGGTGATCCAGAAGCTCAATTTGAATTAGGTTGCCGTTTAAGAATTGAGGTGCGATTTTCTTTATCGGAACATATTAATTTTAATTTTGTCAAGAAGAATGGCTAATCCTATACCACCTATGAGTTCGTATAGTGTTAAAAGACTCTTTCTTGCTTTAGTGACAAACAATCTTTAACGCCTACAAAAACTAGTTTTGAGTTTAGAACTCGAAAGTTGACTAACATCACTTTGATACGTGAAACAAGGTTAGCATGTAGGATCTCCCTTTTCTTGGCATGACTTGTGAACTCTTCTAATGGCATGAACTACAAAAATGAACATTTTGTTTAATCAAATGGGCGTCTCCATGACTTTCTTCTTATCCACACATTGGTCTCTGTTCTTCATTACTGCAATCCAAAACGCCGCCCTATGAGTATATCCACAAATTGTGGTCTGATTTGGAGCTAGTCTGCATGTATGTCACTACTCACATGTTCGCAAGGAGAGAACTTGTACAGAATGCAAAATAATTGATGACCAGCTATTGCATGTTAGATCCACTCAGAGGTTGCTCAAATTTTGATTCTAAGCCTACGTCATGCATTAGTTCTGATGGGCTTAAATTGTGATTCCAAGAATTGAGGCTAAAACCAACGTTGAAGTTTACGGGTACAGAGAAGCTCTGCTGAATTGATTGACTTGTGGGGGCACTGATGTGTTGGTTCTCTTATCCGTTGTTTTCAGAATGGATTCTTCGCAACTGGATTTGCTTTCCAAAATTTTTTCCTGATATTTCTTTACTTGAGCCCGAGGGTCTACGGGAAACGGTCTCTCTACCTTCACAAGGTAGGAGTAAGGCTGGTACAGGCCTCCCCAGACCCCACCTTGTTTGTTGTTGTTGTTGGGCACTAAGGTTCTTAAAAGTGAACTAGATGAACATGGAAAATTCAGAAGTTAGTGAATGAGGGGAAAGTATAGGAATTTTTGAGGAAACTGACTTTAGGCGCGCCTGGGAAAAGATATCTTCCTTCAAGATATTTTATGTGTACTCTCAAAATCATTCACAAACTTTCAGTAATTTTGCATTGTCTTACTGTTCTAAATGTGGAAATACAATGTCCTAACCACTGGAAAAAAGGGATCAAATAGCCATTTTGTCACTTTTCTGCCATTCCCTTCAATGTTCAATAATATTCTTGATGTTAACCACTGTGCTCCTTTTGACTGCTTGCCAGAGACTCAGCTTCTTCTAGCTTTCAATATATTTTTATAACGTTTATTGTTTCCACTTTGGCTGAGCAGTCTAATCACATATCTGAAGCCCTTTCACGTGCTCTATTCCAGTTATGGGTTTGTATCAAAAAAATCTGCGTTATGTATTCTGTCAGCTTAGTCATTACAAGATTTCCTTTCTTGGTAGATTAGTATGTCGAGTGTTTCAAGGATATATGTTTTTGCTCCATCATGTCCATCAGGAGATAAATAGTTTAGTGGTGCAGAATCGGCTACCTTATTGAGTTTCTGCTGTTCTCTTGTTCTGCCTTAAAAGACATTTTTTAAAAGTTGACTGTTCTGATATATTGGATGATCTTCACAGAATGAGTATGTGCAATCAGATCAGCAAGCATTTTTCTACTTGGAGAAGGATGTTGACCAGGTGTGTACTCTATTAGAGACGTTGAAGTTATTCTTGTTTGCATGAGTGCCCTAAATTTCTTGCGATTTTTTTTCCAGTTGCATCCAGGTGCACTTTACCTCTTAGGTGCTGTGTTTCTTACTGGGGATTGCGTGAAAAAGGATGTCGGCTCTGCGTTGTGGTGCTTCCATAGAGCATCTCAGAAGGTACAGTACATTTTTACTGCTTGTTGAATGGAACTAATCAGTACATATGAGTCTAACTATGTAAGGACAAATTAAGTGCTGTAGTGAAAGACTTTTCATTTTAAACTTGATAGGAAAATTGGATTTTCAACTTACTGGATTTGGACATTTTGTGTTGTATATCGCGTTAACAAACTGTGATTGGTGTAATTTGGCTCCACATTATAGAAAATTGTTCTACTGGCGAATAAGTCAAGAGTCTATCTACAATTATCCCCACCTAATTTTCTTTGCTTGAATATAGGGTCATGCTGGAGCAGCTATAGCTTATGGATCCCTTTTACTCACAGGTAGATTGTCCCCTCTTATTACCTTTTTGAGGAAGGTAACCGTTTGTATATATCATCAGCACGGAAGTAGTGCCGAAAGCCATATTTACAAAAAAGGAATGAAAGTGTGTACAAGGATTCTATAACATCTAACAGTGAGACCGTCCCCTCTTGTTATAAACTTTTCTGGGTGCCACTTCGATCTTATTTTGGTCTCTCTTGTTGTTAAATTAATGGGGTTCCTGCTTAATATCACCACAAAACATTTGCCAAACCGGTGGAGGAAAAGGTATCATGAACTTATCAATATTGCACAAAAATTCTTTTGAGCATAGAGAGACAAGATGATACACTGCCAGTTTAGTTGTATATTTGACTTTTTGTTCTCATTAAATTAAGATTCTCAATTTCATGTGTCATTATTCAGGTGTGGAACTTCCAGAATCAATAACAAGATTTTATGTGAAAAGGGGCCGTCAAGCAGAATATCTAGGAGGAATGGAGTTGATCCTGAGTTTAATCCGATTGAGCTGGCCAGAGAACAATTTGAAATTGCTGCAAAAGCAGGATGCGACCTTGGATTTAGATGGTTACAAAGACTTGATGAGGAAGTGAAACGTCTGCAGTCTTCTTAGTTCACAAATATCTGAGACTATAAAGAGTCAAATGATTAACGTGTACCTACAAGGCTACGTTCAGAGCACTAAGCTGTTGAACATTATTATATTTGTAAATCTTGTTTTTGCACTCCATTTCTCTTCTTGAAGAGTGTTATATCTGATTAAATATGTGTTATGTATATATAAATATATGTGTGTGCACGTGCGAATATTTTATCTGTTTGAACTGTTTGCTGCTCTTCTGAGACAATTATCAGTTCTTCTCTGAAGCTGAAGTTGGCTCCTTTTAGTATGGTTTCAGATATGCTACTGAGGTTTATGCCCCCATTTTGAACATTTGGATCTTCTTCTTCTTGTTGGGTGCGTGGTAGGGTCGGTGCTCGAGATTAATTTAAACTTTTGTCAACATTCCAAGGGTTAATCTTTGTTAAGCGCGTGGTGTGTCAACACTTATGCTTTGCAGTTTGCACTAAGATGGATTTCGGTTTAGTAATTGACCTCTAAGTTAATATGCATGGGAAATGCTTGTAACTGTATATCTGATGTAAGGCATCTCTTATTCTTCCATTTTAGATTGATATTGTGCTGGGAAAGAGTGATAACGCGATGATGATGAGCCGATGGTTGCTGCAGCTGAGATATCTGGGGAATGATGAGGATCATGAGTTAAGAGCAAGCTGATTTTTCTTCGTTTATCAGTTGCATGTCCTTAATTAGGACAAAAAGTTGAATTTTTGCAGCAGCTTTTTGGTTAATGAAGAAGGGATCTGTTAGAATTTGTTAGGAATATAGTCTTTATCTTTTAGGTATGTGTTGTTGCTAAATATCTTTGGCCTTTTTGCTGAATGTACATGGCTTGATCATGGCATGATGAAAAGTGAATAATAGAAGATAGTTTGTTCGTCTTAAATATCGTGTCTTCTATTTCTGTTTACTTATGAAGTTGGCGATTGCCTTTGGATTGAGGAATCTTAGGGGTCGTTTGGTACGAGGAATAAGGGACAACTAATTCCGGGATTAATTTTAGGATGAGCTTATGTTTGGTTGGAATAAAATACATGGGATAACTCATCCCGGTATTCTAGTGTTTTATCCCACCTTGAGGGTGGGATAACTAATCCTGCGATAGCTAATCCAGGGATAAGTTGTTTCCAACCAAACGACCCCTTAGTGTGTGGCAATTGTCACGAAGCTACGAAGCTGATATCCATGATATTTAACAGTGAGATCATTGCACGAGATAGGAATCGATTTCACCAGTTCAAGCTAGGTCGCTTCGACTCTCCAAAAATGCTACAGCACTCACATCGGATCCTCAAAAATGTTTGCATTTTTGAAGAGTCCGAGCAACATAGATGGTTCTTGCTCCTGCATAGAGTCTTTCTCCCAGCCCTCAACTTCAAGATTGGACCTTTATCAAGTTAGCTAGTAGTAGTGCACTACCAGTTTGTACACCAAAACAGTGACATTATCTTTCTCCAACCCCTCAACTTCACCTATCACTATCCTCCACTTTCTCCCAAACTCAAATCTCCCATACAAATACCTCCAAACACACACATCTTTTTCCCTCTTATCACAAATGCAAAAACATGGAAGATTTCAAGAAAGTGCATTCCCATTTCATCAAATTTGGTTTACACAATACCCAATTTGCTTAGGTGTTACTAATCCTTATGGTGACTTATCATATGCATTATCAATCTTTAATACTGCTCAAGACCCTAATCACATTATGTATAACATGATAATTAGAGGTTATTCATTGAGTGAATCACTTAATTTAGCTATTGATTTCTATGAAAGAATGCTTTTTTCAGGTAATCAACCGAACTCTTATACGTTCCCGTTTATTTTGAAATCTTGTGGGAAAATAATGGACACCCAGATGGGAAAAATGATTCATGGACATGTTTTTAAGGTTGGATTGATGTGTGATGTTTATGTACATGCTTCATTAATCAATATGTATGCCCAAAATGGTGAAATGGATGATGCAAGATCGGAGTTTGATAAAAGTTCTCAAAGAGATGTTGTGTCGTTCACCGCGTTGAAGGGACGTGTTGGTGATGCTCGTGAACTTTTTGATAAAATGTCTGTGAGAGAAGTTGTTTCGTAGAATGCAATGATTTCGGGGTATGTTCAGGTGGGGTGGTTTGAGGAGGCGTTAGTGTTGTTTGAGGAGATGAGGGATGTGAATGTGACACCTTCGGTGAGCACGTTGTTGAGTGTTCTCTCTGCTTGTGCTCGTGTAGGTGAACTTAAATTGGGGAATTGTGTGAGGTCATGGGTTGAAGATCATGGACTTGGGACAAATATTCGTCTTGTTAATGCACTTATTGATGTGTACGCTAAATGTGGCGATGTTAAGACGGCAAGAATGTTATTGAGGGATTAGAGGAGAAAGATCTCATGTCGTGGAATGTTATGATTGGGAGTCATACACATACGGGCAATTATAAAGAAGCATTGGTTGTTTTCCATCGAATGCACCAGGAACATATCGATCCTAATGATGTTACTTTGTTGAGCATCCTTCCAGCTTGTGCACATTTAGGTGCTCTAGATCTTGGCAAGTGGATACATGCCTATATTGAATAGTCTGATAAATATGTATGCGAAATGTGGAGCTATCGCGGCAGCAAAACAAGTCTTTCAGGGAATGATAACTAAAACTTTAGCTTCTTATAATGCGATGATTTCCGGGCTAGCAAGGCACGGGGATGCATATGAAGCTCTGGAGCTTTTCTGTGACAGAGGAAGGAATGAAACCGGATGACATAACATTCGTTAGTGTTTTATCAGCGTGTAACCATGCTTGTTTAGTTGATCTTGGTCGAGAATATTTTAATACCATGATTCAAAGCTACAAGTTTACACCAAAGTTGCAGCATTATGGATGTATGATTGACCTTCTAGGGTGAGCAGGAAAATTCTATGAAGCATGGAGATAAAACTGGATGGTGCAATATGGGGTTCCTTGCTAGGGTCTTGAAGAATCCAGAAGAATGTTGAGTTGGGTGAATGTGCTGCCAAGAATCTATTTGAATTGGAATCCGAAAATCCGGGTGCTTATGTACTCTTATCCAACATCTATGCTGGTGCTGGAAAATGGGACAAAATAGCACTGATAAGAAATTTCTTAAATGATCAAGGAATGAAGAAAGTTACCGGTTATACCTCCATTGAGATTGATATAGTCCGTGAGTTTCTTGCTAGTGATATAGCACATCCGCGAAGCAACGAGATATATAAAATGTTGGATGAAGTGGATAGGCTTTTGGAAATGGCTGGCCATGTTCCAGATACATCAAAAGTACGTTTTGAAATGGATGAGGAGTGGAAGGAAGAAAAACTAAATCAACATAGCGAGAAGTTGGCGATTGCCTTTGGATTGATAAGTACAAAGCCAGGGACAACTCTCAGGATTGTTAAGAACCTTAGAGTTTGTGGCGATTGTCATGTAGCTATGAAGCTGATATCGAAGATATTTAATAGGGAGATCATTGCAAGAGAGAGGAATCGATTTCACCATTTCAAGGACGGTTCTTGCTCATGCTTGGACTATTGTTGAACCAATAAAGATCAATGCTCCAATGGTAAGATATAAATCTTGCGCATACTTCTTCTGTAAACTCCTTTGATAGACTCAAAACACTGCAACAGTGGTTGGTAAACTTTAACAAAAGAAGCTAAGTGCTGTTTGAGAAAAGCCAACTTTATTATATTGGGAAAAGACTCAAATATGCCACTGAACTATCAGAAATAACTCATTTATTCTATCCGTTAAAAGTTGGGCTCATTTATGCTATTGCCGTTACAAAACTGGCTCATTCATGCCATTACTTTTTAACAACCGATTTTTAAAAACAGTCTTGCCACGTGGTAGCTTATTAGAGTGCCACGTCTTTTTTTTTTAAATTAATTTTCTTTTTAATTTTTTTTTTGATCCATTAAAAAGAATCCACCCAATTTTTTGATCCATTAAAAATTAATTTGATCTATGCTTTTAAAATTTGGTTAATTTTTCATGATCAAACAATATTTAAAGATTTTTTTTTTTTAAAATCTAGTACTAAAATTTATAATCAAACGCTATTCTAATTAAGCATATAGTATGTCTTAGTATATATGAAATATTTCAGCCGAATGTAAGTAACTTTTTATTTTTTTATTTTTTTACTAAGCATAGAATGACATCATCAGCATCAGGGGCGACTCAAGCAAATTTATGGCCTAAGGCCAAAATCAAACGGAGGCCTTGCGTTTTATTTTTTTATATAAAATTTTTCTTTTTTCTTTAAATAGTATTTAATATATTTCTTAAAATTTGTAATTTATTATAACTAAACAAAAATAGGTCTCTCAAATTTTGGGGTCTTAGACGGCTGCCTTTTCTCCTAAAGGGTTGAGCTGCCCCTAATCAGCATTTAACATTTGTACGTAACACTTTATGCATCATCATTTATCATTGCAAAAACAGGAAGCCGACAACATGCCGACATATATAGTATACGTAGAGTTGGCAAAATGAGAAGCTAACTATTAATAATATAATAATAATATTTGATGTTTATATATCCCTTCAATTTCAACTGAAAAATGAAAAAAACTTTAGTTAACGTGAATCTTTTAAAATAAATAAATAAATAAAGTGATTAAAAACGTGGAGTGTATACTCTCTCCGTTCCCTTTTAGTTACTCGCCCGTCAATTAAAATAGCTATTTTATTATAATATATTTATTAAATGATGTTTATTATTGTATTGGAAATTAATTTGAAGAAAAAATAATTAATATTAAAGGTAAAATATGAAAACAATCTTAATATGTCAAAAATGACAAAAAAACGAATCGAACGAGAATGTTTTAAGGATATATTCATGAAAAATTAATCAAATTTTAAAAGCATAGGTCAAATTAATTTTCAATAGATCAAAAAGTTGCGTGGATTCTTTTTAATGGATCAAAAAAAAATTAATTTTTTTTTTTACATTTTTTTTTAAAAAAATAAAAAATGACGTGGCCCTCTAATAAGCTGCCACGTGGCAAGACTGTTTTTAAAAACCATCTGTTAAAAATTAATGGCATGGATGGACCAGTTTTGTAACGACGATGACATGAATGAGCCCAACTTTTAACAGATGGCATAAATGAGCCATTTCTGATAGTTCAGTAGCATATTTGAGCCTTTTCCCTATTATATATTCACAACAGTGTTAATGTTGGTAATACATAGACTGAATGACTTCTTCTTGTACTCTATTCCCTCTAGTAATACTTGAACAAGGATTACAGTAATGTTGATATTAGATATTCTTTTAGTGCTAAACTAAAATACTTAAAAAGAGTTGAGTGATTTAATTGTGAGCCTCAATTAGGCCTCTTTGAAGGAGTTTTGCCTAGAAGTTTTGAGAACAGTCTTGTCAGCTACAACAAAATATGCCATCCCAGCAGCTGTGGATACAATGAGTGCTTTATCAGTTGAATTCAGATAGGTTCTTGCCCATGGTAATATCTTCTCACAAGCAAACTGCATACATATTTCATCAACATTTGATCAGATATTACAAAACATGAATATATTGTGTTTGGTACGACGAAAAATGTTCTCCAAATAGAAAAAATAACTACATTTTCTGGTGTTTGGAAACCATTTTCCACCAAAAGAAGGAAAATGGTGCCTTTTTGGGGAGAAAAGTCATTTCTTTTACTTCATCTTTGCTATTTTAACCTAAGTTGCTCGAACTCGGGTGCGGGTATCCGAGACTGATGCGGATTCGAGAGTCGAATTATTCAAAATATAAATTTTAAGATTTTGGGGGTGCGAATCCGAGCGTGGATACGGATGTGGGGATTCGGCTAAAAAAAAAATTAAATATTGTAAATATAGAGTTATAAATATAGTCTAAAAATACTTTATTAAAAAAAACACAAGAAAGCATCCCAACTTAAGACATCAATTCAAAACTAACAGAACAAAAAGAAATGTCCACTATCAAGTGAACTACTTTTCCGCATCTTCTTCAACTTCTCCCAAATCTTCAAATTCTTCGTCAAAAACCACTCCTTCCAATTGAGGTTCATTTATTGATAGCTCGATTAAATTATTAATTATATCCTCTACTTCAAATTGATCTCCACCTAAATAAGTTAAAAAGAATGAATACATTAAAAATTTTTTATACAAAGAAAGAAAAAATTATCATTCAAAATAAATAATTGAGGAACTAATAAAGAAAATGTCGACATACCTATATCCCAATACTTGCTTGGTCCATTTATATATTTCTCTTCCTTGCGAGATAGCAACTGCAGATTATAATGTACAAATACTAAATCTTTGATTCTTGAAATTGCTAACTTATTCCTCTTGATGTTGTGAATCATAAAATATGTGCTCCAATTTCTTTCACAACAGGAGGAAGAAGCCAGTTGCGTAAGCAACTTGAAAGCTGATTGTTGCAAAAGAGGAGTCGAGACACCATGATTTCTCCACCAAGAAAAAGAATCTTCATAGCCCATAACATCAATCACATGAGACTCACCAAAATAACCACTCATGCTACAAAATTTTTCATACTCCAATAAGACTTGTTTTATTTGATTAGAGTCTTTAAAGTTACCTTTGAAAGCACTTTATTCTATTCAATGCAATTTCTGAATCTTCATTAGGAGCTACCCGTTGAATTTCATTTTCTCCATGAAGCTATGATTCATGATAGTATTTGAGAACCAAAGAATGTGCCATGCAATGTAAAGAGATGTTGCTTTTGTTCCACCTAGCCACAAGAACACCATAAATGGAATAAAAAAAGTTTGATTGGCCAAAAATGAGATCTTCCCCCTCATGCTCAAAGATTATTTTTTAACCTTCTCAATCATCGAGTCCCACATATCATAAATGAGATGTAATTTCAGACCATTACTCGACATCTCTAAGCATATCTACAATAGGTTCCGTAAACTTCAAAAAGTAGTCAATACTATCCCACTTCTCATCATTCATTATAAAAGATTTTATTTCACGAGTTTTGACTTCAATTTCCTTATCCCCTTATAATTCTCCCATTCATCATCCATGACCATCTTCTCAAATGAAGATTTCACTTTGCGAATACGAGTCATCATAATAACATATGAGGCAAATCTTGTTTCACCAACTTTCAATAAACACAAATCTAAATGTTTTTGAAAAATCGCATGTGCCATGTCATAATTCACAATAAAGTTTTTCAAATTACTCACTTCGCTAAGTAACTCTGAGATCCATTGGCAATTAGAAAAGTGAGATGATTTATCAAACGGTTGACACATACTTTTTAAAGCTAGATTCAAACAATGAACAATACAAGGAGTTCAAAATATATGAGGATATTTTTCCTCCACCATAGTATCGACAAGTTTCATATTACTTGCGTTATCTGTAATAACTTGAACAACATTATTTGGACCTATTTTCTCTATTGATTCAATAAATAAATTAGCAATATATTCTCCATCATTTGTGCACCCACTAGAATTTATTGAATTTAAAAATATTGGACCCCCACTAGATGATGTTAATATATTGATCAAAGGCCGTCTTTTAGTAGCAGACCATCCGAACAAATCGACAACCCTTTTTTTCATGTATCTTTAATTGGTTGCAACTTCCTATTAATGTGAGTCTTTTCTTGTTTCAAAAGAGTTGTTCTCAACCTATTATATGATGGGGGAATATAATTGGGGATGAAATTTTCAGCTAAAAACTTCGAATATTTTTTAAAGTATGAAGAATTAGCAAAATTGAACGATAAACCTGATGCGTAGAACATTCTAGCTGTTAATTTGTCGACAGTATTCCTCTCATGGATGCTGAAAGATTTTTCTATAGCTCCATGTAATATCCCGGAAAATTTTTCGTTGAAATTTTGTGTGTAAATGTGTTGGGTTCTATCTTCTAGAATGAATTATAAAATTTTCATGCGAAATTTCTTAGATTATGACCCACCATTGCGTAGCGTATCGAATAAGATTTCCAATGATATGTGGATCATCCAAAACGGACACCCGAGCGATGAGTTATGAACATTCCGATCGAACCGTGAATAGTAGTGAACAGTAAAACGTGCAGGAAAAAGTACTGAGGCCTGGCGTATTTTTTCTCCAACTTTAAATGATCATAACTCCTTGTACATAATGATCTGGGTGATCTACTATATATCAACGTAAAGCTCTGCGAGTCCTCTTTCTAATGAAATTGGTTTAATCCAATTTGTCTATCGAAGCAAAAAGTTATGATCGATCTACTTCAGCCTATCAAAAGTGAATTTTTGGGTCAAATTCAAATGATCATAACTCCTCGTACACAATGATCTGAGTGAGATACTATATATCAACGGAAAGATATGAGAGTCCTCTTTCTAATGAAATTGGTTTCATCCAATTTGAATATCGGAGTAAAAGTTATGGTTGATCTACTTCAGACTATCAAAATAGTCCACCAAAGGATAAATTCGAGATTTTTTTTGATTTTTAGGGGTGTTTTGGTCATTCCCCCTCACCCAAAATCCGTCCAAACCCTATATTAAAGCCTATTAGAAGCATTATATGTTCTATTTCATCAAACTCCCTCAAAAAGAAAACCCTAAGCTCCTACATCCAACTTCAAGAACCTCCAAAGTTCACCATTAATTCTGCAAATTTATTCAAGATTCCAAGTTCCTAGTTCAAGAACTCCAAGAACCATCATTCAAAGGCACGATTAACATCTTAAAAATGAGTATCGATCTAAAGTTCATCATGCAAGGTATGTGGTTTTTTTCAACAAGAACTCTCTTTCGTTCTTGTGCCCAAAAGTAATTTTCTTTACAAAGACATAATTTTTATTTGATTTTTATGAATTTGAAGCATGAACCCATATCTTATGATGATTATTATGAAATCTTGATGTTTATGATTTTGAAAGATGAATTTACATGTGTGGTGATATAAAGCATGAATCTTGAATGATATTTATCATGATTTTGATATTTGGGTCGTGAATCCACATTGGAAATTGTGGTTTTTTGAGAAAGTGTGTGTTATAAGAACGTTGATGTTGAATATTTGAAATATTTTGAATGATTTGAACTTTTTGGTCTTAATGGAGTTGTTTTGAACTCGAGTGTGAAAGAAATCCACAACGTGGTTGATTTTGATAGATGGGAAGCATGATGGCTCCCGATGTATATTTATATATTACTGAAATTGTTTTGTTGTGGATTGCCTTTGAAATGATCTGAGCTAAGTCTGGGAGAAATCTTTAGCACCAAGTGGGAGGTATAAAGCGACCTTACTTCCCTAGAACTACGTGCCCCCGTAAGAGTGAGCTTGAGGCTGATTTATATGGTGATCACTAGTTTGTATGGATTTGATACCGATAGTCCTACTCCGATGGAAAGGATAGGACGGCTCTCCCCAATGTGGGTTGTACGTTGGGCTCCATGTAGCTCACATGGTTTATGTTGGTTATAGGATCTCCCAGTGTGTGTGTGTTTCCTTGTGTCTATGGTGAATGATGAAGTGATTTGAAAGTGGAATTGTGAAAGTTATTCTTTCGAAAGATTTAAATGATATTTACATTATGAGAATTGATATTCTTGATGAACTGAAAGTGATTGACAAATTATATGATGACTCACATATGTTATTGTACTTATTTCTTCCTCTCATGATTATGATGATTTTCATCGGGCTATGTGAGTCTTTCATACATCCTGCATATTTCTTATAAATATTCATGATGATGATATTTATACAACTGCATACACCCCCATATACTCGGTTCCTTTCCATGGTACTGACCCACATCTTCGGATGCAGGCTGCATTTTCTCGAAATGTAGGTTCAGGTGCTCAGTTCCAGGTTCGACAGTGATTCTTTGAGCACGCTGTTCTACATCCTCTATTGTGGTGAGTCCTCATGTTCCGGGGACGTGATGTCTGATGTTGGTTTCATGGAATTATTTACATTTGATAACTGAGTATGAGTCAGTTGGGGCATGTCTCAATGGGTCGCTGGTTTTATTGATTTTCTTAGAGGCTTGTCAGACTAGTATAGATATTTGGAGTTGACTAATAAGTCATATTTTGTTATCTTTCTGAAGTTCTTTTATTCTTGGATGATGATTACTCTGTTGATAATTGAGGGTTATTTATGGAAACCCCGTTGATTTGTGTTGAACTGAATGAAAATGGCTCAAAGGGTTAGCTTGAGGCTACTCGTAGCCTCAAGCACCGTGTGACGCTCCGGGACCCGTTTTTCGGGTCGTTACACTCCACTTTTTGAACTCTTTCTTTTTTTATGTTGAAGTAAACCAGTGCCCTCCGGGAGAGATAAATAATCAGTTTTTTTCTTGCATTAACTTGAATTGAAGATTTTTTCTTTTTAGCTTGTTCGTGCCCCATCTTCAAGATTCTCAATGTATCACCTTAAACTTCGCTAAATATTTGAACTGCTTGACCCAATAATCTTAAGAGATGTGCTTTAACTATTATATGATCCAGTAACTTGTTTATTATAATAGTTACATGACCATGTTTTATTTCCATCACCATTGGGAGTAGTTGAAATTACTTTTACATGATTCCATAATGGTTTGTCATCAAAATCTACTCCTATACTTTTGTTGGTCTCATAGGAACTTTTCCCTTTTGACTACCCGATACGGATGATTTCATATTATTTGATAAAGAATAATCAAATTCTTAAGTTAAAATTTCTTTTGACAGAGGTTCTATTTATAATGTTATTGATGAAGACCATTTTAGACTTTTTCCAATTTAAATTAATTTAATTTTTCCTGACACATAGGGATTAGGATTTATTTATTTAAGTTAATTTACTATTTTTAGTTACTTTTGTCTTTGATTTTTCTTTTCAATTAGGAATAATATTAATATTAAAAACTTTTTCCCAAAATTTTAACTTACATATGTTTACCAAATATTGATATAAATTATTTTTATATCATAAAAAAATTTAACTATAAAAACACAAGACCGACATGCATGTACTCAACCTACCTAAATATAAACCTACCTAAAACCAAAACTGTTGCATTGGTTATTTTTTTTTTAAAATAAATATATAACATAATATTAAATAAAACTGGTTGAACCAACACAACACCAACAATGAGAATTACGTACGCATCGCCGAGAAATACTTACGCCATCCCATCGTTGTCGCCGAGAAATAGTTACCGTATTTGCACTCAGTCATCGTCTTCGATCATCAGCACGTCGACAAGGCACACCATTTTCGTTTGTTAACCTTACAGTTCACCGGAGTAGGCAGTCAAAATTTTTTCAGGTAAGTCGCCGAACTATCCAATTTTTTTCCTCAAATTTCTTCTTGAATTTAGTCAACGAGTCCAAAATCGTTTGACCGAATCAGAGACGGTGGAAGCATCTGCACCCATCCCAATCTCGTGTCGAGATGGGTTCGGCGGCAAAACTGCCGAGCCTGAGCAACATAGATTTTAACCAACAGATAAATATTATTATTAATCTTTTTATACCCCATGGTACAAAAGCACTCTAAATCTTGAAATATATATAGTGTTAAAGTATGAGACCTACTAATTTACTTAATTTAGCCTAATAGTTATCTATAAGTGAAACAGGTTGTCTAACGTGTTTCAACAATGCTAAAACAACAAGTAAATGATACGGTAATTTTTCATGTGGCAAAATACTCGGCTAAAAAGGTGTGAAAAATCACGACATGTACTTCTATTGGATTTCACTCCAACTTCACTAAAACACTTTGAGCCTCAACAATAACAAATTACAGGACTCTTGTAATCTAGGAATTATAAACTCTACTTTCTACTTCCACAAATTACACAAACCTCCCAAGGTATGTGTTCCCAAGTCTTCGAGTTCCCCAACTTGAATACAATAATCCTAACTCAATTTAAACTTCATTAAGACTAGAATTACATAAACAATACAACTCAAAAACCAACCTAATACATAGAATCTAAGACACCTTATCTTCTAAGTAATAAGAATAGGTTCAACTAC
The DNA here is from genome assembly GCA_030864225.1 of Capsicum baccatum var. pendulum. NCBI lineage: Eukaryota > Viridiplantae > Streptophyta > Magnoliopsida > Solanales > Solanaceae > Capsicum > Capsicum baccatum. The sequence continues at coordinate 293,886,250 of CM061552.1, forward strand.
TAGTTTCTTCAAGCTTTGGAACAGCCAAGGCAATTTGCCAATTGTCTCTGTCTTTGTAAGTATGTGAGTGACTATTTGAGTCACTCCTTGTATTTAACAACAACTCTCCAAAGAGTCCTTCAACAGATAAGTCTTCTATCTAGAGAAGAACTCTCAACTCTTCAGAGTTTGTAGTCAAGTAAAAGTCCTTGTTCAAGTTAATCTCCTTGTCTAAGTAGAACTCCTTCTTTAACTCATCTTCTCTTATCTTCAAGTGTTGTAATCCCACTCAAATTCTTCTTTATCCCACGTAATCAATACTTGAGTTTATCATCTACAACAACTTTTCCATTTTTAAATCTAAGTTATGTCTTCATATATTAGTGGACTTGTATCACCTTAACTCTACATATCAATGGATCACTTCACTAACAAGTTTCAGCAATCAAGTCAATCACCAAAACATCATACATTCCAACAAATTCTCCCTTTTTAGTAATGACAAACCTCTGTCATTGTGCAACTTTTGACTTTTTCTATAGGCACTAAGTCAAGAACTCTTTAGCAGGAAACAAGTTAGTTATGAGTTATAAATATTGCACACCTTAAGTCTTTCCTCTTTTGGCATCATAGAAAAGTAACATAACTAAACCATAATGTAAAATTCTAAACAAATCATGGCCATTTGGGCTATCACCAAGACAATCAGAATAAGAACAAAGTAATAAAGTAATGCAGTAATCAAGACAGTAAAAGATTAAACATAGGCAAAGAAGGTTCCATTGATATAAAAAAAATATTATTTACAAGCAAGCATAAAAAAGTAGCATAAGAAACCACCTGGGTACTAGGTAAAATAAGATGAAAAAGAATAAAATCCCAAGGAACTAAGAGGGTAGTACTGAAGAGGTAGATGGAACAGGTTGAATTTGTTGGGTTAACTTGCGAATAGCCTCAGTACTTTCAACCCTTTCCCTGGCAAGATCAGCTTCCAATGTGAGGATTCTCTCTTGAAGCACTTCCTTTTCTTGAGCATGGGTGTCTTGAATTTTATCTAATTCAGCCAAGGTATTATCCAGGTCACTTCTCAGTCACTGCATAGGAGTATTAAACTGCCTCATTGAAATAGGTAGTGTAACATAGTTCAAGCAGCCAAGAATAGCCTTTATAGTATGAAGAGACCATACCTAAATAGGAAAAACATAGTCCTCAAAGATGGATGCTAACCAAAATCCATATGCAAGGGCATGGGCCTTTTTGTCATCCTTTAAGAGTATTCTCTGTATGTGCTTGATAATAAGGCTCGGGAGATTGATTTTAACGTTAGTATCAAGCATTTCTATGAGAGTAAGATCAAGATAGTCGGCCTCAGTTCTCTTCTCCTTTCTTGGTATGATCATTTTATGGACCATATCAAAGTAAAGCTGGTGGATAAGAGACATTTCCCATTTAAGGACACGTCTATACTGAACCAAATTAGGATTTCTAGAGAATTTCCTAGTAATGAATAAGGTAGAGGCCATGTTATTTATAAGAGGCCAATCAAATTTCACATAGTAATCCCAACCCTCGAGAGAAATATAAGGATGCGGGCAATATCCTCTGACGTTAAATGCATAGAGACACCACACATAGATGTGGTTAAGAGATTTTCCTTAGCAACACCATTTGTGAAAAATTCATAAACTTTAGGGCATCCAAACTTGCGCCGAGTCTCACCTTGAATAAATAAGGTGGACTAGCCTTGGAATCAAATTTTATCCAAGAGAATGGCTATCTCAGGATCCCCATACCTAGTCATAACATGACCACAAATGGATTGTTGCTTTTGAAAGTGCATAACATGGTCTAGATGAGCATAAACAGTCTTAGAGGTGTTAATATTAATGTGGGAAGGAACATCATCCTCAGTCTTAGTAGGGTGAGGAACATTATCCTCAGTAGCTTCAAAATCAGAAGATAGAACAAGTTTAAGAACCTATTTCTTTGATTTGGTTTTGGAAGTAGTCTTGGATTTAAGAGAAGATTAGGGACACTTATTTGGAGAGGGTTTCTTATAGGAGGTAAATGATGTAGCAGATCTAGGAGGTTTATAAGCAGGGGACTTTGTAATAGACCGATTATATGTCTTCTTGTGATGAATTGTTTGAATGAGAAGATCAGAATCAGAGGAGGAGTTAAAGGACTGGACGAAGAAGGTTTCTTCTTTTTGCTAGCTTTGATAGTAGCCTCAAGAGTGGCTTTTTTTTGCCTCTTACGATTTCTTGTGTGGGGTGTTCAAATATGAGTGGGGGAAGGAGAAGGCACTAGAATGGATTCATCCTCTGGGATAGAGATATGATCCCCAAATACTTTTACAAAACAAGAATGAACTCATTTTGGAACAACTTGAGGAACATATTAGGGAATAGTAGAAGGAGAGAGTGCAGTCTCAACAGGAAGTATTTGAAATAAAGCAATTTCTTGGACTGAATATGGTGAATAAAACTGGTTGCAAAAGGGATCCTAGGTAAAAGATTCAAGCATGGATTTGAACTCATTCTATGCCCTAAAATTAGACATCTTAATTGAAATAGACGCAGAGATTTGACGATTTTTGGTTATATCAGGATAAAGGATAAGTTCAAGGGAGGGTGAGGTGGCAGTTGGTGAGGATATAGTGAAGTCTTCTGGAGTAGGAGGAGAAGAAGTTGAGAAGCCATTGTTAAAAACTTCCAGATATGGAACATGTAAGGTCGATTACAGAGAGAGATGATGATAAAGAATGAATAATGAGGGTTTTTATAGAGTAAAATATAAGTTGAATTTTAATAGAAAAGAAAGATGAAACATGTAGGATTAAATGGGTGTGTCAAGTGTAATTGGGTGGGAAAAGGAGAAGTGACACTTGATAGAAGACGACAATAACTTTTTGTAGAGAAAAGAGACTCTTGGGGTTTTGATGGTTACAATTCCTTTTAATCTTATTAAACACAAGTATCTAGATGTTTCAAAATACATACTTAATTAATGACTTGAAGTAAATCATACCTTGCATGATCCATGAGCTCCAGTGCTTTAGCTTTCTCAGGTTCTGCATAACTAACCACATGACTCAATTAAATTATCATTTTACTGGAATTGGGATACACAACTAAATATGCAAGACTGAAATGAGTAGCTGAAATTTTATATGTATGATAATTCTTTTCTAGCCAACCATTGTGGGTAGGTTATGCAATCTTAATCATCCCCAATTCTAACATATTCTTTTCAAAATGCTCCCTACTTAATGCCTTAGTGAAAATATCAATAATTTTATCTTCAGTAGAACAAAACATGAGTGAGATAAGACGTTTTTCAACATTATCCCTAAGGAAGTGATGTCTTACCTCATTATGTTTGGTTCTTTTAAGTTGTACTGAATTTTTTTGTGATATTAATATCAATAGTATTGTCACAAAAGATTGGAACACATCCAACATACATCCTAAAGTCTTTTAGTTGTTACTTAATCCATAAAAATTGAGTACAACCAGATCCAGCAACAACATATCCATCCTCAATGATGAACAAGGCCACTGAATTTTGCTTTTTAGTGGACCAGGAGATCAGACATGATACAAAAAAGTGTGCCATAACTATGGTGCTTTTCCTGTCCACTAGATAGCCTGCATAATCAACATCAACATATCCCACTAACATAAAATTACTTCCATTTGGATACCACAGACCAAGATCAGTGGTACCTTTGACATATATCAAGATTCTGTTTACAGACTTAAGATGAGATTCTTTAGGATTAGGTTGAAACCTTATATACATAACCCAATACTGAAAAACATATCAGGTCTACTTGCTGTAAGATAGAGTAGTGACCCAATCATCCCTCTATATAGCTTTTGCTCCACAGATGGACCTGTTTCATTCATACTAAATTAGTGGCAATGGCAAGGGGCGTGCTTATCTGTTTTGATTATTTTATGGAGAACCTTTTGAGAAGTTTTTTCACATACTTTTGTTGGTGTATCATTGTACCAAAAACTGTTTGATCTCCCATCATGCTCATTTCAAGTTCACTACTCATGAGTTTAGCAAAATCATGAGACATATTGATGTTTGTTGAGCTAAATAGGATGTCATCCACATAAACCTACAAAATTAATAAATCCTTCCCATTAGTATTTAGGAAGAGAGTATTGTCAATTTTACCTCTGGTATGTCCATGCTCCAAAAGAAACTTTGGCAATCTTTTATACCAAGTCCTTGGGGCTTGTTTTAATCCATATAGAAAGCTTTATCAAACTTGTACATATAATTAGGAAACTCATCACTCTCAAACCCAAGAGGTTGTTTGACATACATCTCTTTCTTTAGATATCAATTTAGGAATGCACTCTTTACATTCATTTGATAAAGAGTAAATTCCTTTTAGGCAACAAATGCAATGAGAAGTCTGATTTCTTCAAGTCCGGCCATAGGAGCATAAGTATCATCATAGTCTATGACTTTCTCTTGATTATATCCCTGGACCACCAACCTTGCCTTGTTCCTTATAACTGTTCTATGTTCATCAACTTTATTTCTATACACTCACGTAGTTCCAATCATAGTTCTGCCTTATGGAGGTGGAACTAAGTGCCATACCTTAATTTTTTCAAATTGGTTAAGCTCTTTTTGTATGGCAATGATCCAGTCAGCATCAAGAATTGCTTCATTTAGCTTCTTTGGTTCAATTACTGATAAAAATGCCTTGAATGCACACAAGTTCTTAAGTCTAGCTTTGATAGTGATGCCTGAAGAGAGATTAGTGAGAAAGTTCTCAATAGGATGAGACCCTTGATATTTTTAGCCTTTTGGAACCAATCCTTGTGACCTGCTGGGGTCATAGTTAATGGTTTGAGCTGGAGTTCCTTATGGTTCATTTTCCTCTATCAGTATGCCTTCAGGTCCAATTTACCCTATTTGAGTGCCTCCAGGTTCAGTTCCCCTTGTCGATGGATCAGGTTGCACAATGTACTCCTTCATTTATTATTTTGTTTCACTCTCTTTCTACAGGTTAGTCTCAGCACAAGTTTCATCAAATACTACATGCAGACTTTCTTCAACACAGTTTGTTCTTTTGTTAAGACCCTATGTGCTTTACTATGGTTAGAATACCATAGGAAGATTCCCTCATCACTTATAGCATCAAATTTTTCCAATTATCCTTTCCATTATTATGAATGAAACACTTGCAACCAAAATTTCTAAAGTGAGAAATATTTGATTTTCTTCCTTTTAGTAATTCATAGGAAGTCTTCTCTAGAATAGGCCTAATCAGGCATATATTGATAATGTATGCAACAGTACTGATTGCCTCAGCCCAAAGATTTTTTGCAGGATTTCCTGCAAGCATCATTGTTCTATCCATATCTTCCAAAGTCCCATTTTCCTTTCTAATACTTTATTTTGCCGAGGTGTTCTAGGAGCAGAGAAATTATGATCTATATCATTTTCAGAATAAAATTCCAAAAACTTTGCATTTTGAAATTTTGTGTCATGGTTAGATCTAGTAAAAATTAGGGAAGTGCCCAATTTTTTTTTTGTTTTCTTAATGAATATAAAAAAGATATCAAAATCATCTTCTTTGGAAGCTAAGAACAATGTCCAGGTAAAACTGAAATAGTCATCAACAATAACAAAAACATACCTTTTACCACCTCTACTTTGAACTCTCATTAGTCCGCACAAATCAACATAGATCAGGTTATAATGCCCCAAATCTGGTACTCGAAATACTACATGGTGCTCATGACCCCGAAGGACCACAAGCTAACCCATGATTGATTATGTACCTGAACACTGCATAATATACTATATAAATGCAGAAACATGTACTGAAAGGCCATAAGGTTCAAATTGTAACATAATTTCTGATAAAATATAACATTCGAGTGGGTTATGAAATACCCAAAACAACTGAAATAACTAACTGAACATGATAGTCTGAAAGCCTTTAAACTATCTAAATAAGGATTTGATAGGATATGTCCCAGCTAACTCCAAATACTGAAATAAACTGAAAACTGAAATAATAAGGTAATCATTATGTCCTCGATGGATAAGGACTCACTGCTGACTCTGACTACTGAACTGGGATGCTACTGATGTCCTGGAGCTCGTGCTTCTAAACCTATAGTATAAGACACCATAGTGCAAATACGTCAGTACTTTAAATATATTGGTATACAAGTGAGGTAGACTGAATGCAAGGGGTTCATATGCATGAACAATACTAATTGACTGACTAACATGAGCGTGAGAATACATGTATGGCTACATGACTATAACTGAGATCGTGATAGGACTGAGTACTGAGTTCTAACTACTAAGTCTACTGACAACATCGATTAATGATATCCGAGTTTACTAATACTGGGGTACTAAATAACTGATAACATAAGTGACTGTATCTGACAGTCCTGAATTTGATGGAACTAGCTGAGTTTCGTACTATATCTGAGTTGATTGTATCTGACAGTCTAAGATTTGATAGAACTAGCTAAGTTCCATAATATATTTGAGTGACTGTATCTAACAGTCTTAAAATCTGTAGAACTATCTGAGTTCTATTACTGAGATTGAGACTGAGACTGTGGGAGGTAATCATCTAACCAACATGTCCCAAAACTAAACTAGTGGGGTCCAACCTGTAACCCCAGCTGGAAGGGTGTCAATACCGTGCCACGGATAAAGATAAGCTGTGAGGTAACCCTCTCTGATAGGAAGCTCTTCCGTCAACCCTCTTGTAGGAATAACCCAAAAAATGTATTAGTAGCCTTACAAATAGGGTTACATCTCTACCTATGCTGGCTACGTAGTTCTGGAATGCAAGGATTGCTACTAAGGGTCAAACCCTGCTGATAGGAATGCCCCTATCCTTGTGTTCACTCGGTGCTGAATCCTACTCCCAACTAAATATACACTGAATTGATTAACTAAATTGAACTGATGCTAATGGTATTGTTTAGTGGAGATAAACTGAGTTCACTGAGTTTCGTTAGCTGACGGAATGCTACTGAGATCTGAGGATTGACTGAGAGTACTGAAGTTACTGAGTTTTACTCAAAATACTGAGGTTACCGAGATTACTGAGTATTGAGATCACTGAGATTACTGAACTACTGAGAATACTGAGATTTCTGAGATTTCTAGGCTTTCCTGAGTCACACGACTAACTGAGTTCTATGGATCATGGCTTGATTGAGAGTATCGTGAAAACATGACATGGCTCTAGGCATACAACTAACTTGTCGGGTACAAGTACCCCCAGGACTCGATAGCATGGAACTGACAAAGCATGACTTTCTTAAATACATGATCACATTAACAATTCATAATACAATACGTTGTATAATTCATGAAGTACAAGTTCTAAAGCACCACAATGGCCACACATATATGCAAAATTCTTTGACTACGACATTTTATCAAACACTTGACATGCATGAACTTATACATGAATGGGAATTTCATATTATCATAGTAGTAGGGCACTTTTCTTTCACATAAGCATTTAATCAAACACATGGTGAGCATAGTATGTGTAGACAACATTACACAACTAGTAAACATCATGATTCAACTGTAATTTCACCATTCAAGGGTATAGTCATGGATTAGAATTCAATCGATCATTATCAACATGAGAAAAAGCAAACTCAATATGAAATTCATACAAAAATCCACACACTTGAACTTTGAAAAGAGATTCTTGGGCTTCATGAACTAAAAGAGTCCATGAATGAACACTATGCATACCTGCATTGTGATTTCCTAAAGATCTGTGGAGAAAAAAATAAATTATTATCTTGGAATTAAGCACCTAGGGTTTCTTGTTCTTGGGGATTGATCCTTGAGAAAAACCCTAATTTGTTATTATAAAAGAATAATGAACTTCTGCGCTATGGTCGGGTGTATTTAGGGGTTAAGTCGGGTGAAAAAAGATCCAAATACCCTTTAAAAAATGGATTAAACATAACTGAATGGGTGTGTGATGGTGGGCGCAATGCTCCATTGCTGGATCGACGGTCTGTCGGTCTTGATCGTCGTACCTGGGAAGAATGGGGGTTCACTGTCTCCCTTGTGACGGTCCTGAGCAACCGTCCGCCTGCCTGGGCCATCACTCCTGAGCATAAGGTGGTCTCACTACGTCGCTGCAACGGCGTGGGCGACGGTCCATCACTAGTCCAATGGTCCGCCGTCCTGTGCCGTCGCACCCTGGGCGGTTTTGACTACCTTCTATATTTCGGCCATAACTTTCTCTTTCGAGGTCAAATTTTGATGAAATTGGTATCGATGAAAATCTTATTCAATTTTCCATGTGACAAAAAGTGAAAATCTTAAAAATACCATGTGTACAAAAGTGGATTCATCTTTCAAAGAAAGCTTCTAACATTCTTAGGACAAATTTCAAGCTAGGAAAAAGTATGGGGTATTACACAGGTCAAGACACTTGGTAGTGCTGACATGATTCTTTGGCTTGAATGAAGATATTACCTGCTTCCCCCTTGCATTTCCTTGAACTTAGTTTTGGGAAAGCCCATTACCATCTCTTTAGAATTGATTTTGTTTAATTACTTCAGACTTGCATGTCCAAGTCTCTTATGCCAAAGGAGGGGATCATTTTCAATAACACTTAAGCAAGTCATTCTTGTTTCAGGCATGCTCACAATATCAGCTTTATACACATTCTTGTGTCTTTTAAAAGTAAGCATTATCTCCTTGGTATCCATCCTTTTGACTTTACAACCTGCAAAAGTAAAAATTATCTTGTTACCTTTATAACATAATTGTGAGATGCTGAGCAGTTTGTGCTTCAATCCTTCTACAAGGTAGACATATTTCAGTGCTCTTGATTCAGATGTTCCAATTATTCCAACTCTAGTAACAATGCCCCTTATACCATCACCAAATAATACACCCCCCATTTATCTTAGAGAGTGAGATGAATTTTTTCTTGTCCCCAGTTATGTGTCTTGAACAAGCACTATCTAAGTATCAGTGCTTCTTTCTTCCTTTCACTCTCGTCTGTAAACAAAATCAGGGGTTAGATTTAGGAATCCAGACAATCTTAGGTCCTTTCTTATGAGTAAAAAGGTGAATAAGATTTATTTTAGCCCATCGAGGCAACAAGTTGTGTGACCTGTTCTTCTGACCAGTTTTATTTTTCTTTATATTGGTCTGTGCTATTATGGATTTAGGTTTCTTTGCTAGGCTTTTACTTCTAGATCTACTTCTTGCAACAACTGGACATTCAGTTGTAGAATATCCCAAATTTCCATATATAAAACACAAGTCCTTGCTATTAGTAGAACTTTTGTAAAACCACAATCCAGACTTTTCATTGTGGTTTTTTCCACTCAATTTATAGGTAATTCTTGAGGAGTTTATCCATCTATTTTCTCTTTCAAGGTCAAGTTTCATTTTGGAAACCTCTTGACTTAAGATGCTGACTTTTTCTTTTTTACCATACCATTTATTTTTGACCTTTGTCAATTTAGACTCAATTCTTTCTTGTTCTTCACTTTTGACCTTCTTTTCTTTTCGCAGAGATTCAATTTTAAGACTTCAAATTTTATTGTAAGGTTGTAAGAATCAAGTTTACTAACCTCTTCCTTTAGAGTGCTATATTTCTTTTCAACAGTGTTCTTGCCGGCCTCAAGATCAATATAATCAAATTCAGGCTTGCAAGGCTGCTGAATATTTCATCTCTATCAGAAGTTAATTCTTGAAAATCATCAATTAAAGTACTCATAAGGATACAAGCTGTATTTTTTAGAATAAGTTTAATTTCTTTTTGAGTTAAAAAATACTTACCTTGGAGGTTGCATTTTCTTCATTCTCCAAGTCTAAATCACCAATTGCCATGAGAGCAGTTTCGTCAATCTCATTATTCGAGTTTAATCCCCAATTGGCCACCATAGTATATTCTTTCTTTTCCTCTTCTTTGCCTTATCTTTAACTCCTTTTCTTCTCTTTCCTTTCTTTATTCAACTTCCCAAAGAGGACAATCTCTGATTTGATGACCAGTCTTCCCACATTTGTAACAACCAGTAGGGTTGTTAGTAGAATGCTTCTTTCTACCTATTCCTTTCTTCTTTTTAAAGAATTCACTGAAATTTTTTAAAATGGAAGCAATTTGTTCCTCACTTAGTTCAACCTCCTCTTCACTATTAATTGCCTTTAGGGAAAGGTTTTTTCAGCAGTTACTTCCTTTTTCTTGACTTCATCTTATTGCATTTCATAAGTCTTCAAATTACCAACAAGCTTATCCAGGACATCCTGGTAAGATCCTTTGCCTCTCTAATTGTTATGAAATTTACATCCTATTTGAACTTGGGAAGAACTCTTAAAACCTTCTCCACCTAATCCTCAGTAGAGGTGGCTTTTCCCAAGGATGTCAGCACATTTGCCAGGGTTGTCAATTGAGTCATTATTTCATGCAAAGATTCATTTTCTCCCATCTTGAAAGCCTCATATTCAAGTGATATAACCTCTCTGTGATATCACTTGTTAAAGTATGAGACCTACTGATTTACTTAGTTTAGCCTAATTGTTGCCTATCAGTGAAACAGGTTATCTAGCGTGTTTCAATAATGCTAAAACAGTAAGTAAATGGGATATTAATTTTTCCTGTAGAAAACACCCAACTCAAAAAGATGTGAGGAACCATGACCTTTACCTCTATAGGATTTTACCCCAATTTCACAAAAACACTTTGAGCCTCAACAACAACAAATTACAGGACTCTTGTAATCTAGGAATTATGAACTCTAATTCCTACGTCTACAAATTACACAAACCTCCCAAGGTCTGTGTTCCTAAGTCTTTGAGTTCCCCAACTTGAATACAATAATCCTAACTCAGTTTATACTTCACTGAGACTAGAAATACATAAACACTACAATAACCAACCTAATACATAGAATCTAAGACACCTTATCTTTTAAGTAATAGAATATGTTCAATTACTAGTTTCTTCAAGCTTTGGAACTACCAAGTCAGTTTGTCAATTGTATTTGTCTTTGTAAGTGCGTGAGTGACTATTTGATCACTCCCTCTATTTAACAACTCTCCAAAGAGTCCTTCAACAGATAAGTCTTCTATCTTGAGGAAAACTCTCAACTCTTCAGAGTTTGTTGTCATGTGAAAATCCTTATCTAAGTAGAACTCCTTCTTCAACTAATCTTCTCTTATCTTCAAATGTTGTAATCCCACTCAAATTCTTCTTTATCCTACGTAATCAACACTTGAGTTTATCATCTGCAATAGCTTGTCTTCAAAATCCAAATGTTTTTGACTTTATATATCAGTGGACTTGTATCACCTTAACTCTGCATATCAGTGGACCACTTCAACTAACATGTTTCATCTATCAAGTCATCACCAAAACTTCATACATTCCAACAAATTCCCCTTTTTTGGTAATGACAAACCTCTATCATTGTGTAACTTTTGAATTTTTCCTGTAGACACTAAGTCAAGAACTCTTTAGCAAGAAACAAGTTATTGATGAGTTATAAATATTGCACACCTCTAGTATTCCCCCTTTTGGCATCATCAAAAAGTAACATAATTAAACCATAAAGTGCACTGCTAAACAAATAATGGCCACCGGGGCTATCACCAAGACAATCAAAATAAGGGCAAAGTACTGAAGTAATGCAATAGTCAAGACACTAAAAGATTAAACATAGGCAAATAAGGTTCCATTCATATAGCAGAATATGATTTACAAGCAAGCATCAAAAAGTAGCATAAGAAACCATCTAGGTCAACTGAGTTAACTTTTGAATGGCCTCAGCACTTTCAGCCCTTTCATTAATGTTATTTTTGGAATTTAACATAAAATTTATTTATTTATTTATTTATTTATTATACTAGTAATACAGGTAACTAAACAACCCTTAATTAACTCATCCAAATAACACAATCCAAATAACACAATCTAGAGAAATGTGATTCTTCTTTTTCTTGTTTCACCTTTTCCTTTTGAAGTTCCCAGTCTGTATGATAGGAACAATTAGTTTCATAGAAATTACGCCCTTCAAGTTATTTTTGGAAAAAGTATAAGCATCTTCATCTTTATTTATGAACTCTACTACCCTTGTTAAATTAATCATATACATGAGCAAATCCCTTGGTATAACGCCAGTGAGTTTGAGGTATTCTTCATTCAAAACCTTCCAATAATTTTCTATTATATCCCTTATTTACATGTGTGCTTCTTCTTTTGTGACATCGTACTCATTCATATAACATTCGATGGTAGAAGGTGCATCTCCTCTTTTTTGTTCATCCAGCATATGCAAATATGAATAAACAAACAAAATAAAAGACAAAAATAAAGTAAAAAATGTACTGTAACATGCACTTTTATATCATTTGATTCTAAAAAATAAAACTATGACAACTAAAAAGTAACGGAGAGTGTGCATATATACACATTGTATACCTCATGTGATAAAAGATCATTGATTAATATACCAATCATACAAGAAGCAATAAGTATTGGAGGTTCAGTTGCTATCCAGTCAAATGCATCTTTAGTTGCTTGCTTTCCCATGCCTAACCAAGAAGTGGTTGCTAGCAATAGGTAACCACTTGATGTAATTCCATTCTTAATATACTGCTCCATTGTTGGTAGTTTTTGATGTTTTGCAACACCAATGAACAAGTGGCAATATATTCACAAAAGTTACTGCAACTTTCTTTTAGTATTTTACTGTTTTGACTTCGTCTAGACTAGTGGTTGTTTAGTCCTTAAGTTTCTCTTGTTAGTTGAAAGCACTATTGAGTTAGTGCCTTTTAATTTTGCATATTTAGTTGATTTGTAAGCTATATATAAGGGCTTATCACTGATGAATGAGATACAGAGAAAACAGTAGTCTTGCAATTCCAATAAACTCTGCTATTTTACTTCCCTGCTAGTTTCTTTTTTCCTTTCTAATAATTTGTTCTTGAGTGAGCTTGAGATCTTTTCTCCAACATCTGTGGTATCAAAGCCAGGTTTAGATTGAGGTGATCTATTAATAGAAAAAAAAACATGGCTTCCAATGGAAATTCATTGAACATATCTCAGTCTTCCATCCCCATTTTAACAGGACAAAGTTATCAGTTCTGGAGCATCAAGATAAAGACTTTATTTAAGTCACAAGATCTTTGGAACTTGATTGAGACAGGGTACACAGATCCAGACGAAGAGCAGTGGCTGAAGAAAAACAAAAAAGACGCAAAGACATTGTTCTTCCTTCAACAGGCAGTCCATGAGACGGTGTTTTCCCAAATTGCAGCAGCCACCACTTCAAGGCAAGCATGGAGAATTTTGCAAAATGAATTTCAAGGCTCCTCAAAGGTAATAGTTGTAAAACTCCAAACTCTTCTGCATGAGTTTGAAGCTTTAATCATGAAAGGAAATGAATTTGTGCAAGATTTCTTGTCTAGTGCAATGGCTATTATTAGTCAAATGAGGTCATACGGAGACCAAATAATTGATCAAACCGTTGTTGAAAAAATTCTAAGGATTTTAACTCCTAAGTTTGATCATGTTGTGGCTGCAATTAAGGAGTCCAAAGATTTGTTGAATTTTTCATTCGATGAATTAATGGGTTCTTTGCAAGCCCACGAGGCAAGGATAAACAAGTCAGCAGAAAAGCAGGAAGAAAAAACATTTCAATCTAAGGTGGAGGCACCCAATCCAAGAGAGCATGATAAGGCAGCAACAGGAAGAGGACGAGGCAGAGGTCCATTTCATGGAAATAACCGAGGTCGAGGCCAGGGTAGAGGCTTTGAGCAAAGGAACTTTAATGAGCAAAGGGGCAATAGAAACAACAAGCAATGTTATTATTGCAAGAGATTTAGGCATGTGCAAGCTGATTGTTGGTTCAAGGAGAAACAAGCGAATTATGAGAATTATGCTGAGAAAACTGATGAAGAAAGTAAGTTATTCATGGATTATTGTGATACTAATGAAGTTGCAAGTGATACCTGGTTTGTAGATAGTGGTTGCTCCAACCATATGTCAGGCACGAAGTCAATCTTCAAAGAACTTGACGAGACACAAAAATCAACAGGCAGGCTTGGTGATAATAATGGCCTTCAAGCGGAAGGAAAAAGAACAGTAGCAATCAAATGTAGCCATGGTAAAGTAAAAATTCTTCATGATGTTTAATTTGTTCCTAGTTTGGCACATAATTTACTGAGTGTTGGGCAACTAATGGCCGCTGGATATTCACTTTTGTTTGATGATAGAGCATGTGTCATTAAAGATAAAAAATCAGGACAAACAATGGTTAATGTACTCATGGCTGAAAATAGAATGTTTCCGCTAAAAGTTTCAAATGTGGAAAATTTTGCTTTGGTTATTGATGCAAAAAATGATTCTGAATTGTGGCATTTGAGGTATGGGCATCTTAATTTCAAGGGACTAAAGCTGCTAAGCCATAAAGGTATGGTCATTGGATTACCAAAAATTAATTCTTTTGATTTATGCAAAGGTTGCATTTATGGAAAGCAAAGTAGAAAGTCTTTTCCTGCTGGAAGGGATTGGAGAGCTTCTACTTGCCTAGAATTAATTCATGCAGATTTATGCGGTCCAATAAATACTGAATCTTTTGGTGGAAGTCGATATTTTTTACTTATCACAGATGATTTCAGTCGCATGAGTCGGGTGTATTTTCTGAAATACAAATCAGAAGGTTTTGAGAATTTTAGAAAATACAAGGCTTTAGTGGAGAATCGCAGTGGGTTGCACATAAAAACTCTCCGAACAGATAGAGGTGGTGAGTTCTTATCTAATGAATTTGTTCATTTTTATGACGAATCTGAAATTCACAGGGAACTTACTGCACCCTACACACTGGAGCAAAATGGTGTAGATGAATGCAAGAATCATACCGTTATGGAGATGGCGAGAAGCTTATTGAAAGGCAAGGGACCTCCAAACCAATATTGGGCAGAAGCAGTTGCAACCTCAGTGTACCTACTGAATCTATCTCCTACAAAGGCTGTGATGAACCAGACACCATATGAAGCTTGGAAAGGCACAAGTCCTTCGGTAAGCCATTTGCAAATTTTTGGGCGTATTGCTTATGCTTCGGTTAACACCCAAACTCATCAAAAACTAGATGAAAAATCACAAAAATGTATTTTCATCGGTTATTGTCTTGAATCCAAAGCATACAGGTTATATAACCCACTTAGTGGCAAAGTGATAATAAGCAAAAATAAAGTCTTTGATGAAAATTCAAGTTGGAATTGGAGTGAAAAACAAGTACAACAGGAGGTTTCGATACCCTTTGAAATCTCTCCAGACAAAGGACAAGAGGCTGCCCCAGATTCACTTGAAGATGCATTTGCACCAGAGAAATCTGCAACACTTGAAGGACCTTCAGCTGAGCCAATTCCATTAAGAAGATCAACAAGAGTTAGAAAAGAGAATCCTAGATATTCTAATCAATCTTGTCAATTTTTTTTTACTGTTTCAGATCCTACATTTTATGAAGAAACAATTGAAAAGGAGGAGTGGAAGAATGCAATGAAGGAAGAATTGATGGCAATAGAAACAAATAAAACTTGGCATCTCACCGACTTGCCAAAAGGAAAGAATGTTGTTGGCTTAAAGTGGATATTCAAAACAAAGTATCACGCAGATGGAAGTGTACAGAAACACAAGGTAAGACTTATCGCGAAGGGATACTCGCAGCAGCAGGGCATTGATTTTAAAGATACCTTTTTCCCTGTTGCTCGATTTGAAATAGTAAGAACAATTTTTGCCTTAGCTGCTCAACTGAAATGGTCACTTTATCAACTTGATGTTAAGTCAGCATTCTTGAATGGTGAACTGGATGAGGAGGTTTATATTGCTCAACCTCAAGGTTTAGAAATCAGTGGACAAGAAGAAAAGGTTTACCAGCTGAGGAAGGCACTTTATGGGTTGAAACAAGCACCATGCACTTGGTATAGCAAAATCAATTCCTATTTCATTCAAAATAGGTTTGAAAGGAGTGAAAGTGATTCTACTCTTTACTTAAGGAAGCGAGGTAACAATGATCTTCTCGTTGTATGCCTCTATGTTGATGATATAATTTATATGGGTTCATCTCACTCTATTATGGCTGAATTTAAATCTAGTATGATGAGTAGATTTGAGATGACAGATTTGGATTTGTTGCATTATTTCCTTGGGCTTGAGGTGAAACAAGGGGAAGGTGGTGTATTTATTTCTCAAAAGAAATATGCATTAGACCTTCTTAAAAGATTTGGCCTAGTCAATTGTAAATTTGTAGCAACACCCATGAATATGAATGAAAAATTGCAGCACGAAGATGGTACTGGGAAAGCCAATGCAAGAAGTTTTAGAAGTCTGGTTGGAGGTTTGATTTATTTGTCTCATACTCGTCCAGATATTTCATACTCTGTTGGCGTCGTTTCAAGGTTTATGAGCAATCCATCGAAGCATCATTTTGGAGCTGCAAAAAGGATTCTACACTATATTGCTGGAACATTGAAACATGGTATTTGGTACTGTCATGTTTCAAATTTTAGATTGGTAGGCTATACTGATAGTGATTGGGGAGGCTCGGTGGATGATAGGAAAAGTACATCAGGCAACACTTTCAGTCTTGGATCAGGCGCAATAACATGGAGTTCGAAGAAACAAGCAACGACGACATTATCGACTTCAGAGGCAGAGTATATCGTAGTAACTTCTTCATCTTGCCAATGCATTTGTCTTAGGAGAATTTTGGCAGATCTTAACCAGAAGCAAGAGAAAGCAACGGAAATTTATTGCGACAACAAGTCCACGATTGCAATGACTAAGAATCCTGCATTTCATGGAAGAACAAAGCACATTGACATTTGCTTCCATTTTATTTGTGAGCTGGTGGAAAAAGAAGAGATCATAATGATGTTTTGTAACACCAATGAACAAGTAGCAGATATATTCACAAAAGAACTGCCCTATCAGAAGCACGTCTACTTCAAATCATTGCTTGGTGTTAGTGATTTTGAATCAAGGGGGAATGTTGAATAAGTGATTCAAAAAAAAAAAGGAAGAAAAGTTACTGCAACTTTCTTTTAGTATTTTACTGTTTTGACTTAGTCTAGGCTAGTGGTTGTTTAGTCCTTAAGTTTCTCTTGTTAGTTGAAAGCACTATTGAGTTAGTGCCCTTTATTTTTGCATCTTTAGTTGAGTTGTAAGCTATATATAAGGGCTTATCACTGATGAGTGAGATACAGAAAATAGTAGTCTTGCAATTCCAATAAACTCTGCCATTTTACTTCCCTGCTAGTTTCTTTTTTCCTTTCTAATATTTTGTTCTTGAGTGAGCTTGAGATATTTTCTTCAACAGTTTCTTCTCATGATACCATTTTTCCTCTTGAAAATAAGCCCTCACCTCCTTTTTCATCTGAAAAAAAATTAATGAATAATTATATTAGTGAAGCGTGCTGTAGTAAATCTGTTTAATAGGCTTACACTGTTCTTAGTTGGGGCCAAAATATATCAAATCATCATAGGATTTGAGGCATAATTATCATTGTCATTGTTAATCAATTTAAGTAATTGTTTGCTACTTTATTTACAAGTACCTCTATTATGGAATAGTTGACTAGAAATGACTTGTTTTCATTTGCCAATTCTTTCTCAATTTCATTGTAAACATCTAGAAGATTGCAGTAAACAATCTTCATATATAATGGTAACTGTTCTGAAGCATCAATATTCCACCTACATATATCACAGTCATCAAATTCATTCAAATTGTTATATTCTATTGGGTAAAAGAACAATGATACAATATAGTAGTTTATAAATAGATGTATATATAGTTACAAAAAGAATGCTTCCTTTCAATTGCTTCTGTGAGGAGAGTAAGTTCATCTAGCATCCCATAAATATCATATGTGTCATCAATAATAGAAAGGAAGTATGAAATTCTTGTTAAAATTTTCCTCGCAATGCTATACTGAGGCTCAAAATAGACGCCTAAACTCCAGAAATAAAGCTCTACCAATCTCTCTCTTACATCATTTCCAATTCTTTCGACCACCTACAACAAATTATGTGTTTCTTTAGTAGGCGAGCTTGAATGAACTATTTGGTTTGAACTGATATAATAACAAAAGAAAACATAAATTTGAAGTTGGAACATAATATAAATTTGGGAGAAAATATTGTGTTTGATCAAAATAAATTTTACTTCAGAAAAAAATTGAAAATTACTTGCAACTTTCTGAGGAAAAATTATTATTTTACTTGAAAGACTCCTCCAGTAAGTTTTTTTTAACATTTTACCAAAGGTTAAGGCGTATAGATGAATGATAGCCAATTACCTTGTGATATCACATAGCTCCTTTTTATGCAACCTTTGCAAGATGTTGAAGTCCAATTTGGCAAAGTTTAGTAACACCTCATTTTCATGGTAAAATGATATGTATTTCTTTGTTTCTACCCTCACCATACCATCTTTAATTGAAAATTTCAATGCATTACTGATTTGTTGTGTAAGGTAGGAGTTGCTCAAGTTAGGCAAAATTAGTTTCAATTGAGTGATGGTGAAAGTTAATGCTTCATCCAAAATTTCTTCATCATGTACTCTGAATGGTGCTGCCTCATATAAGTTCAACATTCCATGCACGTCATTAACCAAATCTTTCTTGAAATCCTTGGTAGGCAGTTGACTTCCTAAAAACATCTGCTTCAAATTTTGGACGAAGCAAATAGATCATATTTTTCATGAACTGATTTTTTCATCCTTTAGTTTGAACGATACTTACCACATGAAATATAATAACCTTGTTGTCTAAGTAATCGAAAGCATAGTGCAATAGCATGAAGGTCATCTCCATCAACTTCACCAATCCATTCTTCATAATGAGTGTGCATATAACTCAATGATTCATATATATATATATATTGTTCACACCAAATTTTCGTTAATACTGAAAATTAACTGCAAGCAAAAATAAAATAAACAAAAAGAATAATTTTATATAAATAAATTTTGCGGGTACAATTTCGTTATTCTCTCCTAAGTTTTTCCGTGATTCGAGGGCCTTTGCAGCGTGATTCTCGAATGTAGGATGATTTGAGTCTCCTAGAAATGTGTTTGGATCTCTAGGAATTGTCTGACAGCACTTCGTCTCGTCGAGTTGATCTTCGGGCAGAACTCCGTTAGTCAATTCATTGAAGAGCTGTGTAGTCAATGCAGAAACTTCCTTCAATGCTTGCAGAATGTCCTCTTTTTTCTTTTCTTCCCTTTAGAATGTTATGTTACTCCCCTATTTATAGTTGTATGGGGTAGGCCTAGTTGCTTGTAATTGGCCGAAACATGTCACTTTGCCACTTGGCACCTTTTGACTGGTTGTTGAATTTGAATGAGATTTCCACATCATTTGCACATGTGGCGGCATCTCATTGATCTTGAATTTGACTGGGATGCCACCTCACTTGATGAGTTTGGGTTTCAAGGTGAGATGGATCTTGATGAGGAATACAATAGGCTTATTACTTTTTTAAGCCCAAAATAAATTTAAACCTAATAAAATGTGGATCAAATTTAAATTTTATATGAATTTGATCCAATAAATTTTATGTGTCCACAGATGCCCCCTACTTCAAGGTTGGTCGATGTGTAGGCTTGTCGAAACATGGCGGCGAGACTTGAAGTACTCATGAATGTGTTTTCATTCTCGTGATTTCAAAGGTATTTGTTTCTTCCAATGTTGGTCATGCCAAATTAAAGCATCGCGCATTTGGTACCGACACTTATCGTCAGATTGAAGTTTCACGTAGTTGGCATCAATCCTCATAGAACTGAGAAGCTTCATTTGTCAACACTGTAGATGTGTTACATCTTCATTTTTTTGTGCAGGTTTATGCAAATGGTCTTGATGTCAGACCAAAAAAGTCAACATGATTGATGTTGATCTATTTAGTGCACTACTTCCGTACTGCTTGATAAGAAAGTGACTTGGAATAATCTGATTTTATCCTTGACGACACTGAAAGTTTTCCATTTTAGCTTTAGTGAGCATGTACTTGGTGTCATTCTTGCGACCTTGTGATGATGAAGTTCTGAGTGTCCACAATCCATCGTTGCAAAGAAAGCATGTGGTACATCTCATCTGTGGGGCTCGGCGATAAAGAGGCTTCGAGTGAGAGCATCCCATTCTTTTCAAGGAGCACGTATGTGGTGCCATCTATCTTGATAATATTGACACAGAGAGTAGCCTTTTCTGACTTTGGTGAGCAAGTACTAGGCACACGTCCATAAAAATATTTATTCTCCGATGGGAGAACAAAAATATGAGTTGTTTGATTCATAAAAAATGGAATTCAATGTCCTATTTTATCAGTTTTGCGCAGCGTCACAATAAATTCTGTATTTTGATGTAGGAGTATCAAAATCAGGAGCTGTTTTTTTTTGCGTTAGAACCTAGACTCGTAGAGCTACGTCTTACGTGGAAATAACAATCAGATTGCATCCAAATCGTCCTAGATATTGCCCCAAAATCGATCTTCTAATCTCGGTTTGCTAGTTTCATCAGCTTTGCGTATTGTCACGATAAATTCCATATCTTGACATGGAAGTATTAGAATCAGGTTATGTTTTTTGCATTGGAAAGTAGATTCCCAGAGTTTTGTCTCTCGAGGAAATCACAATTAGATTCCATCCGAATCGTCCCAAATATTGCTCAAAAAATATCCTTCTAATCTTGGTTCTCTGGTTATTTTAGCTTTATGCAGCGTCACGATAAATTCCATATCTTGATGTAGAAGTATTGGAATCAGGTTTCGTTTTTTGAATTGGAAAGTAAATTCGCAGAGTTATGTCTCATGCATAAAATAAAATTAGATTGCATCCGAATCATCCCAGATAATACTCCAAAAATAGCCTTCTAATCTTGGTTCGCTGGTTATTTCAGCTTTACGCAGCGTCACGATAAATTCCATATCTTGACGTGGAAGTATCAGAATTAGGTTCCATTTTTTGAATTGGAAAGTAGACTCGCAGAGATACGTCTCTCGTGGAAACTACAATTAGGTTGCATCCGAATCGTCCCAGCTATTGCTCCAAAAACAGCCTTCTAATCTTGGTTCGCTGGTTATTTCAGCTTTGCGCAGCGTCACGATAAATTTCATATCTTGACGTGGAAGTATCAAAATTAGGTTCCATTTTTTGTATTGGAAATTAGACTCACAGATCTACGTTAAGCGTGAAATCCATCAACATAGAACCTTTATATTTTCTCAGTTACTTTTCCAAAGTTGCAGCCTAAATCTTGTGATATTCTATTTCTCCTCAGATTTTGGATACTTCATGAATTTCATCATCACTTCCGCAATATGTTGAAGTCCAAACTAGAGCAATATTCAAAGTACCACAAGTCTTTTTCTTATTGAGAAGACTTTATTGCTTGAGAGATAATGAAGAATCTTTTTGCTTTAAGACGGCATCTTCAAAGAACTCTAAATATGCATTCAAGCTTCATACTTTTCCTTCATTTTTTTAGAGCCGTTCACAGTTTAGACTCATGCAGGCTAGGAATGACATGCAGTTTAAGCTCGTGCCTTAATAAGCATTTTGACTTACAGTTTAGGCTCGTGTGTCCAGGAGCGTCTTGACTTGCAGTTTAGGCTCATGCATTGAGGAACATTTTTGACTTTATTTTAAGATCGTGAAGCAAGGAGTATTTTTGACTTGCAGTTTAAGCTCGTACAACAAGGAGCATTTTTGACTTGCAGTTTAAGCTCGTGCAACAAGGAGCATTTTGGGGAAGAATTCTTGTAATGCAACTTTCCGTCCAACTATTTATAATGGAGTACTGTTGCACTTCAGTTTGGTAATTATTACCCTTATTGGTTGAAGCAGATTTGCACTTGGTCTTGTGTCGACTTTTGGAAGTTGTAGTTTAGAAGCCCTTTGACATTTTTTTCTTTTGTGAGCGATCAATGTCCAAGTATCACCCTTCTTGCTATTGGAGAAGTCGTTATGCATGGATTTGATTGTTATTTTCTTCGTGGTAGGAACCTCAATTAGGTCAAAGCTCCCAAATTACAGCATGATTATTCCCTTACCTTTTGGTGATGCCACAGAGAACATGGGTTGTAGAACTTTTGAAATTGATCCTTTTTTATGGTCCAGTTCGGCGCTAACATAATTTGCATCAACTGTATTGCCATCATCGATGATATTTTTTCCCTCTTGCATTAATGTCATGATCTTTTCCTTCAGGATGAAGCATTTTGTGGTGTGATGACCAACAATGCAGTCAAATTTGCAATATTTAGGATCGTCGACTTTGTTTGATTCTTCAGGTCACTTTGACTTAGGAAGTTCAATAACTTCTTTGGCTAGTAACTCATCAAGAATCCCAGTTACATCAGGGTCGGGGAAAAGATATACCCTTTCTTGTAACTCCTTCAAGGTTGATTGATTTTTTACCTCTTGCATTTGTTTCTTTGGAGCTTCCTCTTTTAGCTTTTGTCTTATGGAGGGTTTCATAAAACTCATTGTTGTCTTCATAGATTCCCCAATTTGATCTTCTGAAGAGTTTTTGAATTCTGTGACTTCTTTTCTAGAATCAAAAGCAGGTGACGTCATTCTATGATTTGCAATGCTTAGCTCCATGTCATGAGCTCACGCAGCTAATTCTTCAAAAGTTCGAGGTTTAATTCCTTGGAGGATATAAACAAAGCCTTAATACATCCCTTGAATGCAAACTTCAATCACGAAAGTTTCAGAAAGTTGATCCTTGCAGTTGAAACTCAATGTTCGCCAGTGATTTATGTAGTCTACTACAAGATCATCTTTACTTTGTTTTGTATTTGTCAACTCCATTATGCTGACCATACGACGGGTGCTGTGGAAATGATTTAGGAACTAAATTTCTAGTTGCTCCCAATAATCAATTGATCCAGACTCCAAGTCTGTGTAACAATCAAAAGCGTTACCTTTCAAGGAGTGAACAAATTAGCTTACAAGAAGATTTCCATGTGTACCAGCACTGCTACAAGTCTCAACGAACTGAGCGATGTGTTGCCTTGGATTTCTCTTTCTATTAAATTATTGAAACTTTGGTGGTTGATATCCAATTGGCATCGGTAAGCCCTCGATTTGCTTAGAATACGACTTTGAGTATCCTATGAAACTTTGTGATGGACCGCCATATTATGCCTTGATGGTGTTTGCAATCATATCTTGCAGTTGTTGAACTATTAGAGTAGCCACTGAAGCGGATCGATCATCACAGTAATTATCACTTGTCTTGATGAGAGATTCACCATCAACTTTTTATCGTGGTGTTAGATTATGATTTGACTCTTCAGAATCATAGAGATCTAACTTGCTCATAAGTCAGGAGATTTGACGATCTTTCTCATCAAAAAACTTCTTCAAGGCTTTAATGGTTTGCTCCATCATTGCAAAATTCTCGTCCAAGTCAATTGTATTAACCATGAAGGTGTTGACTTTCATTGAAGTTGGAGAATTCTTTAAGTTTTCAGATTCTCCAATGTTGCAGCCAGTTTTAGATGGTTCATCTAATAAAATAGATGCAAAGTTGCCCCCAGGGGTTGTAGTTACTGTCGAAATTTGAAATTTTCTACTTTTTTCATCTCCAAAATGGTGAATTATTGGGATCCATCCAAAACACAAGCGTTGAGATTGAGTCGATTGATGGGGCCAGCAAGTTTGATCTCAGTATACGTTGCAGTAGTAGACTTCTTGCACGAAACTTCATTGATTTTTCTGAATTCCATTGTAGTAGTTGAATATGTGATTTTCTTTGACTTGTAGAAGGAAGAGATGAAGAGTAGAACTGGTTCTACTGGGCGTGCCAATTTGTTCGCAACAAATTTTCATTAATGATGAAAATTAATTGCAAGAAAAAATAAAATAAACAAAAATAATAATCTTATATAAATAAATTTTGCAAGTACAATTCTGTTATTCTCTTGATTCTTCTCTCCTAAGTTTTTTCCGTGATTCGAGGGCCTTTGCAGCGTGATTCTCAAATGTAGGATGTTTTGAGTCTCCTAGAAATGTGTGTGGATATCCAGGAATTGTCTGACAGCACTTTATCTTGTCGAGTTGATCTCCGAGCAGAACTCCGTTAGTCAATTCGTTGAAGAGTTGTGTAGTCAATGTAGAAGCTTCCTCCAATATTTGCAGAATGTCCTCTTTTTTTTATTTTCTTCCCTTTAGAATGTTATGTTACTCCCCTATTTATAGTTGTAGGGGGTAGGCCTAGTTGCTTGTAATTGTTCGAAACATGTCACTTTGCCACTTGGCACCTTTTGCCTTGTTGTTGAATATGAATGAGATTTGTACATCATTTGTACATGTGGCGGCATCTCATTGGTCTTGGATTTGACTGGGATGCCACTTCACTTGATGAGTTTGGATTTCAAGGTGAGATGAACCTTGATGAGTTATACAATAGGCTTATTATTTTTTAAGCCAAAATAAGTTTAAACCCAATAAAATATGGATCAAATTTAAATTTTATATGAATTTGGTCCAATAAATTTTATGTGTCCACACACACACAAACATATATATATATATATATTGATGATATAAAAATATTTATTTATTTATCAAAAGATCAGCATAGGCAAGAAAATGGTCTCTCCAAATAGTAGGATGATGATTGCCAGAGCGACGTGTAATTTTAACCCCATCAGCCACAATGGCTTGTGTGCACAACTCCATTTTTCTACTTGAAGGAGTAAACAAAACTGTTTGGTAAAGAAAATGAGTTAGAGTCAGCCAGTGGGGTAGCTATTAGGATATACTATTAACCATGTAATTTGTGTTATAGTATTATATTTTCATCCCATGTAAAGACTATTTATTATATTAATAAAATATTTATTTGAATAGATCATTGATTAACATGTGTGTCCTTTACTTGCATAGTAGACAATTTTGTGTATGGAGTATTTTAACTCATGCATGGAAGATTAAAATTGTCGGTTCTTATAAGTAATAAATTAACGTTCACAATCAAAGATGAGGTAGGACAAACATCTTGATGATTGTAGCACAAGATTAAATATAATTTGATCTTAATTATGGGAGTGGTAATATTCCGACTTCTTGTGCTAGTACATTTTGTATGTATTGAACAAACCAATTAGAGATATTCGTTTATGTTCTGAATATTAATAAACGATTTCTCTAGTCCTTTACATGTACTTATACTCTTAATCTTGATATAATCATTATGATCTATGTGGTTTGTTTTGTCGTTTTAATCTATTAAAATGTGAGACTCTTTTGTGAGTCAACATATTCCTGATAGGTTGTATAATGACGAATCACTTAGTGAAATATTAATTAGTTGATACAACCATGTCTCGTACTTGAGATAGAAGACACCCCTTTATGGTTGCTTATAAGTTTTCACGTGAAAAACCCTGCAGGTGGATTTTGTATCCGTCACGTGAAATTAGTTAAGCATTATAAATAAAGGATTAAATTAATCAATGAGTTAAATTTTCAGAGAATTTAATTTAATTGATTGGTGTTGGTAATTCTAACATGGGGAGTTAAATAAGATGTAATGATAGATTTCGAAATTAAATCGAGGAGTGCAATTACAGATTTTTAGTGGAATAATTTATAATTTATTATGATATGATAATTATTTCATCACCGAATTAATATCATGATTGGAAGCCTCAGTTAATAAATTTGCGGTTCCTACTATGCCTGGTTAACTAATCAATTTTGGAAAGGAAAAGGATTATTTTTAGAAGAAGTAATATTACTGGTCTTCTATATAAAAAGGGTCTTTAATATCAATAAATAAGATTTTTTAATAGGAAAAATTACAAAAAGTAGCATACTTAAGATTATAATTACACTAAATAGCAACACTTTTATAAAATTATAGTTTATAGCAAGAGTAACATTATTTTACTCATTAATTAGGTAAATCAATATTTTACTCTCACCACTTTACATTTTCCTATTTTCACTACACTATTCCACCTCCCCCAAATATAGTCATATCTTTTATCCTTTTTTTTTTCATCTTTTTTTTTTATCATTTATTTTTTTATTTTCTCTCTTCTATTTCTCTTCTTTTTTTTCCATTTTCATTTTTTTTTTAATTTTTCTTTTTTTTCTTTTTCATATTTGAAGATAATTATCTCCATGATTTTTAGGATTTCAAAACAAAACATGTCTTTCACTCTCTTATCTCTATACCTTTTTCCTTGTTAGTTTTTTTTCATCTTATTTTTTTATTTTTTATTTTTTTCTTTCCACTTTGTTTTCTCTCTTCTATTTCTCTTTTTTTTCCTTTTTCGTTTTCTTTTTTTCCTTTCTCATATCTTTTTTTCTTTTTCTATTCTCGTTTTCTTCTTCTTTTTTTTTCTATTTTATTTTGTTTCTTTTTTCTTTTATTTTTACACTTCTATTTTTCTTTCTTCCTTTTTTTTTCTTTTTCACTTCTCTTTTTTTCATTTTTTTATTTTTCTTCTTATTTTCTTTCCGTTTTTTTACTCTTCTATCTCTAACTTTTATTTTTAAAAAGAAAAATATGTATATCACATACACATGATCAAAAAACATATAAAATACATATCCATACAGATCTGGATATGTATTTACAGTACAAAACATACATATGTATTTAGAAATACATATGATATTCATATTAAACAGTAACAAACATAACTATACTACGTATCTTCATATATATTTGCGAAATACAAAGGTGACTTATATAAAATAAGAATACACATATGAATCAGGTATGTATTATGTAAATACATATGCAGAGCTACATGTATTTTATACGGTGTTGGATTTATCTTTGAACTGTACATACTATGTCATTTTAGAGGGTAACATTTGTACTTATTTGTTCTTTTACTGTTTTAAAATATGTATATGTATTTTTTTACTACCTATATGTATATAATTGTCATTTTTGTTATAGAGATTTTGGGCCCTATATGTTTATATATATATGTGAGTCAGATATGTATTTCTGTAAATACATATGTAGATATATATGTATATTTTTTTACCGTAAAATACATATGCAGATCTGTATGTCTATTTATTTTGTATATTTTTTGAATATGTATATATGATATGGATATTTGTCTTTTAAAAATAAAAGATAGAGATAGAAGAGTAAAAAAAAAAAGAAAAAATAGAAAAAACAAAAACAAAAAAATAAAAATCCAAAAGAAAAGAAGTGAAAAGGGAAAAGAAGAAGAAAGAGAAATAGAAATTAGAAATAGAAGCGTAAAAACAAAAGAAAAAAAAATAAAAAAGAAAACAAAAAAAATATTACAAAAGGAAAAAAATGAAAAAATAAAAAATAAAAAATAAATAAAAAATGAAAAAGGAAAAAAAAAGAGAAGTAGAAGAGAGAAAATAAAGTGGAAAGAAAAAATGAAAAAGAAAAAAAGTTAAAATAATAATAAAATGAAAAAACTAACAAGAAAAAATAATTAGAGATATAAGAGAATAATATTTTGAAATTTTGAAGATCATGGAAATAATAATCTTCATATTTGAGTTTGATTTGAAAAAGGAACCTACTAATTTAAATAAGAGTAATTTATGAGAATTTAATTAGATGGGATAATTATTACTTATTTAACTCAACTAATTTGAGTAGAAGAAGGGAAGTAAATCTTATTGTATATGTATTTGTATAGCAACAGTTTACTTAAATACAAAATACAATTTGTTATTTTTCGTAATTATCAAACTGTTACTAGAAAAGTTACAATTAAGACCGTATAGTTGCTAATTCTGAAATTTTCCCTTTTTAATACCATTAAAAGGGTTGAAAACGTTTTTCCCTTAATAGGGCTAATTAAGGAAAAAAAAATATTTTCCCATTTAGTGCCATTAAGGTAGAGATAATGGCTTAAAAATGTTTATCTTTTCCCTTTCCTTCTTCAATGGAAGATTGGGATAAATAAGAGAGTCTTTTTCAGTAAAGTAAGATAATCCTTTTACAATAAAAATAATTCACTTTCCCACACAAGTATTGATTAAAAAAGTTAATCAGGAAGTAGTAGAAGGCAGTAGACCTAGCAAACAAGGTGTTGAACGAACCGTGTGAAAGTTTCGAGAGGTAACTTTTCTGATTTTTATTTTTGTTATGCTATCTAGATATTATGTAAGTTATTGATCCTATAGAATTGTTGCTTTCGCTGTGCATGTTATAACAATTGGTATCAATAGTCTTCTTACATATGCTAGATAATGTAAAAGAAATTATATGATTTCTTGTACATATTTTGGATAGTAATTGTATAAATCATGTTGTTGCTAGCTTCTTTTCATGTTTTTGATATCATGTCATTGCTGGCTGTTTTTCATATTTTTGATGATGTTAGTGATTCCAACAGAATTTAAGTTTATCATCAAGAAAGAATAAAACGAATTTTGCATAGTTTTGTGAAAATTAGTTTTGTAGATTAAGTGCAAAACGATTATGAGTCTCGACTACGACCAACTATAGTCGTTACTCACTGTATGAATGTATGAACAGTAGCAGTAAGGCCAAGCAGTGCAGGAAGCCCTGCTGTCCCTCGCAACAGCTCGGCCAATAATTGCCGATTTGGTCAGTTTTGGAGTTTTTTAGATTTTTGACGAACTTTGAATGACCTGAAATTTGGTATGTTTATTGGAAATCACCCACTGAACAATACACACAATAAACTATGATCCATACCACTTTTTGGACATTCGGGGTCGTTTTGATTAGTTTTTGGGCGTTTTTATGTTTTCGAAAAAATTAAAAATTCTGAAAAAAATTATTTTTTGCAAACCAGTGGTAATAGGGATAATTCCTTATGATTCCCAGTGGTTAATAACAGTACATAATGTGAGTTTACATGTTGGCATCGGTTATCTTCCCCATCGGATAAACTTGTATATTGTAACACTGTTTTATAGTCTTTTGTTTTTTATGACTTGTATTAACTTTCCAACTAAGTTACATGTTGGTTCAATGGTATAGAGACTTATGAAATGTGATATTTATCTAACTTAAATCAACAGTTGACTCTCAAACTGAGTTGGTTCTGTTTCATTTAAGAGATAAAATATCTGACATTACATGTATATTTGCTTAAATTGTTAAGTTCCTCTTACGATTCTAACTGTTTATGAGCATGGTTATATGTGTATATTTTTGAAGAATTTTATTATTCTGCAACAAGTCTAGTGATTTATTTTTAATTTGATTATACAACAGATTAACCATGTCTTCATTCAATCAATTAACTTCTATCCTAAATCAAAATAAATTAGAAGGTCCTAACTATGTGGAATAGAAGCATAATTTGGATATTGTTCTTACTGCTAAGGGCTTTGAATTTGTGCTAGTTGAAGAATGTCCTGTTAAGTCGGATGAACTCACTGATGATGATATTAAAGCCTACGATAAGTGCGTTAAGGCTGATGAGATGGCAAGGTGATATATACTTGCCTCTATGGCAAATGTGTTACAACATCAACATCAGTCCATGACTACTGCTTACGATATGCTTGAATCTCTCAAAGAGATATTCGGAGAGCAAAATCATTTTGCAAAGCAGACAATCATGAAAGCTCTTTTGGCCCCACAAATGGTTGAAAGAACTTCGGTAAAGGAGCATGTTCTTAAAATGATGAGTCTATTAAACGAGCTGGAAATTCTTGGTGCGGTTATTGATAAGGAGTCTCAGGTTGAGATGGTCCTACAGACTCTGCCAGATAGTTTTCAAGAGTTTCGCTTGAATTATAATATGAATAAGATGGACTTATCTCTTGTGAAACTATTGAATGAGCTGCAAGCGGCAGAATCTATCATTAAGCAATAAGCTCCTCCTGTGGCGTTGATGGTTGACAAACCTTCGTCTTCGACTTCTAAGACAAAAGGCGAAAAGAAAAAGAAGAAGAAGCCTCATAAGGTTCCAGGTACTAATGGTGGTGTGGCTAAGCCTAAGGGCAAATTCTATCATTGCAAGCAACTTGGTTATTATAAGAAACAGTGTCCCGACTACATAGCTCAGATGTAGAAACAAGGTACATTTTTTCATATGTTGTTAAAACAATTTTAGCGGCTATTTCTACCCAATTTTGGGCTATAGATTCGGGAGCCACTAATCATATCTGCACATCCTTACAGGGGTTTCAGGAAACACGATGCCTAAGTGAAAATGAACTGAACGTGTTTCAAGCAAATGGGGAACCAACACCAGCCTTAGCTATAGGAAATATTTCTATTTCATTTAGTAGTTCTAGAGTTTTAAAACTGAATAATGTTCTTTACGTATCTTCTATAAAAAGGAATTTACTTTTAGTTTCAACAATAATGGTTGCTGGTTTCAATATTTATTTTACTAATAATTGTGCAATTATTAAGTTTAATAAGCATTTATTATTTTTGCTCCTAGAATACATGATTTTTTTGTATTTGATATTTTTCATGATATGCTACAAAAAATGAAACTTAATAATGTTGATCAAACACATAAAAGAAAACGTATTTCGGAATTGAGTGAAACATACTTATGGCACTTACGTCAAGGTCATATAAATATAAATAGGATCTCACGGTCGGTTTCTGATGGACCTTTGAGTTCATTGAAAGGGGAGGCACTTCCAACTTGTGAATCTTGTTTAGAAGGTAAAATGACCAAGAGACATTTTTCTTCCAAAGAAAATAGAACCGGTAATAAGTTAGAATTAATTCATACTGATTTGTGTAGTCCAATAAATATACAAGCAAGAGGTGGTTTTGAGTATTTTGTGACTTTCATAGATGATTACTCGAAATATGAATACATTTATTTGTTGCGCCATAAATCTAAATGCTTTGAAAAATTCAAAGAATTTAAGATGAAAACGGAAAAGCGACATAACAAACATATCCATATGTTACAATCTGATGGTGGTGGTTAATACCATTCTGCGGAATTCATTAAATACTTATCAGAATCAGGAATTACATCTTACTATTCTGCTTCGGGAACACCACAATAAAATGGTGTGGCAGAACGTCGAAATAGAACTCTTATGGAAATGACTAGATCAATGTTAAGTTATTTAGATTTACCCTTTTCTTTTTTGGGGTAATGCATTAAAAACTGCAAATTATATTCTAAACTTGATTCCTTCAAAATCAATATCTTTAACCCCATCTGAATTGTGGAGTGGGCAAGCCTAGCCTACGACATATTCGGGTTTGGGGTTGTCTAGCATATATGCTAAAAGAAAAAACTGATAAGTTGGAATCTAGGACAGAAGTGTGCGCTTTTATTGGATATCCAAAAGGAACAAAAGGGGGTTTATTTTACTTTCCTAAGGAACAGAAGGTAATTGTTTCGACAAATGCCAGATTTCTTGAAAAGGATTATTTAATGAACCACGTTCCTAGAAGTGAAATTGTTTTACAGAAATTAAGAAATAGAATAACGAATAATGAAACACAAGAACAAATTCCAAAAACTATTATTGACCTACCATTGCATCCACGTAGTGGGATAAATATCAATAGGAAAGAGGTTGCACAAGAGCAAATACTTGACATTACACTACCTCAAAGTAGTGGGAATAACGTCGAGCAGCCTGCAATTGTGGAGGAAAACGTTCAGGATAATGTCGAGGAACCTGTCATAGTACAGGAAGACATTGAGGGTGTTCAAAATTTAGTTCCAAATGAAGCAGATCCTGTAGTGACTAGTCATCGTAGTGGGAGAATTATTAGAAAACCTTTACGGTTTGCATCTTGGGATAATTGTATGATAGAATCCCTGAGGAGCCTAATATGGAATCTCTTAATTACTTTGAAAATCTGAAATAGAGTCTATGTATTCCAATCAAGTCTGGAAACTTGTAGAATCACGTACGGAAGTCAAACTCATTGCATGTAGATGGATCTATAAGAAAAAGAGTGGTGTGGCTGGAAAAGCGCAATTTTTTAAGGCTAGGCTTGTTGCGAAAGGATTTACTAAAAAAGAAAGAACTGATTATGAGGAAACTTTTTCGAAGGTAGCTATGCTTAAATCCATTAGGATTCTCAAATCTATTGCTTCTCATTATGATTATGAGATTTGGCAAATGGATGTCAGTACGGCTGTCCTAAATGGAAGTCTTAATGAGTGCATTTATATGTGTCACGACCCGAACTAGGGACTGGCCATGACAGACATCCCAAACCATGAAGGCCCGAAACGCCCTTCTCTATCTGGTAATCATGCATAACATTTATATAATAAAAGAAGACGCGGAAACATAATCTACTACGGAAAACATGGTCAATTCTGAATTCAACATAAGTATGGAAACTATAAATCAACTACATCTAAATAAACTTTGATTCAGTCTGTGAAATCTCTACTACATGAAAATCTGACAACTGTTTGAAACTGGGACAAGGCCCCCAGTAGACCAAAACTGAAATAAGTGACATAATCTGAAAAGGTAGGCCTTTTGGAATAGAGAAGGCTCACCACTACACAATCTGATTAGCTGTCTGAATTATCTACTGCTTATCTGGACCCCTAGACTGAGTCTCAGAACCTGAGAGGTAGGGGGAAGGGGGTCAATACAGATGTACTGGTACGCAGAGCATATGTAAAATAATCATTTATTATTCAACATATATGAAAGAAATTTTAAACAATTCATAAGTATATCAAATAGTAAGAATTCACATGGGCATTTTAAAGACTCTGTAAAAATCATCTCAACTCTGAGAAATCTGTGTTACTTCTGTTCTAGGTGGTATACTCTACAACTCTAAAAAATTCCATGGGCTATATGGAAACTGCCATTAACTCGGCAGCGAAGCCCCCAACCTAAGTGTGACACAAGGGTCAGAGTCTCTGAATCTACTACGCCACACGGTCATCGCCAGCGTATGATAATAATCTACCCATATCGGCAAATATGGTTTCAGGCTAAGAGTTGCTTGAACTCGCGCCTTCTTCGGGTAACCACCTAACCCTCTTTAAGCCCCTTTTTAAAATCTATTAAAACATGAAGTATCTAAAATATACTCCGAAAACATGCTTTGAAAACATACTCTAAAAACATACTCTGAAAACATAATCTGTTATGGCATAAATACATATGGTAACGTCATACCATTGACTTGCAAGTCACATCTCTAAGCCATTATTAGTCTATCATAAATCTCTGTATTCAAAACACAAGTTTGAGACCAGCATTTCAATAATTCAATTTAATGAATCTTTTTTCTCAAACCTCATGTAAACATATGCAATTCTTTCTCATACACACAAAAATATAATGATATCAACAAACACCCTCTCAACAATTCCAATTCATGTTCACATGCCAGGATATTGCAAAAACATCTTTCAAATCACAAAACCATAATTTTTAATTCAATACAAGAGAGGGAGTTCATAATTTATACTCTCAACAATCTTAAAACTCAAATTCATACATACACATATATATGTAAATCAGTTTAGGGGAAAATACCACAAGGCCAAAGCAATAGTAGCATTGAAACTTTCGAAATGTATAATCAATATATAGTTTTCAAAACCCCCATAAAATATACGCATCAAAACCTTTAAATCATGCTTTAACAATTTCAAGCCCATGTAGTTTTTATGATAAAACCCATGTACCTCGATTATGAAGAATAATGGCTGATCCTTGAAGTCTACGGTTTGAGGGTTCCAAATCTCCGATTAATTTCAAAAAACCACGGTTGAATCTTGAGTTTCTTGGAGGAGAAGTATATGAACTAGGGTTTTTATTTTGAGAAAAATCTTGAGAATGTCATATATTCTGCTTGTAGAGGTCTTAATATACTATTTGGACGTTTTAAGAGGCTTGGAGAAAGTCCAAATTACCCTTGTTAACTTCTGAACGAAACTAGAAAAAATTAAACTGGGAACCCAATTTTATGGGACATCGCGATGCGCCACTATCGCGGTGGCTCACTGAAAATTGACGAATGAGAAATTGGGATCCTCCACGATGCGCCACTATCGCGAGGTCCTACTGGAATTTGACAATTGCTAATTAAACCCTCGCCGCAATGCGCTAAACACCAGAATGACAATGTTTTACAACTAGCACATAAAATAGCCATAACTTCTTCACCGAGTGTCTGTTTTGGATGAATCTTATATCGATGTAAAGCTTATTCAGTCATCTACGTAATGAAAAGTTGAAAACTAAGGGATTCCACAGGGAAATAAGTATAAATAATTCTAGAAGCCAATGCTTGATATTTTAGGGACAAAATTTAGCTAAGAAAAACTTTGGGGCATCACAATATCCCCTTCTTGGGAACATTCATCCCCGAATGTTGACGCAGGATACAAACAAGTCTAATTTCAAGCATACTAAAGCATAAACAGAATAAGGCATGGATTGTACCCTCTATTTCATCATCCATTAGATAAAAAAGGTTTGGGTATCTAGCTTTCATGTCAACTTCTGATTCCCAAGTCACTTCTTCAATTTTTTGGTTTCTCCACAACACTTTAACTGAGGCTATCTCTTTGTTCCTCAATGTTCTAACTTGGCGATCCAAAATCTCTACATTCTCTTCTTCTTAGGATAAGGAGTCTGTCACTTTGATTTCTTCAATAGGCAATACTAATGAATGGTCCCTAATACACTTTTTCAACATGGATATGTGAAATACTGGATGAACGGAACCCAAACTTACAGGTAACTCTAACCCATACACAACTTCACCTATCCTTCTCATAATCTGGTATGGTCCTATATAGCGAAGACTCAACTTACCTTTCTTTCTGAATCTCATGACTCCCTTCATAGGAGAGACTTTAAGAAATACCCAATCACCAACCTCAAACTCTAAGTCTCTTCTCCTTACATCAGCGTAAGACTTCTGGAAACTCTGAGCTGTCTTGAGTTGTTCTCTAATAATTTTCACATCCTTCATCGCCTGATAAAAATGGTCAGGCCCAAACAATTGGGTCTCTCCCACTTCATACCACCCTATAGGCGACCTACATCTCCTCCAATACAAGGCCTCAAACGGAGCCATCTTAATACTGGCATGATAGCTATTATTATATGCAAACTCTATTAATGGCAAGTGCTCTACCCAACTACCTTTAAAATCAATCACGCAGGCCCTCAACATATCCTCAAGAGTCTGGATGGTGTGCTTAGCTTGCCCATCTATCTGAGGGTGGAAAGCTGTGCTCAAATACACTTGGGTACCTACACCCCTTTGAAATGATCTATAAAACTGTGAAGAAAACTGTGTACCTCTGTCAGATATGATGTACACAGGTGCCTTAGTCAACCCGAAGGACATGACTAAATGGAATAATTTGTCCTAACAGGTAGAAAGTGAGTTGACTTGGTCAGCCGATCCACAATCACCCAAATGGAATCATACTGGTTTTGGGACCTCGGAAGTATTGTAATAAAGTCTATATTAATCATCTCCCACTTTCACAAAGGCAAAGCTATCTCTTGAGAAGAACCTCCTTGCCTCAAATGTTCTACTTTAACTTGTTGTCAATTCAAACACTTGGCAACATAGTTAGCCACGTCACGCTTCATATTATTCCACCAATAAATGGTTTTCAAATCCTGATACATGTTAGTAGAGCCAGGGTGAACAACATACCTCGACGTGTGAGCTTCGTCAAGGATTCTCTTCCTCAGACTATCTACATCTGGCACATACAACCTACCCTGGTATCTCAAAATATCATCACCACCAATTTCAAATGACATTACCTTTTGTTGAGCCACATCTTTCTTGATCTACATCAAGATGGGATCTTCAACCTGCTTCTCTTTAACTTCTGCGCAAAGGGAATATTTAGCTATCTCGTGAACAACCACTCCTCCATCCTCGAAATCCAAAAGTCGCAAGTAGGTGAATATCCTTCACCATCTCCCTCTTCTCTTTCTCAACATGAGAAATACTTCCTTTAGAAAACCTGCTGAGGGCATCGGCTACCATATTTGCCTTGCCCGAATGATAGTGCAGACTCATGTCATAGTCTTTTAAAAGTTCCAACCACCGCCTCTGCCTGAGATTCAATTCTTTCTATGAGAAAACATACTGAAAACTCTAGTGGTCATTAAATACATCAACATGTACCCCATACAAATAGTGCCGCCAGATCTTAAGTGCAAAAACCACAGCCGCTAACTCCAAGTCATGAGTAGGGTAGTTCCATTTGTGCACCTTCAACTGCCTAGATGCATAAGCTACTACCTTACCGTGCTGCATAAGAACACACCCAAGTCCCAATCAGGACGCACCACAGTATACAATAAAATTTTCTGTACCCTCTGAAAGAGTCAGAACAGGATCAGTAGTCAACCTGTCTTTCAACTGCTCAAAAATATTCTCACAACAGTCAGACCACAAAAACTTCACCTTTTTTGAGTCAAATTAGTAAGTGGTGCAGCTATGGAAGAAAAACTCTCGACGAATCTTATGTAATAACTCACCAAACCCAAGAAGCTCCGAATGTCAATTGGAGTCGTGGGTCTGGGCCATTTTCTCACTGCCTTAATCTCTTGGGGATCAACCTTAATCCCCTTACTAGACACAACATGCCCCAAGAACGCAATAGCATTCAACCAGAATTCACACTTCAAAAATTTTGCATACAAATTATGATCTTTAAGGGTCTGAAGGATGATTCAAAGGTGATTGGCATGGTCCTCCTCGCTCTTAAAATATACCAAAATGTCATCAATGAATACAATGAAAAATAGATCCAGAAACTTATGAAAAACCCTATTCATTAAATCTATGAAAGCTGCAGGGGCCTTAGTCAACCCGAAGGACATGTCTAAAAATTCATAATGGTCGTATCTGATGTTGGGCGTATTTACACGCCTAAAGCACCATAATTTACCCATGTTATAGCTAAGTTTTGAGGATAAAATATATAATTCCTTCACTTTTAGTCCATTTTCCTGTAAGTAAGCTAACCTATGTGATTAGCATGTTTTTCAGGTATTAATGATGAAGATTTCAGCACTTTGTGGACCTTTGGGCAGCAAAGAAAAACTTCACATAAGAGGGAAGGCAGCTTTGGAAAGCTTATGGACTGAATGTGACGCATGGCGAATTTGTCCCGGGCAAAAGTAGTATTTTTAAATACTTAGGGGTGCAGCAGTAACTTAGTAGGACTAGGACAAGGAGGTTATAAAAACCTTATTTGCTGAATTTTTCAGCATTCATTGATTCAATCATTATTCAGTTTACAGATTCTGTAAGTCTAACACAGAGAAACACGCTACACTTGGGAAAATGGCAAGAGAGAAAAAACGTCAATCTCTTCTTTGACGTTAAAATCATCCCATCGCGAAGATTATTCTAGTTGTGGTATGATGATTAAGCCTATTGTGATTTCCGTTACACTCATGAGTAGCTAAACTTCTCTGTTAGGGTTATGGAAACCTTGTGAGATACTATCTATTGCTATGAGTTTGTGAATTCTTGATGTGTATGCTACTTATATCATTACTCTCTTCGTTTTAATTAAATTCTCATGGTTGCAAACATCGAGAATATGCCAGTATAACATTAACTTGTTCGAGAGAAAAGTTACGTGTCTGGAAAAGAGAGTATGACAAGGAAATAGGGCTACCAACCCCTGTTTACACGTTAATGCCTTAACCGGATTAACTTCTTGGAGAATTTGTACCGTTAGTTATACACTTTAGGCTCGAGAGAGTTAAAGTGAAATAATCCTTGATGGTTGAGAAACACTAGGATTTACCATTAGAATACGAATCTCTATAAGTGCATGCATGTCTAAATTCCGCATTACTCATAGTTAATTGATACGTAGAACTCATAAGGTGGACATAACCCTAACTTATTATTCTCTGTGATTAAATCTTACTAAACAAAGCATTCCGGTTTTACTTCAATATTATTAGTTCACTCCATCATCAAAACCCCCCTTTCCGTGGAATTTTCGACCAACAGTCTACTAATAGTTGCAACACTTAGTGACCAAGTATTCCCTGTGGGATTCGACACCCAACCCAGTTGGGTTATATATTTGACAGCGACCACTTACACTTTCTAACGAGAGCTGTAGTTTGGGCGTTATCAAATTTTGGCGCCGTTGCCGGGAATATGGTTGTCAACTAAGTTTGTGATAGTTAATAGACCCTTTGGTCAAAAATTCTATAATTTTACTTTTTGTTTGTTATTTTTGTTTTATTCAGGTTCTGTTGAGTGCATGCCAAATACACGAAGATCTGGTCAGCCATTATTACCCATAAATCCTGAACCGCAACTTATTGGCAGAATGGATACACAACGTGACATCGAAAGAAGGGCTGCTCAACAGGAGCAGGCTAGATTAGCTGCATTGGCAGCCACTCAAGTGCATCAACAGAATATTGATAACCCAGGTCGAGCAACAAATCCTGATGATAAGGACCTGGGTGATGATGAGTTGTTAAACCCAAGGCGTGCAGATGAGGTGGCAGCGCCTGTGAACAAGAGATATCGTCAAGCCAGAATGAGACCTGACCACCGAGCTGTGCAGGTTCCTTTTGATGATGATGATGACGATCTGGATGAATCTGGTGCCACAGGGGCTATTCTTCCTCCGCCCTTGGCACCCGGAGCCAAGTTCAATATCACTAGCACTATGATTCAGCTATTGCAGCTCAAGGGATTATTTGGTGGACTTGCAGGCGATGATCCAAATATGCATATGGTCAATTTTATCTCAACATGCAAGTTGTTTGACAATCCAGGAGTTGGACAGAATGCAATTCGGCTGCGCTTATTTCTATTGTCTCTATCTGGAGAGGCAACTCTATGGTTGAACGGGCTAACTCCTGATTCTATTTCTAATTGGAGGCAATTGAAAGATGCTTTCCTAGAAAGATTCTTTCCGCCATCCAAGAGAGCACAATTGAGAGATGAGATCAGCAATTTTCGACAGCTTCCAACTGAAGCTCTCCACGAAACATGGGAGAGGTTCAAGAAGAAGCTGATGCGGTGCCCAAATCATCAAATGACCAATATCCACTTGATGGAGATATTATACAGGGCTTTGAATTCGGTGACTAAGCCAGTGGTTGATAATGCTGCAGGTGGGTCATTCATGGACCTTACTTTTATTGAGGCAAGTGATATGCTAGATCGTATGATAAAGCAGAGCAGAGCTTGGTATACTAGGGATTCTGAGGTAGCAAGCTCTACTATATCTATTGGCATGACTGCAGCGCAAAGGCGAAGACAAGAGGAACGCGACCAAAATATGGCTCACATGAAAACATAGATGGACCTTCTTACCAAGAACTTATTATCAGGGAAGACAGAAAAGGTCAAGGCCGTTAAATCGCAAGGAAGAGAGGAATCTGATTCTGAGGAAGAAGCTAACTACTTGAATAATCAGGGGGGTTTCCGAGGCAATGCCCAAGGAAACCAAGGTCGGAACTATTATGATAAATCAGGATATAAGGACCGTGATCAAGGTAGTTGGAAGAATAAGACTGACAGGAGTGGTTTGTATGTTCCTCCTAGAAATCGTGAGGCTGTGGCGTCTGGCTCTGGGAAGATGTCCATGGAAGATATGATGGCTAAGCTGTTGAAAGGAGTGGAGGCAACCAACATGGGCGTAAATGAGGTAAAAAATGATTTGTTATCAATAAATCAATTGGTTGACTCGCATTCTACTGCAATAAAACAGCTGGAGCAACAATTGAGCCAACTTTCAGCGACATTTAATCAAAGAAAGGCTGGCACTTTACCTAGTGACACTGTGCAAAATCTATGGAATGACGGATCATGTATGGCTATTACTACCAGGAGTGGTAAGGTGTTGGAAAATCCATCCAAAGGCAAACAGGTGGTTGATGATACAGCAGAGAATGTTAGTGAAGCAGATTGTGATGATGCTGTTGAAGCTGAAGAGAACATTCATGATGTTACCTCTAGATGTCTGCAGCATGAAAAGATAGATAATCGAAAGCAAGATAAAAAGGAAGTGGTGGAGAAAACTATTCCCCTTCCACCACCACTTTTTCCTCAGAGACAAAAGAAGAAAGCTGATGATACAAGGTTCAGTAAATTTATGACTACGTTAAAGCAGCTGACTATTAATGTTCCTTTGGTGGAGGCGCTGGAACAGATGCCTGGGTACGCCAAATTCATGAAGGACCTTTTGACGAAGAAGCGGGTAGCAAGCTATGAGCTGGCAGATAATGTTCATCATTGCAGTGCAATCGCTACAAGATCGTTAGTTCAGAAGAAGACAGATCCTGGTGCCTTCACTATTCCTTGCACGGTTGGATCTTTGGATTTTGCTAAGGCATTGTGCGATCTGGGAGCTAGCATCAATTTGATGCCGCTATCTATTTATAGAAAGTTGGGGTTGGGCGATCCTATACCAACCAATATGCGACTTGTGATGGCAGATAGGTCGGTAAAATAACCTGTTGGTATCTTATATGATGTATCGGTGAAGGTGCCTACATTCATTTTTCCTGCAGACTTTGTGATCTTGGACTGCGAGGTGGATTCTTAAGTTCCCATAATCTTGGGACGCCCTTTCCTCGCAACTGGAAGTGTGTTCATTGATTTAAGAGCTAATGAGCTTTTATTTTGGATGAATGACGAAGTGGTTCATTTTGATGTATGCAAATCGATGAAGCAGACTAGAGATATGAATGTGTTCTCTGTAGCTGATGTTTATCATGAGGATGAGAAAGAATTATCTGTAGAGAAGCAGCTTACTGTTGAGCCATTGTCTGCTGTGCTTTTGAATTTTGAGCGTGAGGAGGTTGAAGAATATGAAGAAACTGTTTGTGCTCTAATAGGAATAAGGTCCTATTCTCATGCTCCTAAGAAGCTGGACCTTGATCTCAAGAATCGACCGTCACCAACAGCGAAGACTTCCATTGCAGAGCCACCAGTGCTAGAATTGAAAGAGCTCCCCAGTCATCTCAAGTATGCGTTCTTGGGAAGTGGAACTACACTTTCGGTGAATGTTGCGGCTGATTTAGGTGAACAACACGTAGAGGCTCTCATCTCTGCTCTGAAGAGGTACAAGAGAGCTATTGGTTGGACCATTGATGATATAATTGGTATCCCTCCTGGGATATGTATGCACAAGATTCATCTCGAAGAAGATTGTGTACCTACAATTAAGCATCAGCATCGTCTGAATCTATTCAGAAAATGATGGACCATATATCTCGATGAAGTCTAAGTAATCGAGATAACTATGTCGTGCCGCGACAATAAATCAAGCGCTAGATGGGAGGCAACCCATCGTTTTTAATTGTTTTGTTTTACTAGGAGTTTGTTTTGTTAAATAAAAATCCAAAAAGAAGAGTCGAGCCACGAACAAAACTAAGGCGCTTGGTGGGAGGCAACCCATCGTTCTAATCGTTTTTGTTGTTTTTGAGTAAGTGTAGGTGCAAGACGTATAAAGGAGGAGATTGGTCTCAAATTTTGATTTGAAAGAAAGCCATGTTAAAGGTGGTAAGTTAGGAATGAAGGAGCAAAGGCTATCGGTTAGTCAATGCCTATGCAAATCTAGGCAATGGACAAGGCAAGGCCTATGCTAATCTAGGCAATAGCATAAGCGCCGCCTATGCCCAACTAGGCAAAGCTAAAGGCACCGCCTATGCCATTGCCTATGCTCTATGAATCAACAAGGCTATAGCATAGGCACCGCCTATGCTCAACTAGGCGATAGCATAGGCGCCGCCTATGCCCAACTAGGCAAAGCATTAGGCACCACCTATGCCAAGCATAGGCAAAGCAGTAGGCGCCGCCTAACCTTCCCAAATCTCTCAAAACTTTTCTTTTTGCTCATCTAACCTTGCAAGATCATCTTCCGAGTCCATCACTAAGTAAGTTCTTCTTTTATATTCCGTAAGTTGTTACAATATTACGCTTATAATGGTATTTTAGATTTTCAAGTGGTGTTGGTGATTAGAATGTGGTTGATTTGTTATGATACATCTAGTTGAGTGAAAGAATAAGTGTGGGTGTTCTTGACTTGGTTCCGACTTGTATTTGATTGTTATACACTGTCATCTTTTTGAGGAATCAAAATGGTAAAGTTAATTGCATACTCTTCAAAGTTGAAAGCTTGAATGTTTGAATGACTCGTTCATCGAGATAAAGATCATGATTGAATACAAGCATGAGATGTTGTGATTCTTTCTATGCCATAACTTGATACGATCTCTATGTAGTAGTCTTGTTCAAAAGGTGCATTAATCCAAACATGAAAGTATAGTCAAGATTACATGAAATAGAGTTGGAAAGGATAGTTAAGATGACATGAAAGTATGACTGTGCTAAACATGTTGTTGGAACATATCGCCTAAATGTATGTCGATGAAGTCTGAGTAATCGACATCACTCACTTAATTAGTTTGTGCCAACAAATTAAGTGTGGGGTGGTGCCACTACTGCTTGTTTGTTGATTAAATCTTTTGAGATGAGCTAACATGAATCCATTTTAATCTCAGGTAGCATGGAACCAAAAGGACGACAAGGGAAAGAAAAAGTGTCCACCTCACAGAAAGGTCAGAAAAGGGGAAGAAAAGAGCAAGCTAAATCCTCCTCGCTGCAAATACCTCGATGCACTTTCGGGATAAGGTGGGTCCTAGAGGAGGAAGGAAAGGAGTGGTACAAGAACAACAAAGTGAAAAAATATGTTCACGTGGAGTTGATACAAAAGGAGAGTCTGGCGAAGAGAGAACCTCACATTTTGGCTAAAATCATGGCGCTACATCTTGATTTCATTTTCTGAGATATGGGAGAATGCAATCTTGATCTAACGCGAGAGTTCTATGCCAATTGGTCCCCAAAGATTATCGAAAGTGAAGTGAAGATTTGGGGCCAAGTCTTGCAACTGAATGCGGAGTTTTTCAACACCTTTCTGGGTTTTCCATCTGTAGATCCATCACTGCTCAAGGAGCTTTATCACAGACCTCCGTACAGGGCAATCAGACACACACTGTGTGGAACTAGATCAATGGCACATTGGAATCATCACAAGGATACCGGTCGGCACAATACCTTCCCGTATGCTTTCCTAAACGGAGAAGCTCGTATATGGTTGAGGATAGTCAACTCTTGCCTCATTCCTGGGACACAGTACACAAAGATCACACAAGATAGAGTATGCTTGGTGTACGCTCCGATGACTAATATTCCCATCAACATTGGTGCAGTTATACGATTGTCAATGCGTAAGGCTAGGCTGCACAAGAGGTCCCATTTCAGCTTTGGCAATTTGTTGACTGCAATATTGAGGAAGGAGCACATTGAAGAGGAACCTGCAGATCATAAGATTTTGCACAACCCGAAGAAGGTTGATCTGACAAAGGTTAAAGATCCTGAAACTGGGCATGGCGTCAACCTGACCACTGCAGAAATACATGCTCGGGATGAAAGTTTCTTTCGCCATCTATATGGCATGACTCGGTTTACCATGATGAGTGGGGGTCGAATTCCGACTGATGCAGAGCTCCAGCAGTTGGATTACGACTACCTGATGAATGAGCATGCGCGGGCTATGTGCGGAGTAGGGGTACATTTTGAGGAACCTCTCGATGATGACGTGTCGACTAATGATGATCGCCGAATGCCAGACTCAGACGTGGAGGAGAACTCTGATGACGACGACTCTGATGATGATTTCGATGCAAGGGGTATGACCCCATACATAGAGGAGGAGTCCGACTAATCAAGTTTTCCTTATTTATTTTCCACTGAGGGCAGTGTGTCCCGTCTAAGTGTGGGGTGCTGGTATTTGTATGCTGTATTTCTTTGCCTACATTTATTCTTGTTTTTGACATTTAGTCATAGTTAGTAGTTAGTAGTTAAATTTTCAATTTTTTTTTTGATTTTGCATGAAGTGCATGAAATTATTCTGATAGATGGCATGGTATTATGACAAGAGTTGTGCTAAAATCATTACTATTGAGACATTTAAGCTCTAACTGTGAATCACTGTGTGATAAGTGTGTGGTTTAATTCATTCATCTGTTGGGTCAAGAGTCTATACTGCTCCCAATAAAGTTGACCATGTGCCTTGTGTGTGTGAGGTTGTAGTATATTCTGTGTTGTGACTGATGCTAGAACTTGCCTGGTGTGTGTGTAAAGCAAAATAATGAGTGTGAGTCTAGGAGATGATTTAGGCATTTCTTTGGCAGCCTGTGATTGTTTACTTTTTTTTACCTACCCTTGTACATTATCCTAGTTAACCCCCCTTTGAGCCTTTAGCTATTTTCTTTGACAGCCTCATATGTA
This sequence comes from Capsicum baccatum var. pendulum, assembly GCA_030864225.1. Taxonomy (NCBI): domain Eukaryota; kingdom Viridiplantae; phylum Streptophyta; class Magnoliopsida; order Solanales; family Solanaceae; genus Capsicum; species Capsicum baccatum. The sequence goes on from CM061552.1 coordinate 293,930,533, forward strand.
GCCTAATCCATTTTTTTTCAAGACCATAATTTGATCCAAATTCCTAAGCGCTTTAAATTATAGAGTCATGTGAAAAAATAAGAGGAAATTGGGTGAGAGTGATGCCTCAGAGTGTATTGGTATTTGAAATTGCTGTGAAAAAGAGTGGCTATCATAGAGGTGTTTTATATATAAAAAAGAAATAATAGAAAAGAAAAAAATATAGAGAGTTGTATATTCTCATCTTTGTGTTTCTAATTAAATAACAAAATAGGTGAAAAGGGGTGGTAGATGAAAAGAAAGGTAGAAGGGTTGTTAAAAGATAGTGCGAATGGCATAATGTGATGTAGTAAAGCGCTTAGGGAACATAGTCACTATTTCTGGCCAAAATAGTCCTACCTGTCCCTTAGCCTACATTACAACCCTGTAAAGACCTATTTGATCCTAAGCTTAGCATTTTGATATTAGTGGAGCATTACACTAAGGGCAAGCCTATGGTCATCAGTTGCAACATAAGAATTCTTTGTGAGAGTGAGAGCAAGGAGAATCTTGTACCCATGTTTCGAAAAATGCAAAACTTGTGAGTGATTATGGGTGATATCTTGTGTGAGACACACATGGTTGATGAGTTTTGGGTAGTGTTATATGATTCTCTATGGCTTAACTTGTGGATACGAATTAACCATCATCACGAGTCTATGTTGGAGGGTGAATTGTTTCTAGGAGTGATCAAGAAACCTACTATTTGTTAATAATTGATGTGCATGTCTTGTTGAGCATTTTGTGTTACTATTGTGAAATTCTAGTTAGGGATAAATTTTGTGTTGCTATTGTGAAATTCTGGTTAGGTGTTTGCATGGACGAAATATTTTATTCGAGGATGAACAAAGCTTTAAGTGTGGGGTGGTGATATTGGGCGTATTTACACGCCTAAAGCACCATAATTTACCCATGTTATAGCTAAGTTTTGAAGATAAAATATATAATTCCTTCACTTTTAGTCCATTTTCCTGTAAGTAAGATAACCTATGTGATTAGCATGTTTTTCAGGTATTAATGATGAAGATTTCAGCACTTTGTGGACCTTTGGGCAGCAAAGGAAAACTTCACATAAGAGGGAAGGCAGCTTTGGAAAGCTTATGGACTGAATGTGACGCATGGCGAATTTGTCCCGGGCAAAAGTAGTATTTTTAAATACTTAGGGGTGCAGCAGTAACTTAGTAGGACTAGGAAAAGGAGGTTATAAAAACCTTATTTGCTGAATTTTTCAGCATTCATTGATTCAATCATTATTCAGTTTACAGATTCTGTAAGTCTAACACAGAGAAACACGCTACACTTGGGAAAATGGCAAGAGAGAAAAAACGTCAATCTCTTCTTTGACGTTAAAATCATCCCATCGCGAAGATTATTCTAGTTGTGGTATGATGATTAAGCCTATTGTGATTTCCGTTACACTCATGAGTAGCTAAACTTCTCTGTTAGGGTTATGGAAACCTTGTGAGATACTATCTATTGCTATGAGTTTGTGAATTCTTGATGTGTATGCTACTTATATCATTACTCTCTTCGTTTTAATTAAATTCTCATGGTTGCAAACATCGAGAATATGCCAGTATAACATTAACTTGTTCGAGAGAAAAGTTACGTGTCTGGAAAAGAGAGTATGACAAGGAAATAGGGCTACCAACCCCTGTTTACACGTTAATGCCTTAACCGGATTAACTTCTTGGAGAATTTGTACCGTTAGTTATACACTTTAGGCTCGAGAGAGTTAAAGTGAAATAATCCTTGATGGTTGAGAAACACTAGGATTTACCATTAGAATACGAATCTCTATAAGTGCATGCATGTCTAAATTCCGCATTACTCATAGTTAATAGATACGTAGAACTCATAAGGTGGACATAACCCTAACTTATTATTCTCTGTGATTAAATCTTACTAAACAAAGCATTCCGGTTTTACTTCAATATTATTAGTTCACGCCATCATCAAAACCCCCCTTTCCGTGGAATTTTCGACCAACAGTCTACTAATAGTTGCAACACTTAGTGACCAAGTATTCCCTGTGGGATTCGACACCCAACCCAGTTGGGTTCTATATTTGACAGCGACTGCTTACACTTTCTAACGAGAGGTGTAGTTTGGGCGTTATCAGTATCTTGTTTGGAAAGTTGTTTTGGGAATATCTAATTCTCTAACTTTCAATTGGAGATATCCCGAACGAAGGTCTATCTTTGAAAAAACATTTAGCACCCTGAAGTTGATAAAAAAGATCATCAATCCTAGGAAGGGGATATTTATTTTTAATCATGACCTTATTCAACTGGCGGTAATCTATGCACATACGAAGGCAACCATTTTTCTTTTGCACGAAAAGTATAGGTACACCCCAGGGAGACACACTGGGGTGGATAAAACCTTTATCTAGAAGATCTTCTAGCCATTTTTTCAACTCTTTTAGCTCTGCAAGAGCCATCCTATATGTTGGAATACAAATAGGATGGGTATCTAGCAATAAATTAGTACCAAAATCTATCTCCCTATCAGGTGGTATTCCTGGGAGATCATCTGGAAAGACTTCTAGGAATTTATTCACTACGGGGACAGACTGAAGAGGAAGACTTTCGGTATTAGAATCTTGAATCCAAATAAGATGATACAAGCAACCTTTGGAAATAAGTTTACGGGCCCTGAGATAAGATATGAAATGCCCTCTAGGTGCTAGAGAATGTCCCTCTCATTCTATCATCGACCCATTCAAAAAAGAAAAGGTGACTCTTTGGGTCCTACAATTCAAGGTGGCATAGCACGAATGGAGCCATTCCATCCCTAAGATGGAATCAAAATCAACCATATAAAGTTCTATGAGATCTGCCTTAGTATACCAGCTGAAAATAGACACAACACAATTTCTATACACCCTCCTAGCCACAACAGAATATCCCACTGGGGTGGAAACTGAAAAAGGTTCAGCAATCACATTAGGCTCAAACCCAAACCAACAGCCATGTATGGGGTCACATAAGACAAGGTAGACCCTGGATCAAGTAATACATACACATCACGAGAAAATATTTTCAATGTACCGATGACTACATCTGGTGAGGCCTCTGCCTCCTGGTGGTTGGTCAAAGCATACAACCGGTTTTGACCATTTCCGGCGGCTGAAGTGGCACCCTTCTAAGGTGGTGGTGCATATGAATTCGCCTGTGACTTAGCTCCTCCAATATTACTCTTTGATTCTGAACAGTCTCTCTAGATATGGCCTGGCTGGCCGCATGAATAACACACCAAAGCGCCAAACTGACATCTCCCTAGATGATTCCTTCCGCATCTCCCACAACGCGGATAGGATCGAAAGGTCTGGGATACACTTCCCTGTGACTGCATACCCTGCATCCTCGATCCTTGACTAGACTAAAAATTCTGGGTGCGCTACTCAGCTGTGGGTTTGGACACTGGAGCACTAGCTGCCGACTGTGCATTACCCCAATTCTTTTTATTTTGCCATTTGCCGCCCCAATTACCGCTCTGCTACTGACTATGACTTTGGTCTATCGCTCTGACTCTCTTTGCCTACCTGTCCTTTTCCTTAGATTCGGCTATCTTCTTCTTCTTCTTCTTCTTCTTCTCCTCAACTTGTTGCATATGGACTGACAGTCTATCAAAGTCCATATCCCTGTTCAGCATAGCTCCCTGACACTCAAGCACCAGATCATCTGAAAGGACGAAAGAAAACTTTCTCATTTGGGCCCTTATACTACTCGTCATCTCAGGAGCATAATGGGTCAGCTGGTTAAACTTTAAAGTATACTCCTGAACACTCATTTTACCCTGCTTAAGGTTTATAAACTGCTCTGCTTTAGCTTTCCTCAGCTCTAGAGGAAAGAATCGGTTAAGAAAAGCTTCCACAAACTCGTCCCAAACTGTGGGCTCAGCACTGTCACCTTTCAATTCCTCCCACTCGTTGTATCATTGGTTCGCTATATCCTTTAGCTGGTATGCCGCTAGCTCAACACCCTTCACCTGATCAACATATATTACCTTGAAAATCTTCTCCATTTCTTCTACGAACTCCTGCAAGTACTTTTCTACCTTAGTGCCAGAGAACTTGGCCGGGTTCATTCTCATGAACTGGCCTACTCTAGTAACTTTAGAAGTAACAGATGCAGACCCAGTATCCTCTGACCTCTAAGTCTGTGTGGCTACCAGTTGTGCAAGCATGTGAATAGATTGTCTGAATTAAGCATTAAAAACCTCTCCTTCACAAGGCTGAGTGCGATTGGCCCCCATCCGGGGAGCTCTAGGAGGATTGGTCAGTATAGGAGGTACTCCCAGAGTAGGAATAGGTTTTGGGGTATGAGCTCTATTATGGGTCCACATCCCATGGGTGGGACAAACTTCATCATCTTGAGCATTAACGTTGGTGCGACGGGGAGGCATCGCTGGTTTTCTGAAAAGCAAGAGGTCATTGATTAGGGGACAGATTAGAATCTGAAGCACGAACTAAATCACAAAAAAATGTAACATTCTTAAATGCCTAGTAGCCTTCTGCTTATAAGTGTGGCGCGCTACACATACATAAACAAAACTCTACCAGATGCGATTTTGCAGACACCCTGGACCATGAACCGTGCTCTGATACCAAGTTTGTCATGACCCAAACTAGGGCCTGACTGGGACGGACATCCCGAATCATGAAGGACCGAAACGCCCTTCTCTATCTGGTAATAATGCACAACATTCATATAATAAAAGAAGATACGGAAACATAATCTGCTACGGAAAACATGGTCAATTTTGAATTCAACATAAGTATGGAAACTATAAATCAACTATATCTAAATAACATCTGACTCAGTCTACGAAATCTCTACTACATGAAAATCTGACAACTTTCTGAAACTGGGACAAGGCCCCCAATAGACCAAAACTGAAATAAGTGACATAATTTGAAAAGACAGGCCTTTTAGAATAGAGAAGGCTCACCACTGCACAATCTGATCAGCTGTCTGAATTATCTACTGCTTATCTGGACCCCTAGACTGAGTCTTAGAACCTGAGAGGTAGGGGGAGGGGGTCATTACAGATGTACTGGTACGCAGAGAATATCCAAAATAATGATTTATTATTTAACATATATGAGAGCAATTTAAAACAGTTCATAAGTATATCAAATAGTAAGAATTCACATGGGCATTTTAAAGACTCTGTAAAAATCATCTCAACTCTGAGAAATCTGTGTTACTTCTGTGCTAGGTGGTATACCCTACAACTCTGAAAAATTCTATGGGCTATATGGAAACTGCCATTAACTCGGCAGTGAAGCCCCCAACCTAAGTGTGCCGCAAGGGTCGGAGTCTCTGAATCTACTACGCCATATGATCGTCGCCAACTTACAATAATAATCTACCCATATTGGCAAATATGGTTTCAGGCTAAGAGTTGCTTGAACTCGCGCCTTCTTCAGGTAACCACCTAACCCTCTTTAAGCCCCTTTTTAAAATCTATTAAAACATGCAGTATTTGAAAACATACTCTAAAAATATGCTCTGAAAACATACTCTGAAAACATAATCTATTATGGCTTAAATACATATGGTATCGTCATACCATTGACTTGCAAGTCACATCTCTGAGCCATTATTAGTCTATCATAAATCTCTATATTCAAAACACAAGTTTTGAGACCAGCATTTCAATAATTCAATTCAATGAATCTTTTTTCTCAAACCTCATGTAAACACATGCAATTCTTTCTCATACACACAAAAAACATATTGATATCAAGAAACACCCTCTCAACAATTCCAAATCATGTTCAAATACCAAGATATTGTAAAAACATCTTTCAAATTACAAAACTATAATCTTTAATTCAATACAAGAGAGAGAGTTCATAATTTATACTCTCAACAATCTTAAAACTCAAATTCATACATATACATATGTATGTAAATCAAGTTAGGGGAAAAGACTACAAGGCCAAAGCAATAGTAGCATTGAAACTTTCGAAATGCATAATCAATAATATAGTTTTCAAAATCCCCATAAAATACATGCATCAAAACCTTTAAATCATGCTTTAACAATTTCAAGCCCATGTAGTTTTTAGGATAAACCCCACGTACCTCGATTATGAAGAATAATGGCTGATCCTTGAAGCCTACGGTTTGGGGATTTCAAATCTCCGATTAATTTCAAAAACCCATGGTTGAATGTTAAGTTTCTTGGAGGAGAAGTATATGAACTAAGGATTTTGTTTTGAGGAAAATCTTGAGAATGTCATATATTATGCTTGTAGAAGTCTTAATCTACTGTTTGGACATTTTAAGTGGCTTGGCAAAAGTCCAAATTACCCTTGTTAACTTCTGAACGAAGCTGGAAAAAATTAAACTGGGAACCCAATTTTATGGGCCCCCGCGACGCTCCACTATCGCGGTGGCTCATTGGAAATTAACGAATGGGAAATTGGGATCCTCCGTGATGCGCCACTATCATGAGGTCCCACTCGAATTTGACAATTGCTAATTAAACCCTCTCCGCGATGCGCTAAATACCAGAATGACGATGTTTTATGACTAGCACATAAAATAGCCATAACTTCTTCACCGAGTGTCCGTTTTGGACGAATCTTATATCGAAGGAAAGCTTATTCAGTCTTATACATAATAAAAAGTTGAAAACTATGGGATTCCATAGGTAAATAAGTACAAATCATTCTAGAAGCCAATGCTTGATATTTTAGGGATAAAATTTAGCTAAGAAAAACTTAGGGGCGTTAAATATGGCACAACCAGAAGGTTTCATGGAAAGTGGTAATGAACAAAAGTTTTGTAAACTTAAGAAATCCATTTATGGTTTTAAACAAGCATCTAGAACATGAAATACTTGTTTTGATAATTCGATTAAGACTTTTGGTTTTAATCAATATGAAAATGAGTCATGTGTTTATAAATAATGGGATGGAGATAGAGTAGAATATTTTATTCTGTACGTAGATGACATTTTGCTCATAGGAAATAATGTGGTTATCCTCGCGTTTTGATATGAAAGATATGGGAGAAACAGCTCATAGCCTTAGGATCAAGCTTATGCGAGATAGTAAACAAAGAATATTAGGCTTATCTCAAGCACTTTATATTGATACTATTCTTGCAAGATTTAGCATGCAAAATTTCAAAAAGGGATTCCTTTCTTTTAGGCATGGAATTACTTGATCATAAGACCAGTCACCCAAAACGACCGATGGGATAGAGAGAATGAAGGCGGTCTGATAACGCTCAATCTATAACTCTCATAGGAGTGTAAAGCGGTCGTTAGCAAATATACAACCCAACTGGGTTGGGTATCGATCCCACAGGGAATAGCTTGGTCAACAAGTAAGCAACGATTACTAGACTTTTAGTGCAACTCTCGTAAGTAGGGGGGATTGTAATGTGTAACAAAAGTATTAATGTAAAAACTGGAAATAGCAACGTAAAAAGAAAGAATGTTTAGTAGGTTGTAAACAATGAGAATTGAGAAGTTGGAGTTATGTCCACCTTCTGTGTTATACGTCTCTATTGGCTATGAGTGTGTTGAATTCCGACATGCATGTGCTTATAGAGAATTGTATTCGATGGTAAATCCAGGCGTCTTTCGACCTATTCGAGGATTATTTCACTTTAACTCTTTCGAGCTTAAAGCGTGTCTAACGGTACGAATTCTCCAAGGGGTTAATCCAGTTACGACACTAACTGTTTAATAGGGGATGGGACCCTACTACCTTGACATTATCTCTTTTCCAGACATATAACCTTTCTTTCGAACAAGTTAAATGTTATACTGGCGTATTCTTGCGTTTGCAACCACAAAGAATTTAGGTTAAGACGAAGAGAATAATGATATAAGCAGCATACGTGTCACAAACTCACAAACTCATAGTAATAGATAGTATCTCATTCGGCTTCCATAACCCCAACAGAGAAGTTTAGTTACCCATGAGTGTTAAGGAAATCACAATTGACATTGTTATTATACCACAATAAAGATTTCGTGTAATAATGATGTGGTAGGTGTTAGGCGTGAACTTCCCTAGCAAGTAACGTTTCTCTTGTTGTGGAAAAATAGATGAATAGAAGAAGAATAAAAAGTAGGATTAATGGAAGAGTTATAGAGTAATAGAATTAAGGAGGAATTAATTATGAATGAATTAAAAATCTCTAGCAAGATAGGGTATTTATAATACCCATATCCTATTCCTACTAGGCTAATGAAATACTTAACTAAATCCTATTAAGCTAATGAAATACTTAACTAAATCCTACTAAGCTAATGAAATACTTAACCCAATTGTACTAGGTTAATGTATCATTATCCTAATCCTAATAAATTACTGTTAGTCCCCAAAGTCTTCAGAATTGCTGTTTTAGCCCGGGACAGGTTTTCCATGCATCACTTTTGGTCCTTAGGCGTCCAAGACTCCCTTTTCTCCCCTCGTGAAGCTTTCTTTGGCATCAAGTTATCCATAAAATGCTGAATTCTGCATCATTTATACCTGAAACCTTGCTAATCATTTTCGTTAGCTCACTTATAGGAAAAAGGACTAAAAGTGCATGAAATATATAATTTGTTCTCAAAACTTAGCTAAAATATGGGCAAAATCTAATGCTATAGGCGTGTAAATTCGCCTATCATCAACACCCCACACTTGAAGCTTTGTTCGTCCTCGAACAAACTATCATGTCCTTCTAAACATCAACTTAGGGTTTCACAGTAACAACACAAAATATTCATCAAGACAAGCACAACAATTATCAACAAAGAGTCGTTTTCCGATCATTAGTAGAAACAATTTTAACCTCTAGCATAGACTCGCGATGGTGGCCAACTCATATTCAAAAGTTAAGGCACAAAGAATCATACACAACTACCCAAAACTCATCAACCATGCGTGTCTCACCATATATTACCCATAATCACTCACAAGTATAGTATATATTTTGAACATGGGTATAAGAGTATCCTTCCTCTCACTCTCACAAAGAATTCATATGTAGTAACTGAAGACCATAGGCTTGCCCTTAGTGTAATGCTCCACTAAATGTCAGAATGCTAGGCTTAGGATCAAGTAGGTCTTTTGATGGTTGTAATGTAGGCTAAGGGATGGGTAGGACTATTTTGGCCAGAAATAGTGACTATGTTCCTAAGCGCTTTAATACATCACATTGTATCATTAACACTTTTCTTTCAAACAACCTTTCTACTTTCTTTTATTCTACCACCCTTTTTCTCCTCTTTTGTTTTTCAATTTTAAGCAACTTTTCAGCTTCCCTTTCCTTTTTCTTTTCATACCTCTTATGATAGCACTTTTTTTTTCATAACACATTCAAGCACCAATACATTCTAAAGCATCATACTCACCCAATTTCCTCTTATTTTGTCACATGACTTTATAATTTAAAGAACTTAGGAATTTGGATCAAATTATGGTCTTGAAAAGATGGATTAGGCTTACATATGAGGTTGTCAAAGAAAATAGGCTAAAGGCTCAAAAGTGGATAACTAGGATAAATGTTCGTGGGTAGGTAAAAAGAAGGTAAACAATCATAGGTTGCCAAAGAAATGCCTAAATCATCTCCTAAACTTGCATTCTTTATTTTCGCTTTGCACACATACCAAACAAGTTCTAGCATCAGCCGCAAGCATAGAATATACTAGTATCTCACACACACAAGGCACATGGTCGACTTTATTGGGAGTAGTATAGACTCTTGCCCCAACAACTGAAGGAATTATACCACACAATATCACATAGTGAGTCACAATTAGAGCCTAAACATCTCAATAGTCATGATGTTAGCACAAACTCTTGTTATAATCTCATGCTGCCTATTAGAATAATTTCATGCAAAAAAACGAAAAAAAAACTCAACCAATCAAACAAACAAACATATAAATAAATGCAAATGCGGATAGAGAAGTAAAGCATGCAAATACCACCACCCCACACTTAAACGAGCCACTGCCCTCAGTGGAAATTAAAGACGAAGAACCTGGTCAGTTGGACTCCTCCTCTATGTCGGGGGTCATACCCCCTTCGTCTGAATCATTATGGGAGTCATCGTCATCAGAATTCTCCTCCATGTCGGAGTCTGGCATGCGTCGATCATCATCGGTCGGCACATCATCATCAAGAGGTTCCTCAAAGTATGTACCTACTCCACACATCTCCCTCGCATGCATATTCATTGGATAGTCATGGTCCAGCTATTGGAGCTCTGTAGCAGTCGGAACACGACCTCCGCTCATCATGGTGAACCGTGTCATGCCATAAAGATGACGAAAGAAACTCTCATCTCGAGCATGTCTCTCCGCAGTAGTAAGGTTGACGCCATGTGTTGTTTCAGCATCTTTGACCTTTGTGAGGTCAACCTTCTTCGGGTTATGTGGGAGTTTGTGATCAGCTGGTTCCTCTTCGATGTCCTCCTTCCGCAAGATTACTGTCAACAGGTTGCCAAAGGTGAAGTGGGACCGCTTGTGTAGTCTGGCCTTCCGCATTGTAGAACGAATGATTGCCCCAATGTTGATAGGGACATTCGTCATCAATGCATAGACCAAACACACTCTATCTCTTGTTATTTTGGTGTACTGGGTCCCAGGAATAAGGCAGGAGTTGACAATACGCAACCATATTCTTGCTTCCCTATTCAAAGAAGCATAGGGGAAGGTGTTGTGTCGTCCGGTGTCTTTATGTCTGCTCCACCTTGCCATGGATATACTTCCACAAAGTGTGTGTCGAATTGCTCTATAAGGAGGTCTACTGTACTGCTCTTTGAACGGTGCTGGATCGACTGAAGGCAAGCCAAGAAAGGAGTTGATTAAATCCGCATTGAGTTGTAGAACTTGGGCCCGAATCTTGACTTCGCTGCCTGTGATTTTCGGCGACCATTGGCATAAAATTCCCTTGTTAAATCAATATTACATTCTCCCATGTCGCGGAAGATGAAATCCAGATTTAGTGCCATAATTTTTGCCAACATGCGCGGCTCCTTCTTCGCTAGGCTGTCTTTGTTGATCAAGTCGACATAAACATATTTTCTTTCCTTGTTGTTCCTATACCATTCCTTGGCTTACTACTCAAGAACCCATTTTATTCCAAACATGTGGCGTGGTAATTGCATTGAGGATGATTCTCCTTGGTCCTTGCGACCTCTTTTCTTGCCCTTTTGGGAAGTGGTAGCCTTATCTTGTCTTGCTTTGGGTGCCATTGTACCTGAGATATACACAATGTTCCCGTGAGCATCCTCTCGATAGATACAATCTATAAACAAGCAATAGGGGTACCACCCCACACTTAGGTTGTTGGCACTAACTAGTGAAGTGAAAGTAGTCGATTACTTAGACTTCATCGACATGTATTTTAGGCGCTATATTCCGACAAAAAAATCAGAGATGTATCACTTCTTGCAACCTTAGCAATACTTTCATGTTAGGTATAACAAGACTACTACATAGGGATTGAATCAAGGTATCGTATTTAACAATAATCACAACCTCCTATGTCGGTAGGCAACCATAAGTCTTATCCCGATGAACGGGATCTTCTAACATGTAGGTATTCAAGTGACAAGGTTATGCAATGTTTATGACTATAGTGATTCCGCAATTAGTATAACAATGCATCAAAATCAAATTCAGGTCGGAAATAGTTTAAGATCATCCTAACTTATATGTTCACTCACATGGTTTTGTATCAACAATTCAAACACATTAACATTACCAATATTTATTCAAGATGTAGCAATTTATAATAGACATAGAAACGTAGCACTTACGAGATATAGATGAAGAACAAGAGAGTACTTACGTGATTGAAGCCTTTGGAGATGTTCTTGTGAAGTGGGAGAGCAAAAAGAAAAGTTTTGGGAGGATTTGGATGCTATGTGCGGCGCCTAGGTCAAGATTTCAATGTGTTTATGTTTCAAGACTAAGTCCCCTTTCTATAGGAAAAGAATGGGTCGGGTTTTGACCCATTTAAAATCAGTTTTGGAGACAAAAAGTAACCATAGGCGGCGCCTTTAGCTTTGCCTATGCATGGTATAGGCGGCGCCTAATGCAAAGCATTTGCTAGCATAGGCGGCGCCTAGTGCAATGCCCTTAGTGACCATAGGCGGCGCCTTTAGTATGGCATATGAGATTCCGAGACCAAATGCTTTAGCATAGGCGGCGCCTATGCTATAGCATACTTGAGCATGGGCGGCGCCTATGCCTTTGCACACTAGATTCCAGGACCTTAGGCTATAGTATAGGCGTGGCCTTATTCGTGGCCTAGTTTTACCTAGGCCTAGCCTTGCTCGATGCCTATTTTTTCATGAGCAATGCTCAATCCATAGCCTTATGCATCTTAATTCCAAACTTACCACCTTTACCATACACTACGTCCAAATCGTCATTTGAAACCAATCTCCTCGTTGAATACCTCTTGCACCTACATTTGCTCAAAACCAATAAGAACAATTAGTACGATAGGTTGCCTCCCATCTAGCGCCTTAGTTTTGGTCATGGCACGACTCATATTTTTAGATTTTCATTTATCAAAAGCAAAACACATACTAGAACGAAAAAAAACAAAACAAAAAAAATGATAAACGATGGGTTGCCTCCCATCTAGCGCCTTATTTATTGTCGTGGCTCGACATAGTGACCTCGAGTACTTATACTTCGTCGAGATAAGTGATGGCCATATAATTCATCGAGTCAAGAGGACCGATATAAGGTTTAACACGTTGACCATTCACCTTGAAGACAACATCATTGGTGTCTTCCAACTCAACTACTCCAGACGAGTAGACTTGGATAACTTTGTATGGACCAGACCACTTAGACTTTAACTTACCTGGGAACAGCTTCAATCTAGAGTTGAAGAGAAGCACCATATCATCCTTTTGGAAGTTTCGTCGAACAATCCACTGATCATGATACTTCTTCATCCGCTCCTTGTATAAGTCCGATCTCTCATATGCATAGAGACGGAACTCATCTAATTTGTTCAGCTGTTCCAACCTCAGATTCATCGCATCATCCAAATTCAAATTCAATTGCTTCAACGCCCACAATGCCTTATGTTCGAGCTCAATGGGTAAATGACAAGCCTTCCCATAAACTAGTTGATAAGGGGACATGCCAATGGGTGTTTTGAATGCAGTCCTATACGCCCACAGTGCATCTTCTAGCTTCCGAGACCAATCCTTCCTATTAGCATTTACCGTCTTCGCAAGGATTTGCTTGATCTCCTGATTGGAAACCTCTACTTGTCCACTCGTTTGTGGGTGATAAGGCGTGGCTACCTTATGTTGCTTGACACCATACTTGGCCAACACGGATTTGAATAGCTTGTTGCAAAAGTGAGATCCTCCATCACTTATGATCGTACGTGGTACTCCAAAGCGAGAGAAGATATTCCTCTTAAAAAATGCTACAACACGCTTTCCCTCATTGTTGGCCAACGCTACAGCTTCAACCCATTTTGAGACATAATCTACAACAACTAAGATGTACTTTATTCCAAACGAATTCATGAATGGACCCATGAAATCAATGCCCCACACATCAAAGAGTTCTACCTCAAGAATTTTTGACATGGGCATCTCATGGTGTTTCGAAATAGCACCTTGTCTTTGGCATTGGTCGCATCTTCTAACAAAGTCATAGGCATCTCTAAATATCGAAGGCCAATAATATCCACTTTGCAATACTTTCCTTACTGTCCGGTTACCTGCGTGATGTCCTCCAACTTGGGAAGTATGGCATGCTTCCAATATAGTAGGCACCTCTACATGGGATATACATCGTCGAATAATACCATCCGCACATCATCGAAACAAATATGGCTCATCCCAATAGTAGTGTTGTACGTCATGCATAAACTTTCTCTTTTGATGGTATGATAAATTGGCAGGTATTACATTACTCACCACAAAATTTGCAAAGTCGGCATACCGTGGTAACTTTTCTGTTATCGTCGCTAGGATCTCCTCGTCATGGAAAGCATCATCAATCTTGATATCAGGCTGCGCCACATGCTCTTTCTCGAGTCTAGATAGATGGTCGGCCACTTGGTTCTCGAAACCTCTTCTATCTTTAACTTCAAAATCAAACTCTTGCAGCAGCAATACCCATCGAATTAATCTTGGTTTTGCATCCTTCTTTGTCATTAGATACCTAAGAGCTGCATGGTCTATATGAACGATCACCTTAGTACCCAATAGATAGGCACAAAACTTCTCAAACGCATACACTACCGCTAGGACCTCTTGTTCTATCACAGTGTAGTTTCTTTGGGCTTCATTTAGGACCTTACTCTCATAGTAGATATGATGAAATAATTTCTCCTTTCTCTGACCAAGCACAGCTCCAACGGCTACACCACTAGCATCACACATGACTTCGAACGGGAGAGACCAATCTGGGGCTACCATGATAGGGGCTTTAATGAGTTTTCCTTTGAGGTATTCGAATGCCTTTAAGCACTATTCATTGAAGTCAAACTTCGCATCTTTTTCCAAGAGTTTGCACAATGGACTAGCAATTTTGGAAAAGTCTTTGATGAACCGACGATAGAAACCTGCATGGCCGAGAAAACTACGAACTCCCTTCACCGAAATTGGAGGCAGTAGCTTCTCAATGACTTCGATTTTCACTCGATCAACCTCAATTCCTCTTTTGGAGATTTTGTGCCCAAGAACGATTCCTTCTTTTACCATGAAGTGGCATTTCTCCCAATTCAGCACTAGGTTGAATTCTACACATCTTTGCAACGCCATACTTAGGTTTGCCAAGAACGCTTCAAAAGTCTCACCAACAACTGAAAAATCGTCCATAAACACCTCCAAAGTTTCTTCAACCATATCAAAAAAAATAGACATCATACAGCGTTGAAAGGTGGCTGGTGCGTTACATAACCCGAATGGCATACGTTTGAAAGCAAACGTACCATATGGGCATGTAAATGTTGTCTTCTCTTGGTCTTCGGGTGCAATACAAATCTGATTATAGCCTGAATAACTGTCTAAGAAGCAAAACCATCCTTTCCCTGCTAATCGATCTAGCATTTGGTTCATAAAAGGCATTGGAAAGTGATCTTTGAGTGTCCAAGAATTCAACTTTCGGTAGTCCATGCATACTCTCCATCCAGTGACGGGTCTGAGTGGAATAAGCTCATTCTTCGCATTCGCGACCACCGTCATGCCTCCTTTCTTGGGAACACATTGTACCGGGCTTACCCATGTACTATCAGAGATTAGATACACAACCCCCACATCTAACCACTTGATAATTTCTTTCTTCACCACTTCTTGCATAGGTGGGTTTAGACGTCTTTGATGCTCAATGGTGGGTGTGCAATTCTCTTCAAGCTGAATTTTATGTGTACAAATCCCAGGTGGAATACCAATAATATTCGTAATGGTCCATCCAATGTCTCTAATATACTTCTGTAGAATAACAATGAGAGCTGCAACTTTTTTCTCACCCAAGTCTACTGCAACAATGACTGGAAGTGTGTTTCCGCTTCCTAGGAATGCATAGATTAAATGTTTTGGCAGCTCCTTCAATTCTAATGTGGGTGACTCTTCAATAGATGGCTTAGTTGGTGGTGTGGGTCGATTCTTGAGATCAAGGTCCAGCTTCTTGGGAGCATAGCGATATGTCCCTAATCCTGATAGAGCACCAATAACTTCTTCACAATTTTCAGCATCCTCATTCTCTCCATTCATGAGCACAATCGCCAAAGGGTCATCAATAATTTGCTCTTCTTCAAGTAATTCTTTTTCATCATCAAATAAAACATCAGCCACCAAAAATACACTCAGATCTTTGGGTTGCTTCATTGATTTGCAAACATCAAAGCGAACTACTTCGTCATTTATTCGGAACGAAAGCTCATTAGCTCTCAAATCAATAAGTACACTTCCCGTAGCAAGGAAAGGACGCCCCAAGATTATGGGAACTTCTGAGTCTGCCTCACAATCCAGAATAACGAAGTCTGCCGGAAAGATAAATGAAGAAACCTTTACCAAGACATCACATAGAATACCAACAGGTTGTTTTACCGACCTATCCGCCATTACGAGCCTCGTGTTGGTTGGAGTAGGATTACCCAAACCCAACTTATTATAGATAGATAATGGCATCAAATTGATGCTGGCTCCTAAGTCACATAATGCTTTGGAAAAATTCAAAGATCCAATGGTGCAAGGAATAGTGAAAGCGCCGGGGTCAGCCTTCTTCTGAACTATTGATCGGGTAGCGATTGCGCTGCAGTGATGAACATCATCTTTCAACTCATAACTTGCTGCCCGCTTCTTTGTCAAAAGATCCTTCATAAATTTCGCATACCCAGGCATTTGTTCAAGTGCCTCCACCAATGGAACATTAATGGTCAGCTGTTTCAACATAGTCATGAATTTGCTGAACTTTGTATCATCCGCCACCTTCTTCAATCTCTGAGGGAAAGGTGGTGGTGGGTATGGAATTGTTCTCTCCACGGCTTTCTTCTCCTCTTGCTTCTATTTTGTAGATTTTTCAGGTTGCAATTCATTGGGATTGACGTCATGGACGTTGTGCCCTTTTTCTGGGGATTCTTCTCTTTTTGCCTTATCATCAATGTCCACTACTTCGTCATCCACTTGCTTGTTTTTTGCTGAAGTTTCCAGCACCTTACCACTCCGGGTAGTAATGGCCATGCATGACCCATCATTCTTTGGGTTTTGCACAGTATCACTAGGTAAGGTGCCAGCCTTTCTTTGATTGAGTGCTGCTGAAAGTTGGCTCAATTGCTGCTCTATTTGCTTGATTGAAGTGGAATGAGAATCAACTATTTGTTTCATAGAGGACAAATCATTAACTACCTCCATTACTGCAGCGTTTGTTGTTTCCATTCCTTTCAATATTTTGGCCAGCATGTCATCCATACTTCCAGAGCTAGATGTAGTGGCGTCACGTCTTCCAGGGGGAACGTACAAACCACTCTTTTCATTCTTGTTCTTCCAACTACCTTGGTCCTTGTTTCCATATTTATCATAATAGTTCCGACCTTGGTTTCCTTGGGTATTACCTCGGAAACCCCCCTGATTGTTCAAGTAGTTGGCCTCTTCTTTCGAATCAGATTCGTCTCTTCCTTTAGACGCAATAGCTTTCACTTTTTCGGTCTTCCCTGATAATAAATGCTTTGTAAGAAGATCCACTTGTGTTTTCATGTTCGCCATATCTTGATCACGTTCTTCTTCTCTTCTTCTTTGGTCTGCAGTCATGCCAATAGATAAAGTGGGGCTTGCTACCTCAGAATCCCTGGTATGCCAAGCTCTACTTTACTTCGTCATACGATCTAGCATATTGCTTGCTTGACCAAAGGTGAGGTCCATAAAAGATCCTTCAGCTGCATTATCCACCACTGGTTTAGTTATTGAATTCAAGGCTCTGTATAATATCTCCATTAGGTGAACATTAGTCATGTGATGGTTTGGGCATCTCGCTAGCTTTGTCTTAAACCTCTCCCATGTTTCGTGAAAGGCTTCAGTTGGAAGCTGACGAAAGTTGCTGATTTCATCTCTTAATTGTGCTCTTTTGGATGGCAGAAAGAATCTTTCTAGGAAAGCGTCTCTCAATTGCCTCCAATTTGTAATAGAATCAGGAGTCAGCCCATTCAACCATAGAGTTGCCTCCCCAGACAGAGACAATGGAAATAGACGTAATCGAATTGCATTCTGACCAACACCAGGATTGTCAAATGACTTGCATGTAGAAATAAAGTTGATGAGATGCATATTCGGATCATCGCCTTCTAGTCCACCAAATAATCCCTTGAGTTGCAATAACTGAATCATGGTGCTTGTGATGTTGAACTTGGCTCCGGGCACTAATGGTGGAGGAATAATGGCTCCAGTGGCTCCGGCTCCGGCTCCATCAAGATCATCATCATCATCATCAAAAGCTGGTTGCATGGGTTGGCGATCATACCTATACCGAGCTTGACGACCTCTTCTGTTGGCAGGTGTTGCGATTTCAGCATCACGCCTAGGGTTTAGTAACTCGTCATCCCCTAAATCCTCATCGTCGGGATTTGTTGCTCGCCCAGGGTTATCAATGTTTTGTTGTTGAACTTGAGCGGCAGCAAGAGCAGCTAATCTCGCCAGCCATCCTTTCGATTTCTGCTTGTGCTTTCATTCTGCCAATGCGTTGTGGTTCAGGATTGATAGGTAATAACGGTTGACCAGAACTTCTAGTATGGGGCATGCACTAAATAAAAACCTGCAATAAACAAAAACAAAAACTGAAAGTAAAAGTACGAGAATCTTTGACCAAAGGTTAGTAATTATCACAAACTTAATTGACACTCATATTCCCCGGCAACAGCGCCAATTTTTGATAACGCTCAATCTACAGCTCTCGTAGGAGTGTAAAGCGGTCGTTAGCAAATATAGAACCCAACTGGGTTGGGTATCGATCCCACAGGGAATAGCTTGGTCAACAAGTAAGCAACGATTACTAGACTTTTAGTGCAAGTCTCGTAAGTAGGGGGGATTGTAATGTGTAACAAAAGTATTAATGTAAAAACTGGAAATAGCAACGTAAAAAGAAAGAATGTTTAGTAGGTTGTAAACAATGAGAATTGAGAAGTTGGAGTTATGTCCACCTTCTGAGTTATACGTCTCTATTGGCTATGAGTGTGCTGAATTCTGACATGCATGTGCTTATAGAGAATTGTATTCGATGGTAAATTCAGGCGTCTTTCGACCTATTCGAGGATTATTTCACTTTAACTCTTTCGAGCTTAAAGCGTGTCTAACGGTACGAATTCTCCAAGGGGTTAATCCAGTTATGGCACTAACTGTTTAATAGGGGATGGGACCCTACTACCTTGACATTATCTCTTTTCCAGATAGATAACCTTTCTTTCGAACAAGTTAAATGTTATACTGGCGTATTCTTGCGTTTGCAACCACAAAGAATTTAGGTTAAGACGAAGAGAATAATGATATAAGCAGCATACGTGTCACAAACTCACAAACTCATAGTAATAGATAGTATCTCATTCGGCTTCCATAACCCCAACAGAGAAGTTTAGTTACCCATGAGTGCGAAGGAAATCACAATTGACATTGTTATTATACCACAATAAAGATTTCGTGTAATAATGATGTGGTAGGCGTTAGGCGTGAACTTCCCTAGCAAGTAACGTTTCTCTTGTTGTGGAAAAATAGATGAATAGAAGAAGAATAAAAAGTAGGATTAATGGAAGAGTTATAGAGTAATAGAATTAAGGAGGAATTAATTATGAATGAATTAAAAATCTCTAGCAAGATAGGGTATTTATAATACCCATATCCTATTCCTACTAGGCTAATGAAATACTTAACTAAATCCTATTAAGCTAATGAAATACTTAACTAAATCCTACTAAGCTAATGAAATACTTAACCCAATTGTACTAGGTTAATGTATCATTATCCTAATCCTAATAAATTACTGCTAGTCCTCAAAGTCTTCAGAATTGCTGTTTTAGCCCGGGACAGGTTTCCCATACATCACTTTTGGTCCTTAGGCGTCCAAGACTCCCTTTTCTCCCCTCGTGAAGCTTTCTTTGGCATCAAGTTATCCATAAAATGCTGAATTCTGCATCATTTATACCTGAAACTTTGCTAATCATATTCGTTAGCTCACTTACACGAAAAAGGACTAAAAGTGCATGAAATATATAATTTGTTCTCAAAACTTAGCTAAAATATGGGCAAAATCTAATGCTATAGGCGTGTAAATTCGCCTATCATCACGGTCCCTTATGTTTCTGCTGTAGGGAGCCTCATGTATGCTATGTTATGCACTACACCAGATATCTTCTTTGCTGTTGGCATGGTTAGAAGATTTCAATCTAATCCTAGGCAAGAACATTGGACTGCAGTTAAGCGTATAATCAAGTACCTTAAAAGGACTAAGGATTACATGCTTGTTTTTCACTCCGGGGATCTTGTACCTATTGGGTATACTGATTCAGATTTTCAGTCAGATAAAGATTCTAGAAAATCTATCTTAAGATATGTGTTCACTTTAGGAGGTGGATCTATTGTTTGGAGGAGCATCAAGCAATCATGTATTGCTGATTCCACCATGGAAGCCGAATATGTAGCTGCCTCTAAGGCGGCTAAAGAGGTTGTTTGGCTCGGTAACTTTCTGAAAGATCTTGGAGTTGTTCCTTCAGTTCAAATATCACTACCACTTTATTGTGACAATAGTGGTGCAGTTGCAAACTCGAAAGAACCACAAAGTCATAAAAGAAGTAAGCATATTAAGAGAAAATATCACTTGATTCGGGATATAACTCAAAGGGATGATGTGAGAGTTTTGAAGATTGAGTCGAAGAATAATTTGGCGGACCTATTTACGAAGGTCTTAACCCAGAAGGTTTTTGATAAGAATGTGGAAGAAATGGGTGTTAAAGTTGTGCATTCATGGTTATGAGTCTAAGTAGGAGATTGTTAGGATATACTATTAACCATATAATTTGTGTTATAAAATTATATTTTCATTCCATGTAAAGACTATTCATTATATTAATAAAATATTTATTTGAATAGATCATTGCATTAACATGTGTGTCCTTTACTTGTATAGTAGACAATTTTGTGTATGGAGTATTTTAGCTCATGCACAGAAGATTAAAATTATCGGTTCTTATAGGTAATAAATTAATGTTCACAATCAAAGATGAGGTAGGACAAACATCTTGATGATTGTAGCACAAGATTAAATATAATTTGATCTTAATTATGGGAGTGGTAATATTCCGACTTCTTGTGCTAGTACATTTCGTATGTATTGAACTGACTAATTAGAGATATTCGTTTATATTCTGAATATTAATAAACGATTTTTCTAGTCCTTTACATGTACTTATACTCTTAATCTTGATATAATTATTATGATCTATGTGGTTTGTTTTGTCGTTTTAATCTATTAAAATGTGAGACTCTTTTGTGAGTCAACATATTCCTGATAGGTTGAATAATGATGAATCACTTAGTGAAATATTAATTAGTTGATAGAACCATGTCTCGGACTTGAGATAGAAGACACCCCTTTATGGTTGCTTATAAGTTTTCACGTGAAAAAACCCTGCAGGTGGATTTTGTATTCGTCATGTGAAATAAGATAAGCATTATAAATAAAGGATTAAATTAATCAATGAGTTAAATTTTTCAGAAAATTTAATTTAATTGATTGGTGTTGGTAATTCTAACATGGGGAGTTAAATAAGATGTAATGGTAGATTTTGAAATTAATTTGAGGAGTGGAATTACAGGTTTTTAGTGGAATAATTTGTAATTTATTATGATATGATAATTCTTTCATCACCAAATTAATATCACGATTGAAAGCCTCAGTTAATAAATCTGCGGTCCCTACTATGCTTGATTAACTAATCAATTTTGGAAAGGAAAAGGATTATTTTTAGAAGAAGTAATATTACTGGTCTTCAATATAAAGGGTCTTTAATATCAATAAACAAAGGTTTTTAATTTCATTAAAAGGGCTGAAAACGTTTTACCCTTAATAGGGCTAATTAAGAAAAAAAAACGTTTTGCCCATTTAGTGCCATTAAGGTAGAGATAATGGCTTAAAAAAAACGTTTATCTTTTCCCTTGCCTTCTTCAATGGAAGATTGGGATAAATAAGGGAATCTTTTTCAGTAAAGTAAGATAATTCTCTTTCCGTAAAAATAAGTCACTTGCCCACACAAATTGATTAAAAAAGTTAATCAGGAAGTAGTAGGAGGCAGCAGACCTGGCAAACAAGGTATTGAACGAACTCTGTGAAAGTTTCAAGAGGTAACTTTTCTGATTTTCGTTTTTGTTATGTTATCTAGATATTATGTAAGTTATTGATCCTATAGAATTGTTGCTTTCATGTGCATGTTCTAACTGTAGCTACACATATCGATGGATGATCAGTTTGAACAACGTTTATCAAAAAATTATACTTTGTATATAAAAAATTATACAACATATATAGGTCAAAAACTATTTTTTACCTATGCATGTTAAACCTTTAAAACCAATGAAATTTCTAATTTTTCCACTGGGTTGTTATGATGCAACCCTCAAAAGTTCCATTAACTCTTGTTTATATGATCTAAAAATCACCTAGCTAGGGAGTAAAGTGGATTTTTCTCTATATATGGAATTTTGAACTGGCTATCCATATATTGCAACTAGAAAGGAAAAAAATTAATAATACTTCACTTATTAAGCTACTTCTCTGCAAAATTAAACTGTTATCTGAAATGATCTCGATAAAAAGAAATTTAATAGGGAATACCTGATAATGAACTTGGCCAAAATGCAAATTAAAATTTTCTTCAACCTACCTATACACTGAATCATGATGAGAACTCAACTCTTATTTATAATGCCTTAGAACAGGTGGAAATATTGATGATGATTTAGAGGTCTTGTGAAGTGGCCAGATCTTCACAAATTGACAATATTGTGGGGTCCATCCACATATATATAGGCGGGTGGCTGAACAAAAATGGTGGTCTAAAACAAACTTTAAATCTTTAATTATAGAGCACTTCACCTATGAATCTATTATACGTAAAATTTAAGCCTTGTCCTCCGTTCACAAGAGATTTTGAATTCTAGACTTTGAATCAAAAAATCTTGCTCGATAGTATTTTTCCCTTTAAATCTCAAAATTGAACCAACCTCAAAATTAAATTAATTCGAAATTCAATGTAAATACTTAACACTAATTGAAAAAAAAAATTGGAGCCCCAAAATTTAAGGCCAATAATTGATGTTTAATCATAAGTCTTAAATAATAATTTGAAGAATAAAATAATTACTATTTAATACTACTTTAAAGTGATATGCATTTAGTCGTTGGTCATCTTCCAATCAATGATAGGTTATTTGAAATATTTCTTGGTAATCAATGAATAAGCTCTCTTCTCCTCACTTTGGGGGTGCAGCCTTCTCCGAACCCTGCGGGATGCTGCCTGTAATGACTCTTACGGTCATTTTACTATGTTTTCATATAATTTTAGTATTATCTAAATATATATCGTGAATTATTTAATTTAATTTGACATTTAGTAAAAATATAATATAGTATCCTTCTAAAATATTTTCGATATTTATAAAATTCTTTAAGTCATGAGATATTTATATCACTTTATTATAGATTTTTCAAATTTATTAATATTTTAAGCAGAGATAGTAAATTTTTTTAAAAATATTAAAATATTATTATTATATAATAGAAGTTTTGTTAGAAATAATTTTCTATTAATTATGATATATTCAAAATATTATAATTA
Source organism: Capsicum baccatum var. pendulum (assembly GCA_030864225.1). Classification (NCBI taxonomy): domain Eukaryota; kingdom Viridiplantae; phylum Streptophyta; class Magnoliopsida; order Solanales; family Solanaceae; genus Capsicum; species Capsicum baccatum. The sequence goes on from CM061552.1 coordinate 293,953,877, forward strand.
TTTTACCATGAATTTATGCAATACCCAGTTTTATACGCAAGGTAGGAAAATTGTTAGAATTGTACACGTGGATGAAGAAGATTGGCAACAACTTGTTGCTGCTTATTAGCAGCCATAACTTTTGAAAAAGTTTGCAATTTTGGCGAACTTTACTTTTATATATATATATATATATATATATATATATATATATATATATATATATATATATATATATATAGTATCATTGGTCGTTTTTAAAGGAAAAGAAAAGTGACCATCCACTGTTAGTACATATACATACGTTGGCTTTCTATTTTTCCGAACCTTCATTTGCTTCTTTTAAATTGATTGGGGTTCTTAGTGAGTCTTACAAATTACTTATAAGTTAAGAGGCGTGTATATATATATATATAGTATCATTGGTCGTTTTTAAAGGAAAAGAAAAGTGACCATCCACTGTTAGTACATATACATACGTTGGCTTTCTATTTTTCCGAACCTTCATTTGCTTCTTTTAAATTGATTGGGGTTCTTAGTGAGTCTTACAAATTACTTATAAGTTAAGAGGCGTGTGAAAAATAGCTTCTTTGATATTATCCAAGCTCGGATTTTGCTAGTATTATTTGGAGGCTTCGCAAACATATATTATAGCTTTGGAGTCCAGGTAGGCTAGGTTTATTCCTATTTTTAGATTGAGCTTATATATTAAAAATGTTAACTATTATGTTAGCCTGGATAAATCCTTGTAGATGCATATTTTTGATATATATATATATATAAATTGTCTTATTTATCCGAATTAAGACCCCATTTTAGTAAATTTTTGGAAAAATTTGGGACGTAAAATTAAATTGCAAAACCTTGAATTTATCCCTTTTTAATTAAGATTAACGAATGATTATTTAGACATTGACATTGTTATGATATGGTATGAATTTTAATATTTCTGGTGGGTATGGTTATTGTGAGTTCCGGTTCGATCTCGACAAATGATTATTATGGTTACTGTGAGTTCTGATTCGAGTCCGACAAATGATTATTATGGTTACTGTGAGTTCCGGGTCAAGTCCGACAAATGATTATTATGGTTACTATGAGTTTCGGTTCAAGTTCGGCATCTGATTATGGTTGTGGTTACTATAAGTTCCGGTTCGAGTCCGGCAAATGATTATTATCTGGTTATGAGTTCTATATATCTGGCCTTTCGTTATTACCCATTGGTGTCATTCAAGTCCGGTGCACATCTGAAAAACTATCATGATTTATGGGGATCAGCGCAGTTATAGACTATTTATGTTTATTTTCATTACTTCTGTGTCCCACCGGCTTATGGGGGTTAGAATGGGTTAATTACCTTCTTCCGTGTGCCTAGAAGGCTTATGGGGGCCAAGTTAGGTTATGTTGTGTGCCTAGTGGGATTATGGGGGCCCAGTTAGGTTATGTTTGATTTGTCTATTATTACTGCATTATTATTTTTCGGTATCGCATCAGTTTATTCCTTTACAGTCATTGTGTAGCTTGGTAGTTCTTTACCTTTTGATCCCTTTTTACTAATGACTCAGATTACGCCCTCGCATTGTAGTTATACCTTTTCTGTATTGAGCTCAGTCGGCCGATGATGCCTACTGAGTACCTGCAGTTTTTGGTACTCATCTACACTTCTGCATTTTTTTCTGATGCAGATCCGGGCACTAACAGTCGACGTTGACGTGATTCCTATCTTCCATTACTGACTCAGAGCAGAGTGAGTTTGTTGTCGTCCGAGGTTAATCTTTCTCTATTTATTCCAGTTAGTTTTTTGCATTTGAGACTGCTTGTGTATATTGTGTACATTTTATTTTATTTTTGTCTAGTACTTTGGGTATCTGTTAGTAGTGACTCTAGTACTGACGTCTAACTTCATTCAAAAATGAAAATTGAATTTTTATAGAATCAAAATAGAAATGATTTTAGAATTTGATCATTTCTTAGATTCTGTTGAATTGTATCGAATCCATTTTCGATTTTAAAGCGAACAGTTACCTTATAAAACTTTTTCTTTTTACTTTAATTTAAGTTTAACTTATTAGATTCAGTAATACCTTATCAGGTCTTGGGAGAGATTCATTGTAAGTTGTTTTTTTTTCCTCATCTTATTTTTATATAGTATATATGCTCCTTTCTTAGTTTCTACTTATTATTATTATACATGATCCTTTATTTGGTCTCTGCCTGTTAGCCCATTACTTATCATTCTGGACTATGGCTTGGCTTACCTACTGGTGGGTTAAAGTAGGCGCTATCACGGCTTGAGAAATTGGGTCATGACAGTTTGGTATCAGAGCCTAGGTCTTACTGGTATTGTTAGTACTGGAGCCGATGTTTAGTAGAGTCTTGCGGATAGGTATGGAGACGTCTGTATCCTATCCTTGGGAGGCTACCGAGCATTTTTAGGGAAAAAAATCTCATTTTCTTGATCCATTTTTTTGTGCGTTGAGTTTGGGTTGGTTGTAATCTTCTTTCATTGGTTCACTCTCTACCCAGATGGCTAGGACACAAGGTTCAAGAGCGAGCGGTCGGGGCACGCTTCTAGAGTTCTAGTTTGGGGTCGAAGTCGACCCAGATATCAGGGGCAGGGTAGAGCAGCACAGGGTGGTGTTGACTTAGGGGCACAACCTGCAGCAGCGACGCCTAAGGTAGAGATTCCGCCAGCACCAGTAGTCCCACAGACGGCAGTAGTCCAGCCCATTATGTCTTCGGAAGGGCGAAAGATGTTGGGCAGATTTTTGAAATTGGCTCCATCCAGATTCGCTGGGATACCGGGAGAGGATGCTATGGAGTTCCTATCTAGTTATGAGTAGCGGTTGCGGAATTTGGGTTTGGTTAAGGCACGGGGAGTGGACTTTGTTTCTTATCAATTCGACACGACAGCGAGAAGGTGGTGGAGAGGTTATCTTGATTCCTGGCCAGATGGATCTCTACCAATGACTTGGACTCAGTTCTCCGAGGCGTTCTTGGGGAAGTATATGCCTCGTAGCATGCATGGGCGTCTCCAGGATGAGTTTACAGCATTGAGACAGGGTTCTATGACTATGGCTGAATGTGAGGAGAGATTCCCCGAGTTAGCCAGACACACTACTATGATTCTAGATACGGATACAAGCGAATTCGATGCTTTGTCAGGGGATTGAAATTGTCACTCCGTAGGGCTACACAGAGTTTGGTGACTTCAGGAAATTCTTTTTCAGAGGTAGCCGTGTATGTTTATTCCATAGAGGAGATGGATCATGAGGCCCAAAGAGACAGCGATAAGAAACCACGCTACCAGGGTAGCTACAGCGATCCATAGTTCTCAGGCCAAGAATTTCATGGTAGGTACCCTCACCAGCAGCCTTCTTAGCATTCGGGTCATCCTAGTCGGTTAGTTCAATGATACAAGAACAACAATGGAAGTATCAAAACATACTCCAAATCAGTCCACTAATCTTAAGGATTCGAGGACCAAGATGGAGACCACACTCGGATTCGCTACCAACAACAAGAATACAAGATACAAAGGTGTATTTTAACACCAAAATAGCTATAAATGTGATGAACAATATGAACAACAATAACACAAGTTTCGGATTCAATAAATGACCCAAAACAGTCCATAACAACAACAAAAGTAAAAGATAGATAGTGAGATCAAGATTATTACAAGATTTAGACCTAAAGAGTGTATTAAACTCAAACCCCCTAATGAATGTAATAATCAAAACCACACTCTTACGGTGACAGCCAAGGGAATCAACTCACCTCAAGATCCACCGTTTCCAAGCAAAGAACAATATTAGCTTTTTCAAGCCCTATACTAAAACTACACTAAGATGGTCTACTCTCAAGAGAGAGGATTTTAAGTGTTTCAATATTCCCTCTTTCATAAACTCCCTAGCAAATGAACTAATAGAACCTATTTATAATCTAACTTATTACATAACAAAATAACCACAACACCCTTAATGAGAAGGGGTGGTCATGGAGTGTTACTTGAACAAGGCTAAGTGACCAAAATGCCCTTAATAAAGGGCCAAAATCGTAAGTCCTTAATCTTCAATGCTCCAAGCAATCTTCCACACGTGGGATTGCTCTATGGTGTACTCAAATCGGCCCTCCATGTAGGATCCCATGTCCTCAGTGTGACCAAAGCTTGACACCCCATATACTGACTTGAATGATGTCATCAAAAGCTAAGTCAGCCATTTGACTCGTATCATCCCCCCCCTTCTTGAAAAGGATTCGACCTTGAATCCAAACCTTGCAAAACCAAAGAAATGACACAAAAATACATACTCCTCATGGCATGAGGGTTAGGGTTAGCATGATAAATCACCTCAATATGCCAAGGTTCCACATATTTAGAATATAACCAAGGATCCTTTGAACTAAATATTAAATAATTAATGAAAAATGAATAAAGGATTTGGCTATGGAATTCACCAACAATGATACTTTGCTTGTCATGTAAACCAAGCAACAAGTTGGGTGCACCATCGTCATCAAATTTATATCTGGCACCGGGGTCAAATGGGGAGAGTGACCATATGATGATAGGCGAATTTACACGCCTATATCAATATATTTTGCCCATATTTTAGCCTAGTTTTGAGAACAAACTATATATTTCATGCACTTTTAGTCCTTTTTCCTATAAATGAGCTAACGAACATGATTAGTAAAGTTTCAGGTATAAATGATGTAAAATTCAGCATTTTATGGCTTACTTGACGCAAAAGAAAGCTCACGAACGAAGGAGAAGGAAGCTGGACGCCTAAAGGACCAAAACTGCTGCATGGAAAAGCTGTCCCGGGCTAAAACAACATTTCTGAAGACTTTGGGGACTTACAGACACATAGCTGGATTTGGACAATGATACATTAACCTAGTACAATTAGGTTATGTATTTCATTAGTTTATTTGGATTATGATAATGTTACCTTAACCTAGTACATTTGGGTTAAGTGTTCCATAGGCCTAGTAGGATTTGGTTATTTATTTCATTAGCATAGTAGGAGTAGGATAGGAGTATTATAAATACCCTATCATACTAGAGATTTTTATTCAATTCCTCCCTTAGTGGAGAGAAGAAATTCATCCCTCACCACAATACATTCTTCCATCCCTCTCTTCTTCCACCACAATAATTCTACAACTCTTCTAATCTTCCCATTAATTCTATTTTTCTTCTTCTATTCATCTATTCAATTCTTAATTTCCGCAACAAGAGAAACGTTACTTTGCTAAGGAATTCACGCCTAACGCCTATCACTTGATCTACACGCCATTACTCAATATTGTGATATAATAACAATGTCAATCGCGATCTCCTTCGCATTCATGGGTAACTAAACCTCTCTGTTGGGGTTATGGAAGCCGAATGAGATACTATCTATTGCTGTGAGTTTGTGAGTTCATGACACGTATATTGCTTATATCATTATTCTCTTCATCTTAATCTACATTCTTTGCGGTTGCAAACGCAAGAATACGCCAGTCTAACATTTAACTTGTTCGAGAGAAAGGTTATTTGTCTGGAAAAGAGATAATGTCAAGGTAGTAGGACACCCTTTCCTATTAAAAAGCTAGTGCCGTAACTGGACTAACCTCTTGGAGAATTCGTACCGTTAGACACGCTTTAAGCTCGAGAGAGTTAAAGTGAAATAGTCCTTGTTTAGGTCGAGAGACGCTTGGATTTACCATAGAATACAATTCTCTATAAGCACATGCATGTCACAATTCTACACACTCATAGCCAATAGAGACGTATACCTCAGAAGGTGGACATAACCCCAACGCTTCAATTCTCATTGTTTACAACTTACGTAACAATCCTTCTCTTTTTACTTTGCTATTTTCAGCTTTTACTTTATTGTTTTGGTTACACATTACAATCCCCCCCCATTACGAGACTTGCACTAAAAGTCTAGTATTTCTACTTACTTGTTGACCAAGCTATTCTCTGTGGGATCGATACCCAACCCAGTTGGGTTCTATATTTGCTAACGACCGCTTTACACTCCTACGAGAGCTGTAGATTGAGCGTTATCAAAAATTGGCGCCATTGCCGGGGAATACGAGTGTCAATCAAGTTCGTGATAATTACTAGACCCTTTGGTCAAAGATTCTCGTACTTTTACTTTTAGTTTTTGTTTTTGTTTCTTGCAGGTTTTTACTTTAGTGCATGCCCCATACTAGAAGTTCTGGTCAACCGTTATTACCAATCAATCCTGAACCACAACGAATTAGAAGAATGGAAGCACAAGCTGAAATCGACAGGATGGCTGCTCAACACGAGCAAGCAAGATTAGCTGCTCTTGCCGCTGCTCAAGTCCAACAACAAAACATTGATAATCCTGGGCGAGCCACAAATCCTGACGATAAGGATTTAGGTGACGACGAGTTGATAAACCCAAGGCATGTTGCTGAAACTACAACACCTGCCAACAGAAGAGGTCGACAAGCTCGGTATAGGTATGATCGCCAACCTTTGCAGCTAGCTTTCGACGATGATGATGATGATCTTGATGGTGCCGGAGCCACTGGAGCTATAATTCCACCACCATTAGCGCCCGGAGCCAAGTTCAACATCACAAGCACCATGATTCAGTTATTGCAACTCAAGGGATTATTTGGTGGACTAGCAGGCGACGATCCGAATATGCATCTCATCAACTTTATTTCTACATGCAAGTCTTTTGACAATCCTGGTGTTGGTCAGAATGTTATTTGATTACGTCTATTTCCATTGTCTCTGTCTGGGAAGGCAACTCTATGGTTGAATGGGCTGACTCCTGATTCAATTACAAATTGGAGGCAATTGAGAGACGCTTTCCTAGAAAGATTCTTTCCGCCATCCAAAAGGGATCAATTGAGAGATGAAATCAGCAACTTTCGTCATCTTCCCTCTGAAGCTCTTCATGAAACATGGGAGAGGTTCAAGACAAAGCTAGCGAGATGCCCAAACCATCACATGACTAATGTTCACCTAATGGAGATCTTGTATAGAGCCTTGAATTCAATAACTAAACCAGTGGTGGATAATGCAGCTGGAGGATCTTTCATGGACCTCACCTTTGGTCAAGCAAGCAATATGCTAGATCGTATGACGAAACAAAGTAGAGCCTGGCATACCAGGGATTCTGAGGTAGCAAGCCCCACTTTATCTATTGGCATGACTGCAGACCAAAGAAGAAGAGAAGAAGAACGTGATCAAGATATGGCGCATTTGAAAACACAAATGGATCTTCTTACAAAGCATTTATTATCAGGGAAGACCAAAAAAGTGAAAGCTATTGCGTCAAAAGGAAGAGACGAATCTGATTCTGAAGAGGAGGCCAACTACTTGAACAATCAGGGGGGTTTCCGAGGGAATACCCAAGGAAACCAAGGTCAGAACTATTATGATAAATCTGGAAACAAAGACCAAGGTAGTTGGAAGAACAAGAATGAAAAGAGTGGTTTGTATGTTCCCCCTGGCAGACGTGATACCACCATATCTAATTCTGGAAGTATGGAAGACATGATGGCTAAATTATTGAAAGGAGTGGAAGCAACGAGCGCGGGAGTTACGGAGGTAATTAATGATTTGTCCGCCATGAAACAATTAGTAGATTCACATTCCACTTCAATTAGACAACTAGAGCAGCAATTCAGTCAACTTTCAGCAGCACTCAACCAAAGAAAGGCTGGCACTTTACCTAGCGATACTGTGCAAAACCCAAGGAATGATGGGTCATGCATGGCCATCACTACCAGAAGTGGTAAGGTGCTGGAAACTCCAGAAAAAGGCAAGCAAGTGATTGACGAAGTTGCGGACATGGATGACAACGCAAAAGGAGAAGATGTCGCAGCTACTACTCCTGACGTCAACAATGCCACATCCAGCACTGTGCAGCCTGAAAAATTGGAAAAACGGAAGCAAGAGGAGAAGAAAACCGCGGAGAGAACACTTCCATACCCACCACCACCTTTTCCCCAAAGATTGAAGAAGGTGGCGGATAACACTAAGTTTAGCAAATTTATGACTATGCTCAAGCAGCTGACCATTAATGTTCCATTGGTGGAGGCACTTGAACAAATGCCTGGATATGCGAAGTTTATAAAGGACCTATTGACAAAGAAGCAGGCAGCAAGTTATGAGTTGGCAGATAATGTTCATCATTGTAGTGCAATCGCTACAAGGTCGTTAGTTCAAAAGAAGGCAGATCCTGGAGCTTTCACTATTCCTTGCACAATTGGATCGTTGGATTTTGCTAAGGCATTGTGCGATCTAGGTTCTAGCATCAATTTGATGCCACTATCCATCTACAAGAAGTTGGGGCTAGGCGATCCGACACCAACCAATATGAGGCTCGTGATGGCTGATAGGTCGGTAAAACGACCTGTGGGTATCTTGAATGATGTGTTGGTGAAAGTTTCTTCATTCATATTTCCTGCAGACTTCGTTATTCTGGATTGTAAGGAGGCTTCTGAAGTTCCCATCATCTTGGGACGTCCCTTCCTTGCAACTGAAAGTGTGCTTATTGACATGAAAGATAATGAGCTTTTGTTTCGAATTAATGACGAAGTGGTACGGTTTGATATATGCAAAATAATGAAGCAGCCCAGCGATATGAATGAGTTATCTGTAGCTGATGTTCATCATGAGGATACGAAAGCATTATCTATAGAGAAACAGCCTACTGTTGAGCCATTGTATGTTGTGCCACTGAAAGTTGAGCATTAAGATGATGAAGGTTATGAAGAACTTATGAGTTCTCTAACAGAAATAGAGCCTTATACTCCTAAGCAACCAGATTGTGATCTCAAGAATCAACCAAAAGCGAAGACTCCCTTTGACGAGCCACCAATGCTAGAATCGCAAGAGCTTCCCAATTATCTAAGGTATGTGTTCTTGGAAAGTATAAATATACTTCCGGAGAGTACAGATGATTTAAGTGAACAACACGTAGAAGCTCTCATCTCTGCCCTGAAGAGATACAAGAGAGCTATGGGTTGGACTATTGATAATATAATTGGAGATTCTCCGGGAAAATGTAAGAGCCATCTTGAAGAAGATCGCATGCCCACAGGTAAGCCTCATTGTCGTCTAAATCCTTTCAGAAAATGATCCATCACTTACCTCGACGAAGTCTGAGTACTCGAGGTAACTATGTCGAGCCACGATAATAAATAAGGCGCTAGATGGGAGGCAACCCATCATTTTATCGTTTTATCGTTTATCATTTTTTTCATTTATTGTTTATCGTTTTGTTTTTCTTTCATTCTAGTACTTGATAAATGAAAATCCAAAAATAATAGTCGTGCCACGACCAAAACTAAGGCACTTGGTGGGAGGCAAACCATCGTACTAATCGTTTTCATTTGTTTTGAGCAAAAATAGGTGCAAGAAGTATTCAACAAGGAGATTGATTTCAATAGATGATTTGGACGCATTGTATGGTAAAGTTGGTAAGTTAGGAATGGTGATGCATAAGGCTATAGATTGAGCATTTCTCACGCCAAAATAGGCATCAAGAAAGGCTAGGCCTTGGTAAAACTAGGCCACGAACGATGCACAACCTATCCTATAGCCTAAGGTCTCGGAATCTAGTGTGCTATACACTATGCGCCGCCTATTCCTAGGTATGCTTTTGACTATGCGCCGCCTATGCTATGGCATTTGGTCTCAGTATCTCATATGCCATAGACTATGCGGCGCATATGTCTACAAATGCCATAGACTATGCGGCGCATATGTCCCATTATGCTATAGACAATGCGCCGCATATGTCATTGATATGCCGAGCATTATGCGCCGCATATGTGGTATTTTTGTCTCCAAAACCGATTGTAAATGGGTCAAAACCCGACCCATTCTCTTCCTAGATAAAGGGGACTTAGTTTTACAACACAACCACACTAAAAATTGACCTAAGGGCGCCGCATATACATCCAAATCCTCTCAAAAGTTTCTTCTTTTGCTCTTCCAATTCACAAAACCATCTCCACAAGCTTCAAGCAAGTAAGTACTCTCTTATTCTTCATTTATTTCTCGTAAGTACTACGTTGCTATGTCTATTATGAATTGCTAAATCGTATAAGATTGTTGGTGATGTTCATGCGTTTGGATTGTTGATACAAAATCATGTGAGTGAACATGTACATAGAAAAATCTTGACTTGTTTCCGACTTGAAATTGGTTTTAATAGCATTGTTATACTATTTGCGGAATTACTATGGCTATGAATAGTGCTTAAGATTGTTGTTTGGATACTTACATGTTAGACTATCCCGGCCATCGGGATAAGACTTATAGTGCCTACCGACATAAGAGGTTATGATTGTTGTAAGAATAACTATTCCATGTGGTAACCCCTATGTAGTAGTGTTGCTATATCTACCATGAAATTAGTCCAATGGCTGCAAGTAAGTGATGCATTGCTGACTTTCTTGTCGGAATACAATCCTAAAACGTATGTCGACGAAATCTGAGTAATCGACCACTTTCACTTCACTGATTTGTGTTAACAAAACTAAGTGCGGGGTGGTACCCCTACTGCTTATGTATAGATTGTATCCATTGAGATTGTGCTACCATTAACACTATTTCAAGTCTCAGGTACAATGGCACCTAAAGAGAGACAAGGCAAGGAGAAGCCTACCACTTCCCAAAAGGGCAAGAAAAGAGGCCGCAAGGAGCAAGGAGAACCCTCCTCGCTGCAAACACCTCAACTCACGCTTGGAATGAAGTGAGATACTTATGGGGAACTTCTGAGGATGAAGACTCTGATTATGATTCCGATGAAAGGGGTAGGACCCCAGACATAGAGGAGGAGTTCGACTGACCAGGTTCCTCGTATTTATTTTCCACTGAGGACAGTGTTCCGACTAAGTGTGGGGTGGTGGTATTGCATGCTATACTTCTCTATTCGCATCTATGTTTGTTTGCTTTTGTTTCATTTTTGTTTCGTTTTGTTTTTTTAGGAGTAAAATTTTTTTTTAGCTTCGCATGAAATTATTTTGACAGGCAGCATGAGATTATAACAAGAGTATGTGTTACAATTGTGACTATTGAGACGTTTAGACTCTAGTTGTGACTCATTATGTGATATTTTGTGGTTCAATTCCTTCACTTGTTGGGTCGAGAGTCTATATTACTTCCAATTAAGTCGACCATGTGCCTTGTGTGTGTGAGATTAATAGTATCTTCTATGTATGTGGCTGATGCTAGAACTTGCATGGTATGTATACAAAGCGAAAATAAGGAGTGTAAGTTAGGATATGATTTAGGCATTTCTTTGGCAACCTATATTTGTTTACCTTCAGTTTTACCTACCCATGGACATCATCCTAGTCAAACCCTTTTGATCCTTTAGCCTATTTCTTTGACAACCTCGTATGTAAGCCTAATCTATTTTTTTCAAGACCGTAATTTGATCCAAATTCCTAAGTGCTTTAAATTAAAAAAGTCATGTGACAACATAAGAGGAAATTGGGTGAGTATGATGCTTTAAATTGTAATGGTGCTTGAATGTGTTATGAAAAAGAAAGTCCTATCATAAGAGGTATGTTGTGAAAAGAAAAAGGAAAAGAAAGCTGAAAAGTGAGTTGTTCTTAAAATTGAAAAACAAAAGAGGAGAACAAGGGTGGTAGAATAAAAGAAAGAAGAAAGGTTGAAAGGAAAAAGTGTCAATGATACAATGTGATGTATTAAAGCGCTTAGGAGCTTAGTCACTATTCCTGGCCAAAATAGTCCTACCCGTCCCTTAGCCTACATTACAACCATCAAAAGACCTACTTGATACTAATCTTAACATTCCGACATTTAGTGGAGTACTACACTAAGGGAAAGCCTATGGTCATCAGTTGCTACATATGAATTCTTTGTGAGAGTGAGAGCAAGGATAGTTTGATACTCATGTTTGAAAAATATACTATACTTGTGAGTGATTATGGGTACTATATTGTGAGACACACATGGTTGATGAGTTTTGGATAGTGGCATATGATTCTATGCACCTTAACTTTTGCATGCGAGCTGACCACCATCACGAGTCTATGCTAGAGGTTAAACTGTTTCTACTAATGATCGGAAAGCTACTCTTTGTTAAGAATTGTTGTGCTTGTCTTGACGAATGTTTTGTGTTGTTGCTGTAAAAACCCTAAAGTTGATGTGTAGAGGGACATGATATTTTTTTCGAGGACGAACAAAGCTTCAACTGTAGGGTGTTGATGATAGGCGAATTTACACGCCTATATCAATATATTTTGCCCATATTTTAGCCTAGTTTTGAGAACAAACTATATATTTCATGCACTTTTAGTCCTTTTTCCAATAAATGAGCTAACAAACATGATTAGTAAAGTTTCAGGTATAAATGATGTAAAATTCAGCATTTTATGGCTTACTTGACGCAAAAGAAAGATCACGAACGAAGGAGAAGGAAGCTGGACGCCTAAAGGACCAAAACTGCTGCATGGAAAAGCTGTCCCGGGCTAAAACAACATTTCTGAAGACTTTGGGGACTTACAGACACATAGCTGGATTTGGACAATGATACATTAACCTAGTACAATTAGGTTATGTATTTCATTAGTTTATTTGGATTATGATAATTTTACCTTAACCTAGTACATTTGGGTTAAGTGTTCCATAGGCCTAGTAGGATTTGGTTATTTATTTCATTAGCATAGTAGGAGTAGGATAGGAGTATTATAAATACCCTATCATACTAGAGATTTTTATTCAATTCCTCCCTTAGTGGAGAGAAGAAATTCATCCCTCACCACAATACATTCTTCCATCCCTCTCTTCTTCCACCACAATAATTCTACAACTCTTCTAATCTTCCCATTAATTCTATTTTTGTTCTTCTATTCATCTATTCAATTCTTAATTTCCGCAACAAGAGAAACGTTACTTTGCTAAGGAATTCACGCCTAACGCCTATCACTTGATCTACACGCCATTACTCAATATTGTGATATAATAACAATGTCAATCGCGATCTCCTTCGCATTCATGGGTAACTAAACCTCTCTGTTGGGGTTATGGAAGCCGAATGAGATACTATCTATTGCTGTGAGTTTGTGAGTTCATGACACGTATATTGCTTATATCATTATTCTCTTCATCTTAATCTACATTCTTTGCGGTTGCAAACGCAAGAATACGCCAATCTAACATTTAACTTGTTCGAGAGAAAGGTTATTTGTCTGGAAAAGAGATAATGTCAAGGTAGTAGGACACCCTTTCCTATTAAAAAGCTAGTGCCGTAACTGGACTAACCTCTTGGAGAATTCGTACCGTTAGACACGCTTTAAGCTCGAGATAGTTAAAGTGAAATAGTCCTTGTTTAGGTCGAGAGACGCTTGGATTTACCATAGAATACAATTCTCTATAAGCACATGCATGTCATAATTTTACACACTCATAGCCAATAGAGACGTATACCTCAGAAGGTGGACATAACCCCAACGCTTCAATTCTCATTGTTTACAACTTACGTAACAATCCTTCTCTTTTTACTTTGCTATTTTCAGCTTTTACTTTATTGTTTTGGTTACACATTACAATCCTCCCCCCCCCATTACGAGAATTGCAGTAAAAGTCTAGTAATTCTGCTTACTTGTTGACCAAGCTATTCTCTGTGGGATCGATACCCAACCCAGTTGGGTTCTATATTTGCTAACGACCGCTTTACACTCCTACGAGAGCTGTAGATTGAGCGTTATCACTATAGACACGGGTCTGGACAACACTCTCCTTTCCTATGGTCTCTACCCAAACTAAATGGCATACTTTCTACAATAGCATACATATTATCCAAAGCAAACAGAGAGTAGAAAAAGGTATTACTCAAGTCGACTTCTACTAAGATATCCTCATGTGTGTATTCACTACTAGTTTCACAATCATGACCATGATTACTCTCAACAATAAAGTCACACAAAGTACAAGGAGAAGTAGTTTCCACGACCACATCCCTTACCCTTAAGAATACTTTCATCTTCGAAGAAGAGATTTCCATCTTTAGGAGGAATGTTGTCACACCATAGTGGGTTAGCATATCGGCTATAGCTTCTTATGTAATCTATACCATCATTTTCACCACTAGGTTCATTAGGATTGGTTATATCATCTTCAAACAAGACATTATACCTAAAGAGAGCATAATCTATTTCACGGGCAGATTCGGAACAAATACGTTCATCACTCTCTAAAAGATTAATATCAAGTTTTAAAGAGATTTCAAGTGCAAGATTATCCCAAGAATAGCTCTCGAGTTCACTCCTATCCCTTTGATCATCATTTTCAACATCATCACACACTTGAGGTTCATTAATCACATTATACACATCCTCAAGTGGTGGGTAATTTTCACACATAAGTTGATCAATACAAATTTCAGAAGATAATGTACTTTCATTCAACACAATGGTGTCAACACTAGGCGGACATAAATCGATCTTACAAGAATAGTTGATTCTGTCATCAGTAGGATCAACTAGTGTATCCATACTCACAACATGCACATCATCAACAAGTGGCAAAAAAACAATAGACTCACATATAGGCAAGCTACAACTCACACTTAATGGGCTACTAGCCACATAATTATCATTCACATGCACAAAAGTGTAAGCGTTAGCTATTTTACCTTGAAGTTCTTGAGTAGATTCTTCTTTGTCATGGTCTGAAGGTCCTCCACAATCTTGGGCAGCAACTTTCTTTTGGCATTGTTCGCCTTCGCTTGCCATGTTGGTACCTAAACAAATGTCCTTTGAAATAGAAGGATAACCAATATTAGCACGGTTAGGTGGTAATCCCCTCACTTCGCTCCACATAATCTCTTTTTTTTCCACTCTCGGATTACCACCTTGCACTCCTTTACTCCTCTCAATCTTTTGTCTCTCATAATAATTCAGATTGGAGTAGGTAGATATTTCTCTTCATGGCTTGGGTATCAAGTAAGTCATGAGGCGATTCCCCCATTGGTCTCTTATAATATTAGGCCAATTTTGCACGTTAGGAAATTGATGTTGTGCAAACCAATCGGCACCTAAGTATACATGACCGTAGGATAAGGAAAGAATATTGTACCACACCTTCTCATGGTATTCATATTGGGAGAATATAACTTTTACCATCTCGGTAACCTTAAACCCGTCCAAGAAGTATGGAACAAGTAAAGACTCGCAAAATAACCCCAAGTAGTCAATCATGGATGGAATGATGTAGTTTCTATAGTACCTATCATTTAACACAACGAGGAAGACCGGTATCCCATAAATGGCCACCTTTCTAGAGTGTACACTCCTTCTTGGATCAACATTGTTAAGCATACGAGTACCCCTCGGTTTTGGAGATGCATACCCTCTTCATCTCATTGGACAACCTCCACTATAGCTATTATAACCATTCACACTATATCGACCTTGATAAGAAGTACTACAAGGTGGAGAATATGAATATTAACACTCCTCAAGTGTACTCTCATCATACGTCTCATAAACTTTATGAATGAAAGGGTTATACCTAACACCAAATCTAGGTTCGGAGTGAGAATTGTAAGACTCCTCACATGCCCCAACATTAGCATATAATCCATCACGAGGTCCTATGTCATCTCCAAGTAACCATAAGCACTAGGCACTTTATTCACCTCATTTCTCCCTCAAAACAGTAACTTTCAAATCTGCCCAAGTTTTGATCATGGCTATTTCATAGCCTCGGCAATCTCCCTCAACTTCGTAGCCATAAAAACCCTCACTACAATCATAGTCTCCCATATTGTAGTCATAATAATCCCCGGCTATCGAAGACATGTTCCCCTTATATCACCTTTGTACCTATACAATAAACAAAAAATATTAGTAGTAAAAGATTTTCATCGACCCTCGTATACAACCTTTGTGAGTCTCACAATTGGAGCGACAAATATTGAAAGTTGCTTATACTCTGGTAGTCAATAGGATGTCAATTCTACTTGGTGACCGGAATGGATTCTTGTTTGATCGACTCAAGACAAAAACAAAATTTACTTATGAACTTGAAACAAGAAGTTACTACGAGTTAAAAACAAGAAAAGCACACAAATAACGAAGACGCAAAAGAAACAGATTCAACAATTAATCTACAACTAAGTAGGTGATTACTAGTTGTTAATTAATTCTAGAATCAAGTAATGCAACTAATGAAACAATAAAATGCAACCAAGAATCTATAATTTGAGCTTAATTATGTTGTGTGAATAGTAAAATGTGATGATGTGGCAGCCATGTAATTGGTCGTGGTCCCACACAATTTTGTTGTCCAATTTCAAGTCTTGGTCAATTTTTCAATTTGGAATGGTGAAAAATCAGATTTGGGAGGGAATTAAGACTTGGATTCCTTTTCAATATCCAAAAAGGTTTGAATTTCTATTGGTCCCCACCCTTAACTTTTCCTTGCACCTTTCCCTTGACATAGGCTTTTTGAAAGTCTTTGTCCCTTCTTTTGGGTAACAAGACTTTTTTTTAATGTTTTCTTATCTTCTTTTCTCTTTATCGTATGTCTTGGAATATATTTCAAGACAAGAAAATACAACACCTTATTTTTCCAATTCTTTAGATCAAACCATCTCTTTTGAATGTTCTTTGCTCAACAATAAATGAAGAACATGAAGAACATCAAGAACACTCAAAAGTGCACCTTAAGCAAATAGCCTCCAAATTGAATGATTGTTTATTTCTTCAAGAACACATGAATTCCACAACAACAACAACACGTTTTGAATCCACCAATCCTCAACAACAACCCAAAATTTTGAGATTCACCTTTCTAGTTTTTTTTTTAACCTTTAACTCAACAATGGAGAATATCTCAAAACTACCCGGATTAAGCTCAAATCAAAGATTTAGACTCACTTAGTGTTGGGGAACAAGAACCTAACACTAGAAACAAACAAAACACACAAAAACTTCTTAGATATAAGCCTTAAAATTTGTCCAAAGTACAAAAACGTGAATAACTTCTTTGGTGGTTGAAGTTGTTTGGTAAGTGGTTGTTAAGGTCTTAGGTGGTTGAGGAGTTTTTTTTTCAATACTAAAAAATTTTACACCTTTTTACTCCAACCTTTTTAGATCTAACATCTAATTTTATTTCAATAAAAGATGAAGACTGGTGAAGAACACTAAGAACACAAACTTTTGAATCTTGGAGTTTAAGGTTCAAGTTGGTCTCACACTTCAATCAACACTTTCTCAAGTTCCATCAATCAACAACAACTTCATCAAAAAAGGTTCTTAGGATACCAAAGAACAACAATATCACATGGACAAGCTTAGAACAACAACAAGATGAAGAGCACAAGTCCAAAACAATCCATCACAACCAAAAACGTCCAAAACACTTTCAAGTTTTCAAGTTCACAACAACATCAACAATGTAAGATCAAACTTAGATTTAGACTAAAAGTGTTAGTGAATGATAAAACTAACACTAGAAATAACAAAGACAAGTAAAAATCTCATCCAAGAGACAAAAAAAACACAATTTTTGGACAAGAACACAAATTGGACAAATTGTTCTTTTTTTGGAATTTTCAGATTTTTAATTTTTTATTTTTATTTTTCAAGTGAGCTAACCCAAGATTTGATATTGTAGGAACAACATCAAGCCATGCTTTGATACCAAATAATACAAGAACAAAAATGGAAGTATCAAACCATACTCCAAATCAGTCCATTAATCTTAAGGATTCGAGGATCAAGATAGAGAGCACACTCGGATTCGCTACCAACAACAAGAATACAAGATACAATGGTGTATTTCAACACCAAAACAGATATAAAATGTGATGAAAAATATGAACAACAATAACACAAGTTTCGTATTCAATAAATGACCCAAAATAGTCCACTACACAAGACAACAACAACAAAAGTAAAGGATAGATAGTGAGACCAAGATTATTACAAGATTAAGAACTAAAGAGTGTATTAAACTCAAAAACTCCTAATGAATGTAATAATCAAAACCACACTCTTACGGTGACCGCCAAGGGAATCAACTCACCTCAAGATCCACCGTTTTCAAGAAAAGAACAATATTAGCTTTTTCAAGCCCTATACTAAAACTACACTAAGATGGTCTACTCTCAAGAGAGAGGATTTTAAGTGTTTCAATATTTCCTCTTTCATAAACTCCCTAGCAAATGAACTAATAGAACCTATTTATAGTATAACTTATTACATAACAAAATAACCACAACACCCTTAATGAGAAGGGGTGGTCATGGAGTGTTATTTGAACAAGGCTAAGTGACCAAAATTCCCTTAATGAAGGCCCAAAATCATGAATCCTCAATCTTCAATGCTCTAAGCAATCTTCCACATGTGGGATTGCTCTTTGTTGTACTCAAATCAGCCCCTCCATGTAGGATCCCGTGTCCTCAGTGTGACCAAATTTTGACGCCCCATGTACTGACTTTGAATGATGTCATCGAAAGCTAAGGCAGCCATTTGACTCGTATCATTCAGAAATTACTTTAGATATCCGATAGGGGTCAGCCCAGCTATAGTAGTTCTAGTAGTCAGAGCAGTAGACAGACACAGAGGGATGCTCTGCCAGGATCATTGAGTAGGGGTGGTCATTCTGGATTCGTCGGTCCTTCTAGACAGAGCAGGGTCCCTGGAGCTTGTTATGACTGTGGGGTTGTTGGTAAATCGCCCGTGAGTGTCCTCAACATAGGATGATTGATCCTTTAATTTAGAATATGTAGCCAATCAGATCAGTGTTGCCATTAGGTAGGGGTGGTGTATAGGGTCGTAGAGATGGTCCGCGGGGAAGTAGGGTAGGCGGTCGGGCAGGTACCCAATCCAGTATTGTACAGGGTTATTTGTATGCTGTACCAGGTAGACCAAAGGTTGAGACTTCAGATGTCGTGATCACAGGTACGATTTTCGTATCCTATCAGCCAGCTTCTATTTTGTTTGATCTCGGTTCTATATTTTCATATGTTTCTATTTATTTTGCATCACGACTGGGTTTATGTTCGGAGTCTTTATCTGTGCCATTACATATGGCTACCCCAGTGGGTGATTCTTTAGTAGTGGATTGGGTATATAAATTTTGTTTGGTGGCTATTCGAGAGTTTGATACTCATATTGACCTCATTGTCCTAGATATGGTAGATTTTGATGTGATTCTAAGCTTGAATTGGTTGTCCCCTTACCATGCGGTCTTGGATTATTTTGCTAAGATCGTTACTTTAGCTTTGCCTAGCATACCCCTAGTTGTGTGGCAGGGTTATATTAGTCGCGCATCGATGGGGATTGTTTCGTACATTTGGGCTAGGAGACTGATATCAAGGGGTTGCGAGTCATTTCTTGCATATAGTTGGGATGTTAGTGCTAAGAGTCCCCCACTTGACTCCGTCCTTGTTGTTCGTGAGTTTCTTGATGTATTTCCAACCGACCTACCTGGCCTTCCTCCCGAGCGTGATGTAGAGTTTATTATTGACCTCGATCCAGGCACCTGACCTATTTCTATTGCTCCATATTGTATGGCTCCTGCTGAGTTGAAGGAGCTAAATAGTCAGCTTCAGGATCTTCTAGGTAAAGGTTTTATCAGACTGAGTGTATCTCCTTGGGGTTCTCCAGTTCTGTTTGTAAAGAGAAAGGATGGATCCTTATGTATGTGTATCGATTACAGGCAGTAAGGTAACGGTGAAAAATAAGTATCCTATGCCTCATATTGATGATTTGTTTGATCAGCTTCAGGGCACGATGGTGTTTTCTAAGATTGATTTGAGGTCTGGTTACCATCAATTGAGAGTTAGGGCTGCGAACATCCCTAAGACGGCCTTCAGGACTCGTTATGGTCATTATGAGTTCTTGGTGATGTATTTTGGGTTGAGTAATGCTCCAGCAGCTTTTATGGATCTGATGAATCGTGTGTTCAGGCCATATTTGGACTCCTTCGTGATAGTATTTATTGATGACATTCTTGTATAATCGAGGAGTAAGGAGGAGCACGAGTAATATTTGAGGACTGTGCTCCACACTTTGAGAGGCCACGGGCTTTATGCCAAGTTCTCAAAATGTGAGTTTTGGCTTGAGTATGTAGCTTTCTTGGGGCACCTAGTGTCCAAGGACGATATTATAGTGGACCCAACAAAGATTGAGGCTATTCGTAGTTGGGCTGGGCCTACGTCACCTTCTAAAGTTTGTAGTTTTATTGGGTTGGTGGGTTACCACAGGCGGTTTATTGAGGGTTTTTCTTCTATTGCAGCCTCTATGACTAGATTGACCAGGAAGAAAGTTCCATTTCAGTGGTCTGCAAGTTGTGAGGTAATCTTTATAAAGCTTAAAGAATTGCTTACTTAAGCTCCTATTCTGACTCTTCCTGTTGAGGGAAAGGATTTTACTGTCTATTGTGATGCTTCTGGTGTTGATTTGGGGTGTATTCTGATGCAACGTGGCCGTGTAATTTCATATGCATCGAGATAGTTAAAGGTGCATGAGCGAAACTATCCCACTCATGACTTAGAGTTGGCAGCGGTAGTATTTGCGCTTAGGATTTGGAGGCATTACTTATATGGGTTTCGTTGTGAGATATTTACTGATCATCGTAGTCTGCAGTACATTATGACCCAGAAGGAGCTTAATTTGAGGCAGCACATGTGGATTGAGTTGCTAAAAGACTATAATATCTCTAATCTCTATCATCTAGGCAAGGCGAATGTGGTAGCAGATACCTTGATTCGGAAGTCAGTATGGGTAGTTTAGCGTTCATTGCAGCTTCTCAGTGGCCGCTGGCTTTGGACATTCAATCCATAGCTAACATGATGGTTCATTTGGATATTTCTGACCCTCGGGGAATCATTGCTAGTATTGAGGCTAGATTTACCTTGTTGGAGAAGATTCAGAGTTGTCAGTTCGAGGATGGCAGGCTTCGTAGCATTCGAGAGCAGGTGTTGAGAGGTGAGTCTCAGAGGGCTACCCTAGATTCTGAGGGTGTCTTGAGGTTTGACGGTCGTATTTGTGTTCCAAGGGTTGGGTATTTGATCTAGTTGATTCTTTATGAGGCTCATAACTCTAAATACTCTATTCACCCTGGGACAGCTAAGATGTATAGAGATTTGAGGCAACATTACTGGTGGAGTGGTATATGTAAAGATATAGCAGGGTTTGTGGTACGATGTCTTTGTTGTCAGCAGGTAAAGGCCGAGCATCAAAGACCTGGTGGATTACTTCAGTAGCTACCCATTCTCGAGTGGAAATGGGAGGGAGTTACTATAGATTTCGTACCTGGATTACCACGTACTTTGCGTGGTTTTGACAGTATTTTGCTTATTGTGGATCGATTGACCAAGTCTGCACATTTTATCCCTGTTCAAGTTTCCTATAGTACCGAGAGGTTAGCTCATATTTATATCCAGGAGGTGGTTCGCCTACATGGGGTCCCTGTGTCCATTATCTCTAATTGAGGCTCTCAATTCACTTCTAGATTTTGGAGGACATTTCAAGAGGAGTTGGGAACCCAGGTTGACCTTAGCACAACCTTTCATTCCCAGACTGATGGGCAGTCAAAGCGGACTACCCAGGTCTTAGAAGATATACTACACGCTTGTATATTGGATTTTAGAGGTCAGTGGGACCATTTATACCTTTGGCAGAGTTTGTATATAATAACAGCTTTTACTCGAGTATACAGATGGCCCCATTTAAGGCATTGTATGGTAGGCGATGTCGATATCCTATTGGTTGGTTTGATACTTCTGAGGCTAGGCCCCGTGGCACAGATTTGCTTCGTGATTCGTTAGACCTGGTTATAGTGATTCATGACAAGCTACAAGCATCTCGGAGCTGATAGAGGAGTTATGCTGATCACAGACGTCGTCCATTGAGTCTCAGAGTTGGTGATAGGGTCTTTTTGCGAGTATTACCCATGAAGGGCGTGATGAGCTTCGGGAGGAGGGGCAAGCTTAGCCCTAGATATATTGGACCTTTTGAGATCTTACAGAGAGTTGAGGAGGTAGCTTATGTATTGGCATTGCCACCTGCCTTCTCAGCCTTTCATCCAGTGTTTCATGTATCTATGTAACGACAGTATATTTCAGATGAGTCACACATACTTCAGTGGGACTCGGTTCAGTTGGATGAGGGATTGACATTTGTAGAGGAGCCCGCATATATTTTGGCAAGGGACATCAGGCGGTTGTGTTGCAGGGACATTCCGGTAGTTAAGGTTCAATGGCGTCACCGTCCAGTTGAGGAGGCTACTTAGGAAATCGAGTGTGATATGTGCGCCCAGTATCCCTACTTGTTTGAGACTTCGTATTTTCTTATCTTTTACTTTCGTGGACGAAAGTCCTTTTAGTAGTGGATGTTGTAATGACCCTTACGGTCATTTTACAGTATTTTCATATAATTTTAGTACTATCTAAATATATATCGTGGATTATTTAATTTAATTTGGCATTTGATAAAAATATAATTTAGTACCCTTCTAAAATATTTTCGATATTTGTAAAATTCTTTAAGTCATGAGATATTTATATCACTTTATTATAGACTTTTATAATTTATTAATATTTTAAACAGAGATAGTAAATTTTTTTAAAAATATTAAAATATTATTATTATATAATAGAAGTTTTGTTAGAAATATTTTCTATTAATTATGGTATATTGAAAATATTATAATTATTTTGCCATGAATTTATGCAATACCCGATTTTGTACGCAATGTAGGGAAATTGTTAGAACCGTACATGTGGGTGAAGAAGATTGGCAACAACTTGTTGCTGCTTATTAGCAGACCAACTTTACTTATATATATATATATATATATATATATATATACACTGTTAGTACATATACATATGTTGCTTTTTATTTTTCCATATCTGAACCTTCGTTTGCTTCTTTTAAATTGGTTGGGGTTCTTAGTGAGTCTTACAAATTACTTATAAGTTAAGAGGCGTCTGAAAAATAGTTTCTTTGATATTATCCAAGCTCGGATTCTGCTAGTATTATTCGGAGGTTTCGCGGACAGATATTATAGCTTTGGCGCCAAGGTAGGCTAGGTTTACCCCTATTTTTAGATTGAGCTTATATATTGAAAATGTTAACTATTATGTTAGCCTGGATAAATCCTTGTAGATGCGTATTTTTGATATATATATATAAAAAAAAAAACTGTCTTATTTATCTGTATTAGGACCCCATTTTAGTAAATTTTTGGAAAAAAGTATCTTTTAATATAATAAAACATCAATCACTTTGGGACGTAAAATTAAATTGCAAAACCTTGAATTTATCCCTTTTTAATTAAGATTAACGGATGATTATTTAGACATTGACATTGTTATGATATGGTATGAATTTTAATATTTCTGGTGGGTATGGTTACTGTGAGTTCCGGTTCGAGTCCGGCAAATGATTATTATGGTTACTATGAGTTCCGGTTCGAGTTTGGCAAATGATTATTATGGTTACTGTGAGTTCCAGTTCGAGTCTGGCAAATGATTATTATGGTTACTATGAGTTCTGGTTCGAGTCAGGCATCTGATTATGGTTGTGGTTACTATGAGTTCTGATTCGAGTCCGGCAAATGATTATTATGGTTATTATGAGTTTTGGTTTGAGTCCGGCATCTGATTATGAGTTCTATATATCTGGCCTCTCGTTATTACCCATTGGTGTCGGTTCAAGTCCGGTGCACATCTGGAAAACTATTATGATTTATGGGAATCAGCGCAGTTATAGACAATTTATGTTTATTTTCATTACTTGTCTGTCCCACCGACTTATGGGACTACGGATAGGTTAATTGCCTTCTTCAGTATGCCTAGCGGGCTTATGGGGGCCCATTTAGTTTATGTTGTGTCTAGCGGGCTTATGAGGTCCCAGTTAGGTTATGTTTGATTTGTCTATTATTACTGCATTATTATTTTTCGATATCGCATCAGTTTATTCCTTTACAGTCGTTGTGTAGCTTGGTAGTTGTTTACCTTTTGATCCCTTTTTACTAATGACTCAGATTATGCCTTCGCATTGTAGTTATACCTTTTCTGTATTGAGCTCAGTCGACCGATGATGCCTACTAAGTACTCGTGGTTTTTGGTACTCATCTACACTTCTACATCTTTTTCTGATGCAGATCCGGGCACCAGCAGTCGACGTTGATGTGATTCCTATCTTCTATTACTAATTCAGAGAAGAGTGAGTTTGCTGTCGTTCGAGGATAATCTTCCTCTATTTGTTCCAATTTGTCTTTTGCACTCGAGACTGCTTGTGTATATTGTGTACGTTTTATTTTATTTTTGTCTAGTACTTTGGGTATCTGTTAGTAGTGGCTCTAGTACTGACCTTATCAGGTCTTGGGAGGGATTCATTGTAAGTTGGTCTTCTTTTTTTTTCCTCATCTCATTTTGATGTAATATATAAGCTTCTTTCTTATTTTTTACTTATTATTATTATACATGATCCTTTATTTGGTCTCTGTCTGTTAGCACATTACTTATCATTCTGGACTATGGTTTGGCTTGCCTACTGGTGGGTTAAAGTAGGCGCCATCACGACTAGAGAAATCGGATCGTGATACTGCCCTTCTCCGAACCCTGCGGGATGCTATGTGCACCGGGTTGTCCTACCCTCATCACTTTTAATTGTACTCCAGATCAAAGAAATAAAATAACATATGGTGCAATTTTAATTTGGATCTTTTGGATTCATTCATATATATAAAGCTCAACAAGCGCTTAATTTTGGACCGTGTCATTTCACTTCCACGTCTCCATTGAAAGCCGTATGTTAAAATCACGACAAGTTGAGAAATGAAAAATTGAATGTTTAGCATCATGAACTTAGTTCATAACCTGTTGGGTAAAGATGTCGTTTTAATATAAATATTAAGTCTGGTGAAGAGCAACTATTCAAAGATCTTTTTGTAGAACAGCGGATACAAATATATCCAAATATCTTTGTAAATACGAAATATCTAAATTGTAAAATCTGTTTGTACTTGCACGCTTTCGTGTTTGTTTACTGCCATTTCTACAGAGTTCGTTTGTGTTAGGGTCTTATGACTTGGAAAATTGGACTTGTTAGCCTGTTAGCAACATGCATCTGATATCCAGGAATCACTAGCTGCTTGACTTTTTCACTTATAATGCCTTGAGCAAATGCATCTTTCACCATTTTTGCCATGATGTCGGAGCTTTCTATTGTTTGATATCTTGATATCAAGTACCTTCATTGATTCTTCACATCTCTGCTGCAGAATACCATTATACATTGGGATGTATGGTGTTGGTTTGAATGTTTTATTTTTCATATATACAGGTATATTGGCTTTGGGCGTCCGGAAGTCGTATGAGATGTGGGAGATTTCCAGTACAGCTGCACTTCCCTTCATCACTATGCTTGGGATCTTATCTTTCCTCTTGTAAGAGACATTACAATCACATGAATTACACATACATTAAAATAATAACATACAGATATAGTTTCAATTCAAACGTCTAGATCAAATGAGACTGTTTTGGTAAAAGAACAAGTCATTTGTTTCAAGTTCTGTTATGCTCTGTGGCCGATATGGAGCTTGTTGACCCTTCCTCTTGTGGTATGTCCTGAATTTTGCTAAATGTGATTTATTTTCCTTGTTGAATTCCTATTTATAGGAAATATAAAGTAGGTTTCATGGCTTTGTGGAGACATCAAATGTTGTTTCCACTTTAGAGATCATCATTTTTGAGACACTAATTTTTGTTGATGCTTCATTTCATTGTATTTTCATGTTTCCACAATATGACTTTCTTTTTGTTCTCTTATTCTTTCAATATTCCTTTCCTGCAAGATTGTTAGTAAATATGGATAATAGATATATATTATTCATGGGTTTATTTAAAATCTTTATTTATTTACATATGAAAATACATGAATAATTTATACTTATCAGTTCTCTATAAGTTGCGTCATATCCAAGATCGATTATGTGCGGCATTATCCAAAGACTACCAATTGATAGATATCTATAAGTCATATTGTATCCAAGGTCGGATGATGTGCAGGAATACCTGAGAACTAGTGATTGTAGGGATATCTGTAAACTATCTCTTATCCAAGGTTGGATAATGTGCAGGATTACCTAAGGGCTAGTAATTCAAAGGATATCTATAAGTCGCCTCGTATCCAACATCAAATAATACACAAGATTATTCAAAGATTGACAATTCAAGGGAAATCTATAAGACATATCGATGCAAAAAATGCACAAGACTTTCCTGATATCATATGCAAAGAATTATTAGCAATAACCAGAGAGGTTATCAAACAACAAGCATTATAGATGACCAAAAGATTGTCGCATCAGCATAAGATTGCATAGTTGTAGGGACTGTTCTACATAAAGTGTCATCGGTGTCCAAAAGGATCACCCCACATTGAAGACATATCCAACCAACAAATAAGATAATTATGCAACAACCAAGAGAGTTTTTGTGTCTATTATTGCAAGTTATTTCCTTCCAAACATTTACATGAAAGGGACGAATTTATTTTTCAAGCAACAATTCACGTGGAGATATGGTAAAAGACTTCATACCTCTTTTGTGAATTATGTTTAGCACTAACCCTTTTGTTTGAAATATTTTCGAGAGCATCCGAGAGCATGAAAATCTCAAATAAAAACCACAAGTGCTAACAACTCCAGATAGGACGCAGCACAACATAGAACTCTTTCTTAGCAGTAAAATGGGACATAGTCTAAAGAGGGACGTCAAACTCTTTGAACGTGAGCTAAAGGATGATATCCACCACCATCCAACCACACCCCTGTTAGGATGCATGTGGGAATTTTGGGATATTCTGGTTTCAGCTTCACCTTCGAGATATTTCTAAACTCATACCAGGGGTAACTTTCTATTTCTTTCAAATTCGGGGGACAACACACCTAGAGTTTTAGAAATTATGTCCAGGTAAGTTATTTCCTATGGATGTGAAATATCCCACATTCATGGTTAAGAGGTTTCAAGCCTCTTTTCCGCAACCTGATCAACTTGTTACCCATCCTGAGCCAAAGATCGTTTGAAATAAAAGACTATCTTTTCTACCGATTGAGTAGAACTACAAACAGTCTTATTCCCTGAGTATCGGGGATATGTAGGTTGGGCTCTATGTATAAAACTCGACTGCATTCCAACCTACCCCCCCAAATCCCTTTATTCTCCAGCTTTTCAGTTTCGTCAAAAATTCCAAAAACTGAGATAGCTGGTGAATTTTTTTGAAAATCATGCTTTAAATAAAGTTTTATGAACTACAAGTGGCCTGAATTCTAATGTAACCTGAGATATGTAGGAAACCTAATATTGAGGTTTGGCCATAACTCTATAAACTCGTGCAAAAGCCAACCTCCTTTAGATTCAAATTTGTTGTCGGACAAAAATCAGGAACGTCAACCTTCCTTTGCCCAAGGTTACTTGCATTCACCCTACCCAAAGGAAGGAGGCAGTTGTTGACACCTGATTTTTACCCTCCAAGACTAAATTTAAGCCTAAGTTTCTTCTATTTTTATAAAATTGAAATATTTATTTCATCCGAATAAAAACTTTTCAAAATATTTTGTGCGTAATTTTATTATTTTAAGTAGCGATTATATATTATCTTGTTCAATTATACGAGATTATATAATTTGATTACTTAAATATTTATTCTATGGAATATCAGATTTTAATTAAGGATTATTTGGAAAACAAATTTAAATGATTAAAATCTTGATTTAAATATAATTTATTCTTGAAAATAATTTATTTGGATAATATTTATTCGATTTTATTGAATCAAGAAGTTCGGGATTAAACAAAGTATTAATTCGTATCGAATTTCAATTCAATTTAACCAATCTATTAAATTTGATCATAATTGAAACTAAATTGGCCACAATTGCGATGTAATTGGCCAATTAACTTTTATTTTGGTCAAAATTTAAATAGAATAGGCTAGATCATAATTGAATTTTTTTATATATATAGAACCTTTAGTCTAATCGAGATTATTTTTTCTAAATAATTCCGAAGACTACCAATTTTCTAATTTAATTAACGTTTCTATAACCCAGTTAAATCTAATTAGGGTTATTTTAACCCCAATTACATTTAATTAGGGTTATTAAATAATCCTAATTAAAATCCAATTTAAACCCAATTCTGCCTAGTGGCCCAAATACCCAATAGCAACCCATTTTTTCCTTAATGTTACCAGCCCAACGACCCAATCCACCTACTCAACCACAACATCAAAGTCCGACCTGGCCAAGCACTAAATCCCTTTTTCTCCTTCATCGTCAATAAACGTACAACAACAACTAAATCGCGACAACAACGACAAAACTATCTCAAATCGGACTAATTCGAACCGTCCAGCGACACAACCCTAAACCCAATTCTCACAAGAAACAACCCGCAACCTACCCATTTGTAGTCCTTTGTCATACATCCCATGCGAATTCGTATGAAGAGGACTCGAGAACATTCTAGAACGAGCCTAGGTGGCATCCCTCAATAGCTAACCCTGCAAATCTTAGGATAATGGTAAGATGGTTTTATATCAACAAGTAAAGGAACAAAGAAATTATTTTAGTACTTACTTTTGATACTAATTCAAATTGTGTTGCTGTGTCAGAAGAAGGATATCTATACAGATTCGGTATACTCTAAAGACGCCCTCAGTATAATATTGATGATCTCACAAAGATTAAATTTCAGTGAATTGTCATTTACTGATCTCATCTTTTACAGAATCGATCTTCTTTGAATGTAGAAGAATATGTGGAGCTCAGCATGTCTAGAAGCACAGGAGAACGTTTGTTTGCTGATATTATTACTAGTACTCGATACTGGGTCATTCATAGCATTACTATACCTTCCCTATTTATTGCGGGTTGGTTATTTGTCAGCACCGATTTAGCTTACGATATGTTTGGAAACCCTCGGCCAAACGAGTATTTTACAGAGAGCCGACAAGGAATTCCATTAATAACTGATCGTTTTGATCCTTTGGAATAACTCGATGAATTTAGTAGATCATTTTAGGAGGCCCTAATGACTATAGATCAAACCTATCCAATTTTTACAGTACGATGGTTGGAACCTGTTTGAACACCGGAAAAATAAATGGATTGGACATTTGATCTTTTCACTGAGATAAAGGCATAAAAATCAGAAAGAAAATATATAGAATTAGAATCGGTTTTTTAGCATTTAACCCCTTTTTATGTTATGCATTTCGTTGTTCAAAAAATGATTCACAGAGAAGAGAGAGATTTTGTTTACGGATTTTTGAGTAGAATATGATTGTGAAGTGTATAAGGAAAGAAGGTTTGTATGGCTTAAACACGTGTGGAGATATCTATAATATCCGTCTTTCTTCTCTTTTCTTGTTTTATTGTCGTTCTATGTTCTATTCGGGGTAACACAGGTTGTGCTCTACGAAAACAGAATTTTAATTTTTTATTCAATTCAACATTCAAATTAAAGTATGATAATTTTCTTATATCTGATAATTCTATATCGGAAACATATATAAATAATATATATCCGTATAACAATTTCTCTTGGGGGATTTACATATACTCATAATTGTTGTTATAATTATTATTATTAAAAATTATAATTTGTAATTGAGAAGGATTTTTTGATTGAAAAAATTCATACTGATTAGTTACATATCAAGTTGTATTTTCTTATGTCATTAGGAAAACAAAAATTGGAGATTCAAATCCAAGAATTGTTCATGCACTCTAAGTCAATAATTAATGGTTCCAATTTTCATA
Organism: Capsicum baccatum var. pendulum; assembly: GCA_030864225.1. Taxonomy (NCBI): domain Eukaryota; kingdom Viridiplantae; phylum Streptophyta; class Magnoliopsida; order Solanales; family Solanaceae; genus Capsicum; species Capsicum baccatum. The sequence goes on from CM061552.1 coordinate 293,983,680, forward strand.
AAGTTGAATTTTGGATTTCGCGACTGAAAATTCACATTTGATTTTTCAATAGATTTCAATAGAAAGGTAAGAGAAAGTTTTGAACATTATGAATTTTGAGATAGACTCAATCGAAATTGAAAGGATGAATCAAACCCAATCAAAAGGGAAGAAGGATTAGGATTTCTTTGACTTTTAGGAAAAATTAAGGAAAACAGAACTCAAGGTGCAAGTACGATAAAAAAGCAGTTCAGTAATCCGGGAAAGTTTTCATCTATTTTGTATTTGTAGCATTTTGCCGACATGGTCGAGTGGTAAGGCAGAGGACTACAAATACTTTTTTCCCCAGTTCAAATCCGGGTGTAGCCTGATCAACAAAAAACTAGAAATCTCTTCTTTTCTTCTGTTGATGTAACCCGCCGAATGATTCCCCAGCAAAAGCGGAGAAGGCAGACTGTTGATACTTTTTTGATTCTAAACATCTGGTCTGGGGGTTTTCTAAAAAATTTTAAATATCCTTGCACTCCATATTTAGGCTTAGGCTAGGCTTCAAGTAAATATTTGAATGCTAGAGGGGCTATCAAAACTTCACAATTACCTTCTACTACAAATAAAAATTTTATATTATTAATCTATTGTAATGACTGGACCTTGGGTTAGATTGGAGTGCCTGATAGGAAATATAAATAGTTGTGGAAGGGGGAGGAAGATACTTTATTATATACGAGGAACTCACGAAAATCTCTGAGTGCTCAAGCATCCAGTCAATTGAAATGAGGGTCAACAAAAAAAGAATAGGACCTATTATTCCTATATGTTCCATTAGTAACATTCCCTTGAGATGTTACTGCAGATTTTGCTTGTGTTTAATCTTTCCCGATTAGAAATCATATAGGAATTTCTTATAAAATGAGCGAATTTATCAGATTGGTTTATTAATAGTCTTCGTTCTTTTTAACTCTACGCCATTGATTCCACTATTATTAGTGAGTAATAATGGAACAATTCCTTTATATTTATAGAGATAGGGAACAAAATTCATATGGATATAGTAAGTCTTGCTTGGGCTAATTTAATGGTAGTCTTTACTTTTTCCCTTTCACTCGTAGTGTGGGGAAGGAGTGGACTCTAGGGGTCCTACTAATTGAATTAAGGAAGCAAACTATATCAATATCAATTGCTTTTAGATCGTTCTGCAACATGATTGGAAGAAAATAAAAATAATTCAAATTCAAAGGAATTATACAATGAATTTCATTGGCTTAAGAGATTATTCCGTTTCTCCACATCAAATTTCCTAAAGAAGAATCCAAATTTGGATAAATTATTGTTTTTGAAATGCTATGCTAGGCGGGAATTCAATTTTTTTCCCATTGGAAATCCCAAAACTACCCCCAAATTGATGTTCCCATATTGGTGGAAGCTCAAATTTGAGCCTCCAATTCTTTCGATATAAATTCCCCTTTTGTGAGATAAAGAGGCAATCCTTGAAGGATTGAAAAGATCTTTTGAGCAAACCACAGTCATTTCTTAAAGTAAAATGTTTTTTTTTGTGAGGATCTTCGGCTAGTTGGAATTTTCTGAGTTAACGTCGACATCATTTTTAAGTTGTTGCAATCCTGACGAAATACCGAGTCCTATTTTGCTGCCATGAAAGAGGTAAACATCTTGACTTTATTTTTTCGTTCTCATGATTCTGTATCATTTCATTTTTAGGAGTATTAACAGTTTAATTCTCCCTTGTATGTTGGATGTTCACTGTAGAAGCCTCAAGAGGCCATAGGTTTCCATTCCCTGAAAATTGAAGTTCATCATGTTACTGTATCGTGTGCTCCAGTACCTTATTGGGAAATTCTTGAAGTTCTATAATTAGTGTTGAATCTATTTCAGTTCTTTGCTCGATATGTGAAGATTGCTACATATTCCTATTTTTGTATATTGAGCTCCATTTGAAGAGTTGTCTTTTTATTTTTTTGTTGCTTTTTTAAGTTGTTGTTCGTGTATTGTTGTTGAATTGGTTTAGAGTCATTATATTTTTTTCTAGATTTTCATCATGAATATGAAGTTGGGTATACCATGACTCTCCCCTCAGCTTAAAACTAAGGAGATTAGGATGCTTGATTTGAAATTGCTCCTCTTTTTAACAAAATCTCAAAAGCAGCTCCATTTCCTTTATTTTTTTAGGGAGTAGAGTAAGGATATAGTTTAGGATAAATTGTTCTTTTATTGTTTGCCAATAAAGCATACAATGACTAGATTATGTGTTGTTTCTCGCTTTGTAAGCTCGGTGCAGTTAAACATGTGTTAGATTAGTGAGATTTCTTCTGCCAATTTTTTTTCACTTTATCTTATTTTTTTCTTTCTTTTTGGTTTCATGACGTTGTTAGAGTGATGAATGCCAAATGTGTTTTGCTGTTATGCCAAGCACTACATTTAGATGGTTTTTTGCCTGTTGAATGAAATTAATATTATGTTGATATTGATTGAACTATTGGTTGTTGTGTTGCAGTGATCATGTATCGATTAATATTCTTTTCTAAATTATTTATAGTTGAATTAATTCCTAATCCTTATCTTCCTTCATCTTTTCTTTGCATAATTTTACCTTGGAGTCCAAATGGACTCTTCCCCTTTGCATTTCATAAATGAGACATTGAGGCCCATTTGATCCCAAGTCAACTTTGAAATAAAATCCAAAAATCAATGGCGTGGCATATGGATACGACAAGTCAGAAGAAGTAATATGGGTTAAAGTCCCATCTTTGAAGCGGCTAAGAGACTTGAAAGTCTCATTTTTTTTATTTATCGTTCCCTTTTATTTATTTATTTATTTTCTTAAAGTTGTATTTAATACAGGTGAAGCGAAAACTCAAGCCAAAGGTTCAAAAAATAGTTTAGGACAAGTTGTGGGTCAAGAGTCCTGATACTTGGATTAGGATAGGTGAAAAATGGGTCTAAAGTCCAACTAGATTAGGACAGATTTTGTTGATTTGGGTCTGATGGTGTAAATCCTTTACTCCCTCCTCCCTTTCCTGTTTTATGTGTTTATTTCCCTTTCATTTTTTTAGACTTAGTTAAAAATCCTTACTAAGTCATCCAAATCTATTTTACACAAATTGCTTTCTAAAACCAATCATTTTTCAACAATCAATCTTTTTGAAGTTAGTCAAAACATATTTTCAAACAGTTCGGATAGCCGCAAGCTAGCGAATGTTTTAGGTGCCTAAAATCTTTCTAAAACATTAATAGGAACCTCTTACTCAGATTTTTTAAAACTTAAATGATTCTCTCTGTTTTGGATCGTTTAAAGTATTGTAGAAAGGTTGCTTCATTCCTTTTCAAAATTATGTTGCGACTCTTCAAAAGTCAAAATTTCTACAAAACACTAAGGTTCTACAGAGTTCTAGGGAGTCTGAAAGTTGCGTCTAGTAGAGTTTTGTGCATGTGTGTGTAGCGTGCCACACTTATGGGGAAGAGGCTATGAGATGTTTTTAGGAAAGTTTTCCCTTTTTTCAGTATTCATGTCGTGCGAGTGATCATGAGCTCAAGTTGAACTCTCAGTCTGATCCTTTTATTCCTTCCGTTTACAGAACATGTCTCCTAAAAAGAACAACGGAAGAAGAACAGGGAATCAGTCAACACCTCAGCCCGTTCAGGAAGATCCCCTAGATGAGAGTTGCGTTCAACACTTTAGCCAATTTCGTAGTAGCTTAGAATAAATGACCAACTGTTGTTCAGTCCAACCTAGTGGCCAATACTGCTGCAGCCAGGATTCGAAACTTTACCCAAATGAACCCTCCTTTATTTTCAGGATCTAAGTTAGAAGAAGATCCACAATATTTTCTCAATCAGGTTTAGAAAGTCACAGATATTATGGGAGTGACTTCCAGTGAGAGTGCTAAGTTAGTTACCTATCAGCTACACGATGTAGCTCATTCATGGTTTAAGCAGTGGAAAGTAGACAGGGTCACAGATGCAGAGCCCATAGAGTAGGAAAAGTTTGCTACTGCTTTCCTAGATAAATTCTTTTCCTTAGAGCTGAGAGAAGCCAAGGTGTTAGAGTTCATCAATCTCAGGCAAGGCAATGTGAGTGTGAAAGAGTATTCCCTCAAGTTTACTCAGTTATCCAGACATGCTCCCTATGTTGTAGCAGACAATAGGTCCAGAATGAGCAAGTTCATACCTGAGGTATCAGAGAGAGTGGTTAAGGAGTGTAGAACTGTGATGTTGATTAAGGAGATGGATATATCTAGGATCATGGTCCATGCTCAGTAAATAGAAGAAGAAAAGAATAAAGAGAGAGAGAGAACAAAATATCTAGAATAGGTAGTTTTAATTTCGCTCAGCCTAAGTCAGAGAGCGGTAACCGTTCCCACTTTTGTCCAAAGCCTTTAGTTCCATCTCCTTCCTTAGCTAGTGCCCTAGTCCCTAAGTTCAGAAATAGCAACAAAGATAGGGCACCTGACTCTAAATCTTAAGGTAATATCAGCAGTGTTCGAATAGTGATGTATGTTTTGGGTGTGGCAAGCCAGTCCATAGAATTAAAGATTGTCCTTAGTCAGGTTGTCAGGGTCAGTATAATCGTCCTTCATATTATTTCGGTCGCCCGAATCAGCAGGGTACCACTTCCAGTGCTACCAGTGGGCAACATCCAAATAGGCTTTATGCACTTTAGTCCAGACAAGATCAGGAAAGTTCTCCTGATGTCATCACTGGTACGTTATAGATCTTTCATTTATATGTTTATGCCTTATTAGATCCAGGAGCTTCTCTATCTTTTATAACTCCTTATATAGCAGTCAACTTTAAGGTTAGACCAGAAATCTTAAGAGAACCCTTCTCAGTCTCTACCCCAGTGGGTCAGTCTCATAGCCTGATGGGTATACAGGAAATGTCCGATTATGATATCTCAGAAAGTCACTTTAGCAAACTTAGTAGAGTTAGAGATGACGGATTTCAATGTCATTCTCGGCATGGATTGGATCCATTCCTGCTATGCCTTAGTTAACTGTAGAAACAAAATTCATTTTTAGTTTCTAAATGAACCAATCCTTGAATGGGGGGTAGTACTACAGGGCTTAAGGTTCAGTTGATTTCATACCTTAGAGCAAGAAAAATAATATCTAAAGATTGTGTCTATCATCTTGTGCGAGTCAAAGACTCTAGTTCAGAGACTCCTAGTCTTGAGTCAGTTGCAGTAGTAAATGAATTCTCAGATGTGTTCCCTGAAGATCTTCCTGGAGTTTCTCTCATAAGGGAAATTGACTTTGAAATAGACCATCTTCCAAACACTCAGCCTATATCTATTCTGCCATACAGAATGGCACCAGCAGAACTCAGAGAGTTAAAAAAACAGTTAAAGGACCTTTTAGACAAGGGGTTCATCAGACCAAGCATTTTCCTGTGGGGTCCACCAGTCTTATTCGTGCGTAATAAAGACGGTTCACTCAGAATGTGTATTGACTATCATCAGTTGGACAAAGTCACAGTCAAGAACAAATACCCATTTCCTAGAATTGATGACTTATTTGACTAATTTTAGGGCGCCAGTTACTTTTCTAAGATAGACCTCAGATGAGGCTATCATCATCTCAGAGTCAGAGAATGTGACATTCCAAAAATAGTTTTTCAAACCCGGTATGGTCACTTTGAATTCCTAGTCATGTCATTGGGTCTCACTAATTCCCCAGCAGCCTTTATGGACTTAATGGATAGCGTGTTCAAGCAGTACTTGGACATGTTCGTTATAGAGTTTATCGATGACATTCTTTTCTATTCCCGTAGCGCAAATGATCACGCGGATCACTTTAGAATTGTACTTTAGACTCTCAGAGCCTATAAGTTGTTCACCAAATTCAATAAGTGTGAATTTTGGCTAAGGTCAGTAGCATTCCTTGGTCATATTATTTCCGATGATGGCATTAAAGTTGATCCTCAAAAGACTGAGGTGGTGAGAAATTAGCCAAGACCTATTTCTCCGATAGATATCAGAAGTTTCTTGAGTTTAGTTGGCTTTTACCATCAGTTTGTTAAAGGGTTTTCGTCTATTTCATACCCCATGTCCAAATTGACTAAAAAAAGCCAAGTTTCAGTGGTCAGATTCTTGAGAAGAGTTTTCAGGAGTTGAAGACTCGAATCACCTCAACTCCAGTTTTAACCTTGTCAGATGGTTCCGATGGGTTTGTTTTATACTGTGATGCATCTAGAGTGGGGTTAGTTTGTGTCCTAATTCATAGAGGTAAGGTCATAGCCTATGCATCTAGACAACTTAAGCCCTATGATAAAAATTACCCTACCCATGATCTTGAGTTAGCAGCTATAGTGTTTGCCTTAAAGATTTGGAGAAATTATTTGTATGGGGTGTATGTTGATGTGTTCACAGATCATAAAAGCTTCTAGTATGTATTTTCTCAGGAAGATTTGAATTTGCATCAGAGAAGGTGGTTAGAGTTATTGAAATATTATGACATGAGTATTCTGTATCATTCGGGAAAGGACAATGTAGTGGAAGATGCTCTCAGTAGGTTGTTTATGGGTAGTGTTGCTCATGTTGAGGATGGTAAGACGAAGTTAGTTCTGGAAGTTCATCAGCTTGCCCGACTAGGTATCCGCTTAGTCGATTTAGCTAAAGGTAGTGTGTGGGTGCAGAATAGTTCAGAATCATCTCTGGTTTCCGAAGTAAAGGAAAAGCAGGACAGAGATCCCAATCTAGTTAAGTTGAAAGAGTCAGTAGAGATTAGAAAGTAGAGGTTTTCTCCAAAGCGGGAGATGGTGTGCTGCGTTGCCAGGGTCGGCTATGCATGCCAGGTGTAGATGACTTGAGGCAGCAAATTCTTGCAGAAGAGCATGGTGCACGATACTCAATTCATCCAGGGGACATTAAGATGTACCACGATTAGCGGGAGATCTATTGGTGGAGTGGGATGAAGAGAGATATTGCAGAGTTTGTAGCTAAGTGCTCTATGCGTCAGCAAGCTAAGATTGAGCACCAGAAGCCTAGTGGGTCTAAGCTGGAGTTTAGTATTCCCACATAGAAATGAAAAAAAGTGAACATGAACTTTGTGATGGGTTTGCCTCGTACTCGTCGTCAGCATAATTTGATTTGGGTTATCGTAGACAGGATGACCAAATCCACTCATTTCTTGCTAGCTCATACTTCCTATTCAGTCGAGGACTATGCCAAACTCTATATTAAGGAGTTGGTCAGGTTGCACGGAGTTCTAGTATCTCGTCAGCATAATTTGATTTGGGAAAACATTCCAAAAGGGTCTTGGTACCCAAGTTCACCTCAAGACAGCCTTCCACACTCAGATAAATGGTCAAAGAGAAAGGACCATTCAGACTCTAGAAGACATGTTAAGAGCATGTGTTATTGATTTTAAGGATAGTTGGGATGACCATTTGCCTTTGATCGAATTCGCATATAATGACAGCTATCATTCAAGTATTCAGATGGCTCCTTTTGAGGCTCTTTATAGTAGGAGATGTAGATCTCTAATTAGTTGGTTTGAAGTGGGTGAGGTCACAGTAGTAGGGCCTGATTTAGTGTTTGATGCCTTAGAGAAGGTTCAGTTGATCAGAGAAAGGTATAGGGCTGCCGAGAGCCGACAGAAATCATATGCAAATGTGAGGAAAAAAGATCTCGAGTTTGAGATTGGTGATTTTATGTTCATGAAAATCTCTCCCATGAATGGGGTGAAGAGGTTCGGAAAGAAGGGAAAGCTCAGTCCCCTATATGTTGATCCTTACAGAATTTTTAGTCATTTCAGAAAGGTAGCTTACGAGTTTGAGTTGCATTCAGATCTAGCTTTAGTGCACCCAGTATTCCATGTATCCTTGCTAAAGAAATGCATTGGTGACCCGGTAGTCATAGTTCCCTTAGAGGGCGTAGATATTCAGAATGATCTCTTTTTAAAAAAGGTTTCAGTCCAGATCCTCGATCGTCAGATTTGCAAACTGAGGAACAAAGAAGTTCCCTTGGTCAAAGTTCTTTGGTGGAATCAGTTCGTTAAGGGAGCTACTTGGGAAGCAGAAGCAGATATGTGGACCAAGTATCCTCACCTCTTTTACGCAAACTCAGATTAAGGTAACAGTCTTCCTTAGCTTTGCATAGTTCCCTATTCAGTTATAGTTACAAACTTGGTATCCATTACCGTTGCATATTAAGTTATGCATTCATGAATCAGTTCAGTCATGTATTCACGCATCAGATATGCATGTTCAGTATGAAAACTTAGCTTATCAGTTATTTCAGTCCTATAATCATGTTTCAGTTGTGCATGGTCAGTGTATAAACTCAGTCTATCAATGTTTCTCAGCTTAATCAGTCTCATTCGAGGACGAATATTCTCAAGGGGGAGATATTGTAATACCTCGTATTTACCTAGCTTAATTTAACTCTAAGTACATGAGTATTTATATGTAAATTTTCCTAAATACTCAGAATTTTTTGTGTAGAGCTTACCAATACATAGGAAATTCAATCAGTTTTCCAACGATATAAAGTTCACCCAAATCCGATACCCGGGCGAAGAGATAGAGCCATTTTTCTAAAATAGTGTGCTAAATGGCACATCACCGCATTGCGGAGACCATCCAAATGGAATTCTTTAGTTTCCAATGAATCTTATCGATAATGGCGCATCGCGCCAATGTTCCAATTCACAATTGTTATTTTCCAGTGAGAGACGACGATCCCACCGCGCCAAGGGCCATTTCCCAGTTGTCAAATTCCAGTGAGGCTCCGCGATGGTACCGCATCGCGCCATGAGCTAATTTTCCAGTCGTCCCTTTTATACTGCTCCATCCAGGTTTCCAGTGGCTCACTGCGATGCCACTACGTCGCGGTAAAGCTTAAAATCAAGATTTTCAGTGATGAATTTTTAATTATTCCCAGGGGTAATTTGATATTTTTTCACGTCCCTAATCTGTCTAAACACGAAATTTAAACCCCTAAATAACCTATTATCTCATTATTTACTCACTTTCTCTCAAGAATTAAAACATTCTCTCTCAAAGGGCAAAACCCTAGCTGAAAGAAATCAAGAACAAACTCAAGAATTCCTCCAAGAGCCTTCAAGAACTCATCTTCTCAGGTATGTTAGGTGTTCATCTACGGATTCCTTTCACCCATAGAGTCCAAGAATCCATTTTTAAAACTACAAGATTATTGATTCACGATTTACATGCTTAAAATTGGATTGTATTCATGTTCATGACATTAATTGAGTTTCAATCCATGATTAATTGTAGATTCCATGAAATTGAAATAGCATGTATATTGAATTGTGTAATTCTCATGTTATAATCCTTGAATTACAAAGTTTGGGTGTTGTAGTTACAACGTTTACATATTATCCATGATTATATGCATTAAGTTGTGCTCCCTATATGTTTGATGGAATGTCCATGTGAATTAAATGGTTAAATTATGGCATGCTAGCATATATACAAGCTTATGCCCTACAAGTGTTTGATAAAATATCTCTATGAATGAATTATGAACAAATGGACATTGTTATACTTTTCAAGATCATGCTATGTTTTACTTTTCATGCTATCGAGTCCTGGGGGTATCTAATACCCGACAATCTAGCTATTTATCTTGAGCTACAATAGTTACATAATAGTCTCAGTCATGTTACGAAATAGTAGTACTCAAATAGTTACAGAACTCAGTCCAGTTCAGTTAACACGATCAGTAACTATTTAGTCCAGCCTATTACAGTTTAGCGATCAATTCAGTGTCTATTCAGTTGAAAGTAAGATTCAACACCGAGTGAACCTAAGGATGGGGGCTCACCTTCCAGTAGAGGGTGTGATCCTTAGAAGCAGTCCTTGTATTCCAGAACTATGTAACCAGCCTAGGTTGAGACATCAACTTGCCAGTTGAGGGTTGATGAGGTGTTTAACTTGCCAGTTGAGGGTATCACCATTCTTATTGGAGTATCTACCAGATGATGGTAACTCTTCAGCTGTCTTTACCCGTGGCACAGTACTGACAACCCTTCTAATTAAGGTTACAGATTAGACCTCATTTATCTTATTTGGGGCATGTTGGTTAGATAATTACTTCCCACGGTTTTAGTTTCAGTCTCAATATAGAACTCATTTCAGTTCTACAGAATTAGGACTGTCAGACATAGTCACTCAGCTATCAGTAATTCAGTTATCATCAATCTCAGATATCAGTTACTTAGTATTAGAAATCAGTTCTCAGCTTTAGTAAAAGCTCAGATACAGTATTCACGTTTATGCACAATATTGCATACTCAATATTTTACAGCAGTTTCAGTTAATCATGTACTCTTATTCAGTTACTTCACATCATTCAGTCAGTTACTGTTCATACATATGAACCCTTGCATTCAACCTTACATTATCTAGCATACCAGTATATTCCACGTACTGATGCATACTTTCTCTTTGCGCTATAATGTCTCATATCATAGATTCGGATGCTCAGGTTCCTGATCGCGCATAGAAAGATTCAGATAGCAGTAGTAGATTCAGTAGTGAGTCCTCATCTATTGAGGATATGTTTTATTTCAGCATTTTCATTAGCTTCTGTATTTCAGTAGTTAGAGTTAGTTGAGGGCTTGTCCCATCAACTCCAGTTTCAGACAATTCAGTTTGAGGCTTTTTAGACTAGACTAGTTCAGACAGTATTTCATATTTTAGATGTTTTATCAGATATTATTACAGTTATTATTCTTTATCAGTATTCAGATTGTGAACCTTATCGCATTTCAGCCTATTTTCCTCATTATTATAGTATTATTATTCAGTGCTCACAGCAAATATCAGTCATGGGTTAGCTTGTGGTCCCTCGAGATCGTAAGCACAGTGTAGCGTCCAGGGTACAGACTCGGGGCGTTACAGAGAAGTTATGAGAAGCTATTATTAAGTTTTTTCTTGTAATTTTAATTATTTAATTAACTATTTAAAAAAATAACAATTAGGAGTAGGGCAAGGGGATTAGGGAGGAGATTACAAAGCAAAAACTCAAATATTTATCAATAAAGTAGAGTTTAGGTAGTTAATCAATTAAACCATTCAAATTCAGATATTGTTTAACTAATCGGTAAATCATTTTTAGTATCTTTCATCATAATGTTTTGTTTCTCATACTAATATATTATTTAATCATGTCAATATAAACGTTAAATATTTATTAATTATTTTATTTATTAAATTACTTCTATTTCGTGCTTTATGAGGTGCAAGACTAAAAAGCTTTAATTTGATTTTATATATATATATATATATTCTACTATTTAATAACTGAAGTTTAATAGGTACAACGAAGGGCATTCATGTCAATGTAGTCAAAACTGAGGTTTTCTAAATATCATGCGTGTGTGTTGATTAGAGACGCACGTGGTCTATACTTTGTTCGTTTCAAAATTTTTTGGCCTTTTGATCTGTCTTATTTTATGTTTCTCTCCATCGTTCTTCTTCCTTTGCTTACTGATATGTCCTTTTTCCATCGCTTTTTCATTTTTCTTCAATTTTTGTTTCACTATTTCTGATTTCTTTTGTAATTCTCTAGCTTCGTTCACTTTATCCGATAAGTTTTCTCCTGTTGTTTTAGGAATATCTCCCACAAAATTCTACATTCTCTTGGAAGGTTATTTTCTTTTTGATTTCATTTTGGTAATTCTATCTGATCCACACATGCATGATTGAAAATAATTAAGTGGTACATATAGTTGTATATTATTTTGGATTACTGATCATTAATGTGTGTCCGATTTTAGGTACTAATTAATTACAACAAGCTAAATCTCTTGTGGAAAATTCTGTAATGTTAAACTTGATGTTGGAGGATTAGCTCTTTGGTACATAATCTATTTATTAGTTATTGATAGCATGATATATCTGTAAACATATTTTATGGTATTGCAAATATGCAAATATGCTCTTTTGTGAATGAGGAAAGTCCCTCTTTTGCTTGAGGTGGTGGGGTGATGAGTTTGTGGCTATGGTTTTTTCTTATTAAAACTAGGTGATTTTATAGGTTTGATTGATCAATGGTAAACGTCGTGTCAAAAGAAGATGTATGTAAATATTACTGTGGCTATTATTATATAGTGCTCTACACTTCTCATGACAAGAAAAAACTAATTATTATGATGATAGATTAAATGATGAGATTGTTATGAATTTCACATATTTATTGTTCTTCGGATCGGATCAACACTTAATTGAATGCAGGACGAGTTAGTATAACAAATACAAGGTCGGACAGCACAATAAGACTATTAATAAAGCATCAAAGTGGATTATTCGACTAAAGGCGAAGTCAGGAATGCAACAACAAGTGGAAACAAGACTATAGTAAGACGACCAACTGAATTGTCCCTTATGAATCAACTTGAAAAGGTTCCTTCTTCTTTTTCTTATATGTTCATTTTCTCTTTGCATTCTTTGGGGCCATAATTCCACCCTTACGTCCCTTACGATGGCAGTTCGAAAAATATCCAGCCATCTTTGCAAGTAGTAGAAATTGAGGAAAGTTGACATTTAATGGGCATTAACATTTCTTGTCTTAATAAACATAGAGATATTATTCCTGCTTTTCGTATGATATACAATTTGTTTCTCGGGGATAGACACCATAAAAATTGTTTAGGTAGGACATTTTTGTTCTGACGTAATAGAGAATTTAGGTATCTACATAAAATTACCTAATATGTTTTTAACATGTTCCGGCTCAAGGTTAGGGTCAGGCAAGTGTTCCTTTTGTTAAGAGTGGCCAGTCATTAATCAGGCTAAAATAAAGTAGATCATCGTAATGATTATACTTATCAAAAAAAATATCGTTCATATATAATGGTTATCATGAGCTCGTTGCTGGGGATTTATCTAAGTATTAATGTTATATTTGTCTTCTTTTTATTTTCTTGAATATTTTTTCTTCTTTTTGTATTTCTTTAGGATAAGAAGTCATTGAAGTTGACACTCGGTGATCATTTGCATTTGGAGGGATTTGCATTGAATCTTTTCGCAAAGGCAGACAAACAAGATCTAGCTGGACGAGCAGACTTATAAGAGTCATTTAAACTACACCATGTGACATTTGTTTATATTTAAACTTTTCTTAAGAGAAATCAATGGTCATAGGCTTGTATTTGTAAAGAAAACACTCCATCTGTCCTATTTGGTTTATCCTCGTGCCACATAAAGTATATATTGTAGATCCTTGAACAGTTCGGTGAACTTCAGCGTGATGTGAGTTTTCATCATACCACAAGAATAATGAGAAATTTTTTTCACTTGGCTATTCGCCTTGTTTTATTTTCCTTCTTTCGGGTGAGAGTTGGGGTCGGAGGTGGGTGCGGGGTCTAACAATGCAATTACAGTTTTTCCCCACATCATTGTGGGACTTGTAAGTTTGAATAAATATGTATTTATGTCTGGGTAGTCTCTATTTACCCTGTGTGTTTTTTTCCTGTCTGTTTAACCTATTTGTTGTTTCCATCTGTGACCCTGTTACTTGACCTTCTTATCTGTCAACAGCTTGAGCAGAAACATAAGTATGCAGTTTGGCAGGCAGCAGATATAAGGAAAGCTACAAAAGAAATACGGAAGCGTGTTCCAGGTACTCCGACCTGGTGGTGATCATAATTTTTCATCATTGTCGGGCTTTCCTGGTGGTTAAAGTGATAATAGGGACTTCTCGGCAACACAAAGTGGTAAGCATATATGGTTCATGCTCAGAATAATCAACAATTGATAGATCCCGCACTTTAAAGGACCTAGAATTTCTTGTGTTCATATCATAACTTAAGAATTCTGGTTATTTCCCTTGGTGTCTCTACTATCTCATTTTTAAGTACGTCATGCTTCATTTCATCAAATTTTTTCCTTTCTTGAATAAGCAAATTTAACAGTATGAATCTCGTATTCAGTTTTTGGCAACTTTAGTCAAGTGAAAACTAAACTTTCTCTCAAGTGCGTAAACACACAAGCGTGCCTCAATTCATATGTAGTTGATTAAGCACATTCCCTTCACTTAGAGATACCAGTAGCTCTATGTAACTTGAGAAAATTAAAGGAAAGGTGTCTTTTAAGTCTTGAATGAAGGATTGGTGACATTGACCAACTTAAAGGGTCAAACATCATTAGAAAACTTGATTAAGTTAATTGTGAACTTAATTAATATTTTCAAAACTTTCTAATCTTTTCAAAAATACAAATCAACCCAATCCACACCCCTCTTCAATCCAAATCAACCACTCTCTCTCTCGAGACAGCTTCTCTCAACTCTCTCCCAATCAACAGTTCTGCAAAATTTCCCCCTTCAACCTCCGGCGACAAATAGTCGGGCGAGTTCCTTTTCAATTTTCACCGTGAAGACTTCTCCGGCGACAACAACTTGGAGTTCTTCGTCGTCCTATTTTCTTTTTCATAGATAAAAAATTATGAAGAAACAGAGGAATTTGAGCCAACTACTCTTCTAGTATTGAAATGTGGACTGAATAAAATCCTAATTTTTGGCATTTCTTCTTCTTGTTGTCGTACTGTTGATTCGAATTTGTTGGTGATTTTTGGTCATAGTTGATGTTCGTAGTGTGTGTGTGTGATGTGTTGGTTTTGCTGGGTTGATTTGTTGTTTGTCTTGGTAAAAATGGTATTGCAACAGATGAAACATCTGATGTAACAGATAAAACATCTGATGCAACAGATGAAAATCTGATGCAACTTTGAAAAGCTGATGCAACGGGTGAATAATCTAACAGACCATTCATCTGTTGCGACAGACGACTCTTCTGTTTAGAAAAAATCTAAACAATATTGATCCAATAGATAACTGATTAGTGATCTGTTTTTATTCTTTCCAATGGTTTACTCTTCATTTTGCAACAAATTAGTGACTGTTTTATTTTTTCCAACGATTTACTCATCCATTGCAATAGGTCGGTTATATGTTGCAACAGATAACATACCTAGTGCAATAGATTAATGATTTGTTTTATGGTTTTCAACGGATTACTCATCCATTGCAACAAGTTGGTTATATGTTGCAACAGATAAACTACCTGGTGCAACAGATTAGTGATCTATTTTTATTCTTTCCAATGGTTTACTCATCCGTTACAACAGGTCAGTTATATGTTACAACAGATAACATACCTGGTGCAACAAATTAGTGATCTATTTTTATTTTTTCCAACGGTTTACTCATCCATTGCAATAGGTCGGTTATATGTTGCAACAGATAACATACTTGGTGCAACAGATTAGTGATCTATTTTTATGGTTTTCAACAGATTACTCATTTGCTATAACGGGTCGGTTATAAGTTGCATCAGACAAAATACCAGGTGCAATAGATTAGTGATCTGTTTTTATGGTTCCCACGGATTACTCATCCATTGCAACGGGTCGATTATATGTTGCATCAGATAAAATACCAGGTGCAACAGATTAGTGATCTATTTTTATGGTTTTCACGAATTACTCAATCGTTGCAATAGGTCGGTTACATGTTGCAATAGATAACATACCTGGAGCAACAGATTAGTTGTCTGTTGGAACTGTTATATTACTGTTATGCATTAATCAATTATAATCTATGTTATGTTCCTATTAATTTAAGATAATATGACTCCCAAAAGGAAAGAAATCGAATTAAGTTCAAAGGAACAAGTGCAGCAACTTGGCTACATCCATCACTCTATGAGCTTTCTTTACAAGTGTTATCTCAATCAAGAGCAGAAGATAATGAACACGGGAAGGAGAAATTTTTCAAAAGAGATGATCCAAACGCTAATAGCCCTTCTGCCGAAGAGTTGGTCAAAACCTTCAGCATTGATCGTTATCCTGTGAGAATATAGTGCGATGGTGCCACAGATTTAACGGGTGATCTCGTGGTTAAGTTAGTCATGGAAAAAACTTTCGACGCCTTTAGAAAAATACTTTGAGAACAAAAATTGAATTCTTATTTCAGGGAAAGCTGATTTGGGCAATATCTTGATTTGTCAGAGGACAACAATGCTCGTTTCCAGATGAAAATGGTATATGATCTTCTCAAGCGCAGGTTTATGTATGAAAACAAAGATAAGATGGATGAGGTATGGATAAATTATTATGATATGCCTATTTGTTTTGGTTAGAAGGAGTTTGCAATAGTTACCGGACTAAAATGTTATCCTTCTTTTCCTTATCAAGTTATACCTACTCTGACCCAAAAAAAACACCCCCGCATACCCAAAAAAGGCAAAGGCAAGTCAAGTGATCGTGATGACCTGGTGTCCATTGTTGGTCCAAGCTTTAAAAATAAAAATTTGATCAAAGCGTTGAAAGGTAAAGGACTTTCAAAGAAGCACAAGCAATCATTGTGCTTGATTTGGTTTGTATATAATGTTCTTTGGGAGAGAGACATTAACAACAACATAAGCCTTGGTTTAATAAATCTCTTCGAGGATCTTGAGGCATTTAATAGCTATCCTTGGGGTTATGAAAGCTTCAAAATAACTGTCGAATATTTGTTGACTCCGTTAACGCCAAAAATAATCAACTTATATGGCTTTCCATGGGCCTTCATGGTAAATATTTCTTTTTTCATGATATGATTCATCATTTTTTTGTTCAATAATACTTTTGATTTATTGGCATTATGTTATAGTTTTGGGCATTTGAAGTCATTCCTTATTTGAGACAACAAGTGAACTACCAGGAAGAAGTTTTTTGTCCAAGAATTCTGAGATGGTTGTCGGCCAAACCGATAAAAATGCAAAATTTCTTGATCTTTTCAATCCCCCAAGGAAGCAGTAAGTCCAATTCTAATCAAGTTTTTATTTTAATTAATGATTAAATGATTTCATCATCATTCTTAATATATGTACCGATTTATTTTAGATTGTCCATCTGTGGCTTGTTCCGACCAATCGAGAGTTGAAGATGCCATTTTTTTTACTTTACAGTCTGTGCAAACTTTATCGGACCCTAAGGTCGTTGATAGAATAAAAATGGAATTGTTTGGAGCAACAACCATCATAAGAAAAATAATTTTGGAGGGTGGGGCTAATGATGCTCCTCTTACAGTTTTTGAAACAACAAGCCATTATGATTGTGACCATAATGATTGTACAGATTTTTCTCCAGATTTTGTCGCATCTAGCGAATGTTCTGCATGCAAATGTCAAGACTGCAAGGCAAAACACGATAGGGTGATTAATGCTATTAATGCACTAACTGTTTCTGTAAAGGAAATGATATCTAATAGGGGTGTCATTCCATCAAAAAGGATTTCATATCTAGACACTCCACTAGAGATCAAGACGGCTAAGATGAGAAGGAAAGACACTTCCAAGGCATCATCAAGCATAAAAAAAAAAGCAAGATTAGAACCTCTCTGTCTTTGTCTTGCACCGATGTTCAGTGTGCAAGGGTCACAGGAGAACAACATGAGTTGAAGAAGGTGAACATACATTATCTGTTCCAAAATACAAACAAGCACATATTTGTTTCAATAGATGATACATCTACTAAAAGTTATCAAATAGATATATACATCTGTTGTAACTGTTGTCTAACCTGTTGTATCAGATTATCTTTTCGAAATTATCGTACTGCTCTAATTTACCTATTCGAATTTGTCCCAACAGATAATCCATATTATGCAACATAAGACTCATCTGTTGCAACAGATGTACAATCTGTTGTATATCTCTACTTAGCATTGACAATTCTGGCTTTTCAGGTGGATGTCACAGTAGAAGCTACTGCCGAAGAGCATAATATTAATATCACAACTAATAATCCAGCAACTACTTTCAAAAAAGGAAAACGTGAAGCCTGTCAGTTTGGGAGAACGGAAGAATTACCCATTTGAAGGGTTCAACATCTCGAACGAGGCTCCAAAAAAACTAACATAGTTGATCAATGACTATTCAGAATGGACTGCCGATTGGCTGTTAAAGCATCATGCCGGCAGGTACATAAATCAATTTTATAGATATTGGTTTATACAATTCTTGTTGTAAGAACCTGACATTAACACATATAAATAATCATGTAGAAAATAAAATGACGAGCGCTACAAAGTGAACGAATCGAGTCTTGGTTTTGATATGTTCGACTTTATTGTTGCACATCCCGGGATGAAGAATTGGTTCTATTTGATGTCACAGCCCCAAACTTGCTAGAATTATGAGGTTTAAATGCCATACATTTTACTATTAATTAATACTTTATTTAATTGCATCTGCGTATTAAATTTTTTATCAAATAATTCAAAATATTTGATAATATGTGCAGCACATCGATGTCATTTTTTACTACCTCCGAAAGAAGGCCAAATTGTAAACACAAGAACAATACAGGTACATGAAAGGCAATTATTTGTACAAAGTTTACATCAATAATGCCTACGATAGGTATTGTCAACAACAGCCGGAAGTTTCCCAAAACAAGGAATGCTTAATCAACATCATCAAAGGTTTTAGCATTTCGCCTGGCTTACCTTGGCATTTGATCGACGAAGTTTACATCCTAATCAATTGTGGTGATGAATTCCATTGGGTGTTTGCTTTCTTTGTTCTAAAAGAGAGGCGCATTCGAGTTTATGACTCGATGTCGCGAAGGAGACGTTTCGGACCGTCGTCTGAGATACAAAAGCTGATCAAAATATTGCCTACTTACCTTGATATGAGTGGCTTTTTGGACCAAAAGGTTCGTACTTATTGATCGACGATTGAAGCATACCAGAATAAAATGGCTAATCCATTTGATGTACAATATGTTGAAGGAATTGCTCAACAAACCATTGACAGCCTGTAAGTTTAAATGTCATGATTTAGTTTCATTTCATAAATTTCACAACGCTTGCATGAACTGTGAGATATGGATTATCTATTTTTTTATAACGCAGGGATTGCAGTTCTTTTGTTGCCGCCTACACCGAGTATTTGAGCAATTACAAGTACCAAATGATGGACTTGATGTCAGATTATTCCGCAAAATATATGCTGCTCTTTTATGAAAATATGGAGAAGCGAAAGCTCAGAAGCCGTACGCAACCGACGTTAAAGATCCACGACGATCAAACCGAATTTCGTAGCACCGGATGAAGAACAACTTGTCCATATTGATTAGATCTTTATAGCTTGAGTCCGTCATTGTAATAACCTATCCTCCTTTGTTTAACTTGTTGATTTATTTGTAGAGTAGATCGCTTGTACCCATAATGATTTTTTTTACATTTCATTTATTTGTTGAGTTATTTCATGTAATTTCTGAAGGCTTTGATTTATTTTATTTTGTCTATGAATATAATTTTAATCCTTAGTTTTGAACATGTTAACTGAAATGTAGTACTAGATTTAAATATCGCAATAGATAATACATCTGCTACAACAGATGACATATTTTATCAGACAGATTTAGACATATGTTTCAACATAAGATGCAACACATAGGTCATCTGCTGGAAATTATATAACAGGTCTTCCTACTTTTTTTATTTGCTCCAACAAATTACCGATCAGTTGCAACAGATCATATATTTGTTGCGACAGACAGACTCGGAACATCTGCATAACGCAACAAATGAACAACCTATTCCAACAGATAATCAATCTGTCACAACAGGTACTATATCTATTACGACAAATATAAAATGTGTTGCATTATAAAAATTCAACTTGGCCAGACATAAAAATTATTGCCACTACATGTAAAGTGAATTGGCTTGAAATGAAAATTTGTTATCGTGTTCATCTCTGTCTTTGTACATGTTCTTTTTTATGCATGAGCTCCAACCATTTAGTTAGTACCCCATATGCCCAGACCCATTGCATCTTTCCTACAACGGTGTCGCACACACTGGTTATTTGTGTGCCGGTCAGCAAACACTCGATGCAAGCAAGCGAGTACGGCCTGCATGCTGCACCAGTTGTATTTCTTGGGAGCTGGATGTTCTTATTTCAATCTTCAAAATTCCATGATTCCTTCGCCAAGACTTCAGTCGACAAATGATCCATCAGCTTACTCTGCATCAACAACTTGGGCAACAACTTCAAGAGTGGCTGCATGTGGGTTAAAAATGTCTTCTCGCTGAAGACAGGTAAGTTGCAGTCATAAACCTTAATTTTTCCCTCCTATAGTAGTATCTCAATAGTGAGAAAATGTGTGAAATCCACGTTCATGACTGTAAGAATTGTCTTTGCCTTGGTCCAGCTCTTGCCTTGTGGATATGACATCTTCCCTCTAACATATTTAATTGCTTTTTCATCCCATTGGAACATAGAAACTAACTGATCAAATCCTGGGCCACCAAAATCAGCTATCTTACAGATTTTAGCGTACCTATCCTTGAAATTATTGTAGAAATTGAGGTCCATTATCCTATCGGCAGCATCATAAGCATCCAGGTACGTTAATTGTCTGTCCCTCATGAGGCAAAGAATTAATCAACATACTGTGGTATAAGAAGACAATTTTTGAATAGGTTAGTAATTGTAAAGAATAAAAACACAGTGGAAAGAATCTGATGCAGAGGGTTCTCTGAATCAGTTCATAGATTACTTAGCCAACGCAACTTATGCAACAGATATGTATTATGTTGCAACAGAATACCAAGTTTTTGCAACAGATTACAGATCTACTATGTAGATTCTTCTTCATGGAGTAGATTGGAAGGCTAGGTTAGCAAAAGTAAACTTACCTTGTCCTCATAACACACGCGCATATTTTTCATATTCGAGAAGTCTTTGGTGGCAAAAGAATGCATGGTGTATTTTTTTTGAACCTTCATCTTGATGAATGCTTCCAGTTCCTTCTTTTTCTCCTTGCCAAGCACTGCGAATATGTCCACCTTCTTCGGCGGACCCTGAACTTCAACAACTCTTGGAGCGGGAGGAGTTGCAATTTTTGCTGATTTCAGAACAGAGAGAATTTGTCTAATTTTTCTTCTCTTTCTTCTAACCTCTACTGTTGGAGTGCATGGCCCCCTCACCTTGTTGGATGGTATGACACTCCTCCTGGATTTCAACTCCTAGGCAACTTCAGCAATAGCCTATAGCTTTTCAAGGAGTATATCCTCTCTGTCCTTACACAAATGCAATAAGAACATGAGTGTGGGGAGGGGTGAGAGAGACCACTTTAAGGGTGGGAAGGACCGGTGTAGGGGTGAGAGGGAGGACCTGTGCAAGGGGTGTTTTCAAACATATTTGCACTAACATTCTCATAATCATAACTGGCAGCAGCAGCAGCAGGATGGCTACCACTATCACAAACAACTCCACCAGTAACACCCCCAGAAGAAACACCCGGATCTATTACAGTTTGAGGTTGGTCGTGAAGATCTTCAACATTAGGCTGACCTTGCCTAACTGCTTTTCTTATGGATGTTTCTCCAGTCAATTCCTTCTTTATTAACTCCACCGTTGGGTCTTCTTTTGTATCAACAAGACCTAGAGTAAGAAAAGAAGTCATCCCCAACTCATCAATGGTAGGCATGATCTAAGGATGCACAACCTATAAAAAAAAAAGACAGTTGGAATTTAAATCATATAATAATAGTTTGCAGTCAGTTGGGTTACATGGGACTCGGGTTACATAGATGTTAACATAGCCAACTTATATAATAGACAATCTAGCTACTGCAATAGCTGATCTGTATATTGAAATAGATTGATAATATGTTGTATCAGATTACCCATCTGTTGCATAATTTGCAGTAGATGGGTAATCTGTTGAGTAGGGTTCATAGAACCAGAGCAATAGATGGTTAATCTGTTGCGCCAGTTGCAGTTGATAAGTAATCTGTTGTAACAAACGACCCATCTGTCACAACAGATGGAACATCTGTTTCAATATCTTTCTTTGAGGCAAATTATTTTAGTTGAAAGAAGACGTACTGCACCATCCGGTGGGTTAAAGAGATTAGCCTCGTTAATATTTTTTTTGCTGCTCTCTGCTGCAGCCAACCACCTAAGGATCCTTAGATGAGAAACCTTATTCGGGTAATCCTTGAAATGCTTTTGGAGGAGAGGAATGGCTTCACAAGCCCAAGCCTAAAAATTATAAATAGGAAGCAAACAAAAAAAAAGTCATAAATATATTCAATATAAATGAATGAATAAGTAAAAATAGTGATCAATTTTACCGTGAAAGCCCAAGAAAAGCTGTATAATGTGGTCGTCTTTGGTTTTAGCTTTTTCAGTAAATATTTGACAGTCAAGTAGTAGTTGTTGTATCCCTAGGGATAATCGTTGAATTTTCCAAAATCATCAGCAAGCGCCAACAAATCATGTTCTATGACTTTCTTGACGTCTCTTGCCAATAAAATGGGATGGACAAACCAAACTAAGCACAATTTCTCCCTGTTGTGCTTTGGTATGTCTTTATTCTTGAGATCCTCTATCAAATTGTCCACTCTGTAGCTAGGTCCAACAATGCCCAACAACCCATCTTTTTTTTACCTTGCATTTGTTAGACCCTTTGTGGAGTGTTTTCTTGATGAGAGGTTCTTCTGGACGATTGCATCTCAAGCCCATCACTATGGCAAACTCTTTCAATCCAAAACAAACTGGCATGCCATAGTAGTTGATCTAGACTTCATCCATCTTTTTTCTGCCCTCCTTCGAACCTCCATCATCCCCCGCATACTTGATCCTGCGCTTGAGGAGGCCATATATCATGATCATTGGGAAATGGAGAGGGAGAGCCCCAGACAGCTCAAGAAAGTATGCAAAGCAGCTCTTCTTAAAAAGTCCATCTATATTTTCCTTCATCATAGTACTCTTAAGTTCGTTAAAAGGTTTCCCCAATTGACATTTAAGTACAATATCAAGAAATACTGCGTTAGGGTTACTCATCGGCATCGCAACTCGAAACCCGACAATACTAATAGGTTTGAAAAAATCATGCTGGGATTTTGATATTATTTCATGCTCCATTGGTGAGAAGGAGTTATCACTTTCCCCAGCTTCATTTTTTTCTGACTGAGATTGTTCTGAAAGTTCCTTAAAATCTATATGTAGTCTAGCCTTTTTTGTTGGGTGGTCAGAAGTTGATCCACTTTCAGTTTCTTTTCTTTTAGGAGACATCTTTTAACTACAAACAATAGAAAAATAAAAAATACATTGCATTTGATGTCTGAATAATTTTTAAAAAAAGGTGAGATAAATTTCAATAAATTATTCTACGCCACATAACAAAAAAAAATACTCCAACGGACAACCTATCAGTTGGAACAGATGGGGAACCCGAATATGTTTGAAGACCTATTTAATATCTCCCAATAGATTTTCCACCTGTTGCAACAGATGAACAAATTTCAATAAATTATTCTACGCCACATTACGAAAAAATACTCCAACGGATAACCCATCAGTTGGAACAGATGGGGAATCTGTTTGAAGACTTATTTTATATCTCCCGAAAGATTTTCCACCCGTTGTAACAGATGGACCACCACCACCACAACCAATGCCACCACCAATGCCACCAAGACCACCACCAATGCCACCAATACCAACACCAAGACCATCGACACCACCTCCAAAAAACATAAATACCAACACCACCAACAACAGCCACCAACAATACCATAAATACCATCCAACAATACCACGACAGTCAACAAAACACTGAGAGAAAAAATAGGATTTTCTCGGGTGCTTCCTACTCTTTTAGCATCAAAATTCAAAATTGTTAACCCATTCTCGAAGATAATACAACTAAAAGTTTTCTTTTTCATCATTAACTAAAAAGCCCTATTTTTTAGAATAAATAACAAATGTAGAACTCTTCTTGAACTCTATTACCTGCGAAGATTGAGAAAACGACGGATACAAGAGGGAATGAAGTCAAAAAAAACAACTATATGTGGTCGTAAATGGGAAGAAAATCGACCTATTTTGAAGCATTGAACAATATGTTGAGTAGTTATTATTTGTATTGTTGAGAGAGAGAGGAGACCCTGAGAGAGAGAGAGAGAGAGAGAGGAGAGAGAACTTTAGATTTGAAATTAAAAGTTTTTCACGCTAATGGATGATTTGTATGGGTTGATTTGTAATTTTGGAAAAGAATGACAAGTTTTGAAATTGCTAATTTGGTCTGAATTGATCTTAATTAATTTTAAAAAATTTAAAAGACATAATTTTTAAAACATTGAGTTGATGAGAACTCATTTCAACTCAGAGTGATCGATCGATGACTCGAGTCGGGATGAACGTAATACTAACGCCATGCAATTGCAAAGACTCGATTGAATTTATAGTTGACCCTGTGAGCTCATTCATTCATCCCTAGTTCCACCTAAATCAACTTAGGTACTATCACTATCCTAACATTAAGTTGATAAGAACTCATTTCAACTCAGATTGATCGATCAAGGATTCGGGTCGGGATGAACGCAATACCAATGCCATGCAATTGCAAAGACTCGATTGGATATATAGTTGACCCTGTGAGCTTCTTCATTCATCCATAGTTCCACCTAAATCAACTTAGGTACTATTACTATCCTAACATTGAGTTGATGAGAACTCATTTCAACTCAGAGTGATCGATCGACGACTCGGGTCAGGATGAATAAAATACCAATGCCATGTAATTGCAAAGACTCGATTGAATTTGTAGTTAATACTATGAGCTCATTAATTCATCCCTAGTTCCAACTAAATCAACTTAGGTACTACCACTATCCTAAGATTGAGTTGATGAGAACTCATTTCAACTTAGAGTGATAGATCAATGACTTGGATCGGGATGAACGCAATACCAAGGCCATGCAATTGCAAAGTCTCATTTGGATTTGTAGTTGACCCTGTGAGCTTATTCATTCATCCATAGTTCCACCTAAATCAACTTAGGTACTATCACTATCCTAACATTGAGTTGATGAGAACTCATTTTAACTCAGAGTGATCGATCGACAACTCGGGTCAGGATGAATGCAATACCAATGCCATGTAATTGCAAAGACTCGATTGAATTTGTAGTTAATCCTATGAGCTCATTCATTCATCCCTAGTTCTAAATAAATCAACTTAGGTACTACCACTATCCTAAGATTGAGTTGATGAGAACTCATTTCAACTTAGAGTGATCGATCGATGACTTGGATCGGGATGAACGCAATACCAACGCCATACAATTGCAAAGACTCGATTGAATTTGTAGTTGACCATGTGAGTTCATTCATTCATCCCTATTTCCACCTAAATCAACTTAGGTACTATCACTATCCTAACATTGAGTTAATGAGAACTCATTTCAACTCAGAGTGATCGATCGACGACTCGGGTCGGGATGAACACAATACCAACGCCATGTAATTAGAAAGACTCGATTGGATTTGTAGTTGACCCTGTGAGCTTATTCATTCATCCCTAGTTCCACCTAAATCAACTTAGGTACTATAATTTTCCTAACATTGAGTCGATGAGAACTCATTCTAACTCAGAGTGATCGATCGATGACTTGGATCGAAATGAATGCAATACCAACGTCATGCAATTGCAAAGACTCGATTGGATTTGTAGTTGACCCTGTGAGATCATTCATTAATCCCTAGTTCCACCTAAATTAACTTAGGTACTATCATTATCCTAATATTGAGTTGATGAGAACTCATTTCAACTTAGAGTGATCGATCGATGACTCAGGTCGGGATTAATGCAATACCAATGCCATGTAATTGGAAAGAATTGATTGGATTTGTAGTTGACCCTGTGAGCTCATTCATTCATCCCTAGTTCCACCTAAATCAATTTCAATAAAATCTGTTGCAACAAACGACTAAGCTGTTGAAAATTTTCAAATAGATATTCATATCTATTGCAACAGATGACATATCTAATTTAATTATCAAATAGATATTTGCATCTGTTGTGACAGATGACTGAGCTGTTGGAAATTTTCAAACAAATATTTATATCTGTTGTAACAGATAACATATCTGGTTTAATTATTAAATAGACTTTTGCATCTGTTGTCACAGATAACTGAGCTGTTGGAAATTTTCAAACAGACATTTATATCTAGTATAATAGATGACTGAGCTATTCGGATTTCTAAATAGATATTTATATATGTTGCAACAGATGACATATCTGTTTGAAAAAAAATTTCTCTTTTAATTTTAAAGCAAGCTTCTGTCCGAGTAGATAATATCAAGTAGTACTTACTACTAAAGGCGGTAAAAAATATTTCTTGGATATCTCAAAAGCGATTTCATTGAGCAGTCTTGTCTTGTCTTTTCAATGTCACTAGTCTTAGCCTTCCTCGTTCCCCTCAAATTTTTAATGAAATTAATGAATATTAATTAATGAATATTGAAAACCCCCACATCTGCATACACAATAAATCTATAGAAATTATCTCATCTCTCTTCCTTCAGCTGTAATTTATTTTATACAACTCTCATCTTTTTTTCTCTCCTCTTTAGGGTCACAACCTTTTATCTCTCTTTTCTCTTCTCTTCTCATAAATATCCTTTCGGATCTAAATCGATCCATATCTTTCCTCGACTGAAATTGTTATTTTGATCCCCTTTTTGACATTAAGGTATGGTTCATTATTGCCCTTTCATTCTCGTCTTTTTCTTTGTAAGTTATTTACATTTGTTTTTTTTATTTAATTACTATTTACCCATATCATATTTGTTAAAAAGATTAAAGAAACTTTTAAGTGTTGAATAAGCAAACCAAGAATTTTTATTACAATATACAAAAAAAGTCATCTGTTGGGAGAAGTTTAAAAGCCTTGTTGGCAGTATCATTTTTCTGTATGTATTTTGTTTGTTTCTTTATTGTTGATTCAGTTATTGATGTTTTTGGTGGAGTTGGCGTTGTTGAAACTTGTGGTGTGGTGTTGTTGATGGTTCTGGAACAAAGGATGTTGCTTCTTTGTTGTTGATGATGTTGTTGTAACAAATGTTGTTGTTTCTTTGTTGTTGATGTTTTTTATTTATAGTTTATGTTGTTGTTGATGTTGCTGCAACA
This sequence comes from Capsicum baccatum var. pendulum, assembly GCA_030864225.1. NCBI lineage: Eukaryota > Viridiplantae > Streptophyta > Magnoliopsida > Solanales > Solanaceae > Capsicum > Capsicum baccatum. The sequence goes on from CM061552.1 coordinate 294,010,622, forward strand.
GATGGAGAAACTGTTGGAACAAATCAAACCACCAGAAAGGTTGGTTTGATGTATTCAATCAGACTCCAGATCTGTTGCAACAGACTCTATATCTGTTACAACAGACTCCACATCTGTTGCAACAGATGGATAATGCTCTTTTTGTGACATCAATTTTTTTCCTCTTCTTTGTAGATATAATGAACTAACAGTTGATCAACTTTTGTCGGACCATCACAAAAGGCTGCAGTAAAGATGGGTTTGGAGGAATAAGTTGCATGCAGATGGAACCACTTCATATGTGGGAGGTATGTATTACTGATAATGTTATCATGGAAACACACATAGAGTGCACTGATTTTGTGAATGTTGTTTTTACTGATTAGTCATAGATCATTCAAACAAGATGTCTGCAATTTTACAGTTAAGTTTGATAGGTCCAAACTGATAAGGCTGAGGGACCATGAATATGGTTCTGATACCCTATTAAGATTTAATGTCGGTTGTTGCTCATGTTTATTTGTCAAGCATTATGAAGGGATCTAGTTTTGGTGTCATTGTAAAGAGATTCAATAGCGATTAGACTAATTTTTAGGGTACATTGGACCCTTAGAGGGCCTTCGAAGCTTAGCACTACATCTAACAAGAATGAAAAATCAATAGAAATTCCCCTGGCCTAAATTTATGTGGTTAGGTTGCTCACTCGGGGTGATGATTATATGCCAGAAGGTATAGTAGGAGAATGCCTTCGAGGGAAAATGGGTGGTTGATGGAAGACTATATCATCTGAGAGCTAATTGAAGAAGAGACATATGGTATAAAGTAACTTCTAGCAAATCTAGCCGATGGAATTATCTTAAAAGATGCGAAATCTGATCAATTTTAAATATGAAAGTGTATCCGGTAATGTAATTTCATCTATTGTCTCTCTGAAAGAAAAATAATGCAGATGGACACTTTGCTAGGGAGTTGTGTGGTCGGGATTATCACCTAGATAAAAAATAGTAGAAGACCAACAAAGCAGCCTTACGGGCATCGAGGGTTGAAATGATGTACAACAAGTCTAGAAAACTTACGCCAACAGCAACAGCAGTTAAAATAAGGAATCTAAGCGAAGGCGGCAATTTCTGAATTTTAAATCTCATCCCATGCCTTCTTGTTTGTGTTTCCGATCAGGTCCACTGTCGTTGACCTGATCGGAACCACAAACAAGATTAAAAGGCAAATTGAGTATCATTGCTTGCTTAGCAATATGGTTATAATTGATTGTGTTTTCTTGCCTTAGCATGATTTCACCATTCCTTGTAGAAGATCAGATGCTTGCTATAGTATGTGAATCCCGATAATTTTCAAGCTTGCCTCCAGCTTGCTGATTCTGTATTCAAGTTGGTTGTTGTCGTCTTCGAAGTTGGTAAGGAGTTCCTCATCTCTTATGAGCTCGATCAGGGACACCACCTTCAAAGTTGTGGCATTTTAGGTGCCCTTCAGAACACTTTCTTCAGAAGGCTTAAAGGATAATGGAGGGTCGTTGTGTTTGTTTTAGGTCAAAATATGTTGATGCACGTTGAAGATGTGGTCCCAACAGTTGAACAACACACTTTTATCGAGCGTTGCTCAATGCATATTGCTCAACCAATTTGGTAAATTAATAAGTATAGAGTTACGTGGTGTGTGGTCTAAACCGACTCTACCAAGCCTATCAAATGTTTACGTAACTTCAAGATCATTACCCTATCAAAAAAACATGACTGAGTTAGTGCACAAATTAAACGAGCTCAATCTCTTAGCCTTTCTACTGATCACTCTTCTCCAATATAGATGGCAAGATATATGCTATGCAAAACTCTACACCGTCGCCAGACATGCTTGCCAGGGAGTAATTCTTCAGAAGATATCTGTTGATGCCTTCTGAAGAATTGCCCCTGGCAAGAATGTCTGGCGACGGTGTAGAGTTTTGCATAAAAGATATCTTGTCATATATATTGGAGAAGAGTGATCAGCAGAAAGGCTAACAGATTTAGCTTGTTTGAGTTTTGCACTAACTCGGTTATATTATTTTGATAGGGTAATGAGCTCGGAGTTACGTAACGTTTGATAGGCTTGGTAGAGTTGGTTTAGATCACACGTTACGTAACTCCTTGCTTATTAATTTATCAAATTGATTGAGCCAGATGCATTGAGTAACGCTCGATAAAAGTGTGTTGTTCAACTATTGGGACCACATCTTCAATGTGCACCAACACATTTTGACCAAAAACAAACACAGTGACCCTCCATATATCCTTTGAGGTTTCTGAAGAAAGTTTTCTGAAGGACTTCTAGAATGCCACAACTTTGAAGGTAGTGTTCCTGATTGAGCTCTCAAGAGATAAGGAACTCCTTACCAACTTCAAAGATGGCAACGACTATCTTGAATACAGAATCAGCAAGCTGAAGGCAAGCTTGAAAATTATCGGGATTAACATACTACAACAAGCATTTGATCTCGTTTGTGGTTCCGATCAGGTTAACGGTAGTGGACCTGGTCGGAAACACAAACAAAAAGGCATGGGATGAAATTTAAAATTCAGAAATTGTAGCCTTCGCTTAGATTCCTTATTTTAACTGCAGTTGTTGTTGGCGTAAGTTTTCTAGACTTGTTTTACATCATTTCAAACCTCGATGCCTGTGAGGCAACTTTGTTAGTCTTCTCCTATTTTCTATCTAGGTGATAATCTCGACCACGCAGCTCCCTAGCAAAGTTTCCAACTGCATTATTTTTCTTTCAGAGAGACAACATATGAAATTACATTACCGGATACACTTTCATATTTGTACTTGATTCAAATTTTGCATCTTTTAAGATAATTTCATCGGCTAGATTTGTTAGAAGTTACTTTCTACCCTATGTCTCTTCTTCAATTAGCTCTCAGATGATATAGTCTTCCATCAACCATCCATTTTCCCTCGAAGGCATTCTCCTACCGCACTTTCTGGCATATAATCATCACCCCGAGCGAGCAACCCAACTATATAAATTTGGGCCAGGGAAATTTCTATTGGTTTTCCGTTCTTGTTTGATGCAGCGTGAGGCTTCGAAGGTGTTCTCAGATTCCAATGCACCCTTAAAGTTAAGTCCAATCGCTATTGGTTTTCTGCAATGATGACAACTATTGATTCCTTCTCAAAACTTAACACGCATAAACACGAGCAACAACCGTCAGTAATTCGTAACAGGGTATCTGCACCATCTTTATGAGGTCCTCAGCCTTATCAATTTCGAACCCATCAAACTTAATGGTACAATGCAGGATCTTGTTTGAATGATTAGTGCCTAATCGGTTAAAAACTGCATTCACAAAAATATTGTACTTTGTGTGTGTTGTCCCGGTGACCTTATCAGTAATACATACTTAACTTTCACACATATGATAGTGGATCCATCTGCACGCACCTTATTCTTCCTAGCCCATCTATGGCTTAAATTGAATAAATAGATGACTAGTTAGTTGCAACAGATGCTGCATCTGTTCATATTGTCAAACAATTGGAGACATCTGTAACGACAGATGATCAACCTGTTGCAACATATGACGTATCTGTTGGAGAAATCAAACAGATATATACATCTGTTGCAAAAGATTGCCAGTATGTTGTAAGTTATCTAACAGAAAGAATATATTTTGAAATAGATTGCCCATCTGTTAGATTTATTTTAAAGAAATTTTCTTTTCTTTCCGAGATACAATAATTTATAAATAAGTCCCTCCTTACAAAAATGGATGATCAAGATTCGTACAAGAATATTCATATCGAGTCCTTGCGTGAACTTCAAAGGCAGTTTGATAAACTCCAAAGAGATTTGGCTGAATTTGGAGCAAGGCTTAGTAGAAAGGCTGCCGGATGAAAAATGTCCAATTGACAATAATAATAATAATAGTAATAATAATTAGGTAATGTTTTTTATTTTAGCGCATGTATTTTCTTCCTTTTGCATATTGGATCTACCCAAGGGATTCAAAAATCTATGTCATTTGGTGGTCGACTTTGAATTTTTAATTCTTATTTAGTATTTAATAATCATTCTATTTATTCCTCAACATGTCGACGGTTGGTGGTAGGGATTGAGCAATTTGTGTCAACAGAGGTTAATCTGATGCGACAGATCTATCATATGTTGCACCATGTGGCTATTAATAAAAAAAGGTTATTGTTGTTATTGAGAGGGTGAAAAAGAAAAGACATGACTTTTCGATTATTTAATATGAAAAATGTTTCGTAAATAAATAATAAGGAAATAAATGATAAACACAATTTATAACCGTAAAAGAATGGTTATTTAATTTTAATAACTGATCGTGACTTTTCAGCATTTTTGTTTTTGAATTTGTTTTTTAAAATTATTTATTATATAATAAAAAAAAATCACAATATTGGATTAATTAACTTATATGATGATTGTTAAGAAAAACAAGGTGAAGGTCGGTCGTGACTTTTTGTCTAAAACAAAAACACATATATTCATCAGTGTTGTTGATGCACCAAATTCCCCATCTGTTGCGACCGATGTATCAGCTGTTAGAAGAAATAAAAAAAGATATTAATATAGAACGTCTATTTGTTGCTACAGATGTCTGTTGCAACTGATGGTTTATCAGATTCAACAGATATACAATCTGTTGCCAGAAAATAAAAATAGTTATTATTTTATTAAAGAATTTGAAAAGGTATTTTTTTTTAATTTATAAAATAAAAAAATTAACAAATTTGGTTTAATAATATGATGATAGTTTTTTTTTAAAGGTAGATTATATGTTGTAACAAATATATTATCTGATGCAACAGGTTCACTATTATTGCAACAAATGATATATTTGTTGTCACAGATGATTTATCTTATCCAACCGATATAGAATTTATTGTCACAACTCAATAAAAATGGTTCTTGAAAAGAACTAATTAATAATAATAATCTAAAAAGTCATGACTTATCACAATATTTCTTAATTTAATTAAGTCATTACTTTTCACATTAATAAAATATGTAATTAATAAATGAAGGTGAACAGTTAGATTATATGTTACAACAGATAGGTTATCTGATGCCACATATTTTATATTTGTTGCAACAGATGATATATTTGTTGTCACAGATGTGTTATCTGATGCAAAAGATATAGAATCTGTTGCCACAACTCAATAAAACGGTTCTTGGAAAAACTAATTAATAATAATAATCTGAAAAGTCATGACTTATCACAATATTTATTTTCTTAATTTAATAAAAATGTAATTAATGAATGGAGGTGAATAGTCGTGCCTTTTTGCCTCTCATTCAAATTCAATCCTCTATAAATAGGTCTCTCTTTACTCAATCGTTCATTCAACTACACTCTATTTATTTATTGTATCTCGTCTTTCATATTACACTCTAGAAGATTATGGCTGACCCAGTGTGGGACGCTGCTTTTCTGCAAGACGCCATGAATGAACTTCGAAATCAAGTTCGTGACCTGCAATGGAAACTGAGAGAAGTTAGAGCAAGAATGCTCCGCGAGATACGCAGGTTGGGGAGAGCCTTGCTACTTTCGGTTGAAGATTTTCCTGCTGGCAATGATGATAATAATAATAATAATAATAATAACAATAATAATAATTAGATTATTATTTTTCTTTTAGTCTATTATATATATTTTTATTTGTTTTTTCTTTAATAAAAAAATTATGTTTGATCTTTAACGTTATAATCCATATTTAATTTCATTCTGTCTATTATCTTCTCAACAAACATGTCCACGATTCGACATAAAAAGAAATAATTTAAAATTCAGTAGCAATAGCAAGATTTATCTGTTAGGTTTGTGGCAGGGGCCGATGTGTTGTTCAAAACCAATTACTCATGTTGCAACAGATAAGAAGTTTGATGCAACAGATAAATAGTCTATTTCAATAGGTGGCTAGTTTGTTGCTTGGCTCTGATGTTTTAATTCGTACTTCCTCCATCTCAAATTATTCGTTCCAAATTGAGATGACACGTTGATTAAGAAAAATAATTAATAACATGTCTAGTTTACCATAACCCACTGATCAGTTGGTGGGACAGTAGACGTGTTTGAAATAACCATTGTTTTCTATTCAATCAAAATTTCATAAGAGAAGAAAGCTTTTAACGTCAGTCGGCGTATATTCCCCTTATTAAATGATATTTCCATTTTAATTTGAAGAAAAAGTGATTAATCCAAAGGGTAAAATGTGGATTTTTTTTAATCTTTTCTTGATTAATGAAAAAGACAAGTAAAATGAGAAATTGAATTAGGAAATTTGGGATGGGTAATTGGACGTAAGAAATAATTTTGAATCAGTAGCAATAGCAAGAGTTGAAACATATTGGTTATATGTTGGGTTTGTGGCTGGGGTTGATTTATGTTGTTCCAAATAGAGTAATCATTCGTTGCAACAGATAATTAGTCTGGTGCAACATATAAACATCCCGATACAACAAATAATACGTTTGATGCAATAAATAAATCTTCTGATACAATGGATAAACAATCTGATGCAACAGATAAAACTTCTGATGCAATAGATTACTCATCTGATGCACCAGATAATTGATCTGTTTAAATTGTGGACACTTATGTTGGATTCATGATCGGGGTTCTATTCATTGTTGAAAAAATAGAAGTGTACTCAGATGACAAATACGAATAAAAATCATAATTTTACTTACCAAAGTCACCTATGAAGTAATGCCAAATTGGAAAGTGATGTAGTAAATAAAATTTGACCTAAGAAATTGGTCAGATAGCACCAGTAGCATTGTACCAACAACAACAACAACAACAAATGGTCAACAAGAAGAAGATGAAGATGACAATGAAGTAGAAGATGATAATAAAGAAGAAGATGATGAATAAAGCAGTAGAAATAATGAACAACAAAAATCTTTAAGAGAGAGAAAACAACAATGGGTGAGAAAAGAGAGAAAAGTACCTTTTTTCCCTCCGTTTCCCGTTATTTTAGGTAAACTTTGGGATCAAAGTGTAAATTTAAAAACTTGTGGGTTATTTTCAAACTTTCACAACTTTCTTTATCCATAATAAACTAATTATCACCTCCAACTAGTAATTAAGACTTGTGTCACCTACACCTCATTTTAAAACTCTTTTGGCATTTGTGGCCCAAAGACCCACCTTTCCCATTTATGAGTACTAACCATGATTCTAGATAAATGTCTTGAGTTTGTTTGTTCTTACTTGTTGCCATTTTTTAAAGGTTTGTTTGTTGTTAAGATTTTAATACTACTTCTGAGTTGTACTTTTTTCCCGTTGGAAATTTAAGACAAATTTGATTTTTCAAAATTTTCCTTCCATGATGCATAACAAGAAACATTTATTAAGATTTTATGAGTTTAGTAAGTTTTTCTTACAAATTTTAAGCCGAAAACACTAAAAGAGGAATAGATTTGCTTGCCTTGAGAATTTGTTGTGATAACGACATTCTCAATCACCCTCGCCGGAACTAATATTCAAGTGTTGGAGCATAAATATATGCAAGTGTTGCGAAGTTTACTAAAGAGAAGTGTTTCTCAGGTATTCCTTAATGGGCCTTGGTTTGTTAATGGCCAATATTTATCAATTTAACGTTGGGAGGAGAACTTTTACTTCAATTTTAGCTCTACTTTTTCCACATCTTTCTAAAGATAGTGGGGGTATCCACCCCTATAGCCATGTTCTATTCAGAGGAAATTCATATTCATAGAGACTACTAATCAGTAATGACAATGAAAATTGCAGACTTTTTGTTATTGATTTAGTTGGAATATAGTGGTTGTAAAATTAGATTTTATATGTTTTTGAAAGTGACAGTTGAGCAAGATGAGGAAAAAGGAAACTGCTTGTGTCGACTCTTAGAGGTAATTTTCACACTTTCTTCTTCTAAGTTATATGTTTAGCTATATTTCTATATAGTTACGAGAGCTATAGTAGATACAACCAAAACACATGATATGATGGAAATAGAAAAAAGACAAATTATTAATAAGTGTGGTAGAATAACAGTAGTAATCCATGTCATTTGAGCTTGTAAGGAGACACATATTAGAGTACCTTTTGAATCGATGGTTCTCAATACTTTTCTAAAACTGAAAATGCTAGGAAAAGGAAAGTACACAAAGACGGAAAGTATAAATTCAATCAAATCTCTCACCTGAAAGTTCATTCAGATCCATGGGAATGAGTTTCTGGTGCTCACTGAATTGGAGGGTTGTATAAGATTTCTATTAATGAACTAGAGAATCACCATAGAAATTTATAACATTCTGATGCATTCAGCTTTGATTGAAAAAAGTAGAGACTTCAAGAGGAAGGTACAAGAAATAATCCTCAAATTCCACAACAAGTGCTACTGGATCAAGAAAGCAAATGTTGATCTCTATTGTGTGTGTAGTGTGTTCCATAGAAATTAGGAAGTTTCTTGTGCGTTTGAGAGAGCTTAAAATTAGAGTTTTAGTACTAAAATTTTTAAATGATGTTGCCTGATGGAAATCTATGGTTAAATATTGCCTACAGTTTCAAAATAAGTTGTATAAGAACTAATGATAGCAATACGCTTCTTATTTGTAGATTTTTGACCTTTTGTGCCTCGTGTTTTATTCTTACTGTCAGAATGGCCTTTTTGATGATGTATTAGTGTGCTATTGAAAGATATTAGGAGCTTTAATGTGGAATCAAAATCTTTTCGCAACCATCCTACCTACTTTGGTCAAGCTGAAAAGTTAGCCATTGATCAAGTGATTCTTGGGTTAATATATGAGAATAATATCATCACTGATTCATGTATGCAAATCTTTAGATGTTGCATATTAGTTGGTGTTATTATTTGACTAAATGTATCTTGATAGTATATTACTTCAAAATTGTTGAATAGGATCATCTTCAAATTATATGTTGTATGTTTCCAAACAGTCTATGAAAACCTGACTCAAAAGAAAAAAGAAGACCGAACTCACTTCGGCGATTGTTAAAATGTATTAGTTATTGATCACTTTTCTAAGTTAGATCATTAGCTCATTTTTACTGTTTTTTTATTTTTACTGTTACATTGATAAAAGGTTGATTAGCCAAGTTAGTTAGTGAAGTTAGTGGAGGCACCAAGTTAGTGGTTGCTGATTAGATTAGTTATCCAAGTGTTAGAGTTAGTTAGGAATGTTCTAGAAGATCATGTGACATACATGTGAGCCTATAAATAGCAACCATTCCTCTCTCATTGTATACCCTTACCACTTGAATAACAATATCTTAGCTCTTTCCTTCTTCTCTTCTCTGTTTCAATGGCTTCCATGTGTGTGTGAGAGCATTGTAATGCATCATTTTAACATGGTATCAAAGCCACGATCCATGGAGGTTTAAAGAAAGTATCAATACTCCATTCTATTTTGGATTCTGTGCTACTATCAATAAGGAGAAAGTAGATCTCTATTTTTTTTGTAAGTTGAAGTTGGAATTCTGAGTAAGAAAGTAATGGCACCTAAGATAAATCCTACAGATCTTTTGTTTCTGGGAGCATCGGATGTTGCTGGTGCTGCATTGATTCCAATCAAGTTGATTGGATCAAAAAATTATGGAATCTATTTGTCTTGGTTGATGAGTTCAGTAAGTGTTGAGTTGCTGAGTGGTATTGTGTATGCGACAAGTGCATTTGAAGTATTGGAAGATCTCAAGGAAAGGTTTGACAAGGTTAACAGAATGTGATTGTATTAATTGCACAGAGAAATCAACAATCTTCATCAAGGAACTGATTCTGTTTCTACATACTTTACTAAGCTGAAAACTCTATGGTATGAGTATGATTCTGTGATCCCAGCACCATCTTGTGATTGTGTCAAGTCTAAAGACTATGTAGATCACTTAATTCAACAGAGGTTAATACAATTTTTGAGTGGATTGAATGAATCTTATGATCAAGCTAAGAGGCAGATACTCATAAAGGAGTGACACCTACTCTTAATCAAGCATATGCAATGATAGTTGAGAATGAGATTCAGCAGTTGGCTTGTAGTACAGTAACTAGTGATAAGACTGATCCCATAGCTATGCAGGTAAACAAAAATTTTACAGAAACAAGTCATAGTGGTCAAGGTTATAAAGGGAAGAGGTGTGATTACTGTCATCTAAATGGACACACTAGAGATGCTTGTTATAAGTTGATAGGATGTCCTGCAGATTGGAAATATAAGAAGAAAGAAAACTACAATAGCAATCCAAGGGGATCATATCAGTCAAGATCAAGTGGATATGGATATTAGGCCACAGGAAAATCTAACAATCAGTTCTCATCTCATAACTTCACTGGAAACCAGTCAGGAGAGAACACAAGTTACACAAATGTAGCAGGCTCATCTAATGGTCAAGATGGTCAAGGGAGCTAGGATATCAATAATGCAGCGGTAGCTAAAGCACAAGGTTTCTCAGATGAAGAGTATAGATAGATCATGGCATTGCTGAACAAAGATGCACATGATTCAAAGCAGGTCAACATGTCAGGTATAGTTACTTGTCTATCAACACATGTTGTTCCACATGAATGGGTAATAGATTTTGGTGCAACACATCATGTTGCAGCACATAAAGGTGTATTCTCACAATGTCATAAATTAGTTAATACAGAAAAAGAAATGGTGAATCTTCCTACTGGAGCCAAGGCAAACATTTCACACATTGGAGAAACACAAATCCTAAATGAGGAAACTGTTAGTGATGTGTTGTTTGTTCCTGACTTTAAACTCAATCTGTTATCAGTATCAAAAATGACCAAACAGCTTTTATACTTTGTGTCATTCTACCTGATTTCTGTGTATTTCAGGACCTTCACACTGGCAAGGTGGAGGGGATTGGTAAGGAGAAAGGGGGATTATACATTCTTAAGAAGATCTGTGGATTGAATAAAGCATAAGAAAGAAGTTCTCAAAGGCTGCTGGTTGCGGAAGTAGATATGCAAGACTGCAATTTATGGCATAGAAGGCTTGGGCACCCTTCTTCTCAGGCTTTGAAATCACTTTGTCTAATAAGACACAAAACAGACTTAGAGGTTCTAAATAAATGTCATGTCTGTATTCTAGCTAAACAAACTAGAATACCATTTCCTGTTAGTGATTCTAGAGCTGTGAAACCTTTTGATATAGTACATATGGATCTTTGGGGGCCTTACAAAGTCCCTACTTTTAATAAGAAGCACTATTTTCTGACTGTAGTAGATGATCATAGTAGGTATACTTGGCTTCACTTGTTACAGTTGAAATCTGAATGTATTGTGCCTATTAAAAACTTCTTGAATTTGATAAGAAATCAATTTGGTGCTCAGATAAAAGTTCTCAGATTCGATAATGGAACAGAATTTATAAACTCACAATGTAGAGAGTTATTTCAATCCTTGGGTGTATTGCATCAAAGTAGTTGCCCCTACACACCACAGCAGAATGAGATTATTGAAAGAAAGCACAGGCAAATACTAAATATTGCTAGAGCTATCAGGTTTCAATCTCAGATGCCTATCAAGTTTTGGGGATTGAATGTCAAGGCTACCGTTTATCTTATGAACAGGTTACTTTCTTTATCTATTGGAGGTAAGAGTCCTCATGAGGTGCTATTTTGTAAAATTCCTTCACTGACACATCTCATCTCGGATTTATTGGCTGCAAGTGTTATGCCTCAGTACTACCTAGAGGGGATAAGTTTGCTGAAAGAGCCAAGCCTGCAGTACTTATGGGATATTCCACTTCTCAGAAAGGCTATTTGTTGATGGAATTGCTTACTAACAAACTATTTGTTACAAGAGATGTTGTGTTTCAAGAACACTTGTTCCCTTTTACAGACAAGACTACTTCAGAGTTGTCTACTGACTTTCTCAAAATAAGTGAGAATGAATGTTCAGATACAAATATGGATAATTATGTAGATTCACCTGTTATACTAGAGTCTTGTCACCAGATTCCTATGTCTTCAGATGAGAATATGAATATTTCCAATGTTCCAGCTAGCATACTAGATGATGTTCCCTCCAACTCATTAGATGCTACTGCATATCCTCATAACCTGAAGTACCTGTTGTATCTACTCCAAGAAAATCAATCAGAGTACATAAGCAACCTACTTGGATGATGGACTAAGAAACACTAGGAAAGGGAAAAGAAACAAGATATCCCTTAGCCAATTATTTGTCTTATGCTGGGACTAGTCTTAGTTATCAGTATTTTATGTCCAATTTGTCTGTATTAGTTGAACCTCAATCATATAATCAAGCAGTTAAGGGTGAAAGATGGATTGAAGCTATGAAAGCAGAGGTGAAGGCACTTGAAGACAAAAATATCATAGGGTCAAGATGGGTATACAAGATCAAGTATAAGGCCAATGGAGAGGTTGAAAGATTCAAAGACAAACTAGTATCTAAAGGATACAATCAGCTAGAAGGGTTGGACTATAATGATACTTTCTCACCGGTAGCAAAGATGGTTACTGTAAAAAGTGTCATTGCTCTGGCAGTTTCAAAAGGCTGGTACATGTACCAGATGGACGTCTACAATACTTTTTTGCAAGGTGATTTAGATGAGGAAGTGTATATGAAATTACCAGATGGATTCAAAAAAGAAGGGACACACCAGGTTTGCAGATTAGTGAAGTCTTTATATGGACTTAAACAAGCTTCCAGGCAGTGGAACATTAAGCTTACTGTTGCACTACTTAAAGCTGGTTTCTCTCAAAGCACATATGATTACTCACTTTTCACCTTGAAGAGATCAGAAGGAATAGTGGTGATATTGGTATATGTAGATGATCTTTTTGTTACAGGAAAAAATGATGTCATGATAAATGAGGCAAAGGGAATACTACACCAGCAGCTCAAACTCAAAGATCTTGGAGAACTAAAGTATTTTCTAGGCATTGAAGTGTTGAGATCTACAAAAAGAGTTATATTAAACTAAAGGAAGTACATTTTGGAGCTCATTGCTGACACGGGACTTGCTGGTGCAAAACCACCCCTTACTCCAATGGAAACCAATGCCAGGATAACATCAGTAGAAGTAGACAATGCAGTGGGAGTTACAGAAGATGCTATTCTTCAAGATGTTACATCCTATTAAAGGTTGGTTGGAAAGCTAATGTATGCAACTATTACAAGTCCAGAATCAACTATGTAGTACAAACTTTAAGCCAGTTTATGCAGCAACCTAAGAAATCTCATTTGGAAGCTACAAACAAGGTTGTGAGATACTTGAAAGGCACTGTGGGACAAGGTGTTTGGCTTAAGGCTCAACCTACAACTGAGCTTGTGTGCTGGTGTAATTCAGATTGGGCTGTATGCCCAAATATAAGGAGATCTATTATAGGTTATGTAGTATATTTTGGTGGATCTCTGATATCTTGGAAGTCTAAAAAATAGCACACAGTATCCAGAAGTTCAGTAGAAGTTGAATATAGAAGCATGGCTTCAGTTTTATCAGAAATTACTTGGCTGGAAGGCCTATTTTCAGAACTAGGTGTATCTATCAGTAAACCTATCACACTGTTCAGTTACAGCAAGTCTGCAATACAGTTAGCAGCCAACCCCATTTTTCATGAAAGAACAAAGCACATTAAAGTTGACTGTCATTTCATTAGAGACAAGATCAAGGAGGGATTGGTTCAACCTCTGTATGTTCCAACCAATCACCAAGTTGCTGACATCCTTACCAAAAGTTTGACTCAAGATCAACACCTACACCTTATGAGCAAGCTTGGTGTGGTAAACATTTTGCACCCTTCAGCTTGAGGAGGAGTGCTAAAATGTATTAGTTATTGATCACTTTTCTGAGTTAGATTATTAGCTCATTTTTACTGTTTTTTGATTTTTACTGTTACATTGATAAAAGGTTGATTAGCCAAGTTAGTTAGTGAATTTAGTGGAGGCACCAAGTTAGTGGTTGCTGATTAGATTAGTTATCCAAGTTGTTAGAGTTAGTTAGGAATGTTCTAGAAGCTCATGTGACATACATGTGAGCCTATAAATAGCAATCATGCCTCTCTCATTGTATACCCTTACCACTTGAATAATAATATCTTAGCTCTTTCCTTATTCTCTTCTCTGCTTCAATGGCTTCCGTGTGTGTGTGAGCATTGTAATGCATCAGTTTAACAGCGATTGAATTCATATATGTGTCATTGTGATAACCGTTGGCTTACTCGTTCATATCTGCAATCGATCAAGTAATTAAAGACACAGAAAATAGGTTCAGTGCTCTAGCTACACATTAAATCCATGGAAAACAATTGTCCAACTATTCAAGTTAAGGTCACTTATGTAATACCCGTTGTGTTATTTTTTAATCTTCCAATAGATCGAGTAAATTCAAATGACATGTTTTCTGTAATGTTTTTGTTTCTTAGAAATAGGTTTGATACTTCAGGAAATAAGCAGGAACCTTGAAATGCTTAAGCACAAACACTTTTTCTCATCAGTTTTGTTTAACACACGAGGTTTGAACTTGTTCTTGGATGAATAAGAATAAGCATGACTTTTTTGCTTGCTAGCAAAATGTTCTTGTAGTACTGGTTTGGTTTCTGGGGAAGCATCAATAAGAATGGGTAGGATTTAATGTTGGCTCCTATGTAGATTTACAAACATATCTGCTCCATCACTTAATACTGGTATCTCTTTGGTTGTTGAGCCTGCAATAAATAGAGGTGATCATGTTCAAGAATCTGATAAACCAGCAGCTATTTGTAACTTAACCCAATGATAGAGAAAACTTTACCAAGTTTCTTGTTTCATTAATTTTAATATTTCATTTTACCTTTCTCAAATGAATTCGGCTTTTTTCAAAATAGACCGCAATGGGATCTCAGGTTTCCTACATAATCATAAAACACCCAATCCTGCAAAGAACCTTCAGAATGTGTCTTAAATCTGGAGTCGCCTGCTTGATTAGCATGTTTAGTTTAAATTACATGTTTGGTTTAACATGCTCATAGAAAATCTAAAGAGCAATGCCGATGCAAAATCAACATACTTAAATGGCCCTTTGCTCCCTTAACATGTACATTTAGTCTTTATCACTCCTTGGTCTCGCCATGACTTTCTTAAATGATTCTATTGTAGGAGAAATGGACTCTGCTCATATTTTAGTCTTAAGTTTTTGTGCTAAGCTTTTCTCCAAGATGTACTGCAGGTGACATAGGGTGAACTTGATTTACTGCAGAACATAAAACATGAAACATGTCGGCCCATGGCTTGTTGAATTGGTCTCAAATATGCCAGTCATTCACCTCTCGCCCTTTTCACCGCCAAGAAAAAACCTTTGTCTACTCTAATACTATATTGTTTGTGTGATTGTAATTGAAGGAATATAGTACCTTTTGTCTATCAATGACAAAGTCACTTTAGCTATTATCAGTGTTCAAGATTAGTATAATGATCTTGTAATTATACACAAGATGCACATAGTTATATCGAGCAAACGCCCGTGCATAGCACGGGCACGGGCCATTATAAGGAAAAATCTTGGTAATCCCCACAAGGACTTTTAAAACATTTCACTTCTTTTGTGAAGTAAAGTTGCTACATATGTCAAATTTATAGTGTATTGAGGGTGTCCCTTTCTTGTATATTTTTATTTTTGTCCTCTCCTTTTTTTGGTAAGACCATCTCCACTTGGTGTTTTATAATTGATTTCTTATTGCTATTTATTGGATTGCATTTTAATGACAACTTCTTTTATTTATTAAAATCAATCACTTTAACTTGAAAAAAATTACGCCAAAATAACTTTTAGTACAAAATTAAAGTTTGCAATAACTTTTGCTTGCATCATTGAAATTTTTTTAAAATATTATTTATTTTTTAAAAAATATAAGTACTAAATTGGGCAACTTAATAAATAATATCTTATATTTTTTTTTAGTAGACATCAAAAAAAGTAAATTAATAATTAAAATCATCGAAAAGTTTATTCTTTAAGGAGCGTGTGAGAAAATAAATATGACAAGTAAATGAGTAATGTATTACTGTAAACAAATTACTATTTAATATCCTTACTGATCATTGTTAAGTTAATTTATGTTAAGGCTTTAAATTAATATTATAATTATTTTAATATAAACTTGAAGTCATAGAAATATTTGTTTCATTACATAATTCTATAAGAAGAAAAAAAGATTTTTTATCAAAATAAATTTATTTTATCTATACTAATAAATTCATAAAAGTATCGTGTTTTTTAATTTATTATTTTTATCGAATTATAATTATTTATATACTTATCTTCAAAAATTATTTATATACTTTAAATCATGTTAATGTTTAATATATCTAATTCTCTAATAGTACTTTATTTCTCAAAAACAATATTCTAATTTAAACTATCCAATTATATGATTATGAACTTAAATAATTATGAATACTTATAAAAAAGGCATGTTTAATATTTAATTAAATAATACTAATTATAAGATAAAAATATAATATAAATTAATATTTAATTTTTGTATCGGGCATGGGTTAAACTAGTATATATATAAATATATATACTAGATATTGGAGCTTGTGCCAGCACGGGCTCAATGTGCTACTTTTCAGATATTATATGTTATTTTTTGTTTAAATTTATATGACATTGGTGAAATTGATGATAGACGAATTTACATGCCTAAAGTGCTATATTTTACCCATATTTTAGCTAAGTTTTGAGGACAAATTATATAATTCATGCACTTTTAGTCCTTTTTCCTATAAGTGAGCTAACAAACGTGATTAGCAAGTTTTCAGGTATAAATGATGCAGAATTCAGCATTTTATGGATAACTTGACGCCAAAGAAAGCTTCACGAAAGGAGGAAAGCAAAGCTTGGATGCCAAGGACTAAAAGTGATGCATGGAGAACTTGTTCATCACTGCAGCACAATCGCTACCCGATCACTAGTTCAGAAGAAGGCCGACCCTGGTGCTTTCACTATTCCTTGCACTGTTGGATCTATGAATTTTGCTAAGGCATTTTGCGATTTAGGAGAAAGCATCAATTTGATGCCACTATCCGTCTACAGGAAGTTGGGGTTAGGCGATCCGACACCAACCAATATGAGGCTCGTGATAGCTGATAGGTCGGTAAAACGACCTGTGGGTATCTTGAATGATGTATTGGTAAAGGTTTCTTCATTCATCTTTCCGGCAGACTTCGTAATTCTGGATTGTGAGGCGGACTCTAAAGTTCCCATAATCTTGGGACGTCCTTTCCTTGCAACAGGAAGTGTGCTTATTGACATGAGAGATAATGAGCTTTTATTTCGGTTGAATGATGAAGTGGTCCGTTTTGATATATGCAAAGCAATGAATCAACCCAGCGATATGGATGTGTTCTCCGTAGCTTATGAGGATAAGAAAGCATTATCTGTAGCGAAACAGCTTACTGTTGAGCCATTGTCTGCTGCGCTACTGAATGTTGAGCATAAGGATGATGAAGATTATGAAGAAACTACGTGTGCTCTAACAGAAATAGGGTCCTATTCTCATACTCCTGAACAGCCGGACTTTGATCTTACAAATCAACCTTCACAAACAGCGAAGACTTCCATTGTAGAGCCACCAATGCTAGAATCGAAAGAGCTCCCCAATTACCTAAGGTATACGTTCTTAGGATATGGAAATACATTTCCGGAGAGTGTTGCGGATGATTTAAGTGAACAGCATGTAGAGGCTCTCATCTCTGCTCTGATGAGGTACAAGAGAGCTATGGGTAGGAAGATTGATGATATAATTGGTATCCCTCCTGGGATATGTATGCACAAAAGTCATCTCGAACAAGATTGCATGCCTACAAGTAAGTATCAACGTCGTCTGAATCCATTCAGAAAACGATGCCCCATCTATCTCGATGAAGTCTAAGTAATCAAGGTAACTATGTCGTGCCGCGACAATAAATCAAGCGCTACATGGGAGGCAACCCATGGTTTTTAATCGTTTTGTTTTTTTTTGGAGTTTGTTTTTGTAGTCGAGCCACGACCAAAACTAAGGCGCTTGATGGGAGGCAACCCATCGTTCTAATCGTTTTTGTTGTTTTTGAGTAAGTGTAGGTGCAAGATGTATAAGGAAGGAGGTTGGTCTTGAATTTTGATTTGGAAGCGGTGCATATCAAAGGTGGTAAGTTAGGAATGAAGAAGCAAAAGGCTATGGATTGAGCATTGCTCATGAAAATATAGGCATCGAACAAGTCTAGGCCTAGGTAAAACTAGGCCACGAACAAGGCAAGGACTATACTATGGCCTAAGGTCTCGGAATCTAGTGTGCCATAGCATAGGCGCCGCCCATGCCCAAGTATGCCATAGCATAGGCGCCGCCTATGCTAATGCCTTTTGTCTCTGAATCTCATATGCCATGCTAAAGGCGCCGCCTATGCCTAGGAATTCCATGGCATAGGCGCCGCCTATGCTAGACAATGCTTTGCAAAAGGCTCCGCCTATGCCAAGCATAGCCAAAGCTAAAGGCGCCGCCTATGGTCACTTCTTGTCTCCAAATCCGATTTTAAATGGGTCAAAACCCGACCTAACCTTTTCCAATAAATATGAGACTTAGTCCTGAACCAAAAACACATTGGAAACCTAGCTTATGCGCCGCCTATAGCCTCCAAATCCTCTCAAAAATTTTCCTTTTACTCTTTTTCTTCACAAGAACATCATCCAAAGGCATCAATCAAGTAAGTACTACTTTGTTCTTCATTTATATTCCGTAAGTACTACGTTACTACGCCTATTATGAATTGTTGAATCTTGAAAGAAGTAGTGGTGATGTGAATGTGTTTGAAGTGTTGTGATACAACTAAGTGAGTGAATGAATACGTAAGGATGATCTTAACTTGTTCCCAACTTGAATTTGATTTTGATGCATTGTCATACTTTTGCGGAATTGATATCGTCACTAAAATTGCATAATCTTGTCACTTGCATACTTACATGTTGGAATGACTTGTTCATCGGAATAAGACTTATAGTTGCCTACCGACATAGGAGGTTGTGATTATTGATAGATACTATACATTGATTCAATCCCTATGTAGTAGTCTTGATATATCTAATATGAAAGTATTGCAAAGATTTCAAGAAGTATGACTGCACTGATTATATTGTTGGAATATAGCGCCTAAAACGTATATCGATGAAGTCTGAGTAATTGACATCATTCACTTAATTAGTTTGTGTCAACAAATTAAGTGTGGGGTGGTCCCACTATTGTCTGTTTGTTGATTGAATCTTCCGAGATGAAGCTAACATGACTCTATTGAGATCTCAGGTACAATGGCACCAAAAGACAAGAAAAGCAACCACTTCACAAAGAGGCCAGAAAAGGGGAAGAAAAGAGCAAGGTGAATCCTCCGTGCTGCAAATACCTCAACGCACTCTTGGAAACAAGTGGGGTACTTATGAGGAACTTCTGAGGATGACGACTCTGATGATGATTCCGATACAGGGGGTATGACCCCAGACATAGAGGAGGAGTCCGACTAACCAGGTTCTTCTTATTTATTTTCCACTGAGGGCAGTGTGTCCCGTCTAAGTGTGGGGTGCTGGTATTTGCATGCTATACTTCTCTATCCGCATTTGCATCTATTTATTTATGTTTGTTTGTTTTGTTTTTAGTAGTTAAATTTTTTTTAGTAGTTAAATTTTTTTAACTTAACTTCGCATGAAATTATTCTGATAGGCAGCATGAGATTATGACAAGAGTTTGTGATAAAGTCATGACTATTGAGACGTTTAGGCTCTAATTGTGACTCACTATGTGATGTTGTTTGGTTTAATTCCTTCATCTGTTGGGTCAAGAGTCTATACTACTCCCAATAAAGTCGACTATGTGCCTTGTGTGTGTGAGGATATAGTATATTTTGTGTTTGTGACTGATGCTAGAACTTGCCTGGTATGTATGTAAAGCAAAAATAAGGAGTGCAAGTCTAGGAGATGATTTAGGCATTTCTTTGGCAACCTATGATTGTTTACCTTCTTTTTACCTACCCATGGACATTATCCTAGTTAACCCCCTTTGAGCCTTTAGCCTATTTTCTTTGACAACCTCATATGTAAGCCTAATCCATTTTTTTAAGACCATAATTTGATCCAAATTCCTAAGTGCTTTAAAGTGTAAAGTCATGTGACAAAATAAGAGGAAATTGGGTGAGTATGATGCTTTAGAATGTAATGGTGCTTGAATTTGTTATGAAAAAGAATTGCTATCATAAGAGGTGTTATGAAAAAAAAAAGGAAAGGAAAACTGAAAAGTTAGTTATGTTTAAAATTGAAAAACAAAGGTGAAAAAAAGGGGTGGTAGAATAAAAGAAAGTAGAAAGGTTGTTTGAAAGAAAAGTATTAATGGCATAATGTGATGTATTAAAGCGCTTAGAAACATAGTCACTATTTCTGGCCAAAATAGTCCTACCCGTCCCTTAGCCTACATTACAACCTGTAAAAGACCTATTTGATCCTAAGCTTAGCATTCTGACATTTAGTGGAGCATTACACTAAGGGCAAGCCTATGGTCATCAGTTGCAACATATGAATTCTTTGTGAGAGTGAGAGCAAGGATTATCTTATACCCATGTTCAAAATATATACAATACTTGTGAGTGATTATGGGTAATATATGGTGAGACACACATGGTAGATGAGTTTTGGTTAGTTGTGTATGATTCTTTGTGCCTTAACTTTTGGATACGAATTAACTACCATCACGAGTCTATATTAGAGGTTAAAATTGTTTCTACTAATGATCAGAAAACTACTCTTTGTTGATAATTGCTATGCTTGTCTTGATGAATATTTTGTGTTGTTACTGTGAAACCCTAAGTAGATGTTTATATGGACATGATAGCTTGTTCGAGGACGAACAAAGCTTTAAGTGTGGGGTGTTGATGATAGGCGAATTTACACGCCTAAAGTGCTATATTTTACCCATATTTTAGCTAAGTTTTGAGGACAAATTATATAATTCATGCACTTTTAGTCCTTTTTCCTGTAAGTGAGCTAACAAACGTGATTAGCAAGTTTTCAGGTATAAATGATGCAGAATTCAGCATTTTATAGATAACTTGACGCCAAAGAAAGCTTCACGAAAGGAGGAAAGTAAAGCTTGGATGCCAAGGACTAAAAGTGATGCATGGAGAACTTGTCCCGGGCAAAAACAGCATTTCTAAAGACTTGGGAGATCAGCAGTAACTTAGTAGGATTAGGATAAGGAATGCAGTATCCTAGTAGGATTGGGATAAGTAATGCAGTAGCTTAGTAGGAATAGGATATGGGTGTTATAAATACCCTATTTTGCTTGAGATTTTGATTCATTCTCCCATTCTTTCCACACAATTCACCCATTCATCCATTCACCCATCAATTCCCATCCATCCACCTATCCATCCACTCATTCATCTACAACTCTAAACAATTTGCTTTTTATTAATTCTTATTACTTTCTCTTCATCTATTCAATTCTTATTTTCCACAACAAGAGAAACGTTACTTTGCAAGGGAGTTCACACCTAACGCCTACCACACTTTACTACACGAGATCTTTATTGTGGTATAATAACAATGTCGATTGTGATTTCCTTCGCACTCATGGGTAACTAAACTTCTCTGTTGGGGTTATGGAAGTCATATGAGCTACTATCTATTGCTATGAGTTTGTGAATTCGTGACACGTGTGTTGCTTATATCATTATTCTCTTCGTCTTAATGCAAATTCTTGTGGCTGCAGACGCATAGAATAACGCCAGTATAGCATTAACTTGTTCGAAAGAAAAGTTATATGTCTGGAAAAGAGATAATGTCAAGGTAATAGGGTCCCATCCCCTATTAAAAAGTTAGTGCCGTAACTGGATTAACCTCTTGGAGAATTTGTACCATTAGATACACTTTAAGCTCGAAAGAGTTAAAGTGAAATAGTCCTTGTTGAGGTCGAAAGACGCTTAGATTTACCATCGAATACAATTCTCTATAAGCACATGTATGTCTGAATTCCGCATAACTCATAGCCAATAGAGACGTACAACTCATAAGGTGGACATAACCCCAACTTCTCAATTCTCATTGTTCAACAACCAACCAAGCAAACCGTTTTTACTCTTCTATTTTCTGCTTTTACTTTATTATTTTGTTCACATTACTTGCCCGACAAAACTCCCTCCTTTTACGAGACTTGCACTAAAAGTCTAGTAATCTTGCTTACTTGTTGACCAAGCTATTCCCTGTGGGATCGATACACAACCCAGTTGGGTTATATATTTGACAACGACCGCTTTACACTCCTACGAGAGCTGTAGATTGAGCGTTATCAGAAATATTTGTGAAAGTCAATTAAATTTGTTATATATAGTTTTAGATATTTTAAGTTGTTA
Organism: Capsicum baccatum var. pendulum; assembly: GCA_030864225.1. Classification (NCBI taxonomy): domain Eukaryota; kingdom Viridiplantae; phylum Streptophyta; class Magnoliopsida; order Solanales; family Solanaceae; genus Capsicum; species Capsicum baccatum. The sequence goes on from CM061552.1 coordinate 294,032,981, forward strand.
ATTATATTATTATTTATACTACTTTCAATATAATTTTCAAGTAATATCCCTTTATCCTAATTAATATGACATCGATAACTATTGTAATCTATAATACTTTTCAATGTTGTAATTTATTATTTTAAGCTATTTGCTATTGTAATTTATAATACTATTCTTGTTTAAACTTTTGTGGTATTAATAGTGAATTTAGATTTTCAAAGTAATTTAAGTTTTTAATTATTGTAATTTAAATTTATACGACTTTCAACGTAATTTTCAATTAATATCACTTTATCCTAATTAAGATGACATCTTAAAATATTATAATCTATAATACTTTTTTGACATTGTAATTTACTATTTTAAGTTGTTTGCTATTGTAATTTATAATACTCTTCTTGTTCAAACTTCTATGGTATTGATAATGAATTTAGACTTTAAAAGTAATTTAAGTTTTTAATTATTATAATTTATATAAAAAAAAATTATTTCAATTTAAGCGATACTGATATAATTTCGAGAGTAAACCAAATATCACGATTGAAATAGCGAAACCGAAATGTCTTGAATGACTCACAAAAACTAATTAAAAGTGATATAACAAAATTGCTATAAAAAATACTTGTGAAAATTTTTTAAGAGGGCCTCACATAAGATGTCAAATTAATTTAAAACATGAAGAATTAATTTATCATTTTATGTTTATTTCACCTTTTATAAAATAAATACTATTAATTTTAAATACTTAGATGACTCATAATAGTTAATTATAGGTGATACAGTAAAATTATAATTGAATAGCTAAAACAGACAAGTCATAAATGTGTATTTTACTTTATAAATGTCGATTTTTTTAAATATTATTAATTTTTTTAATAAGTAAATGTCATATAATAATTAATTAGGGGTGATATAATAAAATTACGGAGCAAGCAGGCCGCTAAAAGCAGGCATGTCGAACGCCAGTTGCCTACTTTCAACCTCCACTGACGCTTATATATAGTACTAGATATTGAAGCTCGTGCCAGCACGGGCCCAATGTGCTACTTTTCAGATATTATATGTTATTTTTTTATTTAAATTTATATGACAGTGATGAAATATTTGTGAAAGTCAATTAGATTTGTTATATATAGTTTTAGATATTTTAAATTGTTAATTATATTACCATTTATACGACTTTCAACGTAATTTTCAAGTAATATCCCTTTATCCTAATTAATATGACATCGATAACTATTGTAATCTATAATATTTTTTCGACGTTGTAATTTACTATTTTAAGCTATTTGCCATTGTAATTTATAATACTATTCTTGTTTAAACTTATGTGGTATTAATTGTAAATTTAGACTTTCAAAGTAATTTAATTTTTTAATTATTATAATTTAAATTTATACGACTTTCAACGTAATTTTCAAGAAATATCCTTTTATCCTAATTAATATGAAATCTAAATATTATAATCTATAGTACTTTTTCGACGTTGTAATTTACTATTTTAAGATATTTGTTATTGTAATTTATAATACTTTTCTTGTTCAACCTTTTGTGGTATTGATGGTGAATTTGCACTTTAAAAGTAATTTATATTTTTAATTATTGTAATCTATAATATTTATTTCTATTTCAATTCAAGTTACACTGATATAATTTCGAGAGTAAATCAAATATCACGATTGAAATAGCGAAATTGAAACGTATTGAGTGACTCATAATAACTAATTAAAAGTGATATATAACAAAATTGCTATAAAAATACTTGTGAAATTTTTTTTAAGTGGGTCTCACATAAGATGTCAAATTAATTTAAAACATCAAGAATTAATTTATCATTTTATGTTTATTTCACCTTTTATAAAATAAATATTATTAATTTTTAAATACTTAGATGACTCATAATAGTTAATTATAGGTGATACATTAACATTACAATTGAAACAACTGAAACAACCATGTCATAAATGTCTATTTTACTTTATAAATGTCTATTTTATTTTTTATTAAATATTATTTTTTAATAAGTAAAAGTCATATATTAATTAATTAGGGGTGCTATAGTAAAATGACGGAGCAAGCAGGCAGCTGAAAGCATGCATGCCAAACGCCAGCTGCCTGCTTCCAACCCCCATTGACATATATAGTATAGATATTGGAGCTCGTGCTAGCACGGGCCCAATGTGCTACTTTTCAGATTTTAGATGTTATTTTTTTGTTCAAATTTATATGACACTGATGAAATATCTGTGACAGTCAATTAGATTTGTTATATATAATTTTAGATAGATATTATGATTTATACAACTTTCAACGTAATTTTCAAATAATATCCCTTTATCCTAATTAATATAACATCGATAACTATTGTAATTAATAATACTTTTTCGATGTTTTAATTTACTATTTTAAGCTATTTGCATTGTAATTATAATATTATTATTGTTTAAACTTCTGAGGTATTAATAGTGAAGTTAGATTTTCAAAGTAATTTAAGTTTTTAATTATTATTGTAATTTAAATTTATACGACTTTAACGTAATTTTCAAGTAATATCCCTTTATCCTAATAAATATGACATCGCTAAATATTATAATATATAGTACTTTTTAGATGTTCTAATTTACTATTTTAAGTTGTTTGCTATTGTAATTTATAATACTTTTCTTGTTGAAATTTTTGTGGTATTAATAATGAATTTAGATTTTAAAAGTAATTTAAGTTTTTAATTATTATAATTTATAATGTTTTTTTCTATTTCAATTTAGGCAACACTGATATAATTTCGAGAGTAAACCAAATATCACGATTGAAATAGCAAAACTGAAACGTCTTGAATGACTCATAATAACTAATTAAAAGTGATATAACAAAATTGCTATAAAAATACTTATGAAAATTTTTTAAGTGAGTCTCACATAAGATGTCAAATTAATTTAAAACATGAAGAATTAATTATCATTTTATGTTTATTTCACCTTTTATAAAATAAATATTATTAATTTTTAAATACTTAGATGACTCATAATAGTTAATTATTGGTGATATGGTAAAATTACAATTGAAATGGTTGAAACAGTCATGTCATAAATGTATATTTTACTTTATAAATATTTATTTTATTTTTTATTAAATATTATTAATTTTTTAATAAATAAATATTATATAATAATGAATTAGAAGTAATATAGTGAAATCACCAGGCAGCTGGAAGTAGGCATGTTGAATAACAGCTGCCTGCTTCCAGCCCCTATAGGCGCTTATAAATAGTAAGACTAAAGAATATATATATATATATATATATATATATATATAAAGATCACATGACAGGTGATTCACCTTTTATACTTTTCTGATTTTAAGTGATCCAATCCTAAAATTAGTTGGTCGAACCAACTTATCATGAGAACAAGCAACATCAAAAGTAATGAAGAATTTTCTAATTCTTCAATATATGTTCAATACTCAGCATGCATATTTTGGGGATGTCACAATTGTTTATGTCGATTTATGAACTTTTATTCTAGCAATCTCCAAGTTTACCATGATATGTATCTTCTACTTTAGTAAATTTCAGATTTACTATTACATGAATAAATTTCAAATTTACCACTTTAGAAGTAGATTTTAAAATAGCCTTTCTCAATTATTCAGCCTCTTTCGGGGGTGAGTTGTGATGTCATCACAATTAAGTGCACACTTGCATTAATAAGCTTCTCATTCCCTAGGAATGGAATGTAATCATGCCTTAAACTTATCAAATTAGAGAAAATGGCCAAAATCCTCCCAACCTTTATCCCAAATCCCAACTACGCACCTATTCTTTACGGGGGTCCTATTACCTCCCTAAACTATTTTAAAATGGATTTATTTTCTCCTAAATGCTGAGGTGGCACGGAAGGTGTAGTGCACTCTCTTTGAGAGAGTGAAGACGTTTTAACCCCTTAAGTTTTTAATTTCTTATGTTTTTTTATTTATTTTTTCAATTGTCTTCTTTCTCTTTTCTTTCTTTAACACCATGGATGCTTCTTCTCTTCTTTCTTCTTTCTTTCTTTCTTTCTTGTTTCTTCTCTTCAACAAAACACCATGGCTGCTTCACACACACACCAAATAGATCATCTGCAATTTCATAAAAAATAACTCAATTAACCATTATTTCTACGCACACCCCCAAATGAGTCTATCTCAATTCCATCAAAATGGCAATATTAACAATTTTTTCAACGCATACGCGAAATGGGTCATCTTTCATTTCATCGAAAGATCAAAATTAACAATTATTTCTACAATTAGTGCAATAACTAAAATACAATTTGCGTAAATGGTTGAGATGGTTTACCATTTTGAGAAAAAATTACTGCTGTAGAATCCATGTTGCCATGAACTTGGCATGCTGGTGAACCTTTTAAATTTGCCGGAAAATTGAAAACAACGAAAATAATTTACCCCATTCCCCAATAGTGACACCCACCCCATCATCTCTAATTTAAATCAAGGAAGTTATGGAGGAGGAAAAAAGAAAAGAAAAAGAAAAATGGAAAGGGAGAAAAATATATATAGAATATATATATATATATATATATATATATATATATATATATATATATATATATATATATATATATATATATATTCTCTCCGGCGAATCCCATTTCACAATGACTGGTGAATCGCCATTATACGAGCTATCCGTATCCGTATCAGTTTTCGGGTAGTACATGGACAATGACGTGTACCTCTCAATAACCCCAAAAGCTTCCTTTCTCTTCTCCTCTGCATATTTCCCTTCATTTTCTTCTTCTCCTTCATAAGCTTCGTATACCACCTCTAATGGCGCCCTCACATTCCACTCCACAAAATAGTCCCTATAGAACTGTCTCAGCTGCGACTACAGGTCCAGTTCCCGATTAAACACCAAATCCTTTTCACTATGAGAAACACCATTAATGAGTTCTTGGATTTTTTCGTTTTGAGAAAACCACGAAATCTATGATTTCGAAGCCTAAGGAAATTCAAGAATCTTAGATCAAATTAAAAATTCAATAAATTGATGTTTTTGAAGTCTCAAATGATGAAATTGGCCAATCCACTAATGAAAAAATCACAAATTTATTAGTTACTGAACCGGAGAAATCATCACATAAAGAGTTGACTTTGAAGAATGAAGAAATAATCTTGTTGAAAGCCAACTTGGCTGAGAAATATAAAAAATAATGAAAGATGAAAATGGGAAATTTACAAAAGAGGGAAAAAGAAAAGAAAAAAAGGGAATGGAAAAGAAAAATATTAAAGAAAAAAATAATTAATTTTCATAATAAAAATCAAAAATTTCACGTGGCATTACATGACATACGCGTGGTGCTTACTCTCCAATACATATGTGGGTGTGAGTTTTGAAGGGGGTAAAAATTTCAGTTTTAAATAGTTCAGGAAGGTCATAGGACTCCAGCAAAGTATAAGTGTGTAGTTGGGATTTAGGGTAAAGGTTGGGGGGTCTTTTGAGCATTTTCTCATCAAATTATGATAGCTTATAACTCCTTTCATGATATTGCTACTTCAGAAGCAAATCAAGGCATACATGTAATGTAGAGAATTTTTCTCTTACATATCTCATAGTAATAATAAACATGGCAAAATATTACCATTTTCGATGATTATTATCATATTATTCCTTCACGTTTATATTTGTACATTCAGTCACTTGTCTTCTTTCAGTCATATTAATGCACTACTACCACATTTACTTCAGAGAATGAAACATATTCAATGAGACATGTCTCATTACTTTTCACAAACACCCATTATTTTACGTTAGCCATCATAGTATCATCAATATGATATACTGAGATTCAAACTCAATATCTTATTCATATAAAAAAATATCTTAGACTATAATTCGATGAGACTTGAACCCAATATCTTATCATCATGGTGCATTAGTACTTTTAACGTAATATCTTACTTCTTAATGAGATGAGATTTAAATTCATCATCATATTTTTTAATAATATTATTCTTCATGAACAAATTTAAAGCATAATTAGTTCCAAACCAATTATTTTTTTCTCTCCAATTCAACAATAATTATACCATTAGTAGCAAAAGACAAATAACACAAGGAATTACTAACCTTGAAATTACCTTTAGATTTATAATCTCACCTTGTTTGGCAGAGCATCATGCCGATAACGTGTTATAAATTATAAAATAAAAAAGAAAAAGAATAGAGAGAAGATAAAGTAATTCTTATTTCTTTCGAGGATTTCTTGATGGTTGAGTCTATCGGAAACAACCTTTCTACTTCTTTAGAGGTAGAGGTATGGACTGCGTACATCTTAACCCTCCAGACTCCACCAGGTGGGAATACACTGGGTTTGTTGTTGTTGTATTTCTTGATGGTTGAATTACAATTAAGGAAAGTTCCTTTATTTATATGGGGAAAACTAACATTGGAATTTTTAACTTTTCCATAAATATTCATTATATATGGTAAAATAGACATTCACTATGTATGATAAAGTAGACATTCACTATATATGATAATATATTTACAACATTAATGAATTACTTTTAAGGTATAAGACTTTTCTATTAATAACGAGTTGTTTATATATATATATATATATATATATATATATATATATATATATATATATATATATATATATATATATAATCTATATCTATAATTTATTAAAAGTGTGAATTACCAAAATATTGTTTTAACTTTTTGCCCTTCGTTAAAAGTTTGTGCTTTAGATAAAATCGTATTTTTACTATTTTTTTAATATTTAAAAGCTGAAAATTAATTAAATATATATATGGTAAACCTTTCCTTATCAAGTAAATTTGATTTTAGAAAAATTTAAAAAGTCTATAAATCTACATCTACAAGATTTAAAAAGTCACATCCACATTTACTATATATTAAATTCATTAACCACTTAAAACACATGCCAGACATGTGCAGCTAATAATGACCTACTTTTTTTTTTTAATTTGTTTAAAAAAATTTTTTTATATTTTGATATATTTAATACAATTTTAATTGAAGACAATAAGATTCAATTTTTTTTTTATTTTCTTAAACTTTATATATATATATATATATGTTCCCTCCGTTTAAAATAAATAAATATGTATCTTTGAATCAAATAGATATATATTCATCCAAAACAATTTGCAGCTGCACCCCAAAGGCCAAAACAGTGAAAAAAATTTGCAATTGAGGAATCTTTAGCCTTCATTTTCCTGAGTTCCTTCCATAGGCAGATTACTTCAACAAACTTAACTTCACTCATTTTTTCCTTTTTCCCATTTTGGACTCATTGCCAACAAGGTAAAAAATACTTTAATTCTTTCCTCAAAACTCTGTGTATGTGTTTGTTGTTGTTATTGTTGTTGCTGCTGTGGGTTGGGCGGTTAATTGGGTTTTATTTGAATTTTATGTTTTGCTTTTTCCTTCAAAATATGAAAAAAGATCTTTTTTTTTTTTTTTTTTTGGCGAGTTTGGATAATCTTGATGAATAGAGGTTTTATGGTGTTACCCCATTTGTTTCTTGATATAAATAAAGCTCTCATTTAGCCATAGTTTTTAAATTTGAAATTCAAAACTTGAAAATTTGAGTTCTTGAAGTTGTGAATTTTTTGGAACTTTTTGCTTTAATGTTTTTTCGTTTGTCCGGGGGACTTTCTGAAACAACTTCGTTAGAGGTAGTGGTATGGACTGCGTACACTTTACACTTTACCCTCTCTTGGCTCCACTTTGTGGTAATACATTGGGTATGTTGTTGTTGTTGAAGTTGTGTGACATACATTTTGAAAAATATTTGAAGTTTCGTGAGTGAAATTTGTTCCAAAAAGTGATCTTGAAAATATGTGAAGATCATATTTTAATCAAATTTCATGGTCAAACGAATATTTGAAGATAAATTTTCAAAATTTGATCTGAAATCTATGGTCAAACGCTAGCGTAGTGTTTTGTGGACTTCCACCAGTTGTGACTTTGAGGGAAATGAATTGACTTTTGTGCTAAGGAAAACAATTTAGATAAGTTATGTTCATGTTTCAGGTTTAAACTGTTTATTTTAATGTTTCTAAGTGCTAGCTTCTGCAGGATCTGATTATAGAAATCTTCCCAAATTGAAAAAAAAAAAAGAGAGAGAGAGAAACTTTCTTTTTTTCTTTTTGTTTTTGGGCATGATGATAAATAAACATTGTAAATACTCCAATTTCCATGTGTAGATAGTTCAACTTGTGCCAACTGTGCCAGTTGAACATTCCAACTTACAAAACAATCTTCTAGACACCTCCAAAAATTTATGTGCCACGTTAGCATCATGTGTCCATGATATATAGTGGAAATGAGCTAGAGTATTTAGTTGTCAGTTGAGCCCAAGTTGAGGTGTCTAGATGCGCAATCTCAAAGTTGAAGTACTTGCCTGGTCAAACAAACATTCTTACAATAACTCGTATGCAAACTCAGTTTTTGGAAGCTCCATCTTATTAGTTTATTGAAAGCTTTTAACAAATTAGGTTTCCAATTTCGGTGGGCTGAGGTTATTCATTTGTTGGAACATCAGCTGGCTGTTACTGTAATGCTATAGTAATAAGAAGCCATTGCCGAAGATGGAAAAACAAGGAGCATTTGGGGGGTCATTTGTATATGTTGGGATATGGAACCCTTTGTGAAATTACATCGTAATTTGTCTTCTTTCCATGTGTTTGAATATCATGCTAACATTTTCTTGCTCTTAACTACTCATCCCCTCCCCAAAAGAAAAAAGATCTCCAGACCCTTAATGTATATCCGTATGTTTTCATGACTATTTTAGCTAAAATATTCATGTTGTACTCTAAATATATTCGTGTGCGTCACTTTTTGGAATATTGTCTTTTTAAGCATTAGTGTTTTCTCCCAAGACTTGACAGTCGAGAAGATCCTTGTGGTTGTGTTATGAATCAAAAATGACAAAAAGGCCACTATAGAAGATAAAATAGAAAGTGGCTAATTAGAAGTAGTACTAAAAATAAACAACCATTTACAAGGTTGGCTAATTATGTCTGCAACTCAGGCGGAGTGCTGGCAGGTGCTTGGTTTGTGGAAATGGGTTGTAAAAAAAGCAAAGGTTACAGTGTTTTAGGAAGGCATTTGGTTTGTATTCCGGGTCTTCTTATGTCTGTTCTTAGTCCTGAACTTCTCATCCCCATTCTTAGTCCTGAACTTTTCGTCCGCCTTCTATTTATCTAACCCTGAATTTCAATTCCCGTATTTACATTCTGCTGTTGTTACATTCATTTGAGTTGAGTTGTAATCATATTCATTGTTCAGAAGCAATAGAAGGTGTTTGGGAATTACCCTTGTTACAGTTTGTTTGATGCATGCGGGAAGATAATTTAGTATTTTTGTCACATGATTGGGAATGAAAAAAATTCTCGCATCTCTCTTCCATCTCGTTATAAATTCTCCCTCACATTTACTGATAATGTGCATTCATATTTTCATCGATAAATTTTATCTGTTTATTCATGTTAGACTAACATTATATCTCTAGATGTTTCCCTCGATGGTGATTTTTGCTTTAGTGCTTTCTTTGATGATTTGACTACGAAAAGATTCTTATGTTCTTAATGCAGGAAGGAAGATAATGTTCAAATCATTCCTTCAAAAGGCCGTGTCTAAACAGCTTAGTTATCATCCAAATGTCACTAAACAGCTTTGTCATCATCCTTTCCAGTTCCATGCAGAGGTAAAAATTTCAACTCCTGATACAATCCAATTCTGGGATAGCAGTGATGTGTACTCTAGTTTCTTTTAGTTCTAACTTTTGCTTTTCAATAGAGAGGAATGCACAGCAGAAATAAGAAAGCAATGGAATTCATAGCTAAAGGGTGGAATGCTCTGCAGGAAGTTGATAGAGTAATTGATTATTGTGAACGTAATGATAAACGTCTCATTCCTTCACTTAGGGTACGCTTAGTAGAAAACTACGTGATATAATTGATCTTCTTTTATTTATGGTTCTTTCAAAGGAGAGTAATGTGTCTGTATGTGTTTGGTTAACCCTGTTAGTGGGTGCTGCTATTTCCGTTTATCTTGAGTTGTGCTGTTACCCCCCCGGAGACATTGTTGTCAATTTTTCATATTTATGTTCTTAGAATAGAGTGTTATCCTTGCTGTACATCTATTTTGAAGATAGCCCAAAGTAGTCATGGAAGCTAGTATCTGCTAATGGTTGTAAAAGCTAAAGAGAGCTGGTTCAATTTAAGCAGATTTATTAATCTTTCAGGAGTAAATTTAGCACCCAACTTATGCTTTTTGCTGTCTTCTGAGTTTGAAGATGGAGGCTGTCTATTGGTTTTTCTGTTTGAGGAAGAATTTAGGGTATTCCACAGAAATGGAAGAAGCAGCCACAATTGGCCTGGTAGCTAAACTACAACAGTCGACTTTCTTTATGAAAATATCATCATAGTATATTTTGTTTTCTTTGTTCCATCTCACTTGGTTACATCTCTCTTATATCAATCAACATTTACTAAGAAGTACCTTTCTTTTGTTAAATCTACTTCTTTTGAATGTCTGTATGTTAGTTTTCTTGTAATATAATACTTAGGCATGTATTTCTTGGTAGAGTGTATCTATTAATATTCTTTTTGGTTGATTTTGACTTGTCAAACACATTTTCCATTGGTTCTTTTATGTTAGACAGCAAAGGAGAATTTTGAGTTGGCCCTAGAAGCAGACAACTCAAATACGCATGCAAGATATTGGCTCTCAAAACTTCATCTCAAGTACCATGTTCCTGGGGCATGCAAAGCTGTGTAAGTTTTTGTCATTTGGTGTGACGATTTAGCATCTCCAAAGTGCAAACTGTTAAGAGCAAGAGAAGATTAGACTTCGTACGATTAGTTAGTTAGTTGGTTAAAAGTTAGTTATAAGTTAGTTATACATAACAGACTACTCTAGTATAAGTACTACAGCTGCCCAGTTTTATCAAGAGAATAAGAATTTCTCTTTGCTTTCTTCTTCATACATCTCTTCTTCTCTGAATCATTTACTTCACCCTCATTAATTCTGCATTACTCAACACAAACACTTGTCAGTTCATATGATATTATTTCATTCTTCTTAGCAAGAGTAGATAGATCTTCATTCCCCACCTAATAAGCTCAAGCTTTTCCTTTTATATTCCTGAACCTATCATGTGTTTGATTGAGGTTTTTAAAACTAAAAGTTCCCTAACTAATTTAATCATTTTCAAGCTATTAAATAATTGATTTTTCAGTTTATTTGATCACTTATCATATCTGACTTCTTCATTTCCGTATGAGATGAGGGAGTTAATTATTTGACTTGAGTGGTACCTTGAGTACTTTTTCACTGAGTAATGTACCTTGAGTACTTTTTCATTGAGTAATTGAAGTGAAATTGAGAAATTCTTTTAGCACTTCTTCATGAATTACACTGTTAAAACTTACAGCTAATATTTCTTCCTATTTTTAATGACAGAGGAGCTGCTTTGTTGGTGGAAGCTGCAGAGATGGGTGATCCAGAAGCTCAATTTGAATTAGGTTGCCGTTTAAGAGTTGAGGTGTGATTTTCTTTATCAACAACAACAACAACAACTTACCAGTATGTTCCCACAAAGTGGGCTCTTTATCGAATATATTAATTTTGTCAAGAAGATTGGCTAATCCTAACCACTTATGAGTTTTTATGGTGTTAAGACTCTTTCTTGCTTTAGTGACAAACAAGACTCTTTCTTGCTTTAGTGACAAACAATCTTAACGCCTACAAAATTTAGTTTTGAGTTTAGAACTCAAAAGTTGACTAGCATCACTTTGATATGTGAAACAATATTAGCATGTAGAATCTCCCTTTTTGGTATGACTTGTGAGCTCTTCTAACGGTGTGTAGTGCAAAACTGAACCATTTTTTAATCAAATGGCCGTTTCTGTGAATTTCTTCTTATCCACACATTGGTCTCTGTTCTTCATTACTGCATTTCAAAATACAGCCCTATGAGTATATCCACTAATTGTGGTCTGATTTGGAGCTAGTCTGCATATATGTCACCACTCACATGTTTGCAAGGAGAGAACTTGTACGCAATGCAAAATAATTGATGACCAGCTATTGCATGTTAGATCCACTCAGAGGTTGCTGAAATTTTGATTATAAGCCTATGTCATGCATTAGTTCTGATGGGCTTAAATTGTGATTCCAAGAATTGAGGCTAAAACCAACGTTGAAGTTTACGGGTACAGAGAAGCTCTGCTGAATTGATTGACTTGTGGGAGCACTGAAGTGTTGGCTCTCTTATCCATTGTTTTCAGAATGGATTCTTCGCAACTGGATTTGCTTTCCAAATTTTTTTCCTGATATTTCTTTACTTGAGCCGAGGGTCTCTGGGAAATGGTCTCTCTACCTTCACAAGGTAGGAGTAAGGCTGGTACAGGCCTCCCCAGACCCCACCTTGTTTGTTGTTGTTGGGCACTGAGGTTCTTATAAGTGAACTAGATGAACATGGAAAATGCAGAAGTTAGTGAATGAGGGGTAAGTGTAGGAATTTTGAGGAAACTGACTTTAGGCGCGCCTGTGAAAGGATATCTTCCTTCAAGATATTTTATGTGTTCTGTCAAAATCATTCACAAACTCTCAGCAATTTTGCATTGTCTTACTGTTCTAAATGTGGAAATACAATGTCCTAACAACTGGAAAAAAGGGATCAAATAGCCATTTTGTCACTTTTGTGCCATTCCTTCAATGTTCAATAATATTCTTGATGTTAACCACTGCACTCCTTTTGTCTGCTTGGCAGCGACTCAGCTTCTTCTAGCTTTTCACCAATTGTTGCTAGTAAATGCTGACACCTTCTCATTGTGTTTTTATAATGTTTATTGTTTCCACTTTGGTTGAGCAGTATAATCACATATCTGAAGCCTTTTCACGTGCTCTATTCCAGTATTGGGTTTGTATCAAAAAAATCTGTGTTATGTATTCTGTCAGCTCAGTCATTACAAGCTTTCCTTCTTTGGTAGATTAGCATGTCGAGTGTTTCAAAGATATCTGTTTTGCTCCATCATGTCCATCAGGAGATCATTAGTTTAGTGGTGCAGAATCAACTACCTTATTGAGTTTCTGTTGTTCCCTTGTTCTGCCTTAAAAACATTCTTTAAAAGTTGTCTGTTCTTATATATTGGATGATCTTCACAGAATGAGTATGTGCAATCAGATCAGCAAGCATTTTACTACTTGGAGAAGGCTGTTGACCAGGTGTGTACTCTATTAGTGACGTTGAAGTTATTTTGCATGAGTGCCCTAAATTTCTTGCGATTTTTTTTCCAGTTGCATCCAGGTGCACTTTACCTCTTAGGTGCTGTGTATCTTACTGGGGATTGCGTGAAAAAGGATGTCGGTTCTGCATTGTGGTGCTTCCATAGAGCATCTCAGAAGGTACCGTGCGTTTTTACTGCTTGTTGAATGCAACTAATCAGTACATATGGGTCTAACTATGTAATGACAAATTATATGCTGTAGTGAAAGACGTTTTTCATATTAAACTTAATAGGAAAATTGGATTTTCAACTTACTGGATTTGGACATTTTGGGAAGCATATCGCGTTAACAAGCTGTGATTGGCGTAATTTGGCTCCACATTGTAGAAAATTGTGCTACTAGCGAATAAGTCGAGCCTATCTACAATTATCCCCACCTAATTTTCTTTGTTTGAATGTAGGGTCATGCTGGAGCAGCTATAGCTTATGGATCCCTTCTACTCACAGGTAGACTGTCCGCTCTTATTATCTCTTTTGAGAAAGGTAACTGTTTATATATGTCATCAGCACGGAGGTCGTGCGGGAAAAAAAAGGACAAGTGTGTGTACAGGGATTCTATAACATCTAACAGTGAGACTGTCCCCTCTTGTTATAAACTTAGCTGGGTGCCACTTCCATCTTATTTTGGTCTCTCTTGTTAACTTAATGAGGTTCCTAATTAATATCACCACATAACATTTGTCAACCGGTGAAGGAAGAGGTATCAAGAACTTATCATTATTGCACAGAAATTCTTTTGAGCGTAGAGAGACAAAATGATATACTGCCAGTTTAAATGTTACCAATTATATAAAAAAAAAAAGATATACTGCCATTTTAGGTATATATTTCGGCCTGGACGAGGAGGAGAAGAAGAGTTTTTGGGAGGTTTTGGATGAGGTGGTTAGAGGCGTGCCTAGTTCGGAGAAGATTTTCATAGGAGGGGATTTCAACGGGCACATCGGGTCTTTGCAGTTAGGGTACGATGACGTGCGTGGGGGCTTTGGGTTCGGGGTTAGGAATGACGAGGGAGCTGCTCTCTTGGAGTTTGCGAGGGCCTTTGGATTGATGGTAGTGAATTCTAGCTTTTCGAAGAAGGAAGAGCATTTGGTTACTTTCCGTAGTAGGGTAGCTAAGACCCAGGTTGACTTTTTGCTTCTTAGGAAGGAAGATAGAGCTTTGTGCAAGGATTGTAAGGTAATCCCGAGTGAGAATCTTGCGACCCTGCATAGACTCCTAGTGATGGACTTGGCTATCAAGAAGGGCAAGTTGAGGCGGGGTGGGAAGGGTCGTCCTAGAGTTAGGTGGGGCAGTCTGACTCCGGATAGTGCTTTAGAGATAGGGGCGAAGTTGGAGGCGAAGGGGGTGTGGGAGTATGGGGGATGTGGATAGTATGTGGGATAGAGCTGTTGGTTGCATCAGGGAGTCTGCTAGGGAGGTGTTGGGTGTTTTGAGGGGTTGGTCTGGCCGGTTTCAGGGGGATTGGTGGTGGAATGAAGATGTTAAGAAGAAGGTGGAGTCAAAGAAGGCGGCTTACGGTAAGTTGGTTGAGAGTAAGGATGAAGAAGAGAAGCGGGTGAGCAGGGAGGAGTACAAGTTAGCTAAAAAAGAGGCTAAGCTAGCAGTTACGGCTGCTAAGACAACAACTTTTGAGAGTTTGTATGAGGGGTTAGAGGAGAAAGGCGGGGAGAAGAGGTTGTTTAGGCTGACCAAGGTTAGGGAGAGGAAGGGTCGTGATCTGGACCAGGTGAAGTGCATTAAGGGGGAGGATGACAGAGTTTTGGTGGAAGACGCCCTCATTAAGAAAAATGGCAGTCGTATTTCCATAGGCTATTGAATGATGAAGGGGATAGAGGTGTTGTGTTAGGGGAGTTGGAGCTTTCCGGGGAGTGTCGCGACTTTGGCTTTTGTCAGCGTTTTAAGGTAGAGGAGGTTAGTGAGGCTATTCGCAAGATGTGAAGGGGCAGGGCGACGGGGACCGATGAGATTTCGGTAGATTTTTGGAAGTTCTCTGGCGGGGCAGGGTTAAGGTGGTTGACCAACTTGTTTAACAATATTTTCAAGTCAGCAAAGGTGCCTGAGGCGTGGAGATGGAGCACGATGATTCCCTTTTATAAGAACAAGGGTGACATTCAGAGTTGCAATAACTACCGGGGTATTAAGTTGTTGAGTCACACGATGAAGATTTGGGAGAGGGTGGTGGAGCGGAGGTTGAGGAAGATTGTGCCTATTTCGGAGAATCAATTTGGTTTATGCCTGGTCGCTCCACGACTGAGGAAATTCACCTTGTGCGGAGACTGGTAGAGCAGTATAGAGAGAGGAAGAGGGATCTTCACATGGTGTTTATTGACTTGGAAAAGGAGGTCCCTAGGGAGGTTCTTTGGAGATGCTTGGAGGCTATAGGGGTCCCGGTGTCGTACAGCATAGCGATTAAGGACATGTATGAGAGAGCGAAGACTCGGGTAAGGACTGTGGGAGGAGATTCTGAACATTTCCCGGTCTTAACAGGGGGGATCAACTCTTAGTCCGTTTTTATTCGCTTTGGTGATGGATGTGTTGAAGTAGAATATACAAGACGTGGTGCCTTGGTGTGTGCTTTTCGTAGATATAATTTTGATTGATGAGTCGCGACAAGGGGTTAGTGATAAGATGGAGGTTTGGAGACAAACCCTGGAGTCTAAAGGTTTTCGGTTGAACAGGAGCAAGACGGAGTACTTGGAATGCAAAGTTTAGTTACTCGAGGCACGAGGAGGTGGTGGTAGTGAAGTTGGATTCTCAGGTGGTTTGCAAGAGGGATAGTTTTAAGTATTTCGGATTTATGATTCAGGGGAATGGAGAGATAGATGAGGATGTCTCTCACCGTATTGGGGCTGGTTGGATGAAATGGAGGCTCGCTTCAGGTATTTTATGCGATAAGAAGGTGCCCTACAAGCTAAAAGGCAAATTCTGTAGAATTGCAATCCAACCTTCTATGTTGTAAGCAAAGTGTTGGCCGGTTAAGAATTCTCATATTCAGAAGTTGAAAGTGGCAGAAATGAGGATGTTGCGAAGGATGTGTGGTTTCACAAGGACTGACAAGGGTTAGGAATGATATTATTCGGGAGAAGTGGGAATGGTATCTGTGGAGGAAAAAATGCGGGAAGTGAGGTTGAGATGGTTTGGTCATGTGATGAGGAGGGGTACAGATGCCCCAATTCGTAGGTGTGAGAGGTTGGCCTTGGAAGGTTTCAAGCGGGGTAGGAGTAGACCGAAAAAATGCTGGAGAGAAGTGATTAAGAGTGACATGGAGCAGTTACAGTTGACTAAGAACATGACCCTGGATAGGAAGGTATGGAGGAAAAACATTAGGATAGAGGGCTAAGGGTGTGGATGAGTCGTAGCCAGTAATTAGGTGGACTTTGGTATTCTTTGTTTGGCAATGTACAATCTTCTGTGGATGTCGTACCTATGTTATTTTATCATGTTCCTTGCTTTTGATGCTTTTATATACTGTCTTTAATCTTGAGCCGGGGGTCTATCGGAAACAACCTCTCTACCTCTTTAGAGGTAGTGGTATGGACTGCGTACACTCTACCCTCCTCAGACTCCACTTTGTGGGAATATACTGGGTTTGTTGTTGTTGTTGTTGTTGTTGTTGTTGTTAGGTATATATTTGACTTTTTGTTCTCATTAAATTAAGATTCTCAATTTCATGTGTCATTATTCAGGTGTGGAACTTCCAGAATCAATAACAAGATTTTATGTGAAAAGGGGGCCGTCAAGCAGAATATCTAGGAGGAATGGAGTTGATCCTGAGTTTAATCCGATTGAGCTGGCCAGAGAACAATTTGAAATTGCTGCAAAAGCAGGATGCGACCTTGGATTTAGATGGTTACAAAGACTTGATGAGGAAGTGAAACGTCTGCAGTCTTCTTAGTTCACAAATATCTGAGACTCTAAAGAGTCAATTGATTAATGTGTACCTACAAGGGTACGTTCAGAGCACTAAGCTGTTGAACATTATTACATTTGTAAATCTTGTTTTTGCACACCATTTCTCTTCTTGAGGAGTGCTATATCTGATTAAATATGTGTTATGTATATATAAATATATGTGTGTGCATGTGCGAAATTTTTATATGTTTGAACTGTTTGCTGCTGTTCTGAGACAATTATCAGTTCTTCTCTGAAGCTGAAGTTGGCTCCTTTTAGTATGGTTTCAGATATGCTACTGAGGTTTATGCCCCCCATTTTGATCATTTGAATCTTCTTCTTGTTGGGTGTGTGGTAGGGTCGGTGCTCGAGATTAATTTAAACTTTTGTCAACATTACAAGGGTTAATCTTTGTTAAACGTGTGGTCACATTTATGCTTTGCAGTTTGCACAAAGATGGATTTCTGTTTAGTAATTGAACGCTGAATTAATATACGTGGAAAATGCTTGTAACTGTATATCTGATTTAAGACATCTCTTATTCTTCCATTTTAGATTGATGTTGTGCTGGGAAAGAGTGATAATGTGATGATGATGAACCGATGGTTGCTGCAGCTGAGATATCTGTGGAATGATGAGGATCATGAGTTACGAGCAAGCTGATTTTTCTTCGTTTATTAGTTATTTGTCCTTAATTAGGAAAAAAAGTTGAATGTTTGCTGCAGCTTTTTGGTTAATGAAGAAGGGATCGGTTAGAACTTGTTAGGAATATCGTCTCATCTTTTAGGAATGTCTTGTTGCTTAAAATCTTTTGCCTTTTTGCTGAATGTATATGGCTTGATCATGACACGTTGAAAAGTGAATTAAGAGAAGATTGCTTGTTCGTCTTAAATCTCGTGTCTTCTATTTCTGTTTACCTTATGAAGTTGGCGATTGCCTTTGGATTGATCTGCACAAAGCCAGGTACAACTCTCGGGATTGTTATGAATCTTAAGGAGTCGTTTGGTGTGAGGTATAGGATATAGTAGTTTGGGGATAAAATGTAGGATTATTTTATCTCGCATTTAGTTGGAGGTATAACTTAGTCCCAGGATTATTTATCCCACCATTTATAACATAGTGATGGAATAAGTTATCTCATATATATGGTGGGATAACTAATCCCGAAATTAATTATTCCGGGATAACTCTCTCCCAACCAAATGACCTCTAAGAGTGTGTGGCCATTGTCACCAAGTCATGAAGCTGATATCGAAGATATTTAACAGTGGGATCATCACATGAGATAGGAATCGATTTCACCGCTTCGACTCTCCAAAAATGCGACCGTACCCATGTCGGATCTTGAAAAAGTGTACTACTTTTGAAGGATCCAACACACCTGTTTGCATTTTTGAAGAGTCCGAGCAACATAGACGGTTCTTGCTCATGCATAGACTCTCTTTCTCCCACCCCTCAATTTCAAGATTGGACCTTTATCAAGTTAGCTTGTAGTTAGAACAACAAAACAATGACACTATCTTTCTCAAACCCCTTAACTTCACCTATCACTATCCTCCACTTTCTCCCAAACTCAAACCCCCCTTACAAGTACCTCCAAACACACCCATCTTTTTCCCTCTTATCCAAATGCCAAAACATGGAAGATTTCAAGAAAGTGCATTCCCATTTCATCAAATTTGGTTTACACAATACCCAATTTGCACTAAGCAAATTACTTGAATTTTGTGTTACTAATCCTTATGGTGACGTATCATATGCATTATCAATCTTTAATAATGCTCAAGACCCTAATCACATTATGTATAACATGATAATTAGAGGTTATTCATTGAGTGAATCACCTAATTTAGCTATTGATTTCTATGAAAGAATGCTTTTTTCAGGTAATCAACCGAACTCGTATACGTTCCCGTTTATTTTGAAATCTTGTGGGAAAATAATGGACACCCAGATGGGAAAAATGATTCATGGACATGTTTTTAAGGCTGGATTGATGTGTGATGTTTATGTACATGCTTCATTAATCAATATGTATGCACAAAATGGTGAAATGGATGATGCAAGGTTGGTGTTTGATAAAAGTTCTCAAAGAGATGTTGTGTCGTTCACCGCGTTGATTAATGGGTACGCGTTGAAGGGTCGTGTTGGTGATGCTCGTGAACTTTTTGATAAAATGCCTGTGAGAGATGTTGTTTCGTGGAATGCAATGATTTCGGGGTATGTTCAGGTGGGGCGGTTTGAGGAGGCGTTAGTGCTGTTTGAAGAGATGAGGAATGTGAATGTGACACCTTCGGTGAGCACGTTGTTGAGTGTTCTCTCTGCTTGTGCTCGTGTAGGCGAACTTAAATTGGGGAATTGGCTGAGGTCATGGATTGATGATCATGGACTTGGGGCGAATATTCGTCTTGTTAATGCACTTATTGATATGTATGCTAAATGTGGCGATGTTAAGACGGCAAGAATGTTATTCGAGGATTTAGTGGAGAAAGATCTCGTGTCGTGGAATGTTATGATTGGGGGTTATACACATACGGGCAATTATAAAGAAGCGCTAGCTGTTTTTCATCGAATGCAGCAAGAAAATATGGATCCTAATGATGTTACTTTGTTGAGCATCCTTCCAGCTTGTGGACATTTAGGTGCTCTGGATCTTGGAAAGTGGATACATGCTTATATTGACAAGCATTATCAACACTTACAGAACACTTCTCTGTGGAATAGTCTGATAAATATGTATACGAAATGTGGAGCCATTGTGGCAGCAAAACAAGTCTTTCAGGGAATGAAAAGTAAAACTTTAGCTTCTTATAATGTGATGATTTCCGGGCTAGCAATGCACGGGAATGCATATGAAGCTCTGGAGCTTTTCCGGAAAATGACAGAAGAAGGAATGAAACCGGATGATATCACATTCGTTAGTGTTTTATCAGCAATTAATCACTCTGGTTTAGTTGATCTTGGTCGAGAATATTTTAATACTATGATTCAAATCTACAAGTTTACACCGAAGTTGCAGCATTATGGATGTATGATTGACCTTCTAGGGCGAGCAGGAAAATTCGATGAAGCAATGGCTATGATCGAAAGCATGGAGATAAAACCGGATGGTGTGATATGGGGTTCCTTGCTAGGGTCTTGTAGAATCCACAAGAATCTTGAGTTGGGTGAATATGCTGCCAAGAACCTATTTGAACTGGAACCCGAAAATCCTGGTGCTTATGTACTCTTATCCAACATCTATGCTGGTGCTAGAAAATGGGACAAAGTAGCACTAATAAGAACTTTCTTAAATGATCAAGGAATGAAGAAAGTTCCTGGTTGTACCTCCATTGAGATTGATAGAGTAGTCCATGAGTTTCTTGCTAGTGATATAGCACATCCGCGGAGCAACGAGATATATAAAATGTTGGATGAAGTGGATAGGCTTTTGGAAATGGCTGGCCATGTTCCAGATACATCAGAAGTACATTTTGAAATGGATGAGGAGTGGAAGGAAGAAAAACTAAATCAACATAGCGAGAAGTTGGCGATTGCCTTTGGATTGATCAGTACAAAGCCAGGGACAACTCTCAGGATTGTTAAGAACCTTAGAGTTTGTGGCAATTGTCATGAAGCTACGAAGCTGATATCGAAGATATTTAATAGGGAGATCATTGCAAGAGATAGGAATCGATTTCACCATTTCAAGGACGGTTCTTGCTCGTGCTTGGACTATTGGTGAATCAATGCTCCAATGGTAAGATATAAATCTTGCACATCTTCTGTAAACTCCTTTGATAGACTCAAAACACTGCAACAGTGGTTGGTAAACTTTAACAAAAGAAGCTAAGCACTGTTTGAGAAAAGCTAACCTCATTATATATTCACAACAATGTTAATGTTGGTAATACATAGACCGAATGACATCTTGTACTCTATCCCCCCCAGTAATACTTGAACAAGGATTACAGTAATGTTGATATTAGATATTCTTTTAGTGCTAAACTAAAATACTTAAAGAGTTTAGTGATTTAATTGTGAGCCTCAATTAGGCCTGTTAATTGAGTTTTGCCTAGCAGTTTCGAGAAGAGTCTTGTCAGCTACAACAAAATATGCCATCCCAGCAGCTGCGGATACAATGAGTGCTTTAGCAGTTGAATTCAGATAGGTTCTTGCCCATGGTAACATCTTCCCACAAGCAAACTGCATACATATTTCATCAACATTTGACCAGATATTACAACACATGAATATATTGTGTTTGGTACGACGAAAAATGCTCTCCAAATAGAAAAAATAACTACATTTTCTGGTGTTTGGAAACCATTTTCCACCAAAAGAAGGAAAATGGTGCTATTTTGGGGAGAAAAGTCATTTCTTTTACTTCATCTTTGCTATTTTAACCAACTATTATCAATCTTTTTATACCCCATGGTACAAAAGCACTAAATCTTGAAAATCTTGAAGTATATATAAAGTATGAAACCTACTGATTTACCTAGTTTAGACTAATAGTTGCTTATAAGTGAAATTGGCTGTCTAACGTGCTTAAACAATGCTAAAACAGTAAGTAAATGAAACAGTGATTTTTCAGGTGGAAAACACTCGGCTCAAAAAGGTGTGAAAAATCACGATATATATCCCTATAGGATTTCACCCCCTTCACTAAAATACTTTGAGCCTCAACAACAACAAATTACAGGACTTTTGTTGTGAAAAAAGCTAAAGACGATTTTTTGAAATAACATAGATTTTTCTAGAATGTTCTAGTATACTTAGATAATTATCTTAAAGAATTATCTAGATGTTCTCGAGTATTGTTGAGGATAAATTTGGCTAGAATATTCTTGTAGATGTATCTAGAAGAATTTCTAGAACCATTCATACACTAGAATAAACAGGGACGAGTCTTGTACATTTGTAACCAACCCAAAAACAATCCAATTCAAGAAGTCTTCTTCCATAACAAAGCCCCTTCTTTCATAGCTTCCTCTTCTTTAGTTGAATCTTTCGATCTTAGTTAACAATCTTGGGCTAACAGAAAGTCTCTCTAATTACACATTTCTTCTACTATTCTCTACATGGTATTAGAGCCAAAGTCGTAGATTGATTGTGTTTATTTCAAGATCGGGTTTTTGATCGATTCAACTTGTTTGTCCTAATGGATTTAAGCGATTGCGTTAATGGACTGGGAATGGAGTTGTTGAAACAGTCTAATTACAAGGTATGAAATACTTGTATGGAATCATACCTTGTGGGCGAGGATTTGTGGGATGTTGTTAACGGGAGTAACACAAGTCCTCAGAATGATGAACTGAAGAATAGTAGTGCATACAAGAAGTGGAAGCAGATTAATGCGAAGGAAGAGTTCATTCTGAAGAGGTCTATCTTCTCCAGTTTATTTGACCATATCATAAGGTGTAAATCATCTCATGAAATATGGAGGACCCTCGATCAGTTTTTTAATAACAAAAATGAAGCTCGACTACAAATATTGGAGAATGAATTGGCGAACACCAATCAAGATAATCTTTCTGTTGCCGAGTACTTTTTAAAGATTAAGAACTTATGTTCTGAGATTTCCTTATTAAATTCGGATGAGGCTATTTCTGAAGCACGAATAAGAAAAATTATCATTCGTAGTTTGAAATCAGAATATATTCCCTTTATGACATCAATTCAGGGATCGGTCCAACAACCATCCCTGAAGGAATTTGAAAAGTTGTTGTCATCATAGGAGTTACTAGCCAAACAATTGACCAGTAAATTTGTCAAAGAAAGGGAGGGAAATGCTCTTGTAGCTAACAAGAGGAATGTTAAAGAAAAAAACAAGAGATATGCCTCACTCTCGATCCTCAAATTTCCGTTCAAGTTCACCTAAAAAGAAGGAAGAGTTTTATGACAGTTATAGTGAAAAGCCTTTTTGGTGTTATCGATGTGGTAAATCGGACACATAAGGAGATATTGTCGAGCCACACAGAGCAACATGGATCAAGCTGAAAAAGCCGCTGACGAAGAAGAAGGCTGGGGAAGGTGCTTGGTAGCTGAGAGTCTCGAGGAATAGATGCATTGACTTCTATCAATTTTGAAAGAGACTTGATCATGAATTCAAAATATAATACCATCTATCACGTGGAGAAGGACGACACTGATTTCATCAGCAAGAAGCAAGGAAAATTTGAAGATATTCAAATTGATGATGTGGTAACTTTTATAACGGAAATCAATGAAGTATAACCTGGAAATAAAAGTCTGTACAGAAGGATGTTAAAGAAGATTTTGAACAGGTAGTGTGTGAAACTCTATATACAAATGGAGACCTGTTCGAAGAAAGCATAAAGGAAGAAGATAAAGAGAAAGTAAATAAAGAAGTTGATTGTGTAGTCTCAATTTCAAATGGAGAAATGAATGATGAAGAGGTTGATACTGAAAAGTTTTCTTGTACTTCAAAGTTGTATCTAAAGGAGAGGGTTCTAAACTTTTGAACCCTAGAATTTCAAACTTGCACAGGACAAATGCTTATCCAAAGAATATAGTTGTTGAGAATTTCAGAGAAAGGGGGAGCTCGAAAACTCAACAGCATAAAACTCGACAAGGAGATCACTCCCTTTGTTCAAAGGCCAAAAGAAAATATTGTGAAACCGATACATTATAGACATAAAATTTTTGTTGGTACATGTACACATATCTTTGCAAGACTAATTGATGATAGAAAATCTTCATCATTGAAAAAAGAAAGAGGAGTTGTGAAAGAACTGCTAAGAGTTTCACCAAGGTATGGTTCAAAGCTTTGCTTGAATTCTTCTGTAACGTGTTTGGGATAGCCTCCAAAAAATCACTTTAAGGGGTGTGTGAAAAAAAAGCTAAAGACGATTTTTTGAAATAACATAGATTTTTCTAGAATATCCTAGTATAAATACTTAGATAATTATCTTGAAGAATTATTTATATGTTCTTGAGTATTGTAGAGGATAAAGTTTGCTAGAATATTCTTTTAGATGTATCTAGTAGAATTTCTAGAACCATTTATAGACTAGTATAAATAGGGATGAGTCTTGTACATTTGTAATTAACCCAAAAACAATCCAATTCAAGAAGTTTTCTTCCACAACAAAGCTTCTTCTTTCATAGCTTCCTCTTCTTTAGTTGAATCTTTCTATCTTAGTTAACAATCTTGGGCTAGCAGAAGATCTTTCCAATTACACCTTTCTTCTGCTATTCTCTACACTTGTAATCTAGGAGTTATAAATTCTAATTCCTACTTATACAAATTATACAAACCTCCCAAGGTATGTGTTTTCAAGTCTTCGAGTTCCCAAAATTGAAAATAATAATCCTAACACAGTTTATACTTCACTGAGACTAGAATTACATAAACAATACAACTCAAAAACCAACCTACTACATAGAATCTAAGACACCTTATCTTCTAAGTAATAGGGACAAGTTCAACTACTAGTTTCTTTAAGCTTTGGAACTGCCAAGTTAGTTGTCTCTGTCTTTGTAATTACGTGAGTGACTATTTGAGTCACTCCCTCTATTTAACAGCAACTCTCCAAAGAGTCCTTCAGCAGATAAGTTTTCTATCTTGAGGAAAACTCTCAACTCTTCAGAGTCTGTTGTCAAGTAAAAGTCCTTGTTCAAGTTAATCTCCTTATCTAAGTAGAATTCCTTCTATAACTCATCTTCTCTTATCTTCAAGTGTTGTAATCCCACTCAAATTCTTCTTTATCCCACGTGATCAATACTTGAGTTTATCATCCACAACAACTTGTCCATTTCTAAATCCAAATGTTAATGTCTTCATATATCAGTGGAATTGTATCACCTTAATTCTGCATATCAGTGGAACACTACAACTAACATGTTTCAGCAATCAAGTCAATCACCTCAACTTCATACATTCCAATAAATTCCCTTTTTTTCGTGATGACAAACCTCTGTCATTGTCCAACTTCTGATTTTTCCTATAGGCACTAAGTCAAGAACTCTTTAGCAGGAAATAGGTTAGTTATGAGTTATAAATATTAATACCTCAAGTCTTCCCCCTTTTGGCATCATTGAAAAGTAACATAATTAAACCATAAAGTGCAATGCTAAACAAATAATGGCCACTGGAGCTATCACCAAGACAATTAGAATAAGGACAAAGTATTGAAGTAATGCAGTAGTTAAGACAATAAAAGATTAAACATAAACAAAGAAGGTTCCATTGATATAACATAGTATGATCTACAAGAAAGCATAAAAAAGTAACATAAGAAACCATCTAGGTACTAGGCAAAATAAAATAAAAAGGACAAAATCCTAAGGAACTAAGAGGGTAGGACTGAAGAGGTTGATGGAACAAGTTGAATCAGCTGGGTTAAATTGCGAATAGCCTCAGCACTTTCAACCCTTTCTCTGGCAAGACTAGCTTCCAATGTGAGGATTCTAGCTTGAAGTACTTCCTTTTATTGAGCATGGGTGGCTTGAATTTCATCTAATTCAGCTAAGGTATCAGCCAATTCATTTCTAAGCCGCTGCACAAGAGTATCAACCTGTCTCATTGAAACATGTAGTGTAGCATAGTTTAAGTGGCCAAGAAATATCCTTTGTAGTCTGAAAAGACCAAACTTGAACAGGAACAACATAGTCCTCAAAGATGGATGCTAACCAAAATCCATATACAACGGCATGAGGCTTTTTTTCATCCTTCAAGAGTATTCTCTGTATGTGTTTGATAACGAGGCTTGGGAGATTGATTTTAACGTTAGTGTCAAGCAATTCCATAAGAGTAAGATCAAGATAGTCGGCCTCAGTTCTCTTTTCCTTTCTTGGTATGATCATTTTGTGGACCACATCAAAGTAAAGCTGGTAGAGAGGAGATATTTCCCATTTAAGGACACATCTATGCTGAAGAAGATTAGGATTTCTAGAGAATTTCCTAGTAATAGATAAGGCAAAGGCCATGTTATTTATGGAAGGCTAATCAAATTTCACATAGTGATCCCAAATCTCAAGATGAATATCAAGGATACAGTCAAGATCCTCTGTCGTTAAATGCATAGAGACACCACACACAGATGTGGTGAGGAGATTTCCCTTAGCAACACCATTTTTGTAAAATTCATAAACCTCAGGACATCCAAACTTACGCTGAGTTTCACCTTGAAGAAATAAGGTGGACCAGCCTTGGAATCAAATTTTATCCAAGAGAACAACCATGTCAGGACCCCATACCCAATGATGACACGACAAGTTTCATACCCTTTTTTTTTTTACCAAAATAAGATTCATTTTAATGTTTGGAAAGGGTTTTATTATTGAGTGACAAAAGATAAAATTTATTTTGAAAAGGATTCTTTTTCATTTGAATTCAGAGTTGCCACTTGGCATAAATCTGGTATGCCAAGTCACCATTGGAAATCCTTTTTCAAAATGGTTTGACTCTTTAAAAACCTGATCCACGAACAGAGATTTCGGTTAAGGAATTCTGTTGACCGAGGAAAATGTTTTAGGCATCCCTTGATCCTGTGATTCGACCATGGTCACTTCGTGGAATATGTTGGATAGTAGACACTATGAAGTGAATAAATCACATAAAACACACAAACCAAAACAAATGAAAATCCAAGAGTTAAATAATGTCCAGTACGAATTATACAGTCCTAAAAATAGAAAAAATGCAGAAATACATGTCCCATTCTAAACTAATCCTAGACTATGCTCTATCCGACGCCTTAGGTCTTTATCACAAACTTCCTCCGGGTATAAGATACTTCAAGGCATTCCCCGGTGAATAAATACAAAAGGCCTCGGGGCATTCTCCGGCTAAATAAATACATTTTTTCAATGTGAAAAGACCAAAACCATTCAACAATATTTCAATCATTCAATAATATATAATCTCTAATTTTGCCTATCCCCTATCATCTGCCTATCCATTTGATGGACTAATCATGATACTACCATATTCAAGAAAGTTAATCCGAGTTTCAAATTAATTCTATCAATGAACTAAAATTAATCCGAGTTTACTTTATCAAGATCAATTCCATCCCGAACAACCAACTTTAATTTCAAACGAGATATCATTTTATCACACAAACATAACCACAGGAATTAACAATAAATCAACACCAAGTAATTATTCACCACCAACAAGGATCTAACACCACAAACGTTCAACTCATGATACCAAAATTATAAATAGTAAAATAAAAGAAAGGGAAGAATAAATTTGAACCTTAATTGTCGATTTAAATATACCAAAGATAGAATTACGCTCGAAATCTCGAGTTGAACCTCAATAATGAACCCACCAAATTCGAACTGAGAATTGTTCTGGTGAACTCAATAGAGGGTCGATTTTGTTGGCCGCTTTCAGGCAATTTTTGGAGTGGTCGGGCCGGCTGGTTCTGGTGCTTTCCGATGGGATTTAAACTAA
Organism: Capsicum baccatum var. pendulum; assembly: GCA_030864225.1. Classification (NCBI taxonomy): domain Eukaryota; kingdom Viridiplantae; phylum Streptophyta; class Magnoliopsida; order Solanales; family Solanaceae; genus Capsicum; species Capsicum baccatum. The sequence goes on from CM061552.1 coordinate 294,060,600, forward strand.
AAATAGGAAGATAATAGCTTTTTTCCTAGTTTTAGACCAGAATGAAACTAGTGACACTGTTTCAATGGGTTTCATAGGAACAATAGCCAAACAATGATCGTTGGAGTTCCTGGCGGTGACTCAGTGGGTTTTCAGCGAGAAACTTACCAAAAATAGTCCAACAGGTACTTGTTATCTCCCTTTCTCTCAATTTTATCTTTCTTTCCCTTGATTCCCCTTCTCCCGTCTTCGATTTCCATTTTGAACCTCTATTTTCACTCCTAATTTCCCTCTGTTCCCTATATCTGTGTGTGTTGCTATAAGGTGTGTAAATCAGTGATGTATTGTGGGTGAGTGAGTCTATGACGGTGTGTATAAGGATGAGTGATGAGTATTCTCTGTGTATGAAAATCTATGTGTGTCTTCTACTGTTTGTCAATTGTGAGTGGTTCGTGTATGTATGTGTTGGTGTGTATGTATATACTGTGTAATTGTGTATTTTTATGAGGGGAAACATGAGGAGTAGGGTATGACACAAGGTAGGGAGGTATGTGGGGGTAGGTGATATCGGTTGTTATTTTTGTTAGGGTAAGGTGTCTCAAGATGTTAAGAATTTATTGGATTTTTTATTGTGTGGAACTTATCACATGGGTCAAGGCATGTGGTAAGACAGTAAAAAATGGTAAAAAATGATTTTGGGGAGGGACAAAATTATATATCTACATCATGCCCCTCTTTGGGTATAAACACAAAGTATTTTCAGACAAAGAATTAGACAATGAAATAGAATTTTGTTCGATCATTATTCAAAAGAAAGGAATAGAAGGAAGATGGGCAATCAAGCCTTGATCTTGGGCATTTTACCCATCTCAAGTTATGTCGGGATCAAGTTACATGTATCTCAAAGAATTGGAAGGAGAAGGACTATACCGAGTTGGTGAGTCGAGTGAGGTTCCGGTCCGCGGCTCTGTCATTACATAAAAAAATAAAAATTGCAAATTAAAAACATAAATGAAATTACAAAAGTCCTATCTATTCTGATTATTTTGGACTCTTGACTTGAGTTTCTGATGCTTTCAAAATTGACAAAAGATCTGTTCTTCTTTGGGTTGAATTTGAGAATATATTCTTTCTCCATACAAAATTTGATGTTGGAGATGAACTCACAAATTGACTATGTTCTGTGGGTGGTACTTCCGAACCTTGATCCCGAATTTGAAAATCTTCACCCTATTCTATAGACGGGCTCCTGACTTAAAATTTCTTCACCTTGTTGGTTGTCTTTCAATTTCATCTCCCTGTTCTCTAAGAGGGCTCCTGACTTGCTATTTTTTAATCTTTTGATTTCCAATTTCTTCACCCTGTTCTTCAGGCAGGCACCTAACTTGCAATTTTCACCACCCTGTTCTTCAGGCGGGCTCCTAACTTGCAAATTCATCACCCTGTTATTTAGGTGGGCTCCTGACTTACAATTTGATCACTCTGTTCTTCACCTGACTTGCCATTTCATCACCCTGTTCTTCAGGTGGGCTCCTGACTTGCAATTTCATCACCCTGTTCTTCAAGTGGGTTCCTGACTTGCAATGTCAAAACTAGAACAAGTGTTATATCAAACAAAGATCATGATAAAGAAATATTCTATTTTTCAGAAAAGTGAAGTTCCAAACAACAAGAACTAAATTTTGCCCCAGTTTATCATTAGCGGACTTTTGTGAAAGTCACATCATAACTACTTGAAAAACCCAAACAAGCAAATACATCTTCTATGGATTAATTGGAATGATTCGACTAGAAAGTGCATTTTTTAGGAGTCAAAGGGAATAACTCAACTAGAAAGTACATCTTCTAGGTGATAGGGGGAATAACTCAACTAGAAAGTACATCTTCTAGGAGTCAAGGGGAATGACTCGACTAGAAAGTACATCTTCTAGGAGTCAAGGGGAATTACCTGACTAGAAACTACATCTTTTAGGAGTCAAGGGGAATGAACCGACTAGAAAGTACATCTTCTAGGAGTCAAAAGGGATGACTCGACTAGAAAGTACATCTTCTAGGAGTCAAGGGGGATGACTAGACTAGAAAGTACATCTTCTAGGAGTCAAGGGGTATGACTCGATTAGAAAGTACATCTTCTAGGAGTTAAGGGGGATGACTCGACTAGAAGGTACATCTTCTAGGAGTTGAAGGGAATGACTCGACTAGAAACGGGTTTGTGGCTTTGTCTTTAGAGGCAATTGCTTTTGCGTTGGTCACATTCAATCTCGCTTCCAACCACTGTCATTGTCATTGACTTGCTGCAGCATTGATCTAAACTCAGATCACTAAGAGTGACTCTGACACAAACACAATATCTATATTGTTGCTATGTTCCTTGGACACATCCTTTAAACCTTGGTATTTCCATGAATTCCCCCAAACTTGCCTGCTGACAAAATTTTTTGCATGCTTTCTTTCAGCTCACAATTATGTTTCTTTCATGTACTGAACTTTTGTCTTGCTTTGTGCAATTGAAGAAGTTGGTAGCAAGTTTTAAAATCTTTTCTCATTTGTTTTGACATGGACTTGACTCAAAGACACTAGAAAAATGACAATGATTTTTTTAATTTGGATAACTGACTCAAAAAAACAAATATAAAACTATAGAGAAGAAAGAAAGAATGTCCCTATTGAAAAAGATAAAAGAAGAATTTATTTGAAAGTAACAGTCAACTCTAATGACTATGAAGTGCATTTTGGATTAAGCTGTTTGATCTTTTGTAACGTCCCGAGACTACACCCTAGGCGTCACACGGTGCTTCCAATCCCAAAGGACCACAAGCTAACCCATGACTGGTACCTGCTGTGAGCACTGAATATAATTCTGGAATATATATGTGGAAGTAACTGAAAATGCCGTAAGGTTCTCAAAATACTAAAATAATAATAATAGAGTATAACTGATAATAACATCTGAAAACTGAATACCTGACCATGCTAGTCTGAAAGCCTCTAACTGTCTGAATGTGGAGTTGATGGGACAAATCCCCAACTAACTCCATCTAAGTAAATACTGAATCTACTGAAATAATAACTCTATCCTTGAAAGATGAGGACTCACCACTGAATTTGCTACTAATATCCTAGGTTGCTAAGTACGATTAGGAACCCGAGCGTCCGAACCTATGATATGAGACATTATAGCACAAAAAAGAGTATGCGATTAGTATGTGGAATGTAATGGTATGCTAAGCGAGGTAAGACAAATATGCATGAGCTCATATGCATGAACTGTAACTGACTAAATGATATAAAGTAACTAAATGAGAGTACATGGAGAACTGAAACTGCTGTAAACACTGAGCATACATTACTGTACATATAAATATATATATATATATATGTATGTATCGTGTATATGCAATTATACTAAAACTGAATACTGAATTCTGATGGCTAAGTAGCTGATAACTGATAGCCATAGTTCTATAGAATTGACTGAGTTCTTTACTGAATACTGAGATAAAAACTGTAACCGTGGGAGTGTTCATCTAACCGACATACCCCGATGTAAACTGATTTGGGGTCAAACCTGTAACACCAGTTGGAAGGGTGTCAACACCTTTCCACAGGATACTAACAATGTTGTGTCAACCCTAATCTAGCAGGAAGACTCATGAATATATAAATATGATTGCGTCAACCCTAGTCTGGTAGGAGGATGACTTACCCTATAATGACTACGTAGTTCTGTAACCCAGGTATTGCTACTAAGGGTTACACCCTAGGCTGACAGGAGTGCCCCCATCCCTGGGTTCAATCGGTGCTGAATCCTACTCCCAATTGAAATGACACTGGAACTGATAATTATTGAATTGGCTTAATTAACGTCAAGCTGATCGCGAAGATTGACTGAATAATACTTTCTTGACCTTACTATGACTATTCTTTAACTACTATAATCTAAGTAAACAGCTAGATTTTGGGTATTAAATACCCCCAAGACTCGATAGCATCAATAATAAAGAATAACACAATTTTGAAAGCATAACAATGGTCAATTATTCACAATCCATTCGCTAAGATATTTTGTCAAACACTTGGAAGCCATGAACTTGTATATGAATGAGAACACATGCTAACATATCACGATTTCACTAATCAATTCACATGGACATCCTATCAAACACTTGGGAAGTATAATTAATACACATGATAATAAACAACACATAAGCATCATGACTGCAACTTAAACATGCAATTTCAAGGGGTTTGGCATGAGAATTACATCAATCAACATGCATGCTATCTTATATTCATGAAACTTATAGTTAAATCTTGAATTGAAACCCATACAAATACAAAAACATGAATACAATCCAATTTGAGCATGAAAATCATGAATTTCATAACTTTTGGTTTTAAAAAGGGTTCTTGATCTCCAAGGGTGGAAGGAACCCCAAGGATGAACACCTAACATACCTAAGTAATTGAATCCTTGAAGATTCTTGGTGGATTCCTTGAGAATTTTACTTGATTCTTGAAGGCTAGGGTTTATTATTTGAGAGAGAATGCTCTTGATTTGAGGAAATTTGAGTAAAATACTAACTTCATCAACTTTTAGGGGTTAAATCACGTGTTTGGGACTGATTAAATTCATGAAAAAAATACCAAACTATCCCTAAAAGAAATTAAAATTTTTGTCACTGGAATTTCGATTTTGGCCATCATCGCAATGCGAGGCCATCGCGGTGAACTACTGAAATTTATCTGCTAGTGTTGTCCAAGGACGAGTGCAAAATTACACCTTGGTGTGACGCGGTGCTATCACGTTGCACCACTGGAAAAGGATGATCCCAGACTGGTACCCTGGCGCAACGTGATGGCAATCATGGTACCTCACTGAATGCGAATTTGTCCCTTGGCGTGATGTGGTGCAATCGCATTGAGTTCACTACAAAAGGACGAACATGAAACTGTACATTAGCGCGATGCGGTGAAACGACGTTGGCTTACTGAAAAATGACGAATGCCATTTTGACCCCCACCGCGATGCGGTGCTGCTCATTTTGACAGACTGCTTCATTAAAAGTGCTATAACTTCTCACCCGAGTATCGAATTAAGGAAAATTTTATACCGTTGGAAAGCTGATTGAATTTTCTACACTTTGATGGGTTTTAAATTGGAAAATTTTAAGTATATTGAAAATTCTACATAGAAACTATCATACAATAAAAGCCGAACTGAGTTAGGAAAGTATCAGGTATTACAATATCTCCCCTTGGGAACATTCATCCTCGAATGAGCATGATTAAGCTAAAAATACCGATGAACTAAGTTTACAAGCTGAACACGCACAACTGAAGCATGATCACATAGCTGAACAAATTCATGAATGCATGACTATAGTGAGGATAATATGCAACTGGGACTGAGCATGAAAAGAAAAATTCTAAGAAGATTGTTTCCTTAAGCTGAGTTTGAGTTTGCAGAGAAGAGATGAGAGTACTTGGTCCACATATCTGCTTCTGCTTCCCAAGTGGCTCCCTCAACAGATTGATTCCGCCAAAGAACATTGACTAGGGGAACTTTTTTGTTCCTTGGTCTGCAAATCTGGCGATCGAGGATTTAGACTAGGACCTATTTGAAAGAGAGATTATTCTGAATATCTACACTTTCTAAGGGGACTACAACTACTGGGTTACCAATGCACTTCTTTAGAAAGGAAACAAGGGAATATAGGGTGTACTAAAGCTAGACGTGGAATACAAGGTGTACTGAAGCTAAGCCTATAGGCAGCTCAAGCTTGTAAGCTACCCTTCCGAAATGACTCAAAATCCTGAAAGGGCCAACATATCGGGGACTAAGTTTCCCCTTGTTGCCAAACCTCTTCACTCCCTTCATGGGAGAGATCTTTAAATAGATGAAATATCCAATAATTCTTTTGCACATATATCATTATCTTTCAATAATTCCAACCATCTTCTCTGACACAGTTTCAAATCCTTTTGCAAAAATACGTACTGCAAGCTCTTGTGATCTGTCAACACATCTATATCCACCACATACAAATAATGCCTCCAAATTTTAAAGGCAAAAACAACATCTGCTAACTAAAGATCATAGGTAGGGTAATTCTTTTTATAGGGCTTAAGCTTTCTAAAGGAATAGGCCAGAACCTTACTCTTCTTCATCAAAACACAATCCAAACCAACTCTGGAAGCATCACAATATACAAGAAACCCATCTGAACCATCTGGTAATATCAAAATTGGGGTTGTGGTGAGTCAAGTCCTCTACTCCTGAAAACTCTTCTCACAATAATCTAACCACTAAAATTTAACTTTCTTCTGAGTTAATCTGGACTTAGGGGATGCAATAAATGAGAATCCTTCAGCAAACCGCCGGTAATAGCCAGCCAAACCCAAGAAACTCCTAATATCAGATGGAGAGATGGGTCTGGGCCAACTTCTCACCGCCTCAGTTTTTTGAAGGATCTACTTTAATGCCATCACCAAAATTAATATGACCAAGAAAGGTTGCTGACCTTATGATAACGCTCAATCTACAGCTCTCTTAGGAGTGTAAAGCGGTCGCTAGCAAATATAGAACCCAACTGGGTTGGGTATCGATCCCACAGGGAATAGCTTGGCCAACAAGTAAGCAAAATTACTAGACTTTTAGTGCAAGTCTCGTAATGAGGGGGGATTGTAATGTGTAACCAAAACAATAAAGTAAAAGCTAAAAATAGCAAAGTAAAAAGAAAGAATATTTCGTAGGTTGTGAAATAATGAGAATTGAAGCGTTGGGGTTATGTCCACCTCCTGAGTTATACGTCTCTATTAACTATGAGTGTGTAGAATTCCGACATGCATGTGCTTATAGTGAATTGTATTCGATGGTAAATCCAGGCGTCTTTCGACCTATTCGAGGATTATTTCACTTTAACTCTTTCGAGCTTAAAGCGTGTCTAACGGTACGAATTCTCCAAGGGGTTAATCCAGTTACGACACTAACTGTTTAATAGGGGATGGGACCCTACTACCTTGACATTATCTCTTTTCCAGATAGATAACCTTTCTTTCGAACAAGTTAAATGTTATACTGGCGTATTCTTGCGTTTGCAACCACAAAGAATTTAGGTTAAGACGAAGAGAATAATGATATAAGCATCATACATGTCACAAACTCACAAACTCATAGCAATAGATAGTATCTCAGTTGGCTTCCATAACCCCAACAGAGAAGTTTAGTTACCCATGATTGCGAAGGAGATCACGATTGACATTGTTGTTATACCACAATAAGGATGAATTTTGTGTGGCTCAAGAGGTAGGCGTTAGGCGTGAATTTCCTAGGCAACGTAACAATTCTCTTGTTGCGGAAATTAAGAATAAATGAATAGAAGAAGAAAAATAGAATTAATGAAAATTGTTGTAGAAGAATAAGAGAAGAATAAGAGAGGAATGTAAGAAGATGTGTCTTTGAGGTGAAGAATGAATTAAAAATCTCTAGCATGATAGGGTATTTATAATACCCATATCCTATTCCTACTAAGCTAATGAAATATCTAACCAAATCCTACTAAACAAATGAAATACTTAACCCAATTGTACTAGGTTAATGTAATATTCTCCTAATCCAAATAAACAAATGAAATACTTAACCCAATTGTACTAGGTTAATGTATCATTATCCAAATCCAAATAAGTTACTGCAAGTCCCCAAAGTCTTCAGAAATGCTGTTTTAGCCCGGGACAGATTTTCCATGCATCACTTTTGGTCCTTTAGGCGTCCAAGCTCCCTTTCCTTCCTTCGTGAGCTTTCTTTGGCGTCAAGTAAGCCATAAAATGCTGATTTCTGCATCAATTATACCTGAAACTTTGCTAATCATGTTCGTTAGCTCACTTACAGGAAAAAGGACTAAAAGCGCATGAAATATATACTTTGTTCTCAAAACATGGCATAAATATGGTTAAAATATATTGATATAGGCGTGTAAATTCGCCTATCATCAACACCCCACACTTGAAGCTTTGTTCGTCCTCGAACAACATATCATGTCCTTTTAGATACTAACTTAGGGTTTCACAGCAACAACACAAAACATTCGTCAAGACAAGCACAACAATTATCAACAAAGAGTAGCTTTCCGATCATTAGTAGAAGCAGTTTAACCTCTAGCATAGACTCGTGATGGTGGTCAACTCATATTCAAAAGTTAAGGCACAAAGAATCATGTACAACTATCCAAAACTCATCAACCATGTGTGTCTCACAATATATTACCCATAATCAGTCATAAGTATAGCATATTTTTCAAACATGGGTATCAACATATCCTTGCTCTCACTCTCACAAAGAATTCATATGTAGCAACTGATGACCATAGGCTTGCCCTTAGTGTAATACTCCACTAAATGTCAGAATGCTAAGCTTAGGATCAAGTAGGTCTTTTGATGGTTGTAATGTAGGCTAAGGGACGGGTAGGACTATTTTGGCCAGAAATAGTGACTAAGTTCCTAAGCGCTTTAATACATCACATTGTATCATTGACACTTTTCTTTCAACCTTTATTTCTTTTATTCTACCACCCTTGTTCTCCTCTTTTGTTTTGCAATTTTAAGCATAACTCACTTTTCAGCTTTCTTTTCCTTTTTCTTTTCACAACATTCCTCTTATGCTAGCACTTTTCTTTTTCATAACACATTCAAGCACCATTACATTTTAAAGCATCATACTTACCCAATTTCCTCTTATATTGTCACATGACTTTATACTTTAAAGCACTTAGGAATTTGGATCAAATCACGGTCTTGAAAAAATGGATTAGGCTTACATACAAGGTTGTCAAAGAAATAGGCTAAAGGCTCAAAAGGGTTTAACTAGGATGATGTCCATAGGTAGGTAAAACGAAGGTAAACATCTGTAGGTTGCCAAAGAAATGCCTAAATCATCTCCTAAACTTACACTCCTTATTTTCGCTTTGCATACATATCAGGCAAGTTCTAGCATCAGCCACAAACATAGAATATACTATTATCTCTCACACACAAGGCACATGGTCGACTTGATTGGAAGTAATATAGACTCTCGACCCAACAAGTGAAGGAATTGAACCACAAAATATCACATAATGAGTCACGACTATAGCCTAAACGTCTCAATAGTCATAATTATAGCACATACTCTTGTTATAATCTCATGCTGCCTATTGGAATTATTTCATGCGAAGCTAAGAAAAAAAAATTATTCCTAAAAAACTTAACTTAACTAAAAAACGAAACACACAAAAAAATGAAACAAATAAAACAAAGTAAACAAACATAGATGCGATAGATAAGTATAGTATGTGATACCGCCACCCCACACTTAAACGGGACATTGCCCTCAGTGGAAAATAAATACGAAGAACCTGGTCAGTCGGACTCTTCCTTAATGTCGGGGGTCATACCCCCTTCGTCGGAATCATCATAAGAGTCGTCGTCAGAGTTCTCCTCCTCATCGGAGTCTGGCAAGCGTCGATCGTCATCGGTCGGTACATCATCGTCTAGAGGTTCCTCAAAGTATACACCCACTCCACACATCTCCCGTGCATGCATGTTCATTGGATAATCATGGTCCAGCTGTCAGAGCTCTTCAGCAGTTGGAACATGACCTCCACTTATCATTGTGAAGCGTGTCATGCCATAAAGTTGACGGAAGAAACTCTCATCACGAGCATGTCTCTCCGCAGTAGTAAGGTTGACACCATGAGTTGTTTCAGCATCTTTGACCTTGGTGAGGTCAACCTTCTTTGGGTTATGTGGGAGTTTGTGATCAGCTAGTTCCTCTTTGATATCCTCCTTCCGCAAGAGTGTTGTCAACAGATTACCAAAAGTGAAGTGGGACCTTTTGTGGAGTCTGGCCTTCCGCATTGTAGAGCGAATGATTACCCCAAAATTGATAGGGACATTCATCATCAAAGCATAGACCAAACACACTTTATCTCTTGATATCTTGGTGTATTGAGTCCCAGGAATAAGGCATGAGTTGACAATACGCAACCAGATTCTTGCTTCCCTATTCAATGTAGCATAGGGGAAGGTGTTATGTCGTCCGGTGTCTCGATGTCTGCCCCACCTTGCCATCGATCTACTTCCACAAAGTGTGTGTCGTATTGCTCTATAAGGAGGCCTGTTGTACAGCTCTTTGAATGGTGCTGGGTTGACCGAAGGTAAACCAAGAAAGGAGTTGAGCAAATCCGCGTTGAGCTGTAACACCTGGCCCCGAATCTTGACTTCGTTGCCTGTGGTTTTCGGCGACCAGTTGGCATAGAACTCCCTTGTCAAATCAAGATTACATTCTCCCATGTCGCGGAAGATGAAATTCAGTTTCAACGCCATTATTTTCGCCAACATACGCGGCTCCTTCTTCGCTATGGTGTCCTTGTTGATTAAGTCGATGTGAAAATATTTCCGTTCCTTTTTGTTCTTGTACCATTCTTTGGCTTCCTCCTCAAGAACCATTGCACTACTTTCATGTTAGGTATAACAACACTACTACGTAGGGGTTACATTATGGTATAGTTACTTTCAACAATCACAACCTCCTAAGTCGGTAGTCAACTATAGGTCTTATCCCGATGAACGAGATAGTCTAACATGTAAGTATCCAAGTATCAAACTTAAGCAATTTTCATAACCATAGCAATTCCGCAAATAGTATAACAATGCTAGTAAAACCAAATTCAAGTCGGAAACAAGTCAAGATTATCCTAACGTATATGTTCACATACATGGTTTTGTGTCAACAATCCAAACACTTTAACATCACCAATAATCTTTCAAGATGTAGCAATTCATAATAGGCATAGCAACGTAGTACTTACGAGAAATAGATGAAGAATACAAGAGTACTTACGTGATTGAAAACCTTTGGAGATGTTCTTGTGAATTGGAAGAGCAAAAAGAAAAAGTTTGAGGCATAATCTACAGCAACCAAGATGTACTTCATTCCAAACGAATTCACGAATGGACCCATGAAATTAATACCCCACACATCAAAGAGTTCTACCTCAAGAATTTTGGACATGGGCATTTCATGGTGTTTTGAAATAGCACCTTGATGGTGGCATTGGTCGCACCTTCTAACATAGTCGTAGACATCTCTAAATATCGAAGGCCAATAATAACCACTTTGCAAAACTTTTCTTGTCGTCCGATTGCCTGCGTGATGTCCTCAAAAGGCTTCAATCACGTAAGTACTCTTGTATTCTTCATCTATTTCTCGTAAGTACTACGTTGCTATGCCTATTATGAATTGCTACATCTTGAAAGATTATTGGTGATGTTAAAGTGTTTGGATTGTTGACACAAAACCATGTACGTGAACATATACGTTAGGATAATCTTGACTTGTTTCCGACTTGAATTTGGTTTTACTAGCATTGTTATACTATTTGCGGAATTGCTATGGTTATGAAAATTGCTTAAGTTTGATACTTGGATACTTACATGTTAGACTATCCCGTTCATCGGGATAAGACCTATAGTTGACTACCGACTTAGGAGGTTGTGATTGTTGAAAGTAACTATACCATAATGTAACCCCTACGTAGTAGTGTAGTTATACCTAACATGAAAGTAGTGCAATGGCTGCAAGTAGTGATACATCGCTGATTTTCTTGTCGGAACATAGTTCCTAAAACGTATGAATTCACTTCACTGTTTTGTATTAACGAACCTAAGTGTGGGGTGGTACCCCGATGGCTTGTGTATAGATTGTTTCCTTTGAATTGACGCTAACATGAATACTGTGTAAATCTGAGGAACAATGGCACCTAAAGCGCGACAAGATAAGGCTAACACTTCCAAAAAGGGCAAAAAGAGAGGTCGCAAGGAACAAGGAGAATCATCCTCAATGCAACTACCCCGACGAATGTTTGGAATAAAATGGGCTCTTGAGGAGGAAGCCAAAGAATGGTACAAGAACAACAAGGAACGGAAATATGTTCACGTCGACTTGATCAACAAGGACACCATAGCGAAGAAGGAGCCGCGTATGTTGGCGAAAATAATGGCGTTGAAACTGAATTTCATCTTCCGCGACATGGGAGAATGTAATCTTGATTTGACAAGGGAGTTCTACGCCAACTGGTCGCCGAAAACCACAGGCAACGAAGTCAAGATTCGGGGCCAAGTGTTACAGCTCAACGCGGCTTTGCTCAACTCCTTTCTTGGTTTACCTTCGGTCGACCCAGCACCATTCAAAGAGTAGTACAGTAGGCCTCCTTATAGAGCAATACGACACACACTTTGTGGAAGTAGATCGATGGCAAGGTGGGGCAGACACCGAGACACCGGACAACACAACACCTTCCCCTATGCTCCATTGAATAGGGAAGCAAGAATCTGGTTACGTATTGTCAACTCATGCCTTATTCTCGGGACTCAATACACCAAGATATCAAGAGATAGAGTGTGTTTGGTCTATGCTTTGATAACGAATGTCCCTATCAATTTTGGGGCAATCATTCGCTCTACAATGCGGAAGGCCAGACTCCACAAAAGGTCCCACTTCACTTTTGGTAATCTGTTGACAACACTCTTGCGGAAGGAGGATATCAAAGAGGAACCAGCTGATCACAAACTCCCACATAACCCGAAGAAGGTTGACCTCACCAAGGTCAAAGATGCTGAAACAACTCATGGTGTCAACCTTACTACTGCGGAGAGACATGCTCGTGATGAGAGTTTCTTCCGTCATCTTTATGGCATGACACGCTTCACAATGATGAGTGGAGGTCGTGTTCCAACTGCTGAAGAGCTCCGACAGCTGGACCATGATTATCCAATGAACATGCATGCACGGGAGAAGTGTGGATTGGGTGTATACTTTGAGGAACCTCTAGACGATGATGTGCCGACCGATGACGATCGACGCTTGCCAGACTCCGATGAGGAGGAGAACTCTGACGACGACTCTTATGATGATTCCGACGAAGGGGGTATGACCCCCGACATTGAGGAAGAGTCCGACTGACCAGGTTCTTCGTATTTATTTTCCACTGAGGTCAGTGTCCCATTTAAGTGTGGGGTGGCGGTATCACATGCTATACTTATCTATCGCATCTATGTTTGTTTACTTTGTTTACTTTGTTTCATTTTTTTGTGTGTTTCGTTTTTTAGTTAAGTTAAGTTTTATAGGAATAATTTTTTTTTCTTAGCTTCGCATGAAATAATTCCAATAGGCAGCATGAGATTATAACAAGAGTATGTGCTATAATTATGACTATTGAGACGTTTAGGCTATAGTCGTGACTCATTATGTGATATTTTGTGGTTCAATTCCTTCACTTGTTGGGTCGAGAGTCTATATTACTTCCAATCAAGTCGACCATGTGCCTTGTGTGTGAGAGATAATAGTATATTCTATGTTTGTGGCTGATGCTAGAACTTGCCTGATATGTATGCAAAGCGAAAATAAGGAGTGTAAGTTTAGGAGATGATTTAGGCATTTCTTTGGCAACCTACAGATGTTTACCTTCGTTTTACCTACCTATGGACATCATCCTAGTTAAACCCTTTTGAGCCTTTAGCCTATTTCTTTGACAACCTTGTATGTAAGCCTAATCCATTTTTTCAAGACCGTGATTTGATCCAAATTCCTAAGTGCTTTAAAGTATAAAGTCATGTGACAATATAAGAGGAAATTGGGTAAGTATGATGCTTTAAAATGTAATGGTGCTTGAATGTGTTATGAAAAAGAAAAGTGCTAGCATAAGAGGAATGTTGTGAAAAGAAAAAGGAAAAGAAAGCTGAAAAGTGAGTTATGCTTAAAATTGCAAAACAAAAGAGGAGAACAAGGGTGGTAGAATAAAAGAAAGAAAGGTTGAAAGAAAAGTGTCAATGATACAATGTGATGTATTAAAGCGCTTAGGAACTTAGTCACTATTTCTGGCCAAAATAGTCCTACCCGTCCCTTAGCCTACATTACAACCATCAAAAGACCTACTTGATCCTAAGCTTAGCATTCTGACATTTAGTGGAGTATTACACTAAGGGCAAGCCTATGGTCATCAGTTGCTACATATGAATTCTTTGTGAGAGTGAGAGCAAGGATATGTTGATACCCATGTTTGAAAAATATGCTATACTTATGAGTGATTATGGGTAATATATTGTGAGACACACATGGTTGATGAGTTTTGGATAGTTGTACATGATTCTTTGTGCCTTAACTTTTGAATATGAGTTGACCACCATCACGAGTCTATGCTAGAGGTTAAACTGCTTCTACTAATGATCGGAAAGCTACTCTTTGTTGATAATTGTTGTGCTTGTCTTGACGAATGTTTTGTGTTGTTGCTGTGAAACCCTAAGTTAGTATCTAGAAGGACATGATATGTTGTTCGAGGACGAACAAAGCTTCAAGTGTGGGGTGTTGATGATAGGCGAATTTACACGCCTATATCAATATATTTTAACCATATTTATGCCATGTTTTGAGAACAAAGTATATATTTCATGCGCTTTTAGTCCTTTTTCCTGTAAGTGAGCTAACGAACATGATTAGCAAAGTTTCAGGTATAAGTGATGCAGAAATCAGCATTTTATGGCTTACTTGACGCCAAAGAAAGCTCACGAAGGAAGGAAAGGGAGCTTGGACGCCTAAAGGACCAAAAGTGATGCATGGAAAATCTGTCCCGGGCTAAAACAGCATTTCTGAAGACTTTGGGGACTTGCAGTAACTTATTTGGATTTGGATAATGATACATTAACCTAGTACAATTGGGTTAAGTATTTCATTTGTTTATTTGGATTAGGAGAATATTACATTAACCTAGTACAATTGGGTTAAGTATTTCATTTGTTTAGTAGGATTTGGTTAGATATTTCATTAGCTTAGTAGGAATAGGATATGGGTATTATAAATACCCTATCATGCTAGAGATTTTTAATTCATTCTTCACCTCAAAGACACATCTTCTTACATTCCTCTCTTATTCTTCTCTTATTCTTCTACAACAATTTTCATTAATTCTATTTTTCTTCTTCTATTCATTTATTCTTAATTTCCGCAACAAGAGAATTGTTACGTTGCCTAGGAAATTCACGCCTAACGCCTACCTCTTGAGCCACACGAAATTCATCCTTATTGTGGTATAACAACAATGTCAATCGTGATCTCCTTCGCAATTATGGGTAACTAAACTTCTCTGTTGGGGTTATGGAAGCCAACTGAGATACTATCTATTGCTATGAGTTTGTGAGTTCGTGACACGTATGATGCTTATATCATTATTCTCTTCATCTTAATCTACATTCTTTGTGGTTGCAAACGCAAGAATACGCCAGTATAACATTTAACTTGTTCGAAAGAAAGGTTTTTGTCTGGAAAAGAGATAATGTCAAGGTAGTAGGGTCATACCCTAAATTCCCTACTAAACAGTTAGTGCCGTAACTGGATTAACCTCTTGGAGAATTTGTACCGTTAGACACGCTTTAAGCTCGAAAGAGTTAAAGTGAAATAATCCTCGAATAGGTCGAAAGACGCCGGGATTTACCATCGAATACAATTCTCTATAAGCACATGCATGTCGGAATTCTACACACTCATAGTTAATAGAGACGTATAACTCAGGAGGTGGACATAACCCCAACACTTCAATTCTCATTGTTTCACAACCTACGAAATATTCTTTCTGTTTACTTTGCTATTTTCAGTTTTTACTTTATTGTTTTGGTTACACATTACAATCCCCCCTTCTTATGAGACTTGCACTAAAAGTCTAGTAATCGTTGCCTACTTGTTGACCAAGCTATTCTCTGTGGGATCGATACCCAACCCAGTTGGGTTCTATATTTGCTAGCGACCGCTTTACACTCCTACGAGAGCTGTAGATTGAGCGTTATCAAAAATTGGCGCCGTTGCCGGGGAGACATAAGCTAGTTGATAAGGACACATGCCAATGGGTGTTTTGAATGCAGTCCTGTACGTCCATAGTGCATCATCAAGCTTCCTAGACCAATCCTTCCTATTTGCATTAACCATCTTCGCAAGGATTTGCTTGATCTCGCAATTGGAAACTTCTACTTGTCCACTAGTTTGGGGATGATAAGGCGTAGCTACCTTATGTTGCTTGACACCATACTTGGCCAAAACTGATTTGAACAGCTTGTTGCAAAAGTGAGATCCTCCATCACTTATGATAGTACGAGGTACTCCAAAGCGAGAGAAGATATTCTTCTTTAAGAACGATACAACACGCTTCCTTTCATTGTTGGCCAATGCTACAGCTTCCACCCATTTCGAAACATAATCTACAGCAACCAAGATGTACTTTATTCTAAACGAATTCACGAATGGACCTATGAAATCAATACCCTACACATCAAAGAGTTCTACCTCAAGAATTTTGGACATGGGCATCTCATGGTGTTTCGATATAACACCTTGGCGCTGGCATTGGTCGCACCTTCTAACATAGTCGTAGGCATCTCTAAATATCGAAGGCCAATAATAACCACTTTGCAACACCTTTCTTGCTGTCCGATTACCTGCATGATGTCCTCCAACTTGGGAAGTGTGGCATGCTTCCAAAATATTAGGCACCTCTACATGGGATATACATCGTCGAATAATACCATCCGCGCATTGTCGAAACAAATATCGCTCATCCCAATAGTAGTGTTGTACGTCATGCATAAATTTCCTTCTTTGGTGGTAAGATAAATTGGCAGGTATCACATTACTGACCACGAAATTTGCAAAGTCGGCATACCATGGTAATTATTCCATTGTTGTCGCTAATATCTCTTCGTCCGGGAATGCATCATCAATCTGAATTTCAGGTTGCGCCACATGCTCATTCTCAAGTCGAGATAGGTGGTCGGCCACTTGGTTCTCGCAACCTCTTCTATCTTTGACCTCGAAATCGAACTCTTGCAGCAGCAACACCCATCGAATTAACCTTGGTTTTGCATCCTTCTTTGTCATGAGATACCTAAGAGCTGCATGGTCTGTATGAATGATCACCTTAGTACCTAATAGATAGGCACGAAACTTCTCAAACGCGTACACAACTGCTAGGAGCTCTTGTTCAGTAACCGTGTAGTTCCTTTGGGCTTCATTTAGGACCTTACTCGCATAGTAGATAGGATAAAATAATTCCTCCTTTATTTGTCCAAGTACAGCTCCAATGGCTACACCACTAGCATCACACATGACTTCGAACGGGGGAGACCAGTCTGGTGCTACCATGATAGGGGCTTCAATGAGTTTTCTTTTAAGGCATTCGAATACCTTTAAGCAATCTTCATTAAAGTCAAACTTCGCATCCTTCTCCAATAGTTTGCACAATGGACTAGCAATTTTGGAGAAATCTTTGATGAACCGACGATAGAAACCTGCATGGCCAAGAAAACTACGAACTCCCTTCACCGAAATTGGAGGCGGTAGCTTCTCAATAACCTCTATTTTTGCTCGATCAACCTCTATTCCTCTTGCGGAGATCCTGTGCCCAAGAACGATTCCTTCTTTTACCATGAAGTGGCACTTTTCCCAATTCAGCACAAGGTTGAATTCTACACATCTTT
This sequence comes from Capsicum baccatum var. pendulum, assembly GCA_030864225.1. Taxonomy (NCBI): domain Eukaryota; kingdom Viridiplantae; phylum Streptophyta; class Magnoliopsida; order Solanales; family Solanaceae; genus Capsicum; species Capsicum baccatum. Next base: position 294,078,135 of record CM061552.1, read on the forward strand.
GCAATGCCATGCTCAAGTTTTCCAAGCACGACTCAAAAGATTCACCAACAACTGAAAAATCATCCATAAATACCTCCAAAGTGTCCTTAACCATATCAGAGAAAATGGACATCATACAGCGTTGAAAGGTGGCTGGTGCATTACATAACCCGAATGGCATACGTTTGAAGGCAAACGTACCATATGGGCATGTAAATGTTGTCTTCTCTTGGTCTTCGGGGGCAATACAAATCTGATTGTAGCCTGAATAACCGTCCAAGAAGCAAAACCATCCTTTCCCCGCTAATCGATCTAGCATTTTGTCCATGAATGGCATTGGGAAGTGATCTTTGAGTGTCCAAGAATTCAGCTTTCGGTAGTCCATGCATACTCTCCATCCAGTGACGGGTTTGAGTGGAATCAACTCGTTCTTCGTATTCGCGACTACCGTTATGCCTCCCTTCTTGGGAACACATTGTACCGGGCTTACCCATGTACTATCCGAGATAGGAGACACAACCCCCGCGTCTAACCACTTGATAATTTCTTTCTTCACCACTTCTTGCATAGGTGGGTTTAGATGTCTTTGATGCTCAATGGTGGGCTGCATAGGTTGGCGATCATACCTAAACCGAGCTTGTCGACCTCTTCGGTTGGCAGGTGTTATTTCAGCATCACGCCTAGGGTTTAGTAACTCGTCATCACCTAAATCCTCATCGTCGGGATTTGTTGCTCGTGCAGGGTTATCAATGTTCTGTTGTTGAACTTGGGCAGCGGCAAGGGCAGCCAATCTTGCTTGTTCCTGTTGAGCAGCCATCCTTTTGATTTCTGCTTGTGCTTCCATTCTACCAATGCGTTATGGTTCAGGATTGATAGGTAATAACGGTTGACCAGAACTTCGAGTATGGGGCATGCACTAAATAAAAACCTGCAGTAAACAAAAACAAAAACTAAAAGTAAAAGTACGAGAATCTTTGACCAAAGGGTCTAGTAATTATCACAAACTTAATTGACACTTGTATTCCCCGGCAACGGCGCCAATTTTTGATAACGCTCAATCTACAGCTCTCTTAGGAGTGTAAAGCGGTCGCTAGCAAATATAGAACCCAACTGGGTTGGGTATCGATCCCACAGGGAATAGCTTGGCCAACAAGTAAGCAAAATTACTAGACTTTTAGTGCAAGTCTCGTAATGAGGGGGGATTGTAATGTGTAACCAAAACAATAAAGTAAAAGCTGAAAATAGCAAAGTAAAAAGAAAGAATATTTCGTAGGTTGTGAAACAATGAGAATTGAAGCGTTGGGGTTATGTCCACCTCCTGAGTTATACGTCTCTATTAACTATGAGTGTGTAGAATTCCGACATGCATGTGCTTATAGAGAATTGTATTCGATGGTAAATCCAGGCGTCTTTCGACCTATTCGAGGATTATTTCACTTTAACTCTTTTGAGCTTAAAGCGTGTCTAACTGTACGAATTCTCCAAGGGGTTAATCCAGTTACGACACTAACTGTTTAATAGGGGATGGGACCCTACTACCTTGACATTATCTCTTTTCCAGACAAATAACCTTTCTTTCGAACAAGTTAAATGTTATACTAGCGTATTCTTGCGTTTGCAACCACAAAGAATGTAGATTAAGATGAAGAGAATAATGATATAAGCATCATACGTGTCACAAACTCACAAACTCATAGCAATAAATAGTATCTCAGTTGGCTTCCATAACTCCAACAGAGAAGTTTAGTTACCCATGATTGCGAAGGAGATCACGATTGACATTGTTGTTATACCACAATAAGGATGAATTTCGTGTGGCTCAAGAGGTAGGTGTTAGGCGTGAATTTCCTAGGCAACGTAACAATTCTCTTGTTGCGGAAATTAAGAATAAATGAATAGAAGAAGAAAAATAGAATTAATGAAAATTGTTGTAGAAGAATAAGAGAAGAATAAGAGAGGAATGTAAGAAGATGTGTCTTTGAGGTGAAGAATGAATTAAAAATCTCTAGCATGATAGGGTATTTATAATACCCATATCCTATTCCTACTAAGCTAATGAAATATCTAACCAAATCCTACTAAACAAATGAAATACTTAAACCAATTGTACTAGGTTAATGTAATATTCTCCTAATCCAAATAAACAAATGAAATACTTAACCCAATTGTACTAGGTTAATGTATCATTATCCAAATCCAAATAAGTTACTGCAAGTCCCCAAAGTCTTCAGAAATGCTGTTTTAGCCCGGGACAGATTTTCCATGTATCACTTTTGGTCCTTTAGGCCTTCAAGCTCCCTTTCCTTCCTTCGTGAGCTTTCTTTGGCATCAAGTAAGCCATAAAATGCTGATTTCTGCATCATTTATACCTGAAACTTTGCTAATCATGTTCGTTAGCTCACTTATAGGAAAAAGGACTAAAAGCGTATGAAATATATACTTTGTTCTCAAAACATGGCATAAATATGGGCAAAATATATTGATATAGGCGTGTAAATTCGCCTATCATCACCTTAGCCAAAACTCGCACTTACCAAATTTGGCAAATAACCAATGGGATCTGAGATTCTGCAATCCTATTGTGAGGTGTTCTGCATGATCATTTTCACTGCAGGAGTAGACAAGAATGTCATGGTGAAGACTATGACAAAAATATCTAAGTATTGCTTGAACACGTGATTCATCAAGACCATAAAGGCTGTTAGGGCATTCGTGAGACCTAAGGATATGACTAGAAACTCAAAGTGACCATACTGAGTTTTTTAAGCTATTTTCAGAATGATACATTCTCTGACTTTGAGCTGGTGATAGAAGGATCCAAGGTTTATCTTAGAAAAGTAACTGGCACCCTGAAGTTGGTTAAACAAGTCATCAATTTTGGGAAGTGGATATCTGTTCTTGATTGTGACTTTGTTCAACTGATGGTAGTCAATACATATTCTTAGAGAACCATCTTTCTTACGCACGAATAGAACTAGTGCACCCCATGGGGAAATATTGGGCCTTATGAATCCCTTATCTAAAAGATCTTTCAACTACTACCCCTCTATTCAATGACTAGTTTATTGGGAAACTAAAAATGAACAACTCTATTTCTACAATCAACAAATGCATAGAATGAATGGATTAGTCATATCTAACTCTACTATGTCTACTGAAGTGACTTTCTGATACAGCATAACCGGACAGTTCCTGTTATCTGCTGGGCTATGATAGACTTACCCACTGGGATAGAGACTGAGAAAGGCTCTATTAAGATTTGGGGACTGACTCCAAAGTTGATGGCTATGTAAGGAGTTACAAAAGACAGAGAAGCTCCAGAATCTAGTAACGCATAAATATGTAAATGGTAAACTTGTAACGTACCACCGACCACATCAGGAGGAATTTTTTAATCCTGTCGGGACTGGAGTGCATAGTGTCTATTTAGGCATTGCCCATTGGTGGCACTAGATGCGACACCCTATTGAGACGGTCGATCGAAATATGTTGGGGGATGAGTATGCTGACTCTGCATACCCACCTGAGGACATTCTCTGATTCTATGACCTGGCTTAACACACCCGAAACACACATCGCTGCCGGCCTTGCAAACACCCTGATGGTTTCTGTCACACTTCTGACAAAGAGGATTTGTTCGAACACTAATAACACTACCCTGAGATTTAGGGCCTAGAACCCTATCCTTATTACCATTTCTAAATTTAGGCACCAGAGAACTGGCTGAGGACGGAGCTGGGATTGAAGATTTCTGGCAAAACTGAGGGCGATTTCCACCATCAAAATTTGGCTGTGAAAAATTAAAGCTACCCGTTCTAGCCCTCTTGTTTTCTCTCTCTTTATCTTTATATTTTTGTTTCTTAATCTATTGAGCATAGACCATAAGCCTATATATGTCCATCTGCTTAATTAACATCACAATTCTGCACTCTTTGACCACGCTGTCAGATATTCCAGATAGGAACTTGCTCTTCTTAGACCTGCTATCAGCCACCACATGAGGAGCATACCTAGCTAATTGAATAAACTTAAGGGAATAGTCCCTCACACTCATGTTGCCCTGCTTCAGGTTGATGAACTCTAACACCTTAGCCTTTCTTAATTCCAACGGAAAGAACCTGTCTAAAAAGCCATTAGCAAATTTCTCCCATTTTATGAGCCCTGCATCTGCGCCCTTATCTAAGTTCCACTCCTTAAACCATGTATGAGCCACACCCTGCAACTGATAGGCAGCTAACTCAGTACTCTCACTAGTAGTTTCCCCTATAATGTTTGTTACCTTCTGCACTATGTCAAGAAATTCCTGTGGTCCCTCTTCAGACTTAGACCCAGAAAATGAGGGAGAGTTTATTTGGATGAAGTCCTGAATTCTACCTACAACAGTATTGGCCACCAGATTTATCTGAATAGCAGCTGGGTATTCATTCTAAGATGCCACAAAATGAGCTAGTGTGGTGAAAGCTGCTCTGAATTCTGCTTGAGAAAGATGCTCATTCAGGGGATCTTCCTGAACAGGTGAAGGTGTTGGCTGGTTCCCATTTCTTCTTTCGTTAGTCTTTTTGGTAAGCATATTCTGTAAAGGGAAGAAAAGTTGGATTAGACAGATAGTTTAACTTGAGATCATGCTCACTCGTATGATATGAACATTGAAAGAAGCAAACTTTTCCTAAAAATGCCTCATAGCCTCTTATCCATAAGTGTGGCGTACTACACACCCATGCATAAGAATCTACTTGATGCGGATTTTAGACTCCTTAGGACTCTTAAGAACATTAGGCTCTGATAACAAGTTTGTCATACCCCGAGACTACACCCTGGGTGTCACACGGTGCTAACAATCTCGAAGGACCATAAGCTAACTCATTACTGGTACATGCTGCGAGCACTGAATATAATTCTGGAATATATATGTGGAAGTAACTAAAAATGCCATAAGGTTCTCAAAATACTGATATAATAATAGTGTTTAACTGATAATAACATCTGAAAACTGAATAACTGACCATGCTAGTCTGAAAGCCTCTAACTGTTTGAATGTGGAGTTAATGAGACAAATCCACAACTAACTCTGTCTAATTAAATACTGAATCTATAGAAATACTAAAATAATAACTCTGCCCTAAAAATACAAGGACTCACCACTAAATTTGCTACTAATATCCTAGGTTGCTAAGTACCACTAGGAACCCGTAGCGTAAACGAGAATATGCGATCAGTAAGTGGAATGTACTAGTATGCTAAGTGAGGTAAGACAAATATGCATGGGATCATTGCATGAATAGTAACTAACTGAATGATATAAAGTAACTGAATGAGAGTACATGGAGAACTGAAACTGCTGTAAACATTAAGTATACATTACTATGCATGTAAATGTACATATATATATATATATATATATGTATCATGTATCTAAGATTTACTGAAACTGAATTCTGATGGCTGAGTAGCTGATAACTGATAGCCATGGTTCTGTAGAATTGATTGAGTTTTTCATTGAATACTGAGACTGAAACAAAAACTGTAACCGTGGGAGTGTTCATCTAACCGATACACCCTGATGTAAACTGATTTAGGGTCCAACTTGTAACCCCAATTGGAAGGGTGTCAACACCTTTCCACAGGATACTAACAATGTTGTGTCAACCCTAATCTAGCAGAAATACTCTTGATTATGTAAATATGATTGTGTTAACCCTAGTTTGGTAGGAGGATAACTTACCCTACACTGGCTACATAGTTCTGTAACTCGGGGATTGTACTAAGGGTCACACCCTAGGCTGATAGGAGTATCCCTATCCCTGGGTTCACTCGGTGCTGAATCCTACTCCCAACTGAAATGACACTGGAACTGATAATTACTGGATTGGCTTGACTGACGTTACACTGATCGTGAAGACTAACTGAATACTACTTTCTTGACCTTACTGTGACTATTCTTTAACTACTGTAATCTAAGTAAACAGCTAGATTTTGGGTATTAAATACCCCCAGGACTGAATTGCATCAATAATAAAGCATAACACAATTTTGAAAGCATAATAATGGTCAATTATTCACAATCCATTCACTAAGACATTTTGTCAAACACTTGGAAGCCATGAACTAGTATATGAATGCGAACACATGATAACATATCATGATTTCACTAATCAATTCACATGGACATTCTATCAAACACTTGAGAGGCATAATTAATACATATGATAATAAACAACACATAAGCATCATGACTGCAACTTAAACATGCAATTTCAAGGGGTTTGGCATGAGAATTAAATCAATCAACATGCATGCTATCTTATATTAATGAAACTTATAATTAAATCTTGAATTGAAACCCATACAAATACACAAACATGAATACAATCCAATTTGAGCATGAAAATCATGAATTTCATAACTTGTGGTTTTAAAAAGGGTTCTTGATCTCCAAGGATGGAAGAAACCCCATGGATGAACATCTAACATACCTGAGTAGTTGAATCCTTGAAGATTCTTGGTGGATTCCTTGAGAATTTTACTTGATTCTTAAAGGCTAAGGTTTATTATTTGAGAGAGAATGCTCTTGATTTGAGGAAATTTGAGTAAAATAATAACTTAATTAGCTTTAAGGGGTTAAATCACGTGTTTTGGACTGATTAAATTCATGGAAAAATACCAAACCATCCCTGAAAGAAATTAAATGTTTTGTCACTGGAATCTCGATTTTGGCCATTATCGCGATGCGGGGCCATCGCAGTGAGCCACTGGAATTTGTCTGCTAGTGTAGTCCAAGGACGAGTGCAAAATTGCAGCTTGGCGTGACGCGGTGCTATCATGTTTCACCACTGGAAAAGGATGATCCCAAACTGGGACCCTGGCGCAATACGATGGCAATCGGGGTGCCTCACTGAACGCGAATTTTTCCCTTGGCGTGACGCAGTGCAATCGCATTGGGTTTACTACAAAAGGACGAACATGAAATTGCACTTTAGCATGATGTCGTGAAATCACGTTGGCTTACTGTAAAATGAAGAATGCCATTTTGACCCCACTGCGATGCGGCGTTGCTTATTTTAATAGACTGCTTCACTAAAAGTGCTATAACTTCTCACCCGAGTATCAGATTAAGGCAAATCTTATACCGTTGGAAAGATGATTGAATTTTCTACACTTTGATGGGTCTTTAATTGGAAAGTTTTAAGTACATTGAAAATTATTCATAGAAACTCTTGTACAATAAGAGCCAAACTAAGTTAGGAAAGTACGGGGTATTGCATCTTTCCATCCAACTTTCACCAATTGTTGTTGATTTAATGGACCTGAAATTGAGTTACTTCCTTAGGATAATTCACATTTAGAAACCTCATTTTTCTAGAGATTCCCTAAAGGTTTTCGCGAACAAGCCTTTCTCATTTTCTTTCTCTCCGCTCACCATTGCCCTATGGTGCCCGTGAGGGTTTTCACTAATGAGACTCTCTTATTTTCATTTTTCTCAACTCACAGTCTCCTTACGGTGCCTGTGAGGGTTTTCACCGATATGAATCTCTCATTTTTATCTCTCTCAACTTACCATCTCCTTATGGTGCTCTTGATGGTTTTCACCAATAAGACTCTGTCATTTTTATTTCTCCCTGATTCCTTATGCTGGGGAAGACAAGTAGTTCCCAAAATGTATTATCATATGCATTGCATGCTTAGCCTTATCATTCTCAAATATTGATCTGAAGGTCTTTCTTTGGTTGTAACTTGGCTTTTGGATAAGGCTAGAAAGAATGGATGACGTGAGGTCCAAACGACACTTAAAGTGGTGTGGGACTTACAACTTTTAGAATTGACTCCAACAATGAAGATCAACTCATGCCCCAATTTCTTTTGATGGGTTAATTCTCAATTGTTTATTTGGTTGGACCGAACCCAGAGTAGAGTTGCCTATGTATCTCACACTCGAAAGAGGAGAATCAGGTCAAACGTAGTTCGGCAACTTGTTCTTTTTCTTTGATTTGATTTTTCCTTTTTCTTTTACTTTCTTTTGAATAAATTAAATGGTGATGATTTTTTTTTATATTTTGACTCTATTTAATTCCAAGAGAGGGATAGGAAAGAAAATAAAACTAAACGGGGTAAACAAAGGATGACATAATTTTTGGATAGTAGAATGAATTTATTTCGTCATATGAATCCTAAAAAATGCAAGTACATATCATGCAATATAACAGTGAAAGATGAAGATCATTTGTGACATTTTTTACAACACTAACTTTAACTGAGCCTGGGCATCACTACTTTGTCTGCACTTGTCCAGCATATAACTCCACCTTTGTTGTACATTTCTCACATCGAATGACCCATGCTTTTGTGGAGTTGATTTTCTTTCTGTTTCTTTTGATATAGGATCGCACATTTACTGTTTGACCTAATTGAGATATGCCTTTCAATTGATGACCAAGTTATTCTTGTGATTCTTAAAATAATTGCCTTTATTCATTCAAGGAAGGCTTCAAACTGATCACAATATGTCTCAACCCTCTATCTATTTTCTCAGATGCTTTTCCTTACTTTAAGCTCTTGGTTCAATGCTCCATGATTGAACTGAATTAGAAGATCTATCTACAAATTTCGTAATCATGTCATATCACTAGAACCAACATAAAATGTATTGTATAAAGAAGTCAAATAAACAAAGTAAAATAAAACAAAAAAAAATACCACATTTCATTGAAAGAAAAACATAGAATGTTTGAACAAAGACAATAAAGAAACAAAACAAGATAGATCCAAAACTACAACCCTGAAATAAGATAGATAACAGAAAGAAAAACAAAACAAACTACCAAATATCCATCCTAGCAAGGAGAGGAGTGACTTTCCAATTGCTGAGCTTGACATCTTAGCCACTGGTTTGCATATCAGCATGACTAGAGCTTTTTTTACTGTTAATGTTATGCACCATAATTGATTTATCTTAGATTATCTTTGTAATTTCTCTTTTCAAATCTCGACAATCTTCACTACTATGACCCTGAACATCATAATAATACGCACATCGTACATTAGGATCAAAATTTCTTGAATGTAGATTAGAAGTGTACCTAAGGAGAAGAGTGATCATGCCCTACTATACCAATCCTTGGAATAAATTGGCATACGATTCACCAATTGGTGTGAAATTATCCCTTGGATTATCACTCATTTCATTGTTCATCTTGGATCAAAAATCAAACTTAGAAGGGCTTTGGGATGTTTGTGGAGTTAGAGGATGACTTTAAGGAGTTGGTGCATTCCATTGTGGATAAGAAGGGGGTTGAACATATGGTTGCACTCTATATATTGGATATGGGGGTGGGGTAATAGAGCATAATGGATTTTGGGAGTGATTACATAGAGCTTGGGTATGATCTTAGGCTTGAGACTGAGGGTAATGATGATGTGGTCTTCTTCGATGTGCATGTTTTTCGACGACAATAGCCGCAACATCTCCCTTATTCTTCTTTCCTTCAATATTTCCTGAACCCTTTTGAATTGCTTGAGTAGTTGTTTTTAATACTGCAAAATTCATAATGCGGCCGGTCTTGATTCCATCCTCTATCGTCTCCCCTATTTTGAGGACCTCAATAAATGGTTTTCCTAATGCAGGTAACAAGTGCTAATAATATGTTTCATCCTGCGCTTGAATGAACACCTCTATTATCTTACTTTCTTTCATTGGCGATTTCACCCTAGTAGCTTGTTCATGCCAGCTAATCGCATACTCCATAAAACTTTTAGTACTCTTCTTCTTCATATTAGTTAGGGATTTCTCATCAGGGATCAACTCCACATTGTATTGGAATTGTTGCACGAATTCATTAGCTAGGTCATCCCAACTATTCCACTTGTCGATGTCTTGATCAACAAACCTTTCTGAAGCTAGAACTGAAAGATTCTCACTAAAATAAGCCATGAGTAGGTTTTCCTTCCCTCTAACGCCCCTTATCTGGTTACAATAATGCCTTAAATGTGCCACTGGGTCCCCATGTCTGTCATATTTCTCAATATTTGGCTTTTTAAAATCAAGATGGAGATTAACACTTGGAAACATGCACAGATTTTTGTATGAGACACTTTTATAACCCCCGAGTCCTTGGAGGTTCTTCATAGCTAGTTCCAAACTTCTCAATTTCTGGTCATTTTCTCTTGCTCTTCTATTATAATAGGCTTCTCAGTGTTAAGAGGAAATTCAGGTGGGTGAATGTAGCTGTAAGGACCAGTCTACTTAAATGTGGGTTCAAGAGCATAATGCTGATCACAAAAAATATTCAATACATCCTCTCTTATAGAGTAGGTAGGCATAACCGGTGGAGGAACATCAAATGTTGGAGCTTTAAGTGGGGGTGGTGCTGCAAAAACATAAATAGTAGGTGGAGCCAAGCATGTGGTAGTTTTGTGATGAGGAGTGAGGAAATGAATATTGAAAGTGTTAGGATAGTGTTGGCCCAGAGTAGACTTTGATGCATGTTGTAGCGTGTCAACAAAAGTAGGTAACTGTGCATGTGACACTGAAGAAAAGCTAAAGATATTCTAGATTATCAATGAAAAATGGAGGAGGTGGCAACCAATTATCCCAAGCTCGATGCATTTCTATCATTTGTTGCCTTAATTTCTGAATCTCTTCATTAGCTTCTAAATTCTTATTGCCCAAACTCCCTATCTTTTTAGTGACAACAACCTCGGTATCCTTGTTGGCCATAACTTTCACTTCGACTTGGCGCAATAAGGAGGACCAGCCAAAATGCCACAAACCAACTGCCTTAAACTAATTGAGCAAGAGATGACAAATGTGTTAGAGTTCAACATTTCCTCAAAATCTTTGTCTTTTTTTTTTTCATTTTTTGAAAAGATCACCGAACTCAAGAAAGGCGCCTACGTATCTCACTCCTGAAAGAGGAGAATCAGGTGCGCATAGTTCGTGAAGTTTTGACACAACACGGCTAATTAAACTCTTTTTCTTTTCTTTTTCTTGAAAGTTTAAGAAGAAAAGAAAATAACAAATTGTCAAAAGAAATGACAAAAATCTTTCTTGAATTTTTTAGCTTCCTATATAAAATGAAACCTATGATTATCAAAGAAAAAACTTTTGGGTTTTCAATTTTAATTTCATACGAAAGTGAAACCTGAAGCTATTAAAGGAAAATCTTTTTGTAGTTTTCTTTTAAAGATATATATGAAACACCTACTCTAAATGAAAAGTGAAGAAAATCTTTTTTGGATTTTTGAAATAAGATCATTGAACCCAAGCAGGGCTGCCTACGTATCTCACTCCCGAGAGAGAAGAATCAGGTGTGCGTAGTTCGTCCAGATTGGACAATTAGGGATTAATTAGCAAATTGATGCTAACTTAATAGACATAGCTGAAGGCAGATGATGAACAACATCAATAAAATCTTTTTTGCGTTTTCAATTTGACACTTCACAAAAAAATAACACCAACAACTATGAAAGAGAAATCTTTTTGATATTTTCATTATATGAAATGTACAAAAATTCTACCATCCTTTTTGAATTTTCCTTTTATAAAAAGTTTCTATTGAAAAAAAAATAATCTTTTTTTGGAGTTTTCGAATTGTGAATGCTTAATAAAGAAACAAAAGGAAAATCTTTTTGATATTTTTGTTTTTGAAAAATCAGTGCAAAAGGTAAAACTCTTTTTTATTTTTTGATTATGGAAAGTAAAATCCATAAAAACACTAAACAACTACGAATTTTATTTTTCTTCTTTTCTTTTTCTTTGCCTAAAGACACACTCCTTTAATTCTAGCACATGTTTCCCCCCAACCAATCTGTTGAATGACCCTATTACCCTTACAGATGCAACAATTAGCACATTAGGATGCTTTAGGAGTGAGTCTCGTACAAAGGACGAACTGAGTCCCGCTAGGTCTCAATATGATGCAGATAAGCATGACCTAAAGGCTAACCCAAGCTAGGGTCCAGTAACAAGGTTGTTCGGTGGAGCGTATGGTCGATAGTGGCTGCGACATCTTTCTACCTACTTCATACACCCAACGGGTCCCCGCCTAAAATAAGGATGACTCAACTAGTGGTCGTGCACACATGTGTACTACGGGACTTGTTGCGAAAAAATGACCCTGGGTAATGCACATGATTCCAGATAAAAAACGGTAACACATAATAGAAAACTGTTGACACATAGACACTCAACAATGATAAAACAATAACACAAACAACATCTATACACCCATAATATCAAACTAAACCAATACGACTCAAAAAAAATAAGCTCGAATTCTGTAAAACTCCCAGCAGAGTCGCCAGAGCTGTCACACCCTTTTTTTTTAAAAAAATAAGATACATTTTAAAGTTTGAAAAGGTTTTGTTATTGAGTGACAAAATATAAAATTTTTTTAGAAAAGTATTCTTTTTCATTTGAACTTAGAGTCGCCACTTAGCATAAATCTGGTGTGCCAAGTCACCATTGGAAATCCTTTTTCAAAACGGTTTGACTCTTTAAAAACCTGGTCCACGAACAGAGATTTCGGTTAAAGAATTTTGTTGACCAAGTGAAAGGTGTTAGGCACCCCTCAATCCCGTAGTTTGACCGTAGTCTCTTCGTGGAGTATGTCGGCTAGTAGACACTATGAAGTAAATAAATTACATAAAACACACAAACCAAACCAAACGAAAATCCAAAATTTAAATAATGTCCAGTCCGGATTATACAGTCCTTAAAATAGAAAAAAATGTGAAAATATAAATCCTATTCTAAGCTAATCCTAGACTATGCTCTATCCGACGCCTCGGACCTTCATCACGAACGTCCTCCGGGTACAAGATACTTTAGGGCATTCCGCGGTGAATAAATACAAATGGCCTTGGGGCACTCCTCGGCTAGATGAATACATTTTTCAATGCGAGAAGACCGAAACCATTCAACAATATTTTAATCATTCAATAATTCATAATCTCTAAATTTTCCTACTCCCCATTGTTTGCCTATCCCTTCGATGGCCAAATCATAATACTACCACATTCGAAAAAGTTAATAATCATTTCAAATTAATTCAATTAATGAACCAAATTACTCCGAGTTCACTTTATCAAGATCAATCCCATCCCGAACAACCAACTTTAATTTTCAAATGAGATATCATTTCATCAAACAAGCATAACCACGGGAACCAACAATAAATCAACACCAAGTAATTATTCACCACCAACAAGGATCTAACACCAAAAATGTTCAACTCATAACAACAATCATCATAAATAGTAAAATAAAAGAAGGGAAGAATAGAGTTGAACCTTAATTGTAGATTTCAATATACCAAAGATAGGACCGCATCTGAAATCTCGAGTTGGACCTCAATAACGAACCCGCCAAACTTGAACTGACAAATGCAAAATAGAGAAATCCCAACTAAATTTTGGTGAACTCGATGGAAGGTCGATTTGGTTGGCCGCTTTAGGTAATTTTTGGAGTTGTTGGGCTGGCTGGTTCTGGCGTTTCTCGGTGGGATTTAAACTGAAAACAGGAAGAGAAGAGATTTTGGCGTGGTTTTATGTCACGGCCCAAACTAAGGCCCTGGCCGTGGCGAGCATCCCAAGCCATGGAGGCCCAAACACCCTTCTAACTTGTAATCATATACACCATTCATATACAATAAGGAAGTGCAGGAAATATAGAGAAACGAAATCATGGTCATAAGTCTGATATATATGTAACAATGTAAAAATGAAGTCCAACACTATCTAACAGCATCTGCTAGACCGTCTACAAAATCTCTAATACATGATCACTAACAAATCTGAAAACTGGGACAAGACCCCAGTAGACCAAAACCATATCTAATAATAATCGTCTGAAATTAACTAGGCCTTCTAAAATATAGAAGGCTCACCAATTGGATACTACAACTCTGTCTGATGCAATCTACTGCTTATTTGGATCCCTAGGCTGAGCCTCAAAACCTGAGAGGTAGGGGAGGGGGTCAATACAGATGTACCGGTACGCAGAGTAATCCAAAATTAAAAATAGAATTTTTATATAAGATAGATGAGATCTGCTATAAAACACTTTATCGAAAAATAGTTTGAAAACACATGGGCATAGTATAATGATTCTTTTCAACCCCAATGCAACACTACTGAGTTAGGTGGTACACCCTACAATCTTTCACCAATTGCCAAATCCAGGTTGTCGGCAAGATTGGAGTATTTGTGAAGGGATAAGAACACGTAAGATCACACAGCAGGGTGTCTCCATCCCAATCAAGTCCACGTGTTAGGGTTGGGATCAAGATCACAAAGCAGCACTCCTAACCATTAGTCCCAAATAGGTTTGACACAGTACAAGGTACACAAGATCACATAGCATGGTACCAAGTTCCCCGTGTCGGCAATTCACTGTTTCCAGCATAGAGTTATTTAACTCGTACGTTCTTCGGGTAACCACTTAACCCATATAAAGTTAAGCTTTAAACTTGATTCAAGACAAAACATATATCATAACATACCCCGACTTGCAAGCCATCAGTATCACATCCATTCTCTAAACTCTTGTGTCATTTACAACATGCAAATACATAAGACTTTCACAAACATCAAAGACATGCACAATGGTTCTTGACATGTAATAGTTCAAGAAGTTTTATCATTTATGAGTAATACCATATCAATTGCAAAACTCATGCTCTCGATGATTTAACACAAGTATAATATGGGGTATAAAACATTATCACGGGGGATTTAAAGAATTCACCATTCATATACATTGCACCCTTTCAAAATTCAGATCACATATTAATAATTTAACCATTGAAATATATTCAAGCAAACAACCCCATGATATTTCAATGACTCTTTAAAAATCATATCACAATATATTATTGGTATTAAAACAAAACCCCACTTGTAATAACATATATATACTTTTATAAATTTAAAGTCTTGGATAAATTCTTTTCGAAAACATGCCCATGAAATTTAGGACACCCCACGCACTTCTATTTAATAAACTAAAGGATGCATCTTGAAGCCTACAATTCAGGGATTCCAAATCTCCAATTATCTTCTAAAATCCATGGTCAAATATTGAGCTATTAGGATTTTTAATTTGAAACCCTAATGGAGTTTCTTGAGAGATTTTGATGAAAATACCCTTACTTTGGTGTTCTTGCGATCAACTCCCGTGTTAGAGATGATAAAGGGTTGGAGAAGTACCATTTTACCCTTAATGAGTCAGTATAGGGTGCTGGAACTTGCCGGGGGGTGATACTTAGGGAAGATCCCTGCCTGGAGCACCGGAGTACCCAGGGCGTCCCCCTACCTATTGCGGTGCAAGGGCCTGGGCAACACCCCACTTACAACGGTGGGGTACCCCAGGCGTCGCCTCCAGATCGCCTCGAGCTAATGGAATTGCACACCAAACAAGTCCTTAGGATAGTCTAAAAATTCCGAAACTAACCCGAGATGTACTACGACCTTGCCCTATTGTAAATCAATAAGAAAATCGAAAATCAGAGGTTGGGAGGATTGAAAATAAAATCCCTGAAGTTTAGTAGCTAAAAATAATTCTAAGTCCTTTCTCACACATAGAAAATTTCAATTCCCCAACTCTGAATGTTAGCTATTACGACATAACACATGCATGGCTTTTCACGGGGCGTTACATTATCCCTCCCTTGGGATCATTCGTCCCCGAATGATGACATGGAACACAGACAAACACGATTTCAAGAATACTCAGGCATAGGAAAGAAAAACATAGGATAAGAATTATACCTTCCATCTCATCATTCATCAGATCAAACAAGCTTGGGTATCTAGTTTGCATGCCATTTTTGGTTTCCCAAGTTTCCTCTTCAACTTTCTGATTCCTCCACAACACTTTATTCGAGGCTATTTCTTTGCTCCTCAATTTTCTAACTTGGCGATCTAAGATTACTATAGGATCTTCTTCATAAGAAAAGGAGTCTGTTACCTTGATCTGAACAATAGGCAACCTAAAGAATGATCTCCAATACATTTCTTCAACATGGACACATGAAATACCAGATGAACCGAACCCAAACTTCTAGGCAACTCTAACTCATACGCGACTGCTACTATCCTTCTCATGATCTGATATGGTCCTATATAGCAAGGATTCAACTTACCTTTCTTCCCAAATCACATGACTCCCTTTATAGGAGAAACTTTAAGAAATACCCAATCACCAACCTCAAATTCCAACTCCCTTCTCCTAATATCGGCATAGGATTTCTGCCTACTCTAAGCTATCTTAAGTTGTTCTTTAATTAGCTTCATATCTTTCATTGCCTGGTGAACAAGATCAAGCCCAAACATCTGAGTCTCGCCCAGTTTATACCACCCTATAGGCAACCTACATCTTCTCCCATATAGTGCTTCAAAAGGTGCTATCTTAATACTGGCATGGTAGCTATTATTATACGTAAACTCTATTAGTGGCAAGTGATCCACCCAACGACCATTGAAATCAATTACACCGGCTCTCAACATATCCTCAAGGTTCTGAATGGTGCCTCAGCTTTCCCATCCATCTGATGGTGGAATGCGGTACTTAGTTTCACTTGGGTACCTAAAACCCTCTGAAAAGACCTACAAAACTGTGAAGAAAATTGCGTACCTCAGTCAAATATGATGGATAACGGTGCTCCATACAAATGGACTATTTCCTCTATGTAAATCTTGGCACAGTCATCTCCCGAATAGTTGGTCCTAATAGGTAGAAAATGGGCTGACTTAGTAAGCCGATCAATAATTACCCAAATGGAATCATGTTGGTTTCAGGACCTCGGAAGTCCCGTAATGAAGTCCATATTGACTATCTCCCACTTCCACAAAGGTAAAGCTATCCCTTGGGATGTACCACCTGGCCTTAAGTGCTCTACTTTAACTTGCTGACAATTCAAACACTTGGCAACAAAGTTATCCACATCACGTTTCATATTATTCCACCAGTGTATAGCTTTTAAATCATAATACATCTTTGTAGAGCCGGGATGAACAACATACCTCAAAGTGTGAGCTTCGTCAAGGATTCTTTTTCATAGACCATCTACATCTAGCACACATAATCTCCCCTGATATCTTAGAATACCAGCACCACCAATTTCAAATGACATCACCTTCTACTAACCCATATCATTCTTAATTTGCATTAAGATGGGTTTTTCGGTCTGCTTTTCAAACATTTCTACATTAAGGGAAGATTTAGCTATTTCCTGAATAACCACTCCCCCATCTTTGGAATCCAAGAGTCTCACCCCAAGACTTGCAAGTTTGTGAATATTATTCACCATTTCTCTCTTCCCTTCCTCTATATGAGAAAGACTTCCCATAGACAACTTGCTGAGGGCATCGGCCACAATATTTGCCTTACTCGAATGATAGTGAAGGCTTATATCATAATCTTTCAAAAGCTCCATCCAATGAATCTATCTGAGGTTTAATTCTTTCTGCGAGAAAACATACTGTAAACTTTTGTGGTCAGTGAAAATGTCAATATGCACCCCATAAATATAATGCCGCTAGATCCTAAGCACAACCACTAATTCCAAGTCATGGGTAGGGTAATTGCACTCATGCACTTTCAAATGCCTAGATGCATAAGCCAACTCCTTACCATGCTGCATAAGAACATATCCAAGTCCCACTCGGGATGTATCAGAGTATACAACAAAGCCTTCTGTACCTTCCGAAAGAGTCAGCATAGGTGCAATAGTCAATTTGTCTTTCAAATTCTCAAAACCATTCTCACATGAGTCAGACCACACAAATTTCACCTTTTCCTGAGTCAACTTAGTAAGTGAAGTAGCTATGGAGGAAAAACTCTCTATAAATTTCCTGTAATACCTTGCCAAACCCAAGAAGCTCAGAATACCCTGCCAAATGCCAAGAAGCTCCAAATGTTGGTTGGAGTCGTGGGGCTGGGCCATTTTCTCATTTCCTCTAGCTTTTGGGGATAAACCTTTATTCCCTCACTAGACATAATGTTCCCCAAGAAATCAATAACATTTAGCCAAAATTCATACTTAGAAAACTTAGCATACAACATATGCTATTTGAGGGTCTGAAGGATGATTCGGAGATGATTGGCATGGTCCTCCTTACTCTTAGAATAAAAAGAGATGTCATCAATGAATACTATGACTAACAGATCAAGAAACTGACAGAAGACCCTATTCATCAGATCCATAAAAGTCGTAGGGGCGTTAGTCAATTTGAAGGACATGACTAAGAATTCATAATGACAATATCTAGTTTAGAAAGCTGTTTTGGTAATATCTAATTCCCTAACCTTCAACTGATGATATCCCAAATGAAGGTCTATCTTTTAGAAACATTTAGCACCCTAAAGTTGGTAAAAAAGATCATCAATTCTAGGAAGAGGGTATTTATTTTTAATGGTGACCTTATTCAGCTGGCGATAATCTATCCCCATACGCAGGGAACCATCTTTTTTTTGCATGAAAAGTACAGGCGCACCCCATGGAGAAATACTAGGACGGATAAAACCTTTATTTAGAAGATCTTCTAGCTGATCTTTCAACTCTTTCAAATCTACTGGAGCCATTCTATATGGTAGAATAGAGATAGGACGGGTATTTGGCAATAAATCAACGCCAAAATCTATTTCCCTATTAGGGGTATTCCCGGGAGATCATCAGGGAAGACTTCTGGAAACTTATTTACCACAGGGACTGACTGAAGAGGTGGACTCTCAACATTAGAATTTTTCACTTGAATCAGATGAGGTAGACAACCCCTGGAAATAAGCTTATGAGCTCTAAGATAAGATATAAAGTGCCCTCTAGGTGCTAAAGAATGTCCCTCCCATTCTACCACTGGTTCATTCAGAAACGAAAAAGGAACCTTCGGGTCCTATATTTTAGTATGGCATAACATGAATGGAGCCAGTTCATTCCTAAGATGGCATCAAAATCCACCATATTAATTTCTATGAGGTCTGCCACAATATCACAGCTAAAAATAGACACAACATAATTTTTATACACCCTTCTAGCTACAACAAAATCCCCCACCAGAGTGGAAACAGAGAAAGGTTCAGCAATCACATCGAGGTTAAACCCAAAACCAACAGCCACATACGGGGTCACATAAGATAGGGTAGACCCGAGATCAAGTAACACATAAACATCATGAGAAAAGATTTTTAACATACCGGTAACTACATCTGTGAGGCCTCTGCCTCCTGGAGGTTGTTCAATGCTTACAACCGGTTACGACTACTCCCAGTAGATAAAATATCTCCCTTCTGAGGTAGTGGTATGGAAGAATTTGCTTGAGACTTGGCTCCTCCAACATTAACCCTAGTGGAAGGGCAATCTCTCTGTAGGTGGCCCACTTGGTCGCTGGAATAGTAATTTCTCCTCTCAATGTAACACTTTCCAGGATGGTTCCTCCCGCAGACACTACAATGGGGAAAAGATCTGGCAGGCTGCATCATGCTACCTTGTGAATGGGTGTCTTGCATCCTTCCTCCACTATTAGCCTGAGGATTAAAGGATTACTGATCATATGGAGGTCTGGTCTTGGGGGCGCTGGTTGCAGGATGAACATTTCCCCAATTCTCTCTCTTCTACCACCTGTTCCCCCAATTCCCACTTTGCAGCTGACTGTGGTTCTGATCTGCTGTTCTGGCTCTCTTCGCCTGTCTGTCTTTCTCTCTAGATTCGGTGATTTTTTTTGTTATTCTCTTCCACCTACTTCATGTGGACTGACAACCTAGCAAATTCCTTCTCCCTATTTAACATCGCCCCTTGACATTCAAGCGCTAGATGATCTGAAAGGCCGGATACAAATTTCCTCTTTCGAGCTCTCATATTACCTGTCATTTTTGGGGTATAATGAGCCAGTTGGTTAAACTTTAGAGTGTACTCCTGGAAACGTATTTTCCCCTGTTTAAGATTCTTGAATTCTTTTGCTTTGGCTTCCCTTAACTCTAGAGGAAAGAATCGGTCAAGAAAAGCTTCCACAAACTCGTCCCAAACTGTGGGCTCAAAACTCTCACCCTTCGCCTCTTCCTACTCATTATACTATTGGTTCGCTACATCTTTAAGCTGGTATACTGCTAACTCAACCCTTTCTACCCGATCCATATGCATTACTCTAAAAATATTCTCCATTTCATCTATGAACTCCTGGGAGTCCTCTTCTACCTTAGTGCTAGAAAATTTGGGCGGGTTCATTCTCATGAACTTTCCTACCCTAGTAGCCTTAGAAGTAACAGATGTAGACCCAGTATCCTCCGACCTCTAAGTCTGTGCAGCTACCAGCTATGGAAACATGTGAATAGACTGTCTAAATTTTGCATTCAATATGTTCCTCTGAGAAGAATGGGGACGATTAACATGTGTCCTTGGAGCTTAAGGAGAACTGGTCGGGACTGGAGGTACTCCCAGAGTAGGAACAGGTTCTGGAGTGTGCGCTCTATTATGGATCTGCATCCCATGGGTGGGGCGGACTTCATCATCCTGAGTATTCTGGTTGTTGGAACGACGAGGAGGCATGACTATTTTCTGAAATACAATAGATCACTGATTAGGGGACAATTCTAACTCAGACTCTAAAGCACGAACTAAATCACAAAGAGGGGAAATATTTTCCTAAATGCCTAGTAGCCTCCTGCTTATAAGTGTGGCACGCTACACACCCATAAACAAGAATCTACCCGATTCAATTTCACAGACACCCTGGGACCATGAACCGTGCTCTGATACCAAGTTTGTCATAACCCGAACTGAGGCCCTAGCTGTGGCGAGCATC
Organism: Capsicum baccatum var. pendulum; assembly: GCA_030864225.1. Lineage (NCBI taxonomy): Eukaryota > Viridiplantae > Streptophyta > Magnoliopsida > Solanales > Solanaceae > Capsicum > Capsicum baccatum. The sequence continues at coordinate 294,098,904 of CM061552.1, forward strand.
CCGAGCCATGGAGGCATAGACACCCTTCTAACTTGTAATCATTTATACCATTCATACACAATAAGGAAGTGCAAAAAATATAGAAAAAAAATCATGGTCATAAGTCTGATATAAATGTAACAATGCAAAAATGAAGTCCAACAATATCTACCAACATCTGCAAAACTGTCTGCAAAATCTCTAATACATGATCACTAACAAATCTAAAAACTGGACCAAGGCCCCCAGTAGACCAAAACCATATCTAATAATAGTTTGAAATCAACCAGGCCTTCTGAAATAAAGAAGGCTCACCAATTGGACACTACAACTCTGTCTGATGCAATCTACTGCTTATCTGGACCCCTTGACTGAGCCTCAGAACCAGAGAGGTAGGAGAGGGGGGGTCAATACAGATGTACTAGTATGAAGAGTAATCCAAAATCAAAAATAGAGTTTTTATATAACATAGATAAGAGCTACTATAAAACACATTATCGAAAAATAGATTGAAAACACATGGGCATAGTATAATGATAACCCCAATGCAACACTACTGAGTTAGGTGGTACACCTTACAATCTTTCACTAACTGCCAAATCCCGGTTGCCGCCAAGATTGGAGTATTTGTGAGGGGATAAGAACATGCAAGATCACAAAGCAGGGCTCCTAACCATTAGTTCCGAATAGGGTTGACACAATACAAGGTACAAAAGATCAGATAGCATGGTACCAAGTTCCCCGTGTTGGCAATTTATGGTTTCCAGCATAGAGTCATTTGACTCGTGCTTTCTTCGGGTAACCACCTAGCTTGATTCAAGACAAAACATATATCATACTCTGTGGGGTAACGTCATACCCCGACGTGCAAGCCATTAGTATCACGTCTATTCTCCAACCTCCTGTGTCATTTACAATATGCAAATACATAAGACTTTTATACACATCAAACACATGAACAATGGTTCTCGACATGCAATAGTTCAAGAAGTTTTATCATTTATGAGTAATACCATATCAATTGTAAATCTCATGTTCTCGATGGTCTAACACAAGTATAGTATGGGGTATAAAACATTATCATGGGGATTTAAAGAATTCACCATTCACATACGTCGCACCCTTTTGAAATTCAGATCACATATTCATAATTCAACCATTGAAATATATTCATGCAAACAACCCCATGATATTTCAATGTCTCTTTAAAAATTATATCACAAAACATGTTATTGATATTAAAATAAAACCCCACTTGTAATAACATATATATACTTATATAAATTTAAAGTCTTGCATAAATTCTTTTTGAAAACATGCCCATGAAATTTAGGACAACCCCACGTACCTCTATTTAAGAAACTAACGGATTCTTTTTGAAGTTTACGATTCAGGGATTCCAAATCTCCAATTTTCTTCTAAAATCCATGGTCAAATCTTGAGCTATTAGGATTTTTAGTTTGAAACCCTAATGGAGTTTCTTGAGAGATTTTGATGAAATTACCCTTACTTTGGTGTTCTTGGGATCAAATCCCATGTTAGAGATGATAAGGGGTTGGAGAAGTACCATTTTACCCTTAATAAGTCGGAATAGGGTGCTGGAATTTGGCCGGGAATGATACCTCGGGTGGCACCCCTCCTGGAGCACCGGAGTATCTAGGGCATCGCTCTGCCTATAGTGGTGCAAGGGCCTGGGTGATGCCCCGCTTACAATGGCAGGGTACCCTTGGCGGCGCCTCTAGATTGCCTCAAGCTACTGGAATTGCACACCAAACATGCCCTTAGGCTCGTCTAAAAATTCCGAAACTCAGCTGAGATGTACTACGACCTTGCCCCATCGCAAAGCAATAAGAAAATCTAAAATCGGAGGTCGGGAGGATTGAAAATAAAATTCCCAAAGTTTAGTAGCTAAAAGTAATTCTAAGTCCTTTCTCACACTTAGAAAATTTCAAGTCCTCAACTCTCAGTGTTAGCTATTACGAGATAACGCATGCACGACTTATCGCGGGGTGTTACATTATCCCCCCTTGGGATCATTCGTCCCCGAATGATGATGTGGAACACATACAAACATGATTTCAAGAATACTCAGGCATAGGATAGAAAAACATAGGATAATAATTGTACCTTCCATTTCATATTTCATCGAGTCAAACAAGCTTTGGCATGTAGTACGCATGTCATTTTCGAATTCCCAAGTTTCCCCTTCAACTTTCTGATCTCTCCATAAGTCTTTAACTAGGGCTATTTCTTTGCTCCTCAATTTTCTAACTTGACGATATAAGATTGCTACAGGCTCTTCTTCATAAGAAAAGGAGTCCGTTACCTTGATCTCCGCAATAGGCAATACTAAAGAATGATATCCAATATATTTCTTCAAGATGGACACATGAAATACCGGATGAACCGAACCCAAACTTCTAGGCAACTCTAACTCATACGCGACTGCTCCTATCCTTCTCATGATCTGATATAGTCCTATATAGCGAGGACTCAACTTACCTTTATTCTCGAATCTCATGACTCCCTTCATAGGAGAAACTTTGAAAAATACCCAATCACTAATCTCAAATTCCATCTCCCTTCTCCTAACATCGGCATAGGATTTCTGCCTACACTGAGCTGTCATAAGTCGTTCTCTAATAAGCTTCACATCTTCCATTGCCTGGTGAATAAGATTAGGTCCAAATATATGAGTCTCGCCCACTTCATACCACCTTATAGGAAACCTATATCTTCTCTCATACAGTGCTTCAAAAGGAGATATCTTAATACTAGCATGGTAGCTATTATTATACGCAAACTCTATTAGTGGCAAGTGATCCACCCAACTACCTTTGAAATCAATTACACAGGCTCTCAACATATCCTCAAGGGTTTGAATGGTGTGCTTAGATTGCCTATCTGTCTAAGAGTGGAATGCGGTACTTAGGTTCACTTGGGTACATAAACCACTCTGAAAAGACCTCCAAAACTATGAAGAAAATTGCGTACCTCAGTCAAATATGATGGATACCGGTGCTCCATGCAAATGGAATATTTCCTATATGTAAATCTTGGCATAGTCATCTCCCAAATAGTTAGTCTGTAATACCCCAAAAAATCCTCTTCCAGTCTGAGCCTTAGAGCGTATTTGGTAAAGCAAAAAACCCGAGTCTAAATGTTTCAAAAATATCTTCCCAAGTATGAAATACTTTGAATCATGTGTAAATCTATTTGAGTATGAATTAAGATCATAGAGGTCCCCTAACTCAAGGACGAGTTGAAAGCTTTCCTATCGTTCAAGTTTTAGTAACCGTCAAAACTTTGGTCAAATTCAATCGACCATAACTCTTTGTATATATCGAATTAGAGAAGCTACTATATATCAAATGAAATATCTTTGAATTATCTTACCAACAATACCAATTTCGTCAAAAACTGATATCGTAGCAAAGAGTTATGGCTATTTTACTCCAGCATGTTAAGCTGGGAAACTGAGTGATGACATTCGTGATAAGCTGTCACGAGCGTGACGGCCTATCACCAATGTCGTCAGAACTAGGCAAATTTCTAACCCTAGTGATGACATTTTGTGACAAGACGTCACGCCTGTGATGAACTATCACCAATGTCGTCAACCTTAACCAGAAACTCAAAATTTCACCTTTTTACGACAATTCGTAACGGCCTATCACCAACTTGACGTCTTGTCACAGATGTCGTCAACAATATTTTTCTAGTAATTTAAGGACATTTTTGCAAGGATATTTTGGTTATTTCCAACCTTTTGGAGATCTCTATAAATATGAGCATCCATCTCTAAACCCTAATTTCTCTATCTTCTCTCTCAATTCTCTTAAGAAGATATAACCAGGGTTTCATTAAAGAACCCTAATCTTCCAAAAATTCATCCATAATCTTCAAAATTTCTTCAAGAATCAAGTTCCTCATAGTGTGGGCTTCGAGAATTATTTATTACAAATGCGGATAGAGTCTCAAGCATTAGAATTCATCCAATTTTAAAGAATAAGGTATGTAGATATTGATTCTTGGGTCCCTTTCATCCAAGAAGCTCAAGAACCCTTTTCAAAACTCAAAGATTTTTATGTTTATGAGTTGTTAATGATTTGTATGAGTTGAAATTGATGTTACATGTACTGTTGAGTTTTGATTCATGTTTGTTTACAAGATTCATGAGCCTTGACCCTAGTAGGTGGAATCCATGTGATATTTGTGATGAATCTTCCTTATGTTGCTTTCTATGTGATGTGTTCATGTCAAATGGGTATAGAAATGGTTGAATAAGCGAAGTATGTTCCCCCTAGGTTTGATAAAGAGCTTAGGTGAAGTATAAGGGCCATTGTAGCATGTTGAAGATGAAACCCCAAATTGTGAGTTGGTTTATGCATGCCTAGTGTTTGAAAAAATGCCCAAGTGAATGAATTATTCCATGGTAGTAGGAAATCCCCAAATAAGTGTGAAACCGTGCATGTCTAGTGTTTGTTGAAGGAACTTAGTGAATAAGTGGAGATGTGATAGTAGTAAATTCCCCAAGTATGTGCTCTTGATATATGCTAAGTTTTTAATATATGCCAAGTGGTTAGCAAGTAAGTTATGACATGATAGTATGAAGTTTCCCCAAGCCATGTGATATCCAAACACAAGTCAAGACTGATTTAGGTATGAGATAGTTGACGTAAAACCTTGTTGAATAGAGTACTATCTAGTAGCATATTTCCCCTATGTTATTATATTTTTATGTTTTCGAGATGCTTAAAGTGACCCTTTGGCGGCTGTGATGATGAATAAGATGTTTGTGATCGTTAAATGCTTGAGGTGATGTCTTGAATGATTACAATGATGCATGAATGATTGTGATGATATATGAACGATTGTGATGATGAATGAATGATTATGCTTTACTTTTATGCTATCGAGTCCGGGGGGTATTTATACCCAACAGTAGAGCTGTTATCTAGATCTCATGTCAGTTTCTCGATAATTCCATTTGAGCTATGATTCTCAAAACTTAGTGAACTATAGAACTCTGTATCCTCAGACAAGTGCAGAACTTAAGAAAGCTCAGTAATCTCAGTTATCTATGTAATCTCTGTATCACTAGTAATCTAGCCTCAATCCTTAATCAGCTTAGATCTAATAGTATTCAAGTGATTCAATTCTAATATCAGAAGCGATTCGAGTAATCTATTCCAGCTCTGTATTGTCAGTCAGATACCATGATTCGATACCTTTTTCGTCAGATATGGAACTAAGCAATCTCAGCGTAACTCAGTCAGATCTTTTGAGAAACATGATCAGTATCAGATTCAGTTCAGTTTTTTCAGTTAAGATTTTATTTCAGAATCTTTCAGTTAGGAGTAGAAATTAGCACTAAGCGAAGGAAGGGATGATGGCTCCCCGTCAGAGAGGCCGAGTCACTAGAAGCAATCCCTGAACTCCAGAACTACGTAGCCAGTGCAGGATGCAGGAGTCCTCATCAGTAGAGGCTGTCACCGTCAGAGAGGTTTGACTATTATATTCCCTTAGGCCGACTTCCTGCAAGGGTCATCCTATCAGAGAGGCTTGACCAGAGAGGTCTTTACTTATGGCATGGTATTGACACCCTTCCTGCTGGGGTTACAGGTTGGACCCCACCTGTGGTAGGTTAGGGCATGTCGGTTAAGTAACTACTTCCCACAGTTTCAGTTTCAGTATCAATTCTCAAAAATCAAGACTGTGTGGTACAGTTGTCTATCTCAGTGAGAAACTCAGATGTTCCATTGATACATGGAACATCCCGTCAGATAGGCTTGGTCTCATATAAAGATTCTTATTATCATATCTAGAGATCTCCCATCAGAGAGGCTTGATCTCAATCTTAGACCATGTTGAGTATTCTTATTATCATATCTAGAGAACTCCCATCAGATAGGCTTGATCTCCATCTCAGATTCTGTTGAGTATTCTTGTTATCAGATTTGGACATGATCATACTTTTTAACATTGATAATCGCTTCCAAAATAATCTGTTAGAAAAGTTGATCTCTAATTCTGTCAGTCGAAAGTAGTAAGCTCAGAGTTCAGTACTTGATGTAAGTATATCAAGATCCTCAGTTATCAGTATCAGATAAGTTAGTGGTTCAGTATCTTAGTGTCAATAGTGAGTTTAGTCTACAGTAAAGTGGTATCCGAGTTTCAGTATCAAGAGTTGCAATAATTGTGTTCATGTTCTGTGCATTTATGTATGTGTTCTCATGCGGCATCTTCATGACTATTCAGTTTAGATATTGTGCATACATGAGCCCTTGCATTAGCCTACCTCGTCTACATACTCGGTACATTCTTGTACTGATGTATTTGCACTATGGTGTTTTATTTGACACCATAGGTTCAGAGGCACAGGATCCAGAGTATCTTCAGCTGTTCAGTCTCAGTCAGCAGCAGTAGCAGTGAGTCCTCTACTTTCGAGGATGAATCTCCGTTTACTATTATTATTTCAGACTTTGTTTATTTTCAGTTGACGGAGTTAGTTGGGGACCTGTCCCATCAACTCAACAGTTCAGACAGTTTAGAGGCATTTTAGACGGATGTATTAGTATTTAGTTTTATGTATTATGAGTATTCATAGATGTATTGAACCGTATGGCTAGTTTCCGTATTTATTTTAGATATTATGCGGTGTACAGGTACAGATATGAGTAAAGGGTTAGATTGTGGTCCTTCAGGGTCATAAGCACCGTGTGACTTCTCGCGATTGGATCTCAGGGCGTTATATGGTCATAACAGGCAGAAAATGGGCTGACTTATTCAGCTGATCAGCAATCACCAAAATGAAATCATATTGGTTTCAGGGCCTCGGAAGTCCCGTAATGAAGACCATATTGACCATCTCCCATTTCAACAAAGGTAAAGCTATCCCTTGGGATGTACCACCTGGCCTTAAGTGCTCTACTTTAACATGATGACAATACAAACACTTGGCAACAAAGTTAAGCACATCACGTTTCATATTATTCCACTAGTATATAGATTTTAAATCATGATACATTTTCGTAGAGCCTGTATGAACAACATACCTCAAAGTGTGAGCTTCGTTAAGGAATATTTTTCGTAGACCATCTACTTTGACACAAATAATCTCCCCTGATATCTCAAAATACCATCACCACTAATTTCAAATGACATCACCTTCTGCTGACCCATATAATTCTTAATTTGCATCAAGATGGGATCTTTGGTCTGCTTTTCTTTAACTTTTACACAAAGGGAAGATTTAGCTATATCCTGAACAACCACTCCCCCATCTTTGGAATCCAAGAGTCACACCCCAAGATTTGTAAGTCTGTGAATATTCTTCACTATTTCTCTCTTCCCTTCCTCTATATGAGAAAGACTACCCATAGACAACCTATTGAGGGCGTCGGCCACAACATTCGCCTTACCCGGATGATAGTGAAGGCTCATGTCATAATCTTTGAAAAGCTCCATCCAACACCTCTGTCTGAGGTTTAATTCTTTCTGCGAGAAAACATATTGTAAACTTTTGTGGTTAGTGAAAATGTCAATATGCACCCCATAAAGATAATGACGCTAGATCTTAAGCGCAAACACCACAACTGCTAATTTCAAGTCATGGGTAGGGTAATTGCGCTCATGCACTTTCAAATGCCTAGATACATAATCCACCTCCTTACCATGCTGCATAAGAACAAATCCAAGTCTCACTTGGGACATATCAGAGTATACAATAAAACCTTTTGTACCTTTCAAAAGAGTCAGTACAGGTGCAGTAGCCAATTTGTCTTTCAACTTCTCAAAAATATTCTCACATGAGGTAGACCACATAAATTTTACCTATTTCTGAGTCAACTTAGTAAGTGGAGCAGATATGGAGGAAACACTCTCTAAAAATCCCTTGTAATACCTTGCCAAACCCAAAAGGCTCCGAATGTCGGTTGGAGTCATGGGTCTAGGCCATTTTCTCATTGCCTCAACCTTTTGGGGCTCAACCTTTATTCCCTCACTAGACACAATGTGCCCCAAGAAAGCAATAACATTTAGCCAGAATTCACACTTAGAAAACTTAGCATACAATGTATGATATTTGAGCGTCTAAAGGATGCTTCGGAGGTGATTGGCATGGTCCTCCTCATTCTTAGAATAAACCAAGATGTCATCAATGAATACTATGACAAACAGATCCAGAAACTGACCAAAGACCCTATTCATCAGGTCTATAAAAACCGTAGGGGCGTTAGTCAATCCGAAGGACATGACTAAGAATTCATAATGACCATATCTGGTTCAGAAAGCTATTTTGGGAATATCAGACTCCCTAAACTTCAACTGATGATATCCCGAACGAAGGTCTATCTTTGAGAGACATTTAGCACCCTGAAGTTGGTCAAAAATATCATTGATTATAGGAAGAGGGTATTTATTTTTAATGGTGACCTTATTTAGCTGGCGGTAATCTATACACATACATAGGGAACCATCTTTCTTTCTTATGAAAAGTACAGGCGCATCCCATGGAGAAACACTAGGATGGATAAAACCTTTATCTTAAAGATCTACTAACTGCTCTTTCAACTCTTTCAACTCTACAGGTGCCATTCTATATGGAGAAATAGATATGGGATGGGTATTTGGCAATAAATCAATGCTAAAATCTATCTCCCTATCAAGGGGTATTCCCGGTAGATCATCAGGGAAGACTTCTGGAAACTCATTTACCACAGGGACTGACTGAAGAGGTGGACTCTCAACATTAGAATTTTTCACTCGAATCAGATGATATAGACAACCCCTCGAAATAAGCTTACGAGCTCTAAGATAAGATATAAAGTGCCCTCTAAGTGCTAAAGAATGTCCTTCCCATTCTACCACTGGTTCATTCGAAAAGGAAAAAGTAACCTTTCGGGTCCTACAGTTTAGTGTGGTATAACATGAATTGAGCCAGTCCATTCCTAAGATGGCATCAAAATCTACCATATCAAGTTCTATGAGGTCTGCCACAGTATCGCGGCTAAAAATAGACACGACATAATTTTTATACACCCTTCTAGCTACAACAGAATCTCCTACTAAAGTGGAAACAGAGAAAGGTTCAGCAATCATATCGGGCTCAAACCCAAAACTAACAGCCACATACGGGATCACATAAGATAGGGTAGACCTGGGATCAAGTAACACATAAAAATCATGAGAAAAGATTTTTAACATACCGGTATCTATATCTAGTGAGGCCTCTGCCTCCTGGCGGTTGGTCAATACGTATAACCAATTGTGAATGCTCCCAGTAGATGAAGTGGCTCCCTTCTGAGGTAGTGGTACAGAAGAATTCACTTGAGACTTGGCTCTTCCAACATTACCCCCAGTGGAAGGGCAATCTCTCTTTAAGTGGCCCACTTGGCCACAGGAATAGCAATTTCTCCTCTCAAAGTAACACTTTTCAGGATGGTTCCTCCCACAGATACTACAATGGGGAAAAGATTTAGCGAGCTGCATCACACTACCCTGTGAATGGGTTCTTGCATCCTTCCTCCACTATTAGCCTGAGTATTAAAGGATCGCTGATCATATAGAGGTCTGGGCTAAGGGGCGCTGGTTGTAGGCTGAGCATTTCCCCAATTATTTCTCTTCTTCCACTTATTTCCCCAATTCTCACCTTAAGACTGACTGTGGTTCCGATCCACTTTTTTGGCTCTCTTTGCCTGTCTGTCCTTCTCTCTAGATTTGGCAATTTTTTTCTTCTCTTTCACCAGCTGCATGTGGAATGACAGCCTAGCAAAGTCCATCTCCCTATTTAACATAGCCTCTTGACATTCAAGCACTAGATCATCTGAAAAGATGGATGGAAATTTCCTAATCTGGGCTCTCATATTACCTATCATTTCTGGTGCATAACGAGCCAGTTGGTTAAACTTTAGAGTGTACTCCTGGACACTCATTTTCCCCTGTTTAAGATTCATGAATTCTTCTACTTTGGCTTCCCTCAACTCTAGAGGAAAGAATCGGTCAATAAAAGCTTCCACAAACATGCCCCAAACTTTGGGCTCAACACTCTTACCCTTCCCCTCTTTCCACTCATTATACCATTGGTTCACTATATCTTTAAGCTGGTATACTGCTAACTCAACCCCTTCCACCTGATCCACATGCATTACTCTAAAAATCTTCTTCATTTCCTCTATGAACTCCTGAGGGTCCTCTTCTACCTCAGTGCCAGAAAATTTAGGCGGGTTCATTCTCATAAACTGGCCCACCTTAGTAGCCTTAGGAGTAACAGATGCAGACCCAGTATCCTCTGACCTCTGAGTCTATGCAGCTACGAGTTGTGCAAGCATGTGAATGGACTGTCTGAATTCTGTATTCAATAAGTCTCTCTAAAAAGACTGGGGATGATTAACATTTATCCTTGGAGCTCGAGGAGGACTAGTCGGGACTGGAGGTACTCCCGGAGTTGGAACAAGTTCTGGAGTGTGCGCTCTATTATGGGTCTGCATCCCATGGGTGGGGCGAACTTCGTCATCCTGAGTTTCCTGGTTGTTGGAACGACAAGGAGGCATGACTATTTTCTGAAATACAATAGATTACTGATTAGGGGACAATTCTAACTCAGACTCTAAAGCATGCACTAAATCACAAAGAGGGGAAACACTTTCCTAAATACCTAGTAGCCTCCTGCTTATAAATGTGGCGCGCTACACATCCATAAACAAGACTCTTCCCGATGCAATTTTGTAGACACCCTGGGACCATAACCGTTCTCTGATACCAAGTTTTTCACGACCCGAACTGAGGGCTTGGTAGTGGCGAGCATCCCGTGTCATGGAGGCATAGACACCCTTCTAACTTATAATCATATACACCACTCATACACAATAAGGAAGTGTGGAAAATATAAAAAAACAAAATCATGGTGATAAGTTTGATATAAATGTAACAACGTAAAAATGAAGTCCAACACTATCTAACAACATCTGCAAAATCTCTAATACATGATCACTAACAAATCTGAAAACTGGGACAAGACCCCCAGTAGACCAAAGCCATATCTAATAATAATCGTCTGAAATTAATCCGACCTTCTAAAATATAGAAGGCTCACCAATTGGACACTGCAACTCTGTCTGATGCAATGTACTGCTTATCTGGACCCCTAGACTAAGCCTTAGAACTTGAGAGGTAGGGGAGGTAGGTCAATACAGATGTACTGGTACGCAGAGTAATCCAAAATTAAAAATAGAATTTTTATATAACATAGATGAGAGTTGCTATAAAACACTTTATCAAAAAATAGTTTTGAAAACACATGGGCATAGTATAATGATTTTTTTAACCCCAATGCAACACTACTGAGTTAGGTGGTACACCCTACAATCTTTCACCAACTGCCCAATCCCGGTTGCCACTAGGATTGGAGTATTTTTGAGGGGAGAAGAACTCGCAAGATCACACAATAGGGTGTCTCCATCCTAATCAAGTCCACGTGTTAGGGTTGGGCTTAAGATCACAAAGCAGGGATCCTAACCATTAGTCCCGAATAGGGTTGACATAATACAAGGTACACAAGATCACATAGCATGGTTCCAAGTTCCCCGTGTCGGCAATTCACGATTTCCAGAATAGATTCATTTGACTCGTGCTTTCTTCGGGTAACCACCTAACCCACATAAAGTTAAGCGTTAAGCTTGATTCAAGACAAAACATATATCATTCTCTGCGGGGTATCTTCATACCCCGCCTTACAAGCCATCAGTATCACATCCATTCTCCAACCTCCTGTGTCATTTACAACATGCAAATACATAAGACTTTCACACACAAAATACACATGCACAATGGTTCTCGACATGTAATAGTTCAATAAGTTTTATCATTTATGAGTAATACCATATCAATTGCAAAACTCATGTTCTTGATGGTTATGGGGTATAAAATATTATCATGGGGGATTTAAAGAATTCACCATTCATATACGTCACACCCTTTCAAAATTCAGATCACATATTCACAATTTAACCATTGAAATATATTCAAGCAAACAACCCCATGATATTTCAATGTCTCTTTCAAAATCATATCACAAAACATGTTATTGGTATTAAAATAAAATCCCACTTGTAATAGCATATATATACTTGTATAAATTTAAAGTCTTGTATAAATTATTTTTGAAAACATGCCCATGAAATTTAGGACAACCCCACGTACCTCTATTTAAGAAACTAAAGCATGCTTCTTGAAGCCTACGATTTAGGGATTCCAAATCTCCAATTATGTTCTAAAATCCACGATCAAATCTTGAGCTATTAGGCTTTTTAGTTGGAAACCTTAATGGAGTTTCTTGAGAGATTTTGATGAAAATACCCTTACTTTGGTGTTATTGGGATCAAATCCCGTGTTAGAAATGATAAGGGGTTGGAGAAGTACCATTTTACCCTTAATGAGTCAGAATAGGGTGCTAGAACTTAGTCGGGCATGATAACCAGGGCGGTGACCTACCTAGAGCATTGGAGTACCCAAGGTGTTCCCTGCCTATAGCAGTGCAAGGGCCTGGTTAACGCCCCGCTTACAACGGCGGGGTACCCCAAGTAGCACCTCCAGATCGCCTCGAGCTACTGGAATTACACACCAAATAGGCCCTTAGGCTCGTCTAAAAATTCTGAAACTACCCAAGATGTACTACGACCTTGCCCCATCGTAAAACAATTACAAAATCTAAAAATTGGAGGTCGGGAGGATTGAAAATAAAATACCCAAAGTTTAGTAGCTAAAAATAATTCTAAGTCCTTTCTCACATTTATAAAATTTCAAGTCCTCAACTCTCAAAGTTATCTATTACGAGATAATGCATGCACGAATTTTTGTGGGGCGTTACATTATCCCCCCTTTGGGATCATTCGTCCCCGAATGATGTTGCGGAACACAGACAGACACGATTTCAAGAATACTCAAGAATAGGAAAGAAAAACATAGGACAAGAATTGTAACTTTTAATTCATCATTCATCGGATCAAAAAAGCTTTGGTATCTAGTTCGCATGTCATTTTCAAATTCCCAAGTTGCCTCTTCAACTTTCTGATTCCTCCACAACACTTTAATTGAGGCTATTTCTTTGCTCCTCAATTTTCTAATTTGACGATCTAACATTCCTACAGGATGTTCTTCATAAGACAAGGAGTCCATTACCTTGATCTCCGCAATAGGCAACACTTAAGAATGATCATTAATACATTTATTCAACATGGACACATGAAATACCGGATGAACCAACCCCAAACTTCTAGGCAACTCTAACTCATACGCGACTGCTCCTATCCTTCTCATGATCTGATATGGTCCTATATAGCGAGGACTCAACTTACCTTTCTTCCCAAATTGCATGACTCCCTTCATAGGAGAAACTTTGAAAAATACCCAATCACCAATCTCAAATTCTATCTCCCTACTCCTAACACCGGCATAGGATTTCTGCCTACACTAAGCTGTCATAAGTCGTTCTCTAATAAGCTTTACATCTTTCATTGACTAGTGAATAAGATCAGGTCCAAATATATGAGTCTCGCCCACTTCATACCATCTTATAGGAAACCTACATCTTCTCTCATACAGTGCTTCAAAAGGAGACATTTTAATACTAGCATGGTAGCTATTATTATATGCAAACTCTATTAGTGGCAAATGATCCACCCAACTACCTTTGAAATCAATTACACAGGCTCTCAACACTTCCTCATGGGTTTGAATAGTGCGCTCAGCTTGCCTATCCGTTTGAGGGTAGAATGCGGTACATAGGTTCACTTGGGTACCTAAACCCTTCTGAAAAGACCTCCAAAACTGTGAAGAAAATTGCGTACCTTGGTCAAATATGATAGATATTTGTGTTCCATGCAAATAGACTATTTCCTCTATGTAAATCTTGGCGTAGTCATCTCCCGAATAGTTGGTCCTAATAGGCAAAAAAGTCCCGAATAAAGTCCATATTGACCATATCCCACTTTCACAAAGGTAAATCTATCCCTTGGGATGTACCACCTGGCCTCAAGTGCTCTACTTTAACTTGCTGACAATTCAAAAACTTTGCAAAAAAGTTAGCCATATCACGTTTCATATTATCCCACCAGTATATAGCTTTTAAATCATGATACATCTTTGTAGAGCCTGGATGAACAATATACCTCGAAGTCTGAGCTTCATCAAGGATTCTTTTTTGCAGACTATCTACATCTTGCATACATAATCTCCCCTGATATCATAGAATACCATCACCACCAATTTCAAATGACATCACCTTTTGCTGACCCATATCATTCTTAATTTGCAGAAAGAAGGGATCTTCGGTCTGCTTTTCTTTAACATATGCAAAAAGAGAAGATTTATCTATTTCTTAAACAACCACTCCCCCATCTTCCCGTTCTCCATATGAGAAAGACTGCTTATAGATAACCTGCAGAGGGCATCAGCCACAACATTCACCTTACTCGGATGATAGTGAAGGCTCATGTCATAATCTTTCAAAAGCTCCATCCAACGCCTCTGTCTGAGGTTTAATTCTTTCTGCAAGAAAACATACTGCAAACTTTTATGGTCAGTGAAAATGTCAACATGCACCCCATAAAGATAATGACGTCAGATCCTAAGAGCAAACACCACAACCGCTAATTCCAAGTCAAAGGTAAAGTAACTGTGCTCATGCACTTTCAAATGCCTAGATGCATAAGCCACAACCTTACCATGCTGCATAAGAACACATCCAATTCCCATTCGGGATGCATCACAGTATACATCAAAATCTTCTGTACCTTCCAAAAGAGTCAACACAAGTGCAGTAGTCAATTTGTCTTTCAACTTCTCAAAACTATTCTCGCATGAGTCAGACCAGACAAATTTCACCTTTTTCTGAGTCAACTTAGTAAGTGGAGAAACTATGGAGGAAAAACTCTCTACAAATCTCCTGTAATACCCTGCCAAACCCAAGAAGCTCCGAATATCGGTTGGAGTCGTGGGTCTGATCCATTTTCTCACAGCCTCAACCTTTGGGGAAATCAACCTTTATTCACTCACTAGACATAATATGCCCCAAGAAAGCAATAACATTTAGGTAGAATTCACAGTTAGAAAACATAGCATACAACCTATGACCTTTGAGGGTCTGAAGGATGATTCGAAGGTAATTGGCATGGCACTCCTCACTCTTAGAATAAACCAAGATGTCATCAATGAATACTATGACAAACAGATCCAGAAACCGATGGAAGACCCTATTCATCAGATCCATAAAAGCCGCAGGGGCGTTAGTCAATCCGAAGGACATGACTAAGAATTCATAATAACCTTATCTGGTTCAGAAAACTATTTTGGTTATATCTAACTCCCTAGCCTTCAACTGATGATATCCCGTACGAAGGTCTATCTTTGAGAAATATCTAGCAACCTGAAGCTGGTAAAAGAGATCATAGATTCTAGGTAGAGGGTATTTATTTTTAATGGTGACCTTATTTAGCTAGCGGTAATCTATGCACATACGTAGGGAACCATTTTTCTTTTGCATGAAAAGTACAGGTACACCCTATGAAGAAATACTAGGACGGATAAAACCTCTATCTTGAAGATCTGCTAGCTGCTCTTTCAACTCTTTCAACTTTACTGGAGCCATTCTATATGGAGGAATAGAGCTGGGATTGGTATCTGGCAATAAATCAATGCCAAAATCTATATCCCTTTCTAGGGGTATTCCCGGGAGATAATCAGGGAAGACTTTTGGAAACTCATTTACCACAGGGACTGACTGAAGAAGTGGACTCTCAACATTAGAATTTTTCACTTAAATCAGATGATATAGATAACCCCTGGAAATGAGCTTACGAGCTCTAAGATAAGATATAAAGTCTAGGTGCTAAAGAATGTCCCTCCCATTCTACCATTGGTTCATTTGGAAAGGAAAAAGTAACCTTTTAGGTCCTACAATTTAGTGTGGCATAACATAAATGGAGCCAGTCTATCCCTAAGATGGCATTAAAATCCACCATATTCAGTTCTATGAGGTCTGCCACAGTATCGAGGCTAAAAATAGATACAACAAAATTTTTATACACCCTTTTAGCTATAACAGAATCCCCCACCAAAGTGGAAATAGAGAAAGGTTCAAAAACCACATCGGGTTCAAACCCAAAACCAACAGCCACATACGGGGTCACATAAGATTGGGTAGACCCGGGATCAAGTAATACATAAACATCAGGGGAAAAGATTTTTAACATACCAGTAACTATATCTGGTGAGGCCTCTGCCTCCTAGCGGTTGGTCAATGCATACAACCGGTTGCAACCACTCCCAGTAACTGAAGTGGATCCATTCTAAGGTGGTGGTATAGAAGAATTCGCTTGAGACTTGGCTCCTCCAACATTACCCCCCAGTGGCAAGGCAATCTCTCTGTAGGTGACCCATTTGGCCATAGGAATAGCAATTTCTCCTCTCAAAGTAACACTTTTAAATATGGTTCCTCTTGCAGGCACTACAATGGGGGAAAGATCTGGCGGGTTGCGTCACGCTACTCTGTAAATGGGTTTCTTGCATACTTCCTCCACTATTAGCTTGAGGATTAAAGGATCACTAATCACCTGGAGGTTTGGGTTCAGGGGCGATGGTTGCAGGCTGAGCATTTCCCCAATTATTTCTCTTCTACCACATGTTTCCCCAATTCCCACCTTGCAGCTGACTGTGGTTCTGATCCCCTGTTCTTGATTTCTTCACCTGTCTATCCTTCTTTCTAGATTCATCAACTGCTGCATGTGGACTAACATCCAACCAAAGTCCATCTCTCTATTTAACATAGCCCCTTGACATTCAAGCACTAGATTATCTAAACGGATGGACGCAAATTTTCTTATCTGAGCTCTCACATTACCATTCATTTTTGGTGTATAACGATCTAGTTGGTTAAACTTCAGAGTGTACTCCTGGACACTCATTTTCCCTTGTTTAAGATTCATGAATTCTTCTGCTTTGTCTTCCTTCGACTCTAGAGGAAAAAATCGGTCAAAAAAAGCTTCCACAAACTCTCCCCAAACTTTGGGCTCAACAGTCTCACCCTTCGACTCTTCCCACTCATTATACCATTGGTTTGCTACATCGTTAAGATGGTATACTTCTAACTCAACCCCTTTTACCTGATCCACATGCATTACTCCAAAGATCTTATCCATTTATCTATGAACTCATGGAGGTCTTCTTCTACCTTAGTGCCAAAAAATTTAAGTAGGTTCATTCTCATGAACTGGCCTACCCAAGTAGCCTCAGAAGTAATAGATTCTGACCCAGTATCCACCGATCTTTGTGTTTGTGCGGCTACTAGCTGTGCAAGCTTGTGAATGGACTGTCTGAATTTTGCATTTGATATGTCCCTCTGAGAAGACTGGGGATGATTAACATTTGTCCTTGGAGATCGAGGAGGACTGGTCAGGACTGGAGGTACTCCCAGAGTAGGAACAAGTTTTAGAGTATGCGCTCTATTATGGGTCCACATCCTATTATGGGGCGGACTTTATCATCTTGAGTATCCTGGTTGTTGGAACGACAATGAGACATTACTATTTTCTGAAATACAATAGATCACTAATTAGGGGACAATTCTAACTCAGACTCTAAAGCACGAACTAAATCAGTAAAAAGGGAAACACTTTCCTAAATGCCTAGTAGCCTCATGCTTATAAGTGTGGCGTGCTACATGATAACGCTCAAACTACAGCTCTCATAAGAGTGTAAGCGGTCGTTGTCAAATATAGAACCCAACTGGGTTGGGTGTCAAATCCCACAGGGAATACTCAGTCACTAAGTTTTGCAACTATTATTAGACTGTTGGTCGCAAATTCTACAAAAAGGGGGAATTTGAATTATGACGTGAATTAATGTAAACAAAGTAAAAACGGAAAGCTTTGTTTAGTAGATTTTAATCAATGAGAATTATAAGTTAGGGTTATGTCCACCTTATGAGTTCTACGTATCTATTAACTATGAGTATTGCGGGATTCATACATGCATGCACTTATAGAGATTCATATTCTAATGGTAAATCCTAGTGTCTCTCGACCATACAGGATTATTTTACTTTAACTCTCTCGAACTTAAAGTGTATAACTAACGGTACAAATTCTCCAAGAGGTTAATCCAGTTACGGTATTAACTTGTAAACAGGGGTTGGTAGCCCTATTTCCTTGTCACACTCTCTTTTCCAAACATGTAACTTTTCTCTCGAACAAGTTAATGCTATATTGGCGTATTCCTATGTTTGCAACCACAAGAATTTAATTAAGATGAAGAGAGTAATGATATAAGTAGCATACGTATCAAGAATTCACAAACTCATAGCAATAGATAGTATCTCATAAGGCTTCCATAACCCTAACAGAGAAGTTTAGCTACTCATGAGTGCAACGGAGATCACAATACACATCATCATCGTTCCAAAGCTTGAACGATATCACGTTGGTCACAAGAGCTGTGCTTTCTCTGTCAGAAAGTAACGTGAATAGTACTAAATGTCAAATAAAAGAAAAATAGAATTGAATAGAAAATAGGATGAATGAGTGAATGCTGAAAAATTCAGCAAATAAGGGTTTTTATAACACCCTTGTCCTAGTCCTACTGAAATAGGGTTTTTATCCTTGTCCTAGTCCTACTAGGTTACTGCTGCACCCTTAAGTATGTAAAAATACTGTTTTTGCCTGGGACAGATTCTCCATGCATCATATTTAGTCCACAAGCTTCCAAAAGTTGCCTTCCATCTTATGCGAAGTTTCCCTTTGCTACCGAAAGGTCCACAAAATGCTGAAATCTTCATCATTAATACATGAAAACTTGCAAATCACGTTGGTTAGCTCACTTATAGGAAAATGGACTAAAAGTGCAGGAATTATATATTTTGTCCTTAAAACTTAGCTAAAATATGGGTAAATTATAGTGCTTTAGGCGTGTAAATACGCCCAACATCAACACGCCACACTTAAAGCTTTGTTCGTCCTCGAAAAAAATGTTATGTCCATGTAAACATCTACTTAGGGTTTCACAGTAACAACATAAAATATTCATCAAGACAGGCACGACAATTATTAACAAAGAGTAGTTTTCTGATCACTTCTAGAAACAATTCAACCTCTAACATAGACTCGTGATGATGGTTAGTTCGTATCCACAAGTTAAGGCACAAAGAGTCGTACAAAACTACCAAAACTCATCAACCATGTGTGTCTCACATAAGATATTACCCATAATCACTCACGGTTTTGCATTTTTCGAAACATGGGTATAAGATTCTCCTTGCTCTCACTCTCACAAAGAATTCATATGTTGCAACTGCTGACCATACGCTTTACCTTAGTGTAATGCTCTACTAATATCAGAATACTAGGCTTAGGATCAAATAGGTCTTTTACAGGTTGTAATGTAGGCTAAGGGACAGGTAGGACTATTTTGGCCAGAAATAGTGACTATGTTCCTAAGCGCTTTAATACATCACATTATGCCTATTAACACTCTCTTTTAAACAACCCCTCTACTTTCCTTTCATCTACCACCCCTTTTTACCTATTTTGTTATTCAATTATAAACAGAATTAACTTTTTATTTTTCTTTTTCAATTTTTTTTCTTTTTTTTTTGTCTTTTTTTTATAACACACCTCTATAATAGCCACTCTTTTTCATAACAAATTCAAGTATCAATACACTCTAAGGCATCACTCTCACCCAATTTCCTCTTATTTTGTCACATGACTTTACAATTTAAAGCGCTTAGGAATTTGGATCAAATTATGGTCTTGAAAAAAAATGAATTAGGCTACATATGAGGCTGTCAAAGAAGATAGCTTAAAGGCTCAAAGGGGGTTAACTAGGATAATGTACACGGGTAGGTAAAAAGAAGGTAAACAATCACAGGCTGCCAAACAAAAGCCTAAATCATCTCCTAAACTTGCACTCTTTATTTCGCTTTACACACACACCAGGCAAGTTCTAGCATCAGCCACAACACAGAATATACTATTACCTCACACACACACAAGGCACATGGTCAACTTTATTGGGAGCAGTATAGACCCTTGACCCAACAAATGAAGAAATTCAACCACACACTTATCACATAGTGAGTCACACTTAGAGCCTAAACATCTCAATAGTAATGATTTTAGCACAAACTCTTGTCATAATACCATGCCGCCTATCAAAACAATTTTATGCATCAAAATCTAAAAAAAAAATCTACGACTAATTAAAACAAAAAAAAACATAAATAAATGCAGGCAAAGAAATACAGCATATAAATACCAGCACCCCACACTTAGACGGGACACACTGCCCTCAGTGAAAAATAAATACGGAAAACTTGATTAGTCGGACTCCTCCTCTATGTCTGGGGTCATACCCCCTGCGTTGGAATCATCATCAGAGTCGTCATCCTCAGAGTTTCTTCAAATTGTACCCCAATTTATCCCAAAAGTTGGTCGTGGTATTTGTAGCGAGGAGGACCCAGCTTGCTCTTTTCTTCCCCTTTTCTGACCTTTCTGTGAGGTGGACACTTTTTGTTTTCCTTGTCGTCCTTTTTGAGGCCATTCTACCTGAGATCATAATAGAGTCATGTTAGCTTCATCTCGGAAGATTCAATTGACAAACAAGTAATAGTGACACCACCCCACACTTAATTTGTTGGTACAAACTAATTAAGTGAGTGATGTCGATTACTCAGACTTCATCGACATACATATGGTCGATATGTTCCAAAAATATGTTCAGCACAGTCATACTTTCATGTCATCTTAACTATCCTTTCCAACTCTATTTCATTCAATCTTGACTATACTTTCATGTTTGGATTAATGCACCTTTTGAACAAGACTACTACATAGAGATTGTATCAAGTTATGGCATAGAAATAATCACAACATCATATGCTTCTATTCAATCATGATCTTTATCTCGATGAATGAGTCATTTAAACATTCAAGCATTCAATTTTGAAGATTATGTAATTAAATTCACCATGTCGACTCCGCAAAAGTATGACAGTGTATCAAAATCAAATACAAGTCAGAACAAAGTCAAGAACACCCACACGTATTCATTCACTCAACTAGATGTATCATAACAAACCAACCACATTCAAATCACCAACACCACCTCAAAATCTAACAAATCATTATAAGCTTAGTAGTGTAACACTTACGGAATATAAAAGAAGAACTTACTTGGTGATGGACTCGGAATATGATCTTGAAAGGTTAGATGAGCAAAAAGAAAAGTTTTGAGAGATTTGGGAAGGGTAGGCGGCGCCTAATGCTTTGCCTAGTTGGGCATAAGCGGGGCCTATGCTATGGCATTGTAGATTCAGAGACCAAAGGCATTGGCATAGGCGGCGCCTAATGCTTTGCCTAGTTGAGCATAGGCGGCGCCTATGCTATGGAATAGTTGGGCATAGGCGGCGCCTATGCTATGGCATTCTAGATTCAGATACAAAAGGCTTTGGCATAGGCGGCGCCTATGCCATGGCATTCTAGATTCAGAGAGCTTAGGCCATAGCATGGGCCTTGCCTTGTTCGTTGCCTAGATTTACATAGGCCTTGCCTTGTTCGTTGCCTAGATTTACATAGGCCTTGCCTTGTTCGTTGCCTAGATTTGCATAGGCAATGCCTAACCCATAGCCTTTGCTTCTTCATTCCTAACTTACCACCTTTAACATGAACTTCTTCCAAATCAAAATTTGAGACCAATCTCCTCCTTTATGCATCTTGCACCTACACTTACTCAAAAACAACAAAAACGATTAGAACGATGGTTTGCCTCCCATAAAGCGCCTTAGTTTTGGTCGTGGCTCGACTACAAAAACAAACTCCTAACAAAATGATTCAAAATGATGGGTTGCCTCCCATATAGCGCTTGATTTATTGTCGCGGCACGACATAGTAATCTCGATTACTTAGACTTCATCGAGATAGATGGGGCATCATTTTCTGAATGGATTCAGACGACGCTGATGCTTACTTGTATGTATGCAATCTTCTTTGAGATGACTCTTGTGCTTACATATCCCAAGAGGGATACCAATTATGTCATCAATAGTCCAACCCATAGCTCTCTTATACCTCTTCAGAGCAGAGATGAGAGCCTCTACGTGCTGTTCACTTAAATCATCCGCAACACTCACCGGAAGTATATTTCCACTTCCCAAGAACGCATACCTTAGGTGACTGGGGAGTTCTTTCAATTCTAGCACTGGTGGCTCTTCAATGGAAGTCTTCGCTGTTGGTGAAGATCAATTCTTAAGATCAAGGTACAGCTTCTTAGAAGCATGAGAATAGGACCCTATTCCTATTAGAGCACAAATGGTTTCTTCATAATCTTCATCATCCTCATGATCAACATTTAACAGTACAGCAGACAATAGCTCAACAGTAAGATGTTTCTCTACAGATAATTCTTTGTCATCCTCATAATAAACATCATCTACAGAGAACACATTCATATCGCTAGGCTGCTTCATTGCTTTGCATACATCAAAATGGACCAATTCGTCATTCAATTGAAATAAAAGCTCATTAGCTCTCATATCAATGAGCACACTTCCAGTTGCAAGGAAAGGGCATCCCAAGATTATGGGAACTTCAGCATCTACCTCACAATCCAAAATCACAAAGTCTGCAGGAAAAATGAAGGTAGACACCTTCACCAATACATAATGTAAGATACCCACAGGTCATTTTACCAACCTATCTGCCATCACGAGCCGTATATTGGTGGGTGTCGGATCGCCTAACCCCAACTTTCTGTAAATAGATAGTGGCATCAAATTGATGCTAGCTCCCAAATCGCATAATGCCTTAGCGAAATTCATAGTTCCAATAGTGCAAGGAATAGTAAAAGCACCAGGATCTTCCTTCTTCTAAACTAAAGATCTTGTGGCGATTACACTGCAATAATGAACATTATCTGCCAGCTCATAACTTACTGCCCGCTTCTTTGTCAAAAGGTCCTTCATGAATTAAGCGTATCCAGACATCTGTTCCAAAGCCTCCACCAAAGGCACATTAATAGTCAGCTGCTTCAACATAGTCATAAATTTACTGAACCTGGGGTCATTAGCTTTCTTCTTCAGTCTCTGGGGAAAAGGTGGTGGTGGAAGGGGAATTGTTTTCTCCACCACTTCCCTTTTATCTTGCTTTCGATTATCGCTCTTTTCAGGCTAGTGACGTCTAGGTGTAACATCATGAACGCTCTATTCAGCTTCTACAGCATCATCAAAATCGGCTTCACTAACATACTCTGCAATATCATCAACTACCTACTTGCCTTTGGATGGATTTTCCAACACTTTACCACTCCTGGTAGTAATAGCCATACATGATCCATCATTCCTCGGATTTTGCACTGTGTCACTAGGTAGCGTTCCAGCCTTTCTTTGGTTGAATGCCGCTGATAGTTGACTCAATTTTTGCTCCAGCTGTTTTATTGAAGTGGAATGCGAGTCAACCAATTGCTTCATTGAGGACAAATAATTTATTACCTCAGTTACTCCCGTGCTGGTTGCATCCACTCCTTTCAATAGTTTAGCCATCATATCTTGCATTGACATCTTCCTCGAACTAGATGTCGCGGCCTCACAATTTCCAGGAGAAATATACAAGCCACTCCTGTCAGTCTTTTTCTTCTAACTATCTTGATCACGGTACTTATTTCCATATTTATCATAATAGTTCCGACCTTGGTTTCCTTGGGCATTGCCTTGGAAACCCCCCTGATTATTCTAATAGTTAGCTTCTTCCTCAGAATCGGTTTCATCTCTTGCCTTTGACACAACAACTTTGACTTTTTCGGTCTTCCCTGATAATAAGTGCTTGGTAAGAAGATCCATCTGCATTTTCATGTGCGCCATATCTTGATCATGTTCCTCTTCTCTTCGCCTTTGTTCAGCAGTCATGCTAATAGATACAGTAGAGCTTGCTACCTCAGAATCCCTGGTATTCCAAGCTCTACTCTGCTTTGTCATACGATCTAGCATATCACTTGCCTGATTAAAAGTAAGGTCCATGAATGAACCACCTGCAGCATTATCAACCACTGGCTTAGTCACCAAATTCAAAGCCCTGTATAATATCTCCGTCAAGTGGACATTGGTCATATGATGATTTGGGCACCTCATAAGCTTCTTCTTGAACCTCTCCCATGTTTCGTAGAGAGCTTCAATTGGTAGCTGTCTAAAATTGCTGATTTCATCTATTAATTGTGCTCTCTTGGATGGTGGATAAAATCTTTCTAGGAAAGCGTCTTTCAGTTGCCTCCAATTAGTGATAGAGTCGGGAGTTAGCCCGTTCAACCATAGAGTTGCCTCTCCAGATAGAGACAATGGAAATAAGCGCAACCGGATCGCATTCTGTCCAACCCCTGGATTGTCAAAAGCCTTTCGTGTTGAGATAAAATTGATTAGATGCATATTTGGATCATCTCTTGCAAGTCCACCAAATAACCCCTTGAGCTGTAATAACTGAATCATGGTGCTACTGATATTGAACTTGGCTCCGGGAGCCAAAGGTGGAGGAATAATCGCCCCTGTGGCACCAGCTCCATCCACATCGTCATCATCATCATCAAAAGGAACCTGCACAGCTTGGCAGTCGGGTCTTATCCTAGCTTGACGATCTCTCCTATGCATAGGTGCCGCCACCTCATCAGTACGTCTAGGATTCAGTAATTCATCATCACCCAGGTCCTCATCATCAGGATTTGTTGCCCGACCTGGGTTATCAATATTCTGTTGATGCACTTGAGCGACTGCCAGCGCAGCTAATCTAGCCTGCTCCTGTTGAGCAGCCCTTCTTTCAATGTCACGTTGTGCATCCATTCTGCCAATAAGTTGCGGTTCAGGGTTTATGGGTAATAATGGCTGACCAGAACTTCGAGTATTTGGCATGCACTGAAAAAAACCTGAATAAAACAAAAACAACAACTAAAAGTAAAATCTGAGAATATTTGACCAAAGGGTCTAGTAACTATCACAAACTTAGTTGACAACTGTATTCCCCGGCAACGGCGCCAAAATTTGATAACACTCAAACTACAGCTCTCGTAAGAGTGTAAGCGGTCGTTGTCAAATATAGAACCCAACTGGGTTGTGTGTCAAATCCCACAGGGAATACTCGATCACTAAGTATTGCAACTATTATTAGACTGTTGGTCGCAAATTCTACAAAAAAGGGGAATTTGAATTATGACGTGAATTAATGTAAACAAAGTAAAAACGGAAAGCTTTGTTTAGTAGATTTTAATCAATGAGAATTATAAGTTAGGGTTATGTCCACCTTATGAGTTCTACGTATCTATTAACTATGAGTATTGCGGAATTCAGACATGCATACACTTATAGAGATTTGTATTCTAATGGTAAATCCTAGTGTCTCTCGACCATCCAGGATTATTTCACTTTAACTCTCTCGAGCTTAAAGTGTATAACTAACGGTACAAATTCTCCAAGAGGTTAATCCAGTTATGTCATTAACTTGTAAACAGGGGTTGGTAGCCCTATTTCCTTGTCACACTCTCTTTTCCAAACATGTAACTTTTCTCTCGAACAAGTTAATGCTATATTGGCGTATTCCTATGTTTGCAACCACAAGAATTTAATTAAGATAAAGAGAGTAATGATATAAGTAGCATACGTATCAAGAATTCACAAACTCATAGCAATAGATAGTATCTCATAAGGCTTCCATAACCCTAACAGAGAAGTTTAGCTACTCATGAGTGCAACGGAGATCACAACAAACATCATCATCGTTCCAAAGCTTGAACGATCTCACGTTAGTCACAAGATCCGTGCTTTCTCTGTCAGAAAGTAACGTGAATAGTACTAAATGTCAAATAAAAGAAAAATAGAATTGAATAGAAAATAGGATGAATGAGTGAATGCTGAAAAATTCAGCAAATAAGGGTTTTTATAACACCCTTGTCCTAGTCCTACTGAAATAGGGTTTTTATCCTTGTCCTAGTCCTATTAGGTTACTGCTGCACCCTTAAGTATGTAAAAATACTGTTTTTGCCCGGGACAGATCTCCATGCATCATATTTAGTCCACAAGCTTCCAAAAGATGCCTTCCATCTTATGCGAAGTTTTCCTTTGCTACCGAAAGGTCCACAAAATGCTGAAATCTTCATCATTAATACATGAAAACTTGCTAATCACGTTGGTTAGCTCACTTATAAGAAAATGGACTAAAAGTGCAGGAATTATATATTTTGTCCTTAAAACTTAGCTAAAATATGGGTAAATTATAGTGCTTTAGGCGTGTAAATACGCCCAACATCACTACACACCCATAAACAAGACTCTACCCTATGTGATTTCATAGACACCCTTGGACCATGAATCGTACTCTAATACCAAGATTTTCATGACCCAAATTAAGGCCCTGGCCGTGGTGTGCATCCCGAGCCATGGAGGCCCAGACACCCTTCTAAATTATAATCATATACACCATTCATACACAATAAGGAAGTGTGGAAAATATAGAAAAACAAAATCATAGTCATAAGTCTGATATAAATGTAACAACGTAAAAATAAAGTCTAACACTATCTAACAACATCAGCAAAACCATATGCGAAATCTCTAATACATGATCACTAACAAATCTGAAAAAATGGGTCAAGGCCCCCAGTAGACCAAAACCATATCTAATAATAATCTTCTGAAATTAACTAGGACTTCTGAAATATAGAAATCTCATCAATTGGACACCGCAACTTTGATGCAATCTACTGCTTATCTGGACCCCTAGACTAAGCTTCAAAACCTGAGAGGCAGGGGAGGGGGGTTAATATAGATGTACTGGTACACAGAGTAATCCAAAATTAAAAATATAATTTTTATATAACATAGATGAGAGCTTCTATAAAACACTTTATTGAAAAATAGTTTGAAAACACATGGGCATAGTATGATTTTTTTAACCCCAATGCAACACTATTGAGTTAGGTAGTACACCCTACAATCTTTCACCAACTGCCAAATCCCGGTTGCCATCAGGATTAGAGTATTTGTGAGGGGAGAAGAACATGTAAGATTACACAACTGGGTATCTCCATCCCAATCAAGTCCACGTGTCAGGGTTGGGCTCAAGATCACAAAACAGGGCTCCTAACCATTAGTCCCGAATAGGGTTGACACAATACAAGGTACACAAGATCACATAGCATGGTACCAAGTTCCCCATGTTGGCAATTCACGATTTCCATCATAGAGTCATTTGACTCGTGCTTTCTTCGGGTAACCACCTAACCCACATAAAGTTAAGCTTTAAGCTTTATTCAAGACAAAACATATATCATACTCTGTGGGGTATCGTCATACCCCGACTTGTAATCCATCAGTATCACATTCATTCTCCAACGTCTTGTGTCATTTACAATATGCAGATACATAAGACTTTCACAAAAATCAAACACATGCACAATGGTTCTTGACATGTAATAGTTCAAGAAGTTTTATCATTTATGAGTAATACCATATTAATTGCAAAAATCATGTTCTTGATGGTTTAACACAAGTATAATATGGGGTATAAAACATTATCATGGAGGATTTAAAGAATTCACCATTCATATACGTCACGCCCTTTTGAAATTCAGATCACATATTCACAATTCAACCATTGAAATTTATTCAAGCAAACAACCCCATGATATTTCAATATCTCTTTCAAAATCATATCACAAAACATGTTATTGGTATTAAAACAAAACCCCACTTGTAATAACATATATATACTTGTATAAATTTAAAGTCTTGCACAAATTTTTTTCAAAAATATACCCATGAAATTTAGGACAACCCTACGTACCTATATTTAAGAAACTAATGGATGCTTCTTGAAGCCTAAGATGCGGGGATTCCAAATCTCCAATTATCTTCTAAAATTCACAGTCAAATCTTGAGCTATTAAGATTTTTAGTTTGAAACCCTATGGAGTTTCTTGAGAGATTTTGATGAAAATACCCTTACTTTGGTGTTCTTGGGATCAAATCCTGTGTTAGATATGATAAGGGGTTGGAGAAGTACCATTTTACCCTTAATGAGTCGGAATAGGGTGCTGGAACTTGGCTGGGCGCGATACCTAGGGCGGCGCCCTACTTGGAGCACCGAAGTACCCAGGGCGTCGCCCTACCTATAGCGGTGCAAGGGCCTAGGCGATGCCCCGCTTACAACGGCGGAGTACCCCAGGTGGCGCCTCCAAATCGCCTCGAGCTACTGGAATTGCTCACCAAACATGCCCTAAGGCTCATCTAAAAATTCCAAAACTCACCCGAGATGTACTACGACCTTTCCCCATCGCCACGCAA
This sequence comes from Capsicum baccatum var. pendulum, assembly GCA_030864225.1. NCBI lineage: Eukaryota > Viridiplantae > Streptophyta > Magnoliopsida > Solanales > Solanaceae > Capsicum > Capsicum baccatum. The sequence continues at coordinate 294,127,248 of CM061552.1, forward strand.
TAAGAAAATCAAAAATTGAAGGTCGGGAGGATTGATAATAAAATCCCCAAAGTTTAGAGATAAAAATAATTCTAAGTCCTTTCTCACACCTAGAAAATTTCAAGTCCCTCAACTGTCAATGTTAGCTATTATGAGATAACGCATGCACGAATTTTCATGGGGCGTTAAATTTTAGATCGAAATGAAATTAGTGACATTGTTATGGTGGGTTTCACAGGAATAGTAGCCAAACAGTGATCGTTGGAGTTCTTAGTAGCGATTTTGGTGGATTTTCAGCAAGAAACTCACCAAAAATAGTCCTACGGGCACTTATCTCCCTCTCTCTCAATTTTAGCTTTCTTTCCCTTGATTACCTTTCTCCTATTTTCGATTCCTAGTTCGAACCTCTATTTTCATTCCCAATTTTCCCTTTTTCCCTATATCTATGTTTTTTGTTATGAGTTGTGTGAATCTGTGATATATTGTGGGGTGAGTAAGTCTATGGAAGTGTCTGTGAGGATTAGTCGAGAGTATACTTTGTGTATGAAAATCTATGTGTGTATATATATTCTGTGTGTGTCTTCTACTATCTGTCAATTATAAGAGTGGTCCGTGTATGTATTTGTTGGTGTGTATGTATAACTGTTTAATTGTGTATTTTTGTGAGTGAGAGAACATGAGGGGTAGGGTAGGACACATGGTAGGTAGGTATGTGGGTGTAGGGGGTATAGGTTGTATTTTTGTTAGGGTGAGGTGTCCCAAGTTGTTAAGAATTTGTTGAATTTTTTATTGTATGGAACTTATCACATGGGTGAAGGCACGTGGTAAGATGGAGTAAAAAATGGTAAAAAATAATTTTGGGGAGTAACAAAATTATGTGTCTACAACCACAAATGAATTGTTGTTTTTGAAAGTGCAGAACATGCTTTAGATGAGCATCAACAGTCTCAGAGGTGTTAATATTAGTATGGGAAGGAACATTATCCTTAGTCTCAGTAGGGGAGGAACATTATCCTCAGTAACTTCAGAATCATAGGATGGAACAAGTTTAAGAACTTGTTTCTTTGATTTGGTTTTAGAAGTAGTCTTAGATTTAAGAGAAGATTGGATGCTTTGTTGGAGAAGGTTTCTTAGAGGAGGTAAGTGATGTAGCAGGTCTAGGAGGTTTATAAGCAGAGGACTTTGGAATAAACCGGTTATATGTCTTCCAATGACAAATTGTTCGAATAAGAAAATCAAAATCAGAGGAAGGAGTTAAAGGACTAGACGAAGAAGGTTTCTTCCTTTTTCTACCTTTGAGAGCAGCCTATAGACTGGTTTCTTCTTGCCTATGATGATTTCTTGTGTGAGGTGTTCAAACATGAGTAAGGGAATGAGAAGGCACCGGAATGGATACATCCTAAGAGATTGAGATATGATACCCATATGATTCTACTAAACAAGAATGAACTTGGTTTGGAATAGTTTGAGGAACAAATTTTGGAATAGTAGAAAAAGAAAGTGCAGTCTTAGTGGGAAATATTTGAAGTGAAGCAATTTCTTGGAATGAATCTGATGAATAGGACTGGTTGCAAAAGGGATCTTGGTCAAAAGAGTCAAGCATGAATTTGAACTTATTCCATGCCTTAAAACCAGACATCTTAATTAGAATAGGCACAAAGATTTGTGGAATTTTGGCTATATTAGGATGAAATATAAGTTCAAGGGAGGGTGAAGTGGTAGTTGGTGAGGATATAGTGGAGCCATCTATAGTAGGAGAGGAAGGAGTTAGAGAAGCCATTGTTAAAAACTTTTAGATATGGAACAGGAAAGGTCGGTTGAAGAGAGAGATGACGATTAAGAATGATAAGTGTAAATGATTCACCTCAAACTTGAGTAAAACTAAAAAACTGTAAAATCATAAAACATGTATAATGAAGCATATGAATAATCTTAGTGAGACATAACACTTAGTCTATAAAATCTTTACTTTATTCTTTCTTATGGGAGATTCTTCTAACTAACATAAACCATGTGAGCGACCATGGAGTCCAATGACTTACTCACATTTGGGAAAGTTGTTCTACCCTTGCCATCAAAATAGAACCTTAACTTAAGTGATCACTATACTTCATTCATATTGGGAAAAATCTTAACCTACGGTGGCTTGTAGTTTCCAAGAATTTAGGATACACTCATTCGTATTTCCTTCTTGGCGCTAAATGCTACTCTCAGAATACATATATGCTCATACTTAAGAAATCTACCTTATAATAGAATAAGGGTTTATAGAATGAAAACCACTTATGCTTCTATTTACTTTAAATCATAATCAAGATGAACACTTGTGGATTTTATGTCTTATCTTTGGATCTAAAGATCAAGATTTCTTGAATCATGCTATCTTGCATAAGGATGGAGTTTTAAATGTTCAGACATTCTTATAAACTTATGCTTGTACTTAGGACTTGGAATTCATGCTTTACTTTATAGAAATTAATAGAAAAATATTATGTTCAATATTCACTTTGAAATCATTCAACAATATTCCCGTCAAGATATGAAATTTAGATCACAATATAAGTTTTACAAGTCGAAACATGATTATGTGTAAACCTTGATATACTTAAGGCTTTCTATCATATGGTAATGTCATACTTCAAGAATATGGTTATTTGAATATGAACCCTAATTCAAAACAAGTAAAGTCACTCTTAAAATTATGCTTTTTGGGCATAAGGATGAAAGAACAACCTTGTTCATAAACCCTACATACTTAGAATTTCTTGACTGGCAAAGAAGACTTGAAATTTTAGACTTAAGAGATGGCTTAGTGAGAAAACCCTAATCTTGTTGTTCTTGGGTATGAAAGGAGAAAAGTGTTATTAACTCACTGAAAGTAGAGGAAAATAACACTACTTTTTAGGTTTAAGTCATGGGTTGGGAGTTATAAGAGGGGAAAAGACCAAAAGGCCCCTTAACTGAACATTACAGAAATTTACCCCTTAACTGAACATTATAGAAATTTACCGCCAGTCTTGATGAGTCAACCATACGACTCGCATGGTGAAGATATGAGTTATCCCCATGATTCTTAATCTTGACAGGACCAAAGATAGTATACACTGGTCAACATACGAGTCTAACCTACGACTAGTAACCCCTCAATACGACTTGTATCCCCCCACTCGTAACTTGGCTAGAAACTTAGAGAACTTAGGTTATTACCCTTATGACTCAAATTCAGATAACTCGTACCATGTCTTAAAGACTTCTAGGATCATCTCGTATCTATGATAGAATTTAACTATTCTACCCTGCTATCAGTACGACTCCAACATACAACTAATAACGCTCAATCTACAGCTCACGTAGGAGTGTAAAGTGGTCGTTAGAAAATATAGAACCCAACCTGGGTTGGGTGTCGATCCCACAGGGAATAGCTTGGCCAACAAGTAAGCAACGGTTACTAGACTTTTAGTGCAAGTCTCGTAAAAAGGGGGGATTGTAATGTGTAACCAAAACAATAAAGTAAAAGCTGAAAATAAAAAGAAAGAATGTTACGTGAGTTGTAAATAATGAGAATTGAAGCGTTGGGGTTATGTCCACCTCCTGAGTTATACGTCTCTATTGGCTATGAGTGTGTAGAATTGTGACATGCATGTGCTTATAGAGAATTGTATTCGATGGTAAATCCAGGCGTCTTTCGACCTATTCGAGGACCATAGGCTTGCCCTTAGTGTAATACTCCACTAAATGTCAGAATGTTAAGATTAGGATCAAGTAGGTATTTTGATGGTTGTAATGTAGGCTAAGGGATGGGTAGGATAAGCTATTTTGGCCAGAAATAGTGACTAAGTTCCTAAGCACTTTAATACATCACATTGTATCCTTTACACTTTTTTCTTTCAACCCTCTCTTTATTTTATTCATCCACCCTTTTTCTCCTCTTTTGTTTTTCAATTTTTAAGCATAACTCACTTTTCACCTTTCTTTCCACAACATACCTCTTATGATAGCACTTTCTTTTTCATAACACATTCAAGCACCATTACAATTTAAAGCATCATACTCACCCAATATCCTCTTATGTGGTCACATGACTTTTTTTTTCTTTAAAGCACTTAGGAATTTTGGATCAAATTACAGTCTTGAAAAAAATAGATTAGGCTTACATACAAGGTTGTCAAAGAAATAGGCTAAAGTCTCAAAAAGGTTTAACTAGGATGTTGTACATGGGTAGGTAAAACGAAGGTAAACAAGTATAGGTTGCCAAAGAAATGCCTAAATTATCTCCTAAACTTACAATCCTTATTTTCGCTTTGCATACATACCAGGCAAGTTCTAGCATCAGCCATAAACATAGAATATACTATTAATCTCACAAACACAAGGCACATGGTCGACTTTATTGGAAGTAATATAGACTCTTGACCCAACAAGTGAAGGAATTGAACCACAAAATATCACATAATGAGTCACAACTAGAGCCTAAACGTCTCAATAGTCATGATGTTGGCACAAACTCTTGTTATAATCTCATGCTGCCTATTAGAATAATTTCGTGCGAAGCTAAGAAAAAAAATTTACATAAAAAAAATTTACTACTAAAAAAACTTAACTTAACTAAAAAACGAAACACACAAAAAAAGTAAACAAACATAGATGCAAATAGAGAAGTATAGCATGCGATACCGCCACCCCACACTTAAACGGGACACTGCCCTCAGTGAAAAGTAAATGTCGGGGGTCATACCCCCTTCGTCGGAATCATCATAAGAGTCGTCGTCAGAGTTCTCCTCCTCATCGGAGTCTGGCAAGCGTCGATCGTCATCGGTCGGCACGTCATCGTCTAGAGGTTCCTCAAAGTATACACCCACTCCACACATCTCCCGGGCATGCATGTTCATTGGATAATCATGGTCCAGCTGGTGGAGCTCTTCAGCAGTTGGAATACGACCTCCACTCATCATTGTGAAGCGTGTCATGCCATAAAGATGACGGAAGAAACTCTCATCACGAGCATGTCTCTCCGCAGTAGTAAGGTTGACACCATGAGTTTTTTCAGCATCTTTGACCTTGGTGAGGTCAACCTTCTTCAAGTTATGTGGGAGTTTGTGATCAGCTGGTTCCTCTTCGATATCCTCCTTCCGCAAGAGTGCTGTCAACAGATTACCAAAAGTGAAGTGGGACCTTTTGTGGAGTCTGGCTTTCCGCATTGTAGAGCAAATGATTGCCCCAAAGTTGATAGGGACATTCGTCATCAAAGCATAGACCAAACACACTCTATATCTTGATATCTTGGTGTATTGAGTCCCAGGAATAAGACATGAGTTGACAATACGCATCCAGATTCTTGCTTCCCTATTCAGTGGTGCATAGGGGAAAGTGTTGTGTCGTCCGGTGTCTTTATGTCTGCCCCACCTTGCCATCGATCTACTTCCACAAAGTGTGTGTCGTATTTCTCTATAAGGAGGCCTGCTGTACAACTCTTTGAATGGTGCTGGGTCGACCGAAGGTAAGCCAAGAAAGGAATTGATCAAATCCGCGTTGAGCTGTAAAACTTGGCCCCGAATCTTGACTTCATTGCCCGTGGTTTTTGGCGACCAGTTGGCATAAAATTCCCTTGTCACATCAATATTACACTCTCCCATGTCGTGGAAGATGAAATACAGCTTCAATGCCATTATTTGCGCCAACATACGCGTCTCTTTCTTCGCTAAGGTGTCCTTGTTGATCAAGTCGACGTGAATATATTTTCTCTCTTTGTTGTTCCTGTACCATTCTTTGGCTTCCTCCTCAAGAACCCATTTTATTCCAAACATTCGGCGTGGTAGTTGCTTTGAGGATGATTCTCCTTGGTCCTTGCGACCTCTCTTCTTGCCCTTTTGGGAAGTGGTAGCCTTCTCCTTGCCTTGCCTCGCTTTAGGTGCCATTGTACCTGAGACTAGAAATAGTGTTAATGGCAGCACAATATCAATTGATACACTCTATCAACAAGCAGTAGGGGTACCACCCCACACTTAGTTTTGTTAACACAAATCAGTGAAGCGAAAGTGGTCGATTACTTAGATTTCATTGATATACGTTTTAGGATTATATTCCGACAAGAAAATCAGCATTGCATCGGTTACTTGCAGCCATTGTACTACTTTCATGTTAGATAAAACAACACTACTACATAGGGGTTGTATCATGGTACAGACATTTTCAACAATTGCAACCTCCTAAGTCAGTAGGCAATTATAAGGCTTATCCCGATGAACGGGATAGTCTAACATGTAAGCATTCAAGTAACAAGATCATAACATGATAGTCGATGTTCATAACCCTAGAAATTCCGCAAATAGTATAACAACACTATTAAGACCAAATTCGAGTCGGAAACAAGTCAAGATGATTCTAACGTATATATTCACTCACATGATTTTGCATTAACAATCCAATCACATGAACATCACCAACAATATTATACGATGTAGCACTTCATAATATACATAGCAACGTAGTACTTACGAGAAATAAATAAAGAATAAGAGAGTACTTACTTTCTTGAAGCTTTTGGAGATGGTTTTGTGAAATTGGAAGAGCAAAGAAGAAAATTTTGAGAGGTTTTGGATGAATATGCGGCGCCTTTAGGTTACTTTGCAATGTGATTTGTGTTTCAAGACCAAGTCCCCTTTATATAGGAGGAGAATGGGTCAGGTTTTGACCTATTTCCAAATGGTTTTGGAGACAAAAATACCACATATGCGGCGCATAATTCTCGGCATAGTCATGACATATGCGGCGCATAGTCTATGGCATTTTGAGACATATGCGCCGCATAGTCTATGGCATATGAGATCCTGAGACCTAATGCCATAGCATAGGCGGCGCATAGTCAAAAGCACACTTAAGAATTGGTGGCGCATAGTGTATAGCACACTGGATTCCGAGACCTTAGGCTATAGGATAGGTTTTTGCGTTGTTCGTGGCCTAGTTTTACCTAGGCCTAGCCTTCCTCAATGCCTATTTAAGCATGAGTAATTCTCAATCCATAGCCTTATGCATCCTCATAACTAACTTACCACCTTTCCCATCCAATACGTCGAAATCGTCATTTGAGACCAATCTCCTCATTGAATACTTCTCGCACCTATATTAGCTCAAAACCAATGAAAACGATTAGTATGATGGGTTGCCTCCCACCAAGAGCCTTAGTTTTGGTCGTGGCACGACTCTTATTTTTGGATTTTTATTTATCAAAAGCAAAACAAGTACTAGAATGAAAGAAAGACAAAATGAAAAACGAAAAAACGATGAAACGATAAAACGATGGGTTGCCTCCCATCTAGCGCCTTATTTATTGTCGTGGCTCGACATAGTTACCTCGAGTACTTAGACTTCGTCGAGATAAGTGATGGCCATATAATTCATCGAGTCGAGAGGACCGATATAAGGTTTAACACGTTGGCCATTCACTTTGAAGACAACACCATTATTGTCTTCCAATTCAACTACTCCAGACGAGTAGACTTGGATAACTTTGTATGGACCAGACCACTTAGATTTTAACTTACCTGGGAAGAGCTTCAATCTGGAGTTGAAGAGAAGTACCATATCACCCCTTTGGAAGTTTCGTCGAACAATCCTCTGATCATGATACTTTTTCATCCTCTCCTTGTATAGGTCTGTCCTTTCATATGCATGGAGACGGAATTCATCTAATTCGTTCAGCTGCTCCAACCTCAGATTCATAGCATCATCCCAATTCAAATTCAATTTCTTCAATGCCCATAATGCCTTATGCTCAAGCTCGATGGGTAAGTGACAAGCCTTCCCATAAACTAGTTGATAAGGAGACATGCCAATGGGTGTTTTGAATGCAGTCCTGTACGCCCATAGTGCATCATCAAGCTTCCTAGACCAATCCTTCCTATTAGCATTGACCGTCTTCGCAAGGATTTGCTTGTTCTCCCGATTGGAAACTTCTACTTGTCTACTAGTTTGGGGATGATAAGGCGTAGCTACCTTATGTTGATTGACACCATACTTGGCCAAAACTAATTTGAATAGCTTGTTGCAAAAGTGAGATCCTCCATCACTTATGATAGTACGTGGTACTCCAAAGCGAGAGAAGATATTCTTCTTTAAGAACGCTACAACACACTTCCCTTCATTGTCGGCCAAAGCTACAGCTTCTACCCATTTTGAAACATAATCTACAGCAACCAAGATGTACTTCATTCCAAACGAATTCACGAATGGACCCATGAAATCAATACCCCATACATCAAAGAGTTCTACCTCAAGAATTTTGGACATGGGCATTTCATGGTGTTTTGAAATAGCACCTTGACGTTGGCATTGGTCGCACCTTCTAACATAGTCGTAGGCATCTCTAAATATTGAAGGCCAATAATAACCACTTTGCAAAAATTTTCTTGCCGTCCGATTGCTTGCGTGATGTCCTCCAACTTGGGAAGTGTGGCATGCTTCCAATATAGTAGGCACTTCTTTATGAGATATACATCATCGAATGATACCATTCGCGCATCATCAAAACAAATAAGGTTCATCCCAATAGTAGTGCTTGACGTCATGCATAAACTTCCTCCTTTGGTGGTAAGATAAATTGGCAGGTATCACATTACTCGCCACGAAATTTGCAAAGCCGGCATACCATGGTAGTTCCTCCATTGTTGTCGCTAATATCTCTTCGTCCGGGAATGCATCATCAATTTGATTTTCAGGTTGCGCCACATGTTCATTCTCAAGTCGAGATAAGTGATCGGCCACTTGGTTCTCGCAACCTCGTCTATCTTTGACCTCAAAATCGAACTCTTGTAGAAGCAACACCCATGGAATTAACCTTGGTTTTGCATCCTTCTTTGTCATGAGATACCTAAGAGCTGCATGGTCTGTATGAATGATCACCTTAGTACCCAATAGATAGGCACGAAACTTCTCAAACGCATACACCACCGCTAGGAGCTCTTGTTCAGTAACAGTGTAGTTCCTTTGGGCTTCATTTAGAACCTTACTCGCATAGTAGATAGGATGAAATAGTTTTTCCTTTCTCTGACCGAGAACAGCACCAACGGCTACACCACTAGCATCACACATGACTTCGAACGGGAGAGACCAATCTGGTGCTACCATTATAGGGGCTTCAATGAGTTTTCCTTTAAGGCATTCGAATGCCTTTAGGCAATCTTCATTGAAGTCGAACTTCACATCTTTCTCCAAGAGTTTGCACAATGGACTAGCAATTTTGGAGAAGTCTTTGATGAACCGACGATAGAAACCTGCATGGCCGAGAAAACTACGAACTCCCTTCACCGAAATTGGAGGTGGTAGCTTCTTAATAACCTCTATTTTTGCTTGATCAACCTCTATTCCTCTTGCGGAGATCTTGTGCCCAAGAACGATTCCTTCTTTTACCATGAAGTGGCACTTTTTCCAATTCAGCACAAGGTTGAATTCTACACATCTTTGCAATGCCATGCTCAAGTTTTCCAAGCACGACTCAAAAGATTCACCAACAACTAAAAAATCGTCCATGAATACCTCCAAAGTGTCCTCAACCATATCAGAGAAAATAGACATCATACAACGTTGAAAGGTGGCTGGTGCGTTACATAACCCGAATGGCATACGTTTGAAAGCAAACGTACCATATGGGCATGTAAATGTTGTCTTCTCTTATTCTTCGGGAGCAATACAAATCTGATTGTAGCCTGAATAACCATCCAAGAAGCAAAACCATCCTTTCCCCACTAATCGATCTATCATTTGGTCCATGAAGGGCATTGGGAAGTGATCTTTGAGTGTCCAAGAATTCAGCTTTCGGTAGTCCATGCATACTCTCCATCAAGTGACGGGTCTGAGTGGAATAAGCTCATTCTTTGCATTTGCGACCGGCGTCATGCCTCCTTTCTTGAGAACACATTGTACCGGGCTTACCCATGTACTATCAGAGATAGGATACACAACCCCAGCGTCTAACCACTTGATAATTTCTTTCTTCACCACTTCTTGCATAGGTGGGTTTAGACGTCTTTGATGTTCAATGGTGGGCGTGCAATTTTCTTGAAGCTGAATTTTATGTGTGCAAATCCCAGGTGGAATACCAATAATATCCGCAATGGTCCATCCAATGGCTCTAATATACTTACGTAGAATAGCAATAAGAGCTGTAACTTGTTGCTCACCCAAATCGGCTGCCACAATGACTGGAAGAGTATTTCCGCTTCCTAAGAAGGCGTACTTCAAATGACTTGGCAGCTCCTTCAATTCTAACGTGGGTGGCTCTTCAATAGATGGCTTAGCTGGTGGTGTGGGTCGATTTTTGAGATCAAGGTCCAGCTTCTTGGGAGCATAGCGATATGTCCCTAATCCCGATAGAGCACAAGTAGCTTCTTCAGAATTTTCAGCATCCTCACTCTCTCCATTCATGAGCACAACCTCCAAAGGGTCATCAATAATTTGCTCTTCTTCAAGTAATTCTTTCTCATCATCAAAGAAAACATCAGCCACCGAAAATACACTTAGATCTTTGGGCTGCTTCATTGATTTGCACACATCAAAGTGAACCACTTTGTCATTTATTCAGAATGAAAGCTCATTAGCTCTCAAATCAATAAGAACACTTTTTGTAGCAAGGAAAGGGCGCCCCAAGATTATGGGAACTTCTGAGTCTGCTTCACAATCCAAAATAACAAAGTCTTCCGAAAAGATGAATGAAGAAACCTTTACCAATACGTCACATAGAATACCAACAGGTCGTTTTACCGACCTATCCGCCATGACGAGCCTCATATTGGTTGGAGTAGGATCACCCAACCCCAACTTCTTGTAGATCGATAATGGCATCAAATTGATGCTGGCTCCTAAGTCACATAATGCTTTGGCAAAATTCAAAGATCCAACGGTGCAAGGAATAGTGAAAGCTCCGGGGTCGGCCTTCTTCTGAACTATCGATCGGGTAGCAATTGCACTACAACGATGCACATCTTCTTTCAACTCATAACTTGTTGCCCGCTTCTTAGTCAAAAGATCCTTCATAAACTTCGCATACCCCGGCATTTGTTCAAGTGCCTCCACCAATGGAACATTAATGGTCAGCTGCTTTAACATAGTCATGAATTTGCTGAACTTCGTGTCATCCTCCACCTTCTTCAATCATTGAGGAAAAGGTGGTCGTGGGTATGGAAGTGTTCTCTCCATGGTTTTCTTCTCCTCTTGCTTCCGTTTTTCAGATTTTTTAGGTTGCACAGCACTGGGTGAGGCGTCCTTGACATCAGGAGTAGGTGCTGCGGCATCTTCTCCTTTTTCATTGTCATCTAGGTCCGCAACCTCGTTAACCACTTGCTTGCCTTTTCCTGAAGTTTCCAGCACCTTACCACTTTTGGTAGTGATGGCCATGCATGACCCCTCATTCCTTGGGTTTTGCACAGTATCACTAGGTAAAGTGCCGGCCTTTCTTTGATTGAGTGCTGCTGAAAGTTGGCTCAATTGCTGCTCTATTTGCTTGATTGAAGTGGAATGAGAATCATCTAATTGTTTCATGGAGGACAAATCATTAACTACCTCTGTTACTCCCGCGCTTGTTGCTTCCACTCCTTTCAAGATTTTAGCCATCATGTCTTCCATGCTTCCAGAATTAGATGTGGTGGTGTCACGTCTACCAGGGGGAATGTACAAACCACTCTTTTCATTCTTGTTTTTCCAACTACCTTGGTCTTTGTTTCTAGATTTATCATAATAGTTCCGACCTTGGTTTCCTTGGGCATTTCCGCGGAAACCCCCCTGATTGTTCAAGTAGTTGGCCTCCTCTTCCGAATCAGATTCGTCTCTTCCTTTTGACGCAATAGCTTTCACTTTTTCGGTCTTCCCTGACAATAAATGCTTTGTAAGAAGATCCATTTGTGTTTTCAAATGCGCCATATCTTGATCACGTTCTTCTTCTCTTCTTCTTTGGTCTGCAGTCATGCCAATAGATAAAGTGGGGCTTGCTACCTCAGAATCCCTGGTATGCCAAGCTCTACTTTGTTTCGTCATACGATCTAACATATTGCTTGCTTGACCAAAGGTGAGGTCCATGAAAGATCCTCCAGCTGTATTATCCACCACTGGTTTAGTTATTGAATTCAAGGCTCTATACAAGATCTCCATTAGGTGAACATTGGTCATGTGATGGTTTGGGCACCTCGCTAGTTTTGTCTTGAACCTCTCCCATGTTTCATGAAGAGCTTCAGTGGGAAGCCGGCGAAAGTTGCTGATTTCATCTCTCAATTGCGCCCTCTTGGATAGCGGAAAGAATCTTTCTAGGAAAGCGTCTCTCAATTGCCTCCAATTTGTAATAGAATCAGGAGTCAGCCCATTCAACCATAGTGTTGCCTCCCCAGACAGAGACAATGGAAATAGACGTAATCGAATTGCATTCTGACCAACACCAAGATTGTCAAACGACTTGCATGTAGAAATAAAGTTGATGAGATGCATATTCGGATCATCGCCCGCTAGTCCACCAAATAATCCCTTGAGTTGCAATAACTGAATCATGGTGCTTGTGATGTTGAACTTAGGTCCGGGCGCTAATGGTGGTGGAATTATGGCCCCAGTGGCTCCGTCACCATCAAGATCATCATCATCATCGTCGAAAGCTGGCTGCATAGGTTAGCGATCATACCTAAACCGAGCTTGTCGACCTCTTCGGTTGGCAGGTGTTATAATTTCAGCATCACGCCTAGGGTTTAGTAACTCGTCATCTCCTAAATCCTCATCGTCAGGATTTGTTGCTCTCCCAGGGTTATCAATGTTTTGTTGGTGTACTTGGGCAGCGGCAAGGGCAGCCAATCTTGCTTGTTCCTGTTGAGCAGCCATCCTTTCGATTTCTGCTTGTGCTTCCATTCTTCCAATGCGTTGTGGTTCAGGATTGATAGGTAATAACGGTTGACCAGAACTTCTAGTATGGGGCATGCACTGAATAAAAACCTACAGTAAACAAAAACAAAAATTGAAAGTAAAAGTACGAGAATCTTTGACCAAAGGGTCTAGTAATTATCACGAACTTGATTGACAATCGTATTCCCCGGCAACGGCGCCAATTTTTGATAACACTCAATCTACAGCTCACGTAGGAGTGTAAAGCGGTCGTTAGCAAATATAGAACCCAACCTGGGTTGGGTGTCGATCCCACAGGGAATAGCTTGGCCAACAAGTAAGCAACGGTTACTAGACTTTTAGTGCAAGTCTAGTAACAAGGGGGGATTGTAATGTTTAACCAAAACAATAAAGTAAAAGCTGAAAATAAAAAGAAAGAATGTTACGTGAGTTGTAAATAATGAGAATTGAAGCGTTGGGGTTATGTCCACCTCCTGAGTTATACGTCTCTATTGGCTATGAGTGTGTAGAATTGTGACATGCATGTGCTTATAGAGAATGTATTCGATGGTAAATCCAGGCGTCTTTCGACCTATTCGAGGATTATTTCACTTTAACTCTTTCGAGCTTAAAGAGTGTCTAACGGTACGAATTCTCCAAGAGGTTAGTCCAGTTACGGCACTAGCTTTTTAATAGGAAAGGGTGTCCTACTACCTTGACACTATCTCTTTTCCAGACAAATAACCTTTCTTTCGAACAAGTTAAATGTTATACTGGCGTATTCTTGCGTTTGCAACCACAAAGAATGTAGATTAAGATGAAGAGAATAATGATATAAGCAGTATACGTGTCACGAACTCACAAACTCACAGCAATAGATAGTATCTCAGTTGGCTTCCATAACCCCAACAGAGAAGTTTAGTTACCCATGAATGCGAAGGAGATCACGATTGACATTGTTATTATATCACAATATTGGTTAATTGCGTGTAGCTCAGGTGATAGGCGTGAGGCGTGAATTCCTTAGCGTGGTAACGGTTCTCTTATTGCGGGTTTTAAGAATAGAAGAAAATAAGATTAATGGAAAGATTAGAAGAGTTGTAGAATTGTTGTGGTGGAAGAAGAGAGGGATGGAAGAAGATTAATTGTTGAATAGAAGATTGTTAAAAATCTCTAGCATGGTAGGGTATTTATAATACCCATATCCTAATCCTACTAGGTAAATAAATATCTAACCAAATCCTACTAGGCTAATGGAATACTTAACCCAAATGTACTAGGTTAATGTAACATTATCATAATCCAAATAAACTAATGAAATACATAACCCAGTTGTACTAGGTTAATGCATCATTGTCCAAATCCAACTAAGTTACTGCAAGTCCCCAAAGTCTTCAGAAATGTTGTTTTAGCCCGGGACAGATTTTCCATGCAGCGTTTTTGGTCCTTAGGCGTGTAAACTCCCTTTCCTTCCTTCGTGAGCTTTCTTTTGCGTCAAGCAAGCCATAAAATGCTGAATTCCGCATCATTTATACCTGAAACTTCGCTAATCATGTTCGTTAGCTCACTTATAGGAAAAAGGACTAAAAGTGCATGAAATATATAATTTGTTCTCAAAACATGGAACAAATATGGGCAAAATATATTGATATAGGCGTGTAAATTCGCCTATCATCAACAACTCATATGTTGTTTAATCGGCTTAAGACAATAAGTCATGCATTGTATAGTAACTTTCAGACATGGGTTATTACAGTATCTCCCTTTTGGAAAAATTCATCCTCAAATGTGATTCGTCTAGGATTTTTAAAAGAATCAACACTTCTACATCAAACTTATAGCCAAACTTATATCTATTACAAGGATCCAATTTCTCACCACATAAGATATGACTTCAAAATACTTAAACAGACTTAAAGAGAAAGAGTTTTGGTTGAAAATAGCTATTTAACTTCAAGAGGAACTGAGTTGGAATATAAGAGATGAGGATCCTTGGTCATCATGTCTACTTCAACCTCCCAAGTGGCCCCTTCAACTAGTTGGTTTCTCCACAAAACCTTTACTGATGCTACTTCTTTATTCCTTAGCCTTCGAACCTATCAATCAAGAATCTCCATAGAAATATCCTCATATGACAAGTTATCTTTAACCCCAGTACTTTCTAGGGGAACTACTAAGGACGGATCGGTAATGCACTTCCTAAGTATCGAAATATGGAACACTGGGTGACCTACAGCTAACATTGACAGAAGGTTTAATTCATAAGCAACCTCTCCTACATGCTTTACTATCTCATATGAACCAAAAAATCGTGGGCTTAACTTTTTTTTCTTTCCAAATCTCATTATTCCCTTCATTGGCGACACCTTTAGGAATACCCAATCCCATACTTCAAACTTGAATTTTCTCCTCCTTACATTTGCATATGACTTCTGAAGTCGTGAATCAACTGAATTTTTTCCATAGATTCAAGAACAGAATCCAGCCCAATCAAGGCCACTTCATCTACATCAAACTATCCCATGGGTGATCTGCACCTACCCTACACACTGCCTCAAACGGAGCCATCTGAATATTGGCATAATAACTATTATTATAAGACAATTCAATCAAAGTTATATGATCATCGCAACTTCATTTAAAGTCTATAAAACACACCCACAACATGTCTTCTAATGTCTAAATTATGTGTTCGGCCTGTCTATCAGTCTACGGATAAAAAGCAGTACTAAGCTTAACTCTTGTACCAAGGCTTTTTTGAAAAATCTGCCAAAGCTATGAAATTAATTGCATTTCTCTGTCTGAGATGATGTATTAGTGTATCCCATAAAATCTTACTAACTTGAGAATATAAATTCTGGGATAATCTTCCTCTGTATCTAAAGTTTTGACAGGTAGGAAATGGGTTGATTTAGTCATTCGATCTACTATGACCCAAATTGAATCATGCTAATGTCTGGTATGGGGTAACCCTATAATGAAATCCATATTCACTATTTTCCACTTCCAAGTATGGATGTTGATCTCCTATAGCATACTATCCAGCCTCTGGTGTTACTTGGCCATAAACTTTGCTGTGTCCTCCTTATTATCATTCCACCAATAAATTTTTCGTCAGTCGTGGTACATCTTAGAAGCTCCCGGATGAATAGAATACCTAGAACCATGAGAATCATTTAATATCCTTTCTCTCAACCCATCTACATTTAGAACACAAAGCCTACCTTGATAGCAAAGTACACCATCTCCATCTTGGGAGAAAACCTCAACCTTCTATTGTTTAACTGATTCCAATATTTGGCTAAGTATGGGATAATTTACTGTTTCACCTTCACTTCCACTACCAAAGATGATTTCAAACCATTCTGAACTACTACTCCCCCATCATCAGTGTTGAGAAAACATACTTCCGAATGGGCTAATCTATGCACCTCTTTGGTGAATTCCTGACCTTTCTCTTTTACATGTGACACACTACCCATAGACAACCTACTTAGTGTATCTGCCACCATGTTACCCTTACCCAGATGATAGAGTACACTCATGTCATAATCTTTCAGTAACTCCAACCACCTTCTCTGAACAAAATTAAACTTCCGTTGAGAAAATACATACTAAAGACTCTTATGGTTAGTGAAAACATCAACATTCACACTGTAGAGATAATGCCTCCTATTTTTCAAAGTGAACACTACGATAGCTAAGTCCAAGTCATGAGTTGGGTAATTATTTTTGTGATCCTTGGGTTGCCTGAAGAATAGCCTATCACTCTCCCATTTTACATCAACACACAATCTAACCTAACTCTAAAAGCATCACAATACACCACAAATTTGTCTAACCCCTCGAGTAAAGCTAACATCGAAACCGAAGTCAATCATCGTTCAACTCTTAGAAACTCTTCTCACACTCATCTGACCTTATAAACATCACTTTATTTTGGGTCAACTTAGTCAATGGTGCAGCTATAGAGGAGAACCCTTCAACAAATCTTCTATAATACCCAGCCAAATAAAAAAAACTCCTGATATCGGATAGAGTGATGGGTCTAGGACAGTGTTTCACTGCATTAGTCGTCTGAGGATCTACATGAATACCAGCCCCTGAAATAACATGCCCCAAGAAAGTAACAGATTCCAACCAAAATTCACAATTACAAAACTTCACATATAATTGACGATCCTTGAGGGTTTGTACTACTACTCTCAAATGGTATGCATGTTACTCCTCACTCTTGGAATACATAGTATGTCATCTTTAATTAATCTGACAAATATGTCCAAGTACTGCTTGATGACCCTATAGATCAAATCCATAAAGGTTGCAATTTGTTAGTCTAAACGACATATTCGAAAAGCTTTTTTTGGAATATATTGCTCCCTCACTTTCAACTGATGATATTGTAGACACCTAATTTTGTCCCTCCCAAGTCCAGTTTTATTCATTTTAGCTCACCTTACCACACATCCTCATCTATGTTATTATACCCCACAAAAATACAAAAAAATAACAACTCTTAACATAATCCCTAACAAATTCTATCTTGTTTTAATCCTATCCTAACCAACTTTACACATCATCCAAACAACCTACCCTACCTAATACCCTCCTACCCCACCTTCCCATATGACCCCCCCATATTTCATCTCCACAAAGTAAAAAGGGAACAATATTACACACAATAAAGGGAGGCCCACTAGAATTTTTGGACCCCACAGGACCTCACCATTTTCTTTATATACAGTATATATATACATATAATAGGGAGAGGAGTCCATATAGGCAAAATCATCTTCTCCATGTATACACCTTCATGAGAACATACACTATGGAGATGAGAGATTCAAAAGAAAGAGAGAAAAGAATAGATACACAGAGACCCGACTCTCTTCTTCTTATCCACAAGATTGATACACTCTATTAAAGCACAACCAACAGTTCATATGCACAACATCAGAAAGAAGGGAAATCACACAAACACCTATGAGAAAGATGATGAACTGGGAATCGACTGAAGGGTGAGATAGATTGGAGAAAGAGAGACTGAAAATAAGGAGAGAGAGATAGAACTGATGGTGGTATACTGTTTGGATAATTCACCCCCGAAAAAAGCATCATCGCTACTCCGAATTTGATCTAATTTTCTAGTTTTATTCCTTCTGAGCTCGTCAGAGTTCATCAGCTTTGTCCCATTTTGGGTAACGCTAAAACGGATGATCCAACTCCTAAATCCCCTAATTTCTCCTTTTTTTGGGTGGTTTCTAGGCTAACCCAGCCGGAAAATACTAAAAGTCACCAGACTCAGCCTTGCTCATTGATATTCGTGACTGTCCAAGTTCACCGGAGCTCTGGGCATGTAGTTTTCTTGGTTTTCTTATGATTCTCGATTTTTGGGTTCACTGTTCATCATGGGTTTGGGGTTTTGAATTGGATTTTGAAGACTATCATGTTGGAGTTGGATCATAGTCGAGATTGTGGTATTCTTCGAGGCTCTGGAATGACTCTTATTTCTCTTCTTAAATCAATCAAAATATTTTGAGGTCCAATTCTACTCTTTTCTTCTTTCATTTCATTGTTTACAATATTTGGTGTGTTGGATTAAATATCGTGTGTTGGTTTAATTCCTGTTGATGATGAATGCGTGTTTGTTTTGATTCGTGCTTGGTACCTTGATTATGGTTTGTATGGTGAAATGGTATCTTTTTTGATAAATAAAATTTACTGTTTGGGGAGGAATTGAAATTGATAAAGTGAATTCGTATTAATTTTGAATCTTTGATTATATTGAATTTGTTGGAATTGTGATAAATCGAATCTAGTACGCAAATGCTAAGTTGGGTAGACAAATTTTAGGAATGATGTTTTGTTGAATGTGTGAATGTGCGTGTGAATATTATTTCTACTTTATAGCACAAGATTCAAGTGTATTCATTTGGCCGGGGAATGCCCCAAGGTTTCATATACTGACTTATTGGGGAATGCCCTGACGTATTATGTCTTTGAAGAAGGTTCATGATCAAGGCACGAGACACCGGGTAGACCATAGGAGCATAGTGCGGGATTAGTGTAGGTTAGATAGGATTTATTTTCACATTTTTATTTATTTTGGACTGTATAATTAAACCGAACACTATATTTTGGATTTATTTTGTTTCTTGTGTTTGGATGCTTGTTTATGTGTTTTATATGATTTATACGTTCTTAGTGCCAAATTTAGCCGATACGCTTCATCAAGCGACTGTGGTCAAACCATGGTATCGAGGGGTGCCTAACACCTTCCCCTCGGTCAACAGAATTCCTTAGCCGGAATCTCTGTAAGTGAATCAGTTTTAAAGAGTCAAATCTGTTTTGAAAAGAGATATCCAAGGGTGACTTGGCACACTCGATTTATGCCAAGTGGCGACTCTGAGTTTTGAATATGAAAAGTAATTTTCGAAACAAATCTTCATTTTGTCACTTCAATAATAAAAACCCTTTCAAACCTTAAAATTTAATATTTTTGGAGTTAAAAAGGGGTGTGACAGCTCCGGCGTCTTTGTTGGGGATTTTTTAGAATTCAAGCTTATTTTGGAGTTGTATCAACGTAGTTTGGCACTATAGGTGTATAGACATTTTGTTTGTGTTATTTTGTGTTATTGTTTATCATTGTTGAGTGCCTATGTGCTCTTTGTTTATAGTTTTTACTTTATGTGTTACCGCTTTATGTCTGGCATCATGTACGTAACCCGATTCTTTCTTTCTGCAACAAGTCCATAGTATATGTGTGTACACGACCTATAGTTGAGTCACCATTATTTTAGGAGGGGGAGCCATTGGGTTGTATGGAGTAGGTGGACAGCTAAAGCATTCCACTATCGACCATACGCTCCCCCGAACATCCTTGTTAGTGGACCCCATCATAGGTCAGCCTTTAGGTCATACGCGACCCACGTCACCCTTTGTAGGAGACTCACCTCTAAAAGCATCCCCACGTGCTAAATGTTGCATCTTTAAGGGTATCATGGTCATTTGACAGACTGATTTTTGGGAAAAAGAATGTGCTAGAATTAAAGAAGGTGTAGGCAAGGAAAAATTGAAAAAAAGAGAAAAAGAAAAGGCGAATGAACAAAAAAGATTTTCATAGTTTTTCATAGTTTTATGGCTTTTATTTTTCATAATCCAAAAAAAAAAGAGTTTTACATTTTGCACTCATTATTTCAAAAAAAAAAAAAAAAAACATCAAAAAGATTTTTTTTCTTTTGTTTTCTTTAACAAGCATTCTCAATTCGAAAACTTCAAAAAAAAAAGATTTTTTCTCAATAGGAGTTTTTTATAAAAATAAATTTCAAAAAAGTGATAGAAGTTTTGTACATTTCATATAACGAAAATACCAAAAGGATTTTTCTTTCATAGTTGTTGATGTCAATGTTATGTAAAGTGTCTAATTAAAAACCCCAAAAATATTTTTATTGACGTTTTTCATCGTTCATTTTGGTCGTATCTCTTAAGTTAGGGTCAGTTGGTTATTTAATTCTTAATTGTCCAATCTGGACGAACTACGTACACCTGATTCTCCTCTCTCGGGAGTGAGATACATAGGCAACCTATTGCTGGTTTAGGAATCTTATTTAAAAAAACGTCAAAAAGATTTTCTTCACTCTTTATTAGAGTATATGTCATATACTTCTTTAAAAGAAAACTGCAAAAAAGATTTTCCTTTAATAGTTTCAAGTTTCATTTTTGTATAAAATTCAAAACTGAAAACTTAAAAAGATTTAATTTGGTAATCATAGATTTCACTTTGTATAGGGATATTAAAGCTGAAAAATTCAAAAAATATTTTCATCAATTCTTTTGACAAATTGTTATTTTCTTTTCCTTTTGAAGTTTCGAGAAAAAGAAAATAAGAAGAAAAATAAAGAGTTCAATTGACCATTTTGGCAAGACTTTACGAACTACGCACACCTGATTCTTCTCTCGAGAGTGAGATATGTAGGCGCCCTTCTTGGGTTCGGTGATTTTTTAAAAAAAAAAAGAAGAAGGAAAAAAAGGTTTTGAAAAAATGTTTAACTCTAAACATTTGTTGTTTTTTGTTGAGTCAGTTTAAGGTGGTTGATTTGTGGCATTTTGACTGGTCCTTCACATCACACCAAATCCAAAGGGTTAGTTGTGTCCATCAAAGATATAGAGAGTGACATCATGGATCAAAAAAAGAATCTGGAAAATGAGAGCTTGAAGTAAGAGATTAGGAGGCTAAGATAGCAAATGACTGAAATGCAACGAGCTTGGGCTAGTGGGTTGCCTCCTCCTCCATTTCCTTTTATTGATCCTATAATACATTGAGTTTTCCACCAAAATCTCAAAGTCAGTTTTCTACTGTTGTTGATTCACCACAACATGACTCAGAATTTATTCCAAGCCAAAAGCATCTCAATACTTCCACCACTTTTCCTCTAGCTCCTCAGCATAAGCCTGCTACATTCACAACACCACATGTCATCTGTGATCTTGTTGCTCAATCCTCTACTGGGACTTCTACACTGGCTCGCCCAATGGTTGTACGTACCTATGCTGTTAGTGAACCTATATTCAATACTTTTGGTGATCATTGTTATACTCCTGAGCCTGCTTTTAAGTTAACTGGACCACCAAAATTTCTTAACAAGAAGTCCGGTGTGCCAGAAGAGTCGAAGAAAATGGTTGGAAAAATGAAGAGTGCAAAAAATGTTATGAAAATTTTTCTAGGACCTGCAGGTAAAGAAGATGTTTCGTACAAAGACTGGGGTATGCCTTCAACTACTAACCTTCCTCAAATTTTTGAGATGTCGAAATTTGAGGAGCAAGATGGGCATGAGGAATCCGTGAAACATTTGGGACAATATTATAATCAATTAAGGGAACCTGGAGGGAAGAAGAATAAGAAAGATGACATTCTATTGTAGTTGGAGAACGGGCACACCCAAGAAGACGACGTCGTCATTGTCGTCAGTCTCAAGCCCAAGTTCATACCCAAGTTCTCCATAATCACTCCCAAAATCCATCATATTCTATTTCCCCACCTCCATATCTAGTATATTCCGCACAACTATATGTTCAACTCCCTCCTTACCCAAAATGGCGCACACCAACTCCTCAAAGTCATCCTCCAATTCCACAAATATACCAAAGCCCTTCTAGGCCCGATGTTCGATCTAAGTTAAACAATGAAATGAGGCAAAAATTGAGAAATAGTTTCACACCAATTGGAGAGTCGTATGCTAGTTTATTTAAGAGATTGGCACAGCAAGGCATGATCACTTCTCTCCTTGGGTATACTCCTGACCCGTATTCAAGATTTTTTGATCCTAATGTACAATGTGCATATCATTCTGATGTTCAGGGTCACAGTATTAAAGATTGTCGTGCTTTGAAAACAGAAATTGAAAAGATGATTCAAGATAAATTGATTATGGTGCTGAACATTGACAGTGAGAAAAACTCTAGTCATGCTGATATGCAAACCAATGGCTAAGATATCAGGCTGAGTAATTGAGAATTCACCCCTCTCCCTACTAGGAAGAGGCCTGATAGTTTGTTTTGCTTTATTATCTGTTATCCGAATTATTTAAGAGTTGTAATTCGGGATCTATCTTGTTTTTTCCATTTGTCATTATGTTCAAACCCTTCTGTCTTTTATTTTATTTAAATGAAGTGTCCCTTTTTCCTTTGTTCTTTAAATATGTGTTGTTTGTTTATTTCCTTTACACAGTACATTTTAGGTTAATTCTAGTGATATGACATGCTAGCGGAATTTTTAGCCAGATATTAAAATTCAAGTTAAGCATGAACGTTGAATCAAAGGGATAAAGTTAGAAAAAGAGAGCATCTGAGAAAATAGGTAGAGTGCTGAGACATTTGGTGACAAGTTCAATTCTTCTTTGAAAATTAAGGCAATTATTTTGAGAATCACAAGAATAACTTGGTCATCAATTGAAAAACATTGCTCAATTAGGTCAAATAGCAGATGTGTGATCCCGAGGGACAGAAAAATCAACTCCACGAAAGCATGAGTCATTCGATGTGAGGAATGTACAATATGTTGAACAAAGTGCAAGAGTAGTGAGGCACAGACTCAGTTAAATTTAATTCTTAAAAAATATGACAAATGATCTTTATCTCACTTTTATATTGCATGATATGTACTTGCATTTTCAAGAACTTATATAACGAAGGCATTTCATTCTGCTATCCAAACATCATGTCATTCTTTGTTTACCCCATTTTGAGCTTTAGTCATATTTTCTTTCATACTCTTCTATTGGAATCAAGATAGAGTCAGCAAAGCTCAAAAGAAAAGTGTCGACCAAAACAATAGAGTCAGAAAAAGTTCAAAAAAAAAGAAGAAAAAGAAAATATGTCCAAAAACAAAAAAAAGGTATAAATACAAATAGAGTCAGAAAAATCCAAATAGAAAAGAGTGTCAATAAAAGAAAAAGAATCAAAAATCTAAATCATGAAAAACAAGCTGCCAGAACTATGCATGACCTGATTCTCCTCTCTCGGGGGTGAGATATATAGGCTGCCCTACTCTTGGATCGGTCCAACCAAATAAATAATTTAGAATTACCCAGTCAAAAGAAATTGGGGCATGAGTTAATCGTCATTGTTTGAGTCAATTCCAAAAGTTGTAAGTATCACCCCACTTCAAGTGTCATTTGGGCCCCATGTCATCCTTTCTTTCTAACCCTATCCAAAAGCCAAGTTACAACCAAAGAAATATCTTTATATCAATCTTTAAGAATGCTAAGGCTAAGTATGAAATGGATGTGATAATGCATTTTGGGAGCTACTAATCTTCCTCAGCGTAAGGAACTAGGAGAGAAATGAAAATGAAAGAGTCTTATCAGTGTAAACCCTCACGGGCACTGTAAGACAATGGTAAGTTGAGACAAATAAAAATGAGAGAGTCTTATCAGTGAAAATCCTCAAGGGCACCATAAGACGACTGTGAGTTGAGACAAATGAAAATTTGAGAATCTCATTGGTGAAAGACCTCACGGATACCATAAGACAATAATGAGCCGAGAGAAAGAAAATGAGAGAGGCTTATTTGCAAAAACCCTTCAAGGTGTCACTAGCCGAATGAGGTCTCTGAATGCAATTGACCCAAGGAAGTAACTCAATTTCAGGGTCATTAGTTCAACAACAATCGCTGAAAGTTTGGATGAAAAGATCAGGCAGCTTAATCCAAATGCATGGCATAATCATTAGAGTTGATTATTATTTTAGATAAATTTTTCATTTCTTTGTTTCAAATGGGGACATTCATTGTCTTTTCTTTCTTCTCTTTATTTTTATTGTTATTTTCTTGAGTCAGTTTTCCAAATAAAATAAATTATTATTATTTTTCTCATGTCTTTGAGTCAAGTCCATGACAAAATAAGTGAGAAAAGATTTCAAAACTGGATACTAGCTTCTTCAATTGCACAAAGCAAGACAGAAAGACCAACGCATGAAAGAGACATGATTGTGACCCAAAAAAAAGGGTATGCAGAAAGCTTTGTCAACAGGCAAATCTGGGAACTCATAGAAATACTAAGGTTTAAAGGGTTTATCTGAGAAGCATGGCAAAACAGAGATATTGTGCTTATTTCAGAGTCACTCTTAATAATCTGATTTTAGGTCAATGACACGACAAAAAAAGGGCAAGTGCTAGCAATCCGAAACAAAATGAAGGGAATAAACACTTGAGCAGGTGTCGGGATAGCCAAGTGCTGCAAGTCACCACTAAGTTTTTAACGGACAAATTTTCTTTGTTGAAACCGGGACAAATTTGCTTCACTTAATTCAAAGACCAGTGGAAAAGCACATTTGTGGAAATTTACTTCTATTCAGGACCCTCCTAAAAATGGGACTTTACTTTCTGTTCAGGAGCCCCCTGAAAAAATGAGAATTTACTTTCTGTTCAGGTTTCTAGGCTAACCCAGCCGAAAAACACTAAAAGTCACCAGAATCAGCCTTGCTTGTTGAAATTCGCTACTGTTCAAGTTCACCGGAGCTCTTGGAATGTAGTTTTCTTGGTTTTCTTATGATTCTCAATTTTTGGGCTCACTGTTTGTCGTGGTTTCAGGGTTTCAAATTAAATTTTAAAGACTATTGTGTTGGAGTTGGATCATAGTCGGGATTGTGGTATTCTCCGAGGCTCTAAAATGGCTCTTATTTCTCTTCTTAAGTCAATCAAAATATTTTGAGGTCCAACTCTACTCTTCTTCTTTCATTTCATTGTTTACTATATTTGGGGTGTTGGATTGAATATCGTGTGTTGGTTTGATTTTTGTTGATAATGAATGCGTGTTTATTTTGATTCGTGGTTGGTCCCTTGATTATGGTTTGTATGGTGAAATGGTATCTCGTTTGAGAAATAAAATTTGTTGTTTGGGGTGGAATTGAAATTGATAAAGTGAATTCGTATTAATTTTGAATCTTTGATTATATTGAATTTGTTGGAATTGTGATAAATCGAATCTAGTAGGCAAATGCTAAGTTGGGTAGACAAATTTTAGGAATGATGGTTTGTTTAATGTGTGAATGTGCGTGTGAATATTTCTTTCTACTTTATCGCTCAAGATTCAAATGTATTCATTTGGCTGGGAAATGCCCCGAGGTTTCATGTACTGACTCATTGGGGAATGGCCCGACGAATTATGTCTTCGAAGAAGGTTCGTGATCAAGGCCCGAGACATTAGGTAAACCATGGGAGCATAGTTCGGGATTAGTGTAGGTTAGATAGGATTTATTTTGGCATTTTTATTTATTTTGGACTGTATAATTGGACTGAACACTATATTTTGAATTTATTTTGTTTTATGTGTTTGGATGCTTGTTTATGTGTTTTATGTAGTTTATATGTTCTTAGTGCCAAAATTAAATGATATGCTTCATCAAGTGACAATGGTCAAACCACGGGATCGAGGGGTTCCTAACACCTTCCCCACGGCCAACAACATTCCTTAGCCAGAATCTCTGTTCGCGGATCAGTTTTAAAGAGTCAAATCTATTTGGAAAAAGGATATCCAAGGGTGACTTGGCACACCCGATTTATGCCAAGTGGTGACTCTAAGTTTTGAATATAAAAATTCCTTTTCGAAAAAAATCTTCATTTTGTCATTTCAATAATAAAAACGTTTTCGAACCTTAAAATTTAATATTTTTAGAGTTAAAAAGGGGTGTGCGGATATCTCGACCTAAGGTCAATCTTAGAAAACCACCGGGCACCCTGAAGTTGATCGAATAGATCATCGATTCTAGGAATGTGATACTTGTTTTGATGGTAACCTTGTTTAGTTGTCTATAATCTATACACATTCTAACAATGCCATCTTCTTGCGCACGGAAAGGACTAAAGCACCCCACGGAGATACTCTGGGTTTGATGAAACCTTTATCTAAGAGATTCTTAAGCTGCTCCTTTAACTCTTTAAGTTCAACCGGAGCCATATGATAAGGAGGGATGGAGATAGGTTAAGTATCGGGAAGAAGAAGATCAATACCGAACTCTATTTCTTTATCTGGACATACCCCTGGCAAATCTTTGGGAAGACCTCTGAAAACTCATTTACTACCCAAACTGATTGAACTGTCGGGACTTCATACTTAATATTTTTGAATCAAACTAAATGATAGATACACCCTTTTAATATTAACTTTCTAGCCTTAAAATAAGAGATGAAACGACCTTTGGGAGACAAAGAACTACCCTTTCACTCAAAAATTGTCTTATAAGGCAACTAAAACTTCACAGGTATGACAATCTATTAATGTATAGCATGAATGGAGCCAATTCATACCCAAAATGACATCAAAGTCTACCATCTCTAACTCTATTTGGTCTGTTAGTATGATCTTGTAGAAGTTGATAATAGGACACTCCCTAAAGATTCGCTTAGCAACAATTGACTCGCCCATTGTGGTAGAAACTAAGAAGGACTTAGGGAGGTTTTTAGGACCTACCTCAAAGTTTACAGCAACTAATGGAGTAACATAAGTAAGATTTGATATCGGGTATAACAACACATAAACATCAAGGTGAAAGGCACAAAGCATAATAGTGACAACATCTGGTGAACTCTCCTTCTCCTGGAGGTATAGTAAAGCATAGAATCAATTTTGGCACTGACTACCCTCGATACTAGATGATGCCCCTTGTGGAGGAAATGGGCGGCCTGGATGAGTTGCTGGATTAATAGCCTGAGCATGAGGATGAATATCTTTACTCCCCTACTTAGCATATGGATATTCCTTGATTCTGTGGCCTAATATGCCACAACCATAACAACCTCCTTTTCCTATCAAACACTCACCGGGATGGGTCTGCCATACTTTACAGTTGTCGGTAACTGGGCCTCCCAACTACACAATTATGAGACCTAAAATTTGAAGTCCTGCCCTACTTTTCCTGCCTTGTCCTGAGTTTAGGGGCACCGACTGAAGATGGCACAGGCACTGATGAATGACTATGAAACTACGAACGGCTTCTCCCTCCAGACATTAGCTGACTGTACTCAAAATATCCAGTCCTAGCTCTCTTGTTTCTCTTTTCCCTTTCCTTCAACTTTTTTTTGTTAATCTATTGAGCATGAGTCATCAATCGAGCAATAGCCATATCCCCAATCAATATGGCAGTCCTATACTCCTTGACCACCAAGTCATTCACCCCAGTAACAAACTTACTCATATGGGCGCTAGAATTAGATAACAACTCTAGGCATATTTAGACAATTGAGTGAACTTAAGGCAGTACTCATTCACTATCATAGAGCCCTGCCTCAGGTTTATGAACTCCTTCACTTTAGCCTTTCTCATCTCATAAGGAAAGAACCTGTCCAGAAAAGCACTCTAAAATAACTACCAAATCATAGGAGCTGCATTTTCATCCCTACCATCCATCCATATAGTGACCCAATCATAAGAAATATCCTTCAGCCTATAGTAATCCTTCTTACCTCACCAATAAAGTGTTGAGGATCCTTATACACTTTTGATTTATGGAACTCAGCTGGATTCATCCCCATAAAGTCCCAAATCCAGGTTGCAGCTAGGTTACCATTTTTTTGAAGTGGGATTACTATATGTTGGTTTCCTTAAACATTGTAATTCACAGCTTGGGCTAACGCTTAAAACAAATCCCAAATATATTGTCATTTAGAGAGTCTGCGTGCAGGGGTAGCTGATCACCTATTCTGTGTGCATCGGCTCAGCGATGAGGAATATTCTATCACTTAAAATCATGAGTTAAGGCAGATAGAGACAAGTGTAAGCATGATAGATCATGAAAGAAATGATGATTCCTAACTCATTCCATAGCCTCTCGCTCATAAATATGGAGCGCTTCACATTCATGTTCAAGAATCTATGTAATACGACTTGTCTGGCCTCCCAAGACCCTTTAAACCTTAGTCTTTGATACCAAGTTTGTAGTGCCCTAAAAGTACCCCTATATGCCAGAGCTGCTTAAGAATACGAATAGCGCAAAGCTAACCCATGATATCTATTATGCTTAAAATTTACATGAAAAATGAACTAATATAAATATAAATTAAAGGTAAACCATTCCATATATTAACGTAAATCTTTAACTTTAAAAATATTAAATAAACTCTTTGAGCTTAAAACATCATAGTCTGACAAGCCTCTACTAATGACTAGAGAGCCACTGTGAAAGACCTTAGCTGACTCAAACATAAGACGGAATCAAATAACTAAAGTAATTTCATCAATGAACATGAATCTGATAAAATGGGTCCCCAGACTATGAGGACTCACCAAAAGTTGAGATATAGGTGATGATGCCCATAGTCAATCGTTCTGCTGTAAACGAGCACTAGAACCTCCATTATAAGACAATGTAGCACATAGACATATATGTGGGTCATTACCTCTATAATGTAATGCGTATGTGGGGGTGAATGCATAAGTAAAACAAGAACTGAATATAAACACTTTCAAATAATGCATGATAAGTGTAAATGACTCACCTTGGACTTGAGTAAAACTAAAAGACTGCAAAGTCATAAAACATGCATAATGAAGCTTATGAATAATCTTAGTGAGATATAACACTTAGTTTCTAAAATCTTTAATTTATTCTTTCTTATGGGAGATTCTTCTAAACGACATAAACCATGTGAGCTACCATGGAGTCCAACGACTTACCCACGTTAGGGAGAGTTGTTCTACCCTTATCATTAGAATAGAACCTTAACTTAAGTGATCACTATACTTCATTCATATTGGAAAAAAGCTTAACCTATGGTGTCTCGTAGTTTCTAGGATTTTAGGATACGCTTATTCATATTTTCTTCTTGGTGCTAAATACTACTCCCAGAATACATATATGCTCATACTTAAGAAATCTACCTTAAAACAGCATAAGGGTTTATAGAATGAAAACCACTTATGCTTCTCTTTACTTTAAATCATAATCAAGATGAACAATTGTAGATTTCATGTCTTATCTTTGGAACAAATGATCAAGCTTTCTTGAATCATGCTATCTTGTATAAGGATGGAGTTTTAAAAGTTCAGACTTTCTTATAAACTTATGCTTGTACTTAGGACTTGGAATTCATGTTTTACTTTATAGAAATTCATAACAAAATATTATTCTCAATATTCACCATGAAATCATTCAACAATGTCCCGGGTAAGATAATCAAAATTCAAATCACAATATAAGCTTTACAATTCAAAACATGAATATATGTAAACCTTGATACACTTAAAGCTTTCTATCTCATGGTAATGTCATACTTTAAGAATATGATTATTTAGGTATGAATCCTAATTCAAAACAAGTAAATTCACTCTTAAAATCATGTTTTTGGAGCACAAGTATTAAAGAATAACCTTGTTCATAAACTCTACACACCTGGAATTTCTTGACTGGTGAAAAAGACTTCAATTTTGAGACTTTAGAGATGGCTTGGTGAGAAAACTCTAATCTTGTTGTTCTTGAGGATGAAAGGAGAAAAGTGTTGTTAATCGATTGAAAGTGGAGGAAACTAATGCTTATTTTTAGGTTATAAGTTGTTGGTTGGGAGTTATAGAGGGGAAAAGACTAAAGAACCCTTAACTGAATGTTACAAAAATTGATCACCAATCATGATGAGTCAACCATACTACTTGTATGGTAAAGATATGAGTTAGCCTCCTGACTCATAAGCATGCCAGGATCAAAGATGGTATACACTAGTCAACATACGAGTCTAACCTATGACTAGTAACCCCTCAATACGACTTGTAGCCCCCCACTCATAACTTGGATAGAAACTTAGAGAACTTAGGTTGTTACCCTTACGATCAATTTCATACGACTCGTACCATGTCTTGAAGACTTCTAGGATCAACTCGTATCTATAATAGACTTCAACTATTCCACACTACCATAGGTATGATTCCAACATACGACTCATATGTTGTTTATATGACTTATGGAGATAAGTCGTACATTGTACAATAGCTTTCGGACACGGGGTATTACAATTGTTCTAGCCATATATTCCAAAGTCCTATTTTTCCTTTCTATTACTCTATTTTGCTGAAGTGTTCTAGGAGCATGGAAATTCTAATCTATACCATTTTCAGAATAAAATTTTAAAACTTTGAATTTTCAAATTTTGTGCCATGGTCAGATCTAATGAAAATTAGGGAAGTGCCTAGTTTCTTTTCTGTTTTCTTAATGAATACAGAAAAGATATCAAAAGCATCTTCTTTGGAAGCTAAGAACAATGTCTAGGTAAACCTGAAATAGTCCTTAACAATAATAAAAACATACATTTTACCACCTCTACTTTGAAATCTCATTGGTCCACACAAATCAATATGGATCAAGTCAAGGCTCTTGGTAGTGCTGACATGATTCTTGGGTTTGAATGGAGATCTAACATAATTCCCCCATACACAAGTGCTACATACTTTATCTTCCTTGAACTTAGTTTTGGGTAAATGCATTACCATTTTCTTAGAATTAATTTTGTTTAATTGTTTCAAACTTTCATGTCCAAGTCTCTTATGCCAAAGAAGGGGATCATTTTCAATAGAACTTAAGTAAGTCGGTCTTGTTCCAGGCATGCTCATAATATCAAATTTATACACATTCTTGTGTCATTTTGCAGTAAGCACAATCTCCTTAGTATCCATCCTTTTGACTTTACAACCTACAGAAGTAAAAATTACCTTGTACTTTTATAACATAATTATGATATGCTGAGCAGGTTGTGCTTCAATCGTTCTACAAGGTAGACATCTTCCAGTGCTCTTGATTTAGATGTGGAAATCGTTCCAACTCTAGCAACAATGCCCTTTGTACCATCACAAAATGATACTCACCCTCTATTTATCTTAAAGAGTGAAATAAATATTTTCTTGTCCCCAGTCATGTGTCTTGAACAAGCACTATCTGAGTATCAATGCTTCTTGGTTTCTTTCACTCTTACCTGTAAACAAAATTAGGGGGTTAGATTTAGGAATCCAGACAAGCTTGGGTCCTTTCTTATGAGAAAAAGGGTGAATAAGATTTCTTTCAGCCCATCGAGGCAACAAGTTGTGCGACTTGTTCCTCTAACCAGTTTTATTTTTCTTCACGTTATGTGCTATCATCGAGTATGATTTATTTTCTAGGTTTATGCTTCTATACCTGCTTCTTGCAACAACTAGACATTCTATTAGAATGTCCCAGATTTCCACATATAAAGCACAAGGTAAAACCTCAATCTAGACTTTTCATTATGGGTTTTTTCACTCAATTTATGGATAATTCTTGATGAGTTTGTCCATCTATTTTCTCTTTCATGGTGAATTTTTAGTTTGGAAACCTCTTGACGTAAGATATCAGCTTTTTCATTTTCACCATACTATTCATTTTTTACTTTTGTCAATTCAGACTCAATGCTTTCTTGTTCTTCACTTTTGACCTTCTTTCCTTTTTTTAGAGAGAGTCAATTTTAAGACTTTAGACTTTAGTGTAAGGTTGGAAGAATCAAATTTACTTACCTGTTTCTTTAGAGTGTTGTTTTCCTTTTCAACAGTGTTCTTTCAAGCCTCAAGATCAATATAATCAAACATCAGGCTTGCAAGGTTGCTGAATATTTCATCCCAATCTGAAGTTAATTCTTGGAAATCATCAATTAAAGCACTCAGTAAGGATACAAGCTTTCCTTTTTAGAATAACTGTAATTTCTCTTTGAGTTCAAAAATACTTACCTCAGAGCTATTTCATCAAACTCATTATCTTATTCATCTGAGTCTGATCCCCAAGTGGCCACCATAGCATATTATTTCTTTTCCTTCATCTTTTCCTTCTCTTTTTACTCTTTCTCTTCTCTTTCCTTTCTCCATTCAATTTCCCAAAAAGGACAATCTCTGATTTGATGACCAATCTTCCCACATTTGTAATAAGCAATAGAATTGTCAGTGGAACACTTCTTTCTACCTATTCTTTTCTTTTTTTGAAGAATTTTCTGAAGTGTTTTGAAATAAAAGAAATTTGTTGCTCACTCAGTTCAACCTCCTCATCACTGTTATTTTCCTTTAGGGTAAGGTTTTTTCAGCAGTTACTTCCTTTTTCTTGACTTCATCTAATTGCATTTCATAAGTTTT
Organism: Capsicum baccatum var. pendulum; assembly: GCA_030864225.1. NCBI lineage: Eukaryota > Viridiplantae > Streptophyta > Magnoliopsida > Solanales > Solanaceae > Capsicum > Capsicum baccatum. Next base: position 294,159,689 of record CM061552.1, read on the forward strand.
CAAATTAATAGCAAGCTCATCCAGGGATATCTTGGTAAGATCCTTTGCCTCTCTAATTGTTATGACCTTACTTGGGAAGAACTCTTAAAACCTTCTCCACCTGTTCCTTAGTAAAGATGTCTTTTCCTAAGGATGTCAGATCATTTTTTAGGGTTGTCAATCAAGTCATCATTTCATGCAAAGATTTATTTTCTCCCATCTTGAAAACCTCGTATTCAATGAAAAGATAGGCAATCCTGAACTTTCTTACTTGAGTTGTGCCTTCATGTTCATTTACCAAGTCATCCAATATCTCTTTGGCAGTATTGTAGTTGGATACCCTGTTGTATTCAGAAAGACCTAGTCCACACACTGGAATACTCTTGTTCTTTGTATTTTTCTTTAATGCAGTGAGATCCTTAGCAGTAAACTAACTGCTAACTTTCTTGACAAGTTCTCCATCAATATTATTTATGGGATTGTGGGTCCATCAGTGATTTGATCCCATAACTCATAATCTTTTCTTTGAAAGAACATTTCCTTTCTTAATTTCCACCAAATAAAGTGAGTACCATCAAAGAATGGGGTTTTAGTGGTTGATTGTCCTTCACTGTGGCCAGTAGGTGGTACAAAATTCATCATGATGATCTTATCTTAGGTTCTAGCCTTATTTAAGATAACCTTTCTCTGATATCACTTGCTAAAGTATGAGGCCTACTGATTTACTTAAAATAGCCTAATAGTTGCCTATCAGTAAAACAGGTTATCTAACGTGTTTCCACAATGCTAAAACAGTAAGTAAATGAGACAATAATGTTTTTCATGGAAAAAACCATGATCTGTTCCTCTATAGGATTTTACCCCAACTTTACTAAAACACTTTGAGCCTCAACAACAGCAAATTACAAGGCTCTTGTATTTTAGGAATTATAAACTCTAATTCCTACTTCTACAAATTACACAAACCTACCAAGGTATGTGTTCCCAAGTTTCGAGTTCCCCAACTTGAAAACAATAATCCTAACTCAGTTTATACTTCACTGAGACTAGAATTACATAAACAATACAACTCAAAAACTAACCTAATTAATAGAATCTAAGACACCTTAGGAATAAGTTAAATTACTAGTTTCTTCAAGCTTTGGAACTACCAAGTCAATTTGCCAATTGTCTCTGTCTTTGTAAGTGTGTGAGTGACTATTTGAGTCAGTCCCTCTATTTAAAAACAACTCTCTAAAGAGTCCTTCAATAGATAAGTCTTTTATCTTGAGGAGAACTCTCAACTCTTCAGAATTTGTTGTCTAGTGAAAGTCCTTGCTCAACTTAATCTCCTTGTCTAAGTAGAACTCCTTCAAAGCACCTTTTCTTATCTTCAAGTGTTGTAATTCCACTCAAATTCTTCTTTATCCCACGTGATCAACACTTGAGTTTATCATTTGCAATAGTTTGTCCATTTCTAAATCTAAGTGTTTATGTCTTCATATATCAGTAGAATTGTATCACCTTAACTCTGTATATTAATGGACCACTTCAACTAACATGTTTCAGCTATCAAGTCAATCACCAAAACTTCATACATTCCAACAAATTTCCCCTCTTTGGTGATGACAAACCTCTGTCATTGTGTAACTTCTGACTTTTCTTGTAGGCACTAAGTCAAGAACTCTTTAGTAAGAAATAGGTTAGTTATGAGTTATAAAGGGTGCACACTTCAAATCTTCCCCTTTTTGACATCATAAAAAAAAATAACATAATTAAATCATAAAGTGCAATGCTAAACAAATCATGGCCATTGGGGCTATCACCCAAACAATCAGAATAAGGGCAAAGTACTGAAGTAATGCAGTAATCAAGACAGTAAATGATTAAACATAGGCAAACAAGGTTCCATTGATATAGAAGAATATGATTTACAAGCAAGCATCAAAAAGTAGCGTAAGAAACCATCTAGGTACTAGGCAAAATAAGATGAAAAGGGACAGAATCCCAAGGATCTAAGAGGGTAGGACTGAAGAGGTTGATGGAACAGGTTAAATCAGCTGGTTAACTTATGAATGGCCTCAGCACTTTCAGCCCTTTCATTAATGTTATTTTTGGAATCAAACATGAAATTTATTTATTTATTATACTAGTAATACAGGTAACTAAACCACCCTTAATTAACTTATCCAAATAAAACAATCTTGAGAAATGTGATTCTTCTTTTTCTTGTTCCACCTCTTTCTTTTGAAGTTCTCAGTCTATTGATCAACTAGTATCATAGAAATTACGCCCTTCAAGTTATTTTTGGAAAAAGTATAAGCATCTTCATCTTTATAGAGGAACTCTACTACTCTTATTAAATTAATTATAGTCATGAGCAAACCCCTTGGTGTAACGCCAGTTAATTTGAGGTATTCTTCATTCAAAACCTTCCAATAATTCTCTATCATATCCCTTATTTTCATGTGTGCTTCTTCTTTTGTGACGTTGTATTCATTCATATAACATTCGATAGCAGAAGGTGCATCTCCTCTTTTTTGTTCATCCTGCATACTCAAATATGAATAAACAAACAAAATAAAAGACAAAAATAAAAGTAAGAAACTTATTGTAACAGGTTAATATACTAATATTATCAGTGTAAATAATTGATTCAATAAATATATACTCCCCCCACCCTCTCCTGGTTCTATTTTAGTTGTCATGTTTTATTTTTCAAGAGTTAGTTTGACTAATTTTTAAAATTAAATTATATAAGATTAATTTAATATTTTAAAATAAAATTTAGATATTCAAAAACTAAATGAAAAGTACTGTAAGTTGCATTGTTTTATTTTTTCAATATGATTACAGAATACGTTTTAAAATGATGGTCAAAGTTTATATCATTTAACTCTAAAAAAGGAAACTATGACAACTAAAAAATAACGGAGACAGAGTACATATATACACATTGCATACCTCATGTGATAAAAGATCATTGGTTAATCTTGCAATCATACAAGATGCAACAAGTATTGGAGGTTCAGTTGCTATCCAATCAAATGCATCTTTTGTTGCTTGCTTTCCCATGCCTAACCAAGAAATAGTTGCTAGCAATAAGTAACCACTTGATGCAATTCCATTCTTGATATACTGCTCCATTGTTGGTACTTTCTTCTCATGATACCATTTTGCCTCTTCAAAGTAAGCCCTTACCACCTTTTTGATCTGAAAAAAAATTTCAATAAATAATTATATTAGTGAAACATGCTATAGTAAATTTGTTTAATAGGCTTACACTGTCCTTAGTTGGGGCTAAAATATATCAAATCTTCATAGAATTTGAGTCATAATTATCATTGTTATTGTTAATCAATTTAAGTAATTGTTTGCTACTTTATTTACAAGTACCTCTATTATGGAATAGTTGACTAGAAATGACTTGTTTTCATTTGCCAACTCTTTCTCAATTTCATTGTAAACATCTAGAAGACCGCAATAAATAGTTTTCATATATAATGGTAGCTCTTCCGAAGAATCAACACTCCACCTACATATGTCATAAACATCAAATTCATTCAAATTATTATACTGGATAAAAGAACAATGATAAAATATAGTAGTCTATCAATAGATGTATAGTTACAAAAAGAATGCTACCTTTCAATTGCCTCTGTGAGAAGAGTAAGTTCATCCAGTGTCCCAAAGATATCATATGTGTCATCAATAATAGAAAGGAAGTACGAAATTCTTGTTAAAATTTTCCTCGCAACGCTATACTGAGGCTCAAAATAGACGCCTAAACTCCAAAAATAAAGCTCAACCAATCTATCTCTTACATAAGGTAATGCGTTCACCATTTCCAATTCTTTCGACCACCTACAACAAATTGTGTGTTTCTTTAGTAAGCTAGAGAAAATGTTTTGTTTGATCAAAATAAATTTTACTTGAAAAAAGTTAAAGATCAACTGCAACTTTCTAAAAATTATTATTTTACTTTAAAGACTCCTCAAGTAAGTTTTTTTCTAACATTTTGCCTTGTGATAGGTGAATGATAGCGGATTACCTTGTGATATCACATAGCTCCTTTTTATGTAACTTTTGCAAGATGCTGAAGTCCAATTTGGCAAAGTTTAGTAACACTTGATTGCATGATTCATGATTTTCTTGATAAAATGATATGTATTTTCTTGTTTCTACCCTTACCATACCATCTTTAATTGGAAACTTCAGTGCGTTACTGACTTGTTGTGCAAGCTGGGAATTGTTCAATTTAGGCAAAAATAGTTTCAATTGAGTGGTGGTGAAATTTAATGCTTCATCCAGAATTTCTTCACCATGTACTCTGTATTGTACTGCCTCATATAAACTCAACATTCCATGCAAGTCATTAACCAATTCTTTCTTGAAATTTTCTTGGTCGTCAGTGAACTTCCTAAAAGCATCTGCTTCATAAGAGTGCAAGGAACAAAAGCTTTGCATCAGTGATTGGGTAGGTCAAAGTGCGTTCAATTAATAAATGAGCGAATCATTAACGATTTGGAATATATCATATTTTCTTCCCTTAATTTGAAGTATACTTACCACATGAGATATAATATCCTTGTTGCCTAAGTAATCGAAAGCATAGAGCAATAGCATGAAGGTCACTGCCATCAACTTCACTAATCCATTCTTCATAATGAGTGTACATATAACTCAATGATTCCTCAATCTCACGTTCAAAGTGATAAGCTACACCAAGACGTTGACTTGTGTTGATAAGATCAAGCTTTTGCAAAGATTTAGAAGGAGCCATCACTAGCATCTTTCTCACTTCTTCTTTTAGGTCTTCATGCTGCTTCTCTTCTTCCTTATTAGCTACCTATTTGGGAATATATATGTTACTCAAATGGATTAATTCATATATATATATATATATATATATATATATATATATATATATATATATATATATATATTGATGATATAAAAAATATTTATTTATTTACCAAAAGATCTGCATATGCAAGAAAATGGTCTCCCCAAACAGTAGGATGATGATTGCCAGAGCGACGTGTAATTTTAACCCCATCAGCCACTACAGTTTGTGTGCACAACTCCATTTTTCAGCTTGAAGGAGTTACAAAAACTGTTTGGCAAAGGAAATGAGTTAGAGTCAGCCAGTGGTGTAGCTATACAGATCGAAGAATGGTCAATTTGAACATCGTTTATTAGAAAATTATACTCTGTATAGAGAAAATTATAGAACATATATAGGTCAAAAACTATTTTTTACGTATGCATACTAAACCGTTAAAACCAATGAAATTTCTAATTTTGACATTTGGTCGTTATGATGCAACCCTCAAAAGTTCCATTAACTCTTGTTTATATGATTTAGAAATCACCTAGCTAGTGAGTATAGAGGATTTTTCTCTATATATGGAATTTTGAACTGACTATCCATATATACTTGCTACCAGTAGCTTTTCAAGGAAAAAAAAATTAATAGTACTCCACTTATTAAGCTATTTCTCTGCAAAATTAAACTATTACATGAAATGATCTCGATAAAAAGAAATTTAATAGAGGATACCTAATAATGATCTTGACTAAGTTGCAAATTAAAACTTTCTTCAACTTACCAATACACTGAACCATGATGAGAACTCAATTCCTATTTATAATGCGTTAGAACAGGTGGAGATATTGATGATGATTTAGAGGTTTTGTGAAGTGGCTATTTGATGATGATTTTGAGATCTTGTGAAGTGGTCAGATAGCTTCACAAATTGACAATATCGTGGGGTGGGGTCCATCTACATATATGTAGGGCGGGCTGGTGGCTGGATAAAAATGGTGGTCTAAAACAAACTTTAAGAGGTCGTTTGGTACAACAATACTTTAAGAGGTCGTTTGGTAGAGCGTATTGGAAAATTAATATATGCATTAGTTTAATGTGGATTCTAGTACCTTGTTTGGTACATTTTAGGCGATGTATAGCATTAGTTATACACTTTATTGTGTATTGAGGCGTGTATTAGTAATACACACCATTTTTCATGTATTAGTAATACACAGCCTTTGAACACATGCATTAACTTGTAAAATGACCAATTTACCCCTCCTTTTCAGCTTTTTTGGCTCACATTTGTAGTGTTGCTACCTCCAGTTAAATATTCCAACACCGCCATCGATCAAAAACATCGTTTTTTAGCATTCAAATATTGCAAATTCCTTTTTAGTATTTGTCAATCTAGGAAGATGGCATGAAAATCACTCATCATCCTGTAGCAGCAATGAGTTATCCATTAATCTAGAAAGATGGCATGATGCAACATCAGTTAAAAGATCTTGTGCTTTAAGGTTAATGGATAACTCCCCCGATAATCATCCCAAAAGTACTGTGAGCATTCTTTAGGTTTTCCATTTCTACAATAGTAGGTGCTTCTACTTCTACACTTGAAAGAGAGGGTATAAAAAGGGTATTTTGGTAAACAAATATTTTTTTATTAAAGTTATGTAAATATATATTATTTTTACTACATCAAATCAAATACTGTGTAAGAAATAATGACTGCATAACTAATATCAACATTACTAATACTTGCAAAAATAATGCAGGCATTACTAACACACCTTATTCAGCATTATTCTTATATATTACCAAACGGCTCCTAAGTCATAACCATAGAATACTTCACCTATGAATCTATTATACATAAAATTTGAATCTTATTCTTTGTTCACGAGAGATTTTGAATTCTAGTCTTGGAATCAAAAAATCTTTCTCGATATAATTTTTCTCTTTAAGTCTCAAAATTAAATTAATTTGAAATTTCATGCAAATACTTAACACTAATCGGAAAAAGAAATTGGAGACCCAAAATTTATGGGCCGATAATTGATGTTTAATCATAAGTCTTAAAAAATAGTTTGAAGAACAAGATAATTACTATTTAGTAGTTTAAAGTGATATATAAATGCATTTATATGAGAAAAAATACATTGATATAATGAAAACGGGTCTAGCCAACCACAACCAAAAAAAAAAGAGAGGTCTTCTATATACATGAGATACAACTAGGATCTCAATTTTTTGCCTAACTATTATTTAAAAAGATTAGGTATATTTAATTAACTCCACCGTCACAATTAGTTTAGCAGAAGTACTTCCTTAATTCTAGTATATGAAATTCTTTAATGTTAAGAAATGTCTAATCACCTTAGGTTTGCCAAAAAGATTTAATAAAATTTATAGTATTAGTAGATATCAAAATTTCTAATCACTTTAGGTTAGGAAAAGATACATAAAATAGCATACTTAAGTATTAAATTACAAAAAATAGCAATACTTTTATTAAATTACATTTTGTAGCATATGTATTTGTATTTTTGTAGCAGCAGTTTGCAAAAATACAAATACATATCGCTCATAAGGATAGTAAAAATCATATGTAATTGTATTTTTGTAGAAACAGTTTGCAAAAATATAAAATACAACTTACCATATTATGTAACTATGAAACTGTTGCTATGAAACTCATAAGGGGATAAGTATGCTATTTCTGAATTTTGCCCTAAAATTTATAGTATTAGTAGATATCTTTTCATTGTTTAGACATGATCGATATAGAATTGTAACACTCCACATTTTTGGGCTAAGGTTGAACCTTTTTTCTATGTTTATAGATCCAAAATGTAGTACCCCGTACTATTCTTAGCTTAATTCAACTTTTATTTGCATGCTTAAGGGGCTTAAGGCTTAAAATATTCACTAAGTGTTGGGGACTTAGTCGTCTTCAAGACCCCTAAACATTGAGGATTTTTATTTTGGCCTTGTCAACCCCAAGACATTAGTTTTGAGTTAATTCATGTTCAGGGGTGTAAGGAACATGTCTCGAAAAAGTTTTGAATTTTTCGGACGAGGATTGGGTCATGTTTGGATTTCGATTCCAGAACCTCACCGTGATAGTTGCGTGCCGCGGTGGTAATAGAGGTGAGACCTTCACCGCGTTGCAGTGAAATTGTCATCGACGTTCCAGTCACGAATTTAATTGCCAGAAGCGCAATGTGGTCTTTTCTCTCATTTCAATTCATAAACTGACGATTTATATCGTCAGTTAGGGAAAATATTTCCCATTCTCTCCAATTGTACTCTCAAACACTCCCTCCTCTCTTCCCCAAAAATAAGAATCCAATGCTCTCAAGTTCAAGAAGCGCAAGGAAATAGCAATATTAGGATTTCATTCTTCAAACTAAGAAACTTAAGGTATGTAGGACTATCCTAAACTCCATGGGTATAATTTTATCATTTTTATCAAGTTTACGGATTTATAATTATGTAACAAAGAAAGATTTTGATATTGTTTCGAAAAGCATGTCATGAAATCGTTTTGATGAAAGTATATTTATTGTATCAGACTTTTTTCGTGGAATTAAATCATATCCCCTTATGTACATACGTTTTCAGTTTTGGAAAGTTTAATTGAGAGCATGAAAAATGAATTTCCTCTCTTGATATGAAATATATTGTATATTTGTATTGTTGGTTATTTTGAATGCATGAACTAGGGTTTTGAAAGTAATTTCCTTAATATTATTGTGGTTGACATGGTTTATGAGTTGATGAGAGGGAAAATCTCCTTATTTTCAAGTGTTCATTTTGTTGATAGAAAGAAATGTATGTGTTATAAAGAACGACTAAACACCATACGACAATGTGTTTCAAAAGAACTGTTTTGTATACATCTGCATGTGTTTTGAATTAGAATGTTCTCATAAAATATTTAAATCTTTAGGTTTGGCCATCTATATGACTTCTTTTATAAAAAGGACTATGAATTATGACATGATACAAGATGGCATGCAAGTATGACGATACCTATTACTAATTGCCCTTAACATGAAGGAAACAAATGTTTTAAAAGTATGAAGCATGTAACATGAAGGAAACAAATATTTTAAAAGTATGAAGCATGCTTTTAAAGAACTAAAAACTGGGCTTAACGAGAGTTAGTTGGTTATCCGAAGAAGGCTTGAGTTTAGATAACTCTTAGCCTGAAATCGTATTTTGCCAATATGAATTTTATGTCCTATTTGACAAGTGGGATAGCATGGTATATAGGCAAGTTGGACATACCTTTTCATTATTATGGGTGGGATCCACATAGCCCATGGATCACCATGTTTGCAGGGTGACCCATCTAGCTCAAAAGTAAAATAAAGAGTAAGTCATGATTATCAATACTTGTGTCGGAGTTCATTAAAGTATGCCTATGTGTTTTCACTTATGCATTATGTTCATTGTTTTATGAACCGCTCTCATTATGTTGTATAAAAATATGTTATTTTAGATTGTTTCACATACCGGTATATTTGTATTGACCCCTTATATTTCAGATTTTGCAGTATAGTCCCATGGTCCATCACATTAGTATAATACTTGAGATATGATTGAAATGGGTGAGCCATCCATCTTTCGTAAGGCACTTACTTATATGTTAAGTCTTTCAGTATATGGTCCAGCCGGGGGCTTTGTCCTAGTCTAGTTAGTTAGCTTTCATTAGAGGCTTCGTAAATGAGAGTTGAGTAATGTATTGTCAAATTTTCTTGACACTGGTTGTATCACAATGAATCTCCATTGAATATTATTACATATTTTGCACTTTGATTTATGTATGGATTATGCTTATGATTACATGCTAAGAGGCCTTTTCGGCTTTCATGGTTTGGGATGTCCTTTGCGGCTAGGTCCTCGGCTCGAGTCATGACAAGCTTGGTATCAGAGCACGGTTCATGGTCCCAGGGTGTCTACGAAGCCATATCTAGTAAAGTCTTTCTTATGGGTATATTGTGCACCATACTTATAATCAGGAGGCTACCAGGCATTTAGGAATTGTTTCTTATTCTTTCATACTCTAGTTCGTGTTATAGCATCGTCCATATGAATGTCATCCAAATTATTTTCTTACTCTAATATTATTAGATATGTCTCATTATCGAGGCGATTCAAGCACAAAAGCTAAGAGTCTGAATGATTCGGTCTTTTCTGATTGAGCTACTCATAAAGTTATGAGATAGCACAAGGACTTGAGAGGATTCCATTAGTGATTCAAAGTGTATTGATTCAAGTGTATACCTTTTTCCTAATGAAATCATGCTTTTCAGACTGAGGTATGAAGTGTATTTAGTCTCCTTTAAAAATTCTTATTCCAGATGTCATTCTTAAGGGTAATGAGATGTAGCAGAATGTTAGAACAATATTTTCACCCTAGTAGTAGTATATGTTAAAGTGTCATGACCTATTGATAGTGAGATGGTCTAGAAGTTGGTGATATAAAGTCACAAGGATAGAAGTCAGAGTGAGGGTGACTTTTGCGTAAATAAATAGTTTTGGTTGTATAACCCTTGACTGATGGGTGGTTTGATCTTTCATGGTGATTGGCTAATATGGCAAAATTTTTAGAGTGTATGGTAGTCTGTATAATACCCCATACTTTTTCTTAGCTTGATATTGTCCCAAGAATGTTAGAAGTTTTCTTTGAAAGATGAATCCATTTTTGTACACCTGACATCTTTAAGATTTACACTTGTTGTTATGTGGTAAATTGACTAAGCTTTTCATCGGTACCAATTTTATCAAAATCCGACATCGAACGAGAAAGTTATGGATGTTTTACTCAGAGCTGTCAGGATTGCCCAGGTGCGACGGCTAGGTTGACGGACCGTCGATCTAGTGACGGACCATCACTTAGAACATCGTAGCCAAGGTAGTATGTCAACCTTCTAGATAAGGTACGATGGACAAGTCGACGGACCATCGATCCAGCGATGGACCGTCGCACGAGCCATTGCTACCTAGGCAGTAAGACCTTATTCTGGTCCACCTTTGATGGTTGAAATGACGAACCATCGCATGAGCCATTGCAAGTTCCGTTCATAACATTTTCAAGCTATTTTAAAGGGGTTTTTTGGTCTTTTACCACCCGTTTATATACCCAATTATATCCGACCAAAGCTAAGAAATTCATTATCCATCTACAATAATAAAATTAGGGTTTTCTCTCTAAGATTAATCCCTAATAACAAAATCTAAATCTTCTTCAAGAACTAAGAGATTCCAATCCTTCAAGTTCAAGAACTTCAAGAATCTCATTACCAGGCATGCATAGTGTTCATTCATGGACTCCTTTCGTCCATGAAGCCCAAGAATCTTTTTTCAAAGTTTAATTGTATGGATTTCTTTATGAGTTTCATGTTGGGTTGTTTTGTTCATGTTGAGAATGATCAATTGAATTCTAATCTATGTTGGGTGATCAATTTTATATGGAATTGATTAGTATAGATCTAGATTCATGTGAACCAATGATTAAACCCTTGGATGAGGAAATTAGAGTTGAATCATGATGTTCAATTATTGTATAATGTTGTCTACATATAATATGCCTACCATGTGTTTGATTGAATGCCTATGTCAAGGAAAAATACCCAACTAGTATGATATTATGAAATTCCCATTTATGTACAAGCTTATGCATATCACATGTTTGATGAATTGCCTCAATAAATGAATTATGGATTGTGATATTGGTCATGTATTCAAGAAAGTCATGTTTTGTCAGTTTCTTTCCATCGAGTCCTGGGGGTACTTGTACCCGACAATTTAGTTGTATGCCTAGATCCAGTGTCATGTTTTTTCACGATATCCTCAGTAAAGCCATAATCCATAGAACTCAGTCAGTCCTGTGACTCAGGAAAGCTCAGTAATTCAGTAACCTTAGTAATCTCACGAACTCAGTCAGTTGTCAGATATTAGTAGTATTTCGTTAGTTAACAAACTTTAGTAAACTCATTCCATGTTCAGATTAGTTAATCATGTTCAGTGTCTATTCAGATAGGAGTAGAAATCTGCACCGAGTGAACCCAAGGATAGGAACTCACCTGTTATATGAGGGTGTGATTCTTAGAAGAAATCCTTTCGTTCCATAATTATGAAGCCAACATAGGTTGAGACATCATAGCCTGCTATATGAGGGTAGATGAGGTGTATTAACCTATTATATGAGGGTCCCACCGTTCTCACTAGAGTTACCTGTTATATGAAAGTTACTCACAGATTGTCCTTGCTGGTGGTGCGGTATTGAAACCCTTCCAATTAGGACGCAGATTGGACCCCAATTCAGCTATAGTGCGTCATTCGGGTCATGTCTATTAGATGACTACTTCCCACAGTTTCATGTTACAGAATCAGGACTGTCAGATACATTCAATCATTCTCAGTAATAGGACTCAGATAGTTCTTTAGATCTCAGGGTTGTCAGATACAGTCAACTCAGCTATAGTACAAAACTCAGCTAGTTCCATCAGATTCAGGACTATCAGATACAGTCACTCATGTTATCGGTTATCAGAACCCAGTCATTAGTTATGGTAGTTATCAGTATTTTCATGTTATCATGATTTTAATCATAGTTGCTATGTATTCATGCATGCATTCTCACATTCATATTAGTCAGTATTGTTCATGTATATAAACCCTATGCATTCATCCTATCTCACATACATACCAGTATATTCAATGTAATAACGCATTTGTGCTATGGCATCTTATACCATAGGTTCAGAGGCACGAGCTCCAGAGCATCAGTAGATTTCATATATCCGCAGACAGAGTTAGCAGTGAGTCCTCATCCTTCGAGGACATGATTATTTCCTATTTATCTCATTAATTAGTTTATTAGTTGGAGTTAGTTGGGGACATGTCCCATCAACTCCTTATTCAGACAATTCAGTCAGTTAGAGGTTTTTCATACTATCATGTTCAGTTAGTTATTTCAGTTGTTTTGGGTATTTTATACCCCATCCATATGTTATGATTTATCAGATCTCATGTTATAGTTTTGAACCTTATGGCCTTTCAGTTCATGTTTTCATATTTTGCAGTATATTATGCAGTATACAGGTATAGATATCAGTCATGGGTTAGCTTGTAGTCCTTCGAGGTCATGAGCACCGTGTAGCATTTTGGATACCAGATTTGGGGCATTATAGTCTGTGTAGGAAGTGTTTGACTATGATTAATATTTATTCAAAATAGGGAAGGAGCCTAGAGTGGATAGTTATGGTGGTTGTAGAAATCATTTATAGATGGTAAATGAAAAGGGGTAGGTTAGTCAATAAGTTACGGGTAGAAACTCATTGGTGTAAATGAAACTTGAAGGTAGTCAAGATATATGCATGGGTAAGTAAGTAGGATGCGATAAAGTAGAATATGTTGATAAGATCGAAATGTGTTATGTTATAAGATTAAGATCGACTGTCCTTATAATGTGACTTTACCCCCTTTGATTGTCTTTTCTCTAGTAGTTGTAAACTACTACTACATGTGAGAAGGTATGTAATGGAATTTGGGGTATAGTATAATATCATGGAGGGATGTCATTGTAGGTAGTAGTTAAGTGAAATAAGGTATTTGGGTTAATTTTTCAATTTTATGGACTAGTATAGTATATGGCATGCTTCATCGGTAGTACATGATTGATGGCTTGAACTTTAGATGTGGAGTGCGGTGGTATGAATAGTAGCTTAAGATTAATGATGCAATTTTGTGGGAGTAAGTAGGGGGATTGGTTTGATGTATGCAATAGCCTAGATTGGTAACTTGTTGAGTAATGAGTGGATAATTGTGATATATATATATATATACATATATATATATTAAATGCCAAGACTCTCAATAGAATATGGAAACAGTTCTATACGAAAAGGTAATTCTATGAGATTTATCAATAAAAACTCTAACAACATTACCAAAGTTTTAGGGAAATTCTTTAATGGCAGTGATTGGAACAAACAAATCATCCTAATTCAATCAGGATCTTCAGAAAACCATGCCAAGGAAAGCATCCTAGATGGTTTAACTACATATGAAGGTACTCCTTACCTTTATAAAACATTTGAAGAAAACAACTACAGCTGTTCAAAGATGGTAAAACTACCAATTCAATTTGAATCAATTAGAATAATTTTTCCTTGTTATATTACCAATCATATATATATATATATACATGAGGACAAGATTAAAATGATAAATTATGGTGGATTCATTAAGTGGGTAAGAGTGTAAGTCTATAAGAATAAGTTGAACCCCGAAGTAGCATGTTGTTAGATAAGGTTTTTATATGTATAAATGTCATGCGTACCTAGTTCACATTCTTAAATTTTGTAGTATGGAGAGGTATAGGGAGTTATTGTATGGTGTTCTTTAGAGTTGCATTGAGAAAATATAGGTAAACAATATGCGCATTTGCTATAATTTTGCAAATTTTGTTAGGATTGTAAGTAGGTGAGTAGAGGGCTAACTTTGGCATGTTAAGTATTAGAGGATGAATTATTTTGTGATAAAGAGTGTGGATATGTATGCTCTTGAGAGTAGGAGTGATAAGGTGATGGCTATAGAGGATAACGAAAGTTAAGAGTAGCTTGTCCGGAAAGCAATGCCTTCAGAGTATTGTTTATTAGGGCGGAGTTTAGTGTTTATGTGTATGGTGATAACCCATTATGTTGGGTGTTGTGCGTGTAGATTTAATGAGAATATAGGTCCTTAATTCTAGGTTTGTGGCTTTGATCTAAGAGGGAGATGATGAATCAAGGTAGTCTTGAATTTTCTTGTGATATCAAGTTTCAGGGAAGAGTCAAGATAAATATATTCCTATGCAAGCAAATTCCTCCTACTTTAATTTAAGAGGTCATTGTACCAATGTCTTATGTATTCAAGTTCTTCCTAAGTCTAAGGTCTGAGTTCTCTATGTAAGTCATGCCGTGTTCTGACCTCCAAACTGAAAGCAATAATGTCTTAGTAAATCTAAAACTTTCATGTATTCAAGATTTATGTTATGATGCTCATGATCCATAAAAGTCCATATCTTATATCATGCTTAGTTGTAAACAACTATGCTTTTTATATAATACCAATTTATTTTACATCAGAATTAGCCAAAGTGATAAGGTTCATGCAAAATCATGACTATCTTAAATCTGAAAATGAGAAACAATAGCTTCAATTATCAATCCTTGTCTCAATCGATGATTTCATGAATTTTGGCCTTATGTTATACGACTCATGATGTAAGCACTCATGTTTCTAACTGTGGTTTGTCCTAAGAACTCATGTTGCATTGTGTTTATGCCAAACGACTCTCTACTTATGATCCAAACACTTAATATATGAAGCACTTCGTGTCTATTATATTGTATCTTTATCATATATCCCAACTTGAATAGTGCAATAAGTATATGGTATAATTGAATTGTGTTACTCCCTTTCTTGATGCATATGCTCAGGGCCCTCAATGACCTCCTGAATGATAGTCTGATAGTTGTTATGGAAGAATAATAGTGACTTAGGAAGGGAGGAGTAGATGTTCTTGAATTCAAAAAATTTTGATGTGATTTCTTTAGTTAAGGTTATAGGTGACAGAAAAAGAAAGAGATGGACTTTCGTTATGGTAAATAGTTGGAAAGGAGGTATATGGCAAAAATATATTGTGATAGTGATTGAAATTGTTGGTATTAGTAGGAGATGTATAAAGTGGCTATAGTAATGATAGGATTGAATGTTGTGATTGATTAAAACATAAACCAACGTGCTATGTGGTTAGTCTTCCCGAAACTAAAACCTAAGGGCGTTTTATGGTAGTGATATGGTGAACTAACCTTCTTAAAGGGATGCAGAGTATTGGGTCCCATGGCTTAAGCTAGCACCTCTTTGTCCGAGTCATGCTTCAATATATGAGTATTATACAGTGGGACTCAAACTCTTGTAGTTAGATATGTGATGGGAGGATTGTGAGATGAAAACAATGAGGTATGTAATTTATTGTTTGGGGCATAGTCGAATAGTGTCTCTAAGTTTAAGTCTATTCATTGTTTCATGTAAAGTAGAGAATGTTTATATTCCTATCTCCCGCGAAATATCATTTCATGATTGTACCGATGTAAATCAGGCCTATTGTCACCAAATTAACTCATGTCTTATGTTGTGATGATTATGATCCCTAGAACTCATGTGCGAGGTCATCTCTATGTCAATCCTTATTATCTCAAGCTTCGTGCTTACACGATTCACTAGCTAGGGGTTATCATGAAACCCTTTGGATGCCTTTGCATATTTTGTTGAGGAAAAATATTCAATGCGAGGTTACGTTCTTTATCCATACTTTTAGAGCTTCAACAAGTTCCTGCCTATCATTCGGGGATAAATGTTTCAAAGAGAGAGAGATTGTCATACACCATACTTTTTTCGAGCTTAAATTCGTTCCTAGAATGTTAAGGGGGAGCTTAAAAAATGAATAACTCTTATTACATGTGAAATTTTTCAGATTTTGTCCCCAAATGGGGAGATAATGTAACACCCCACACTTTCGGGCTAAGGTTGAACCGTTGTTTCTACGTTTATAGACCCGAGATGTAGTTCCCCGTACTATTCTTAGCTTGATTCAAATTTTATTTGTCAAGAGGCTTAAGGCTTGAAATATTTACTGGCTTAAGGCTTGAAATATTTGCTAAGTGTTGGGGACTTAGTCGTCTTCAAGACCCCTAAACTTTGAGGATTCTCATTTTGGTCTTTCCGATCCTGAGACATTAGTTTTTGAGTTAATTCATGTTCAGGGGTGTTAGAAATATGTCTAGAAAAAGTTTTGAATTTTTCGGATGAGAATTGGGTCGTGTTTGGATTTCGATTCCAGAACCTCAACGCAATAGCGGCGCGTCGCAGTGGTAATAGAGGTGAGACCTTCACCTCGTCATGGTGACCTTGTCATCGATATTTTAGTCGCAAATTTAATTGCCAGAAGGGCAATGTGGTCTTTTCTCTCATTTCAATTCGTAAACTGACGAATTATATCATCAGTCAGGGTAAATATTTCCCATTCTCTCTAATTTTACTCTCAAACAAACCCTCCCTTCTTCCCCAAAACAAGAATTCAATCCTCTCAAGATCAAGAATCACAAGAAAATAGCAAGATTAGGGTTTCATTCTTCAAACTATGAAACTTAAGGTATGTGGGACTATTCTAAACTCCATGGGCATAATTTTATGATTTCTATCAAGTTTAAGAATTTATAATCATGTTACAAAGAAGAGTTTTGATATTGTTTCAAAAAGCATGTCATGAAATCGTTTTGATGAAAGTATATATATTTTATCGAACTCTTTTGCGTGGAATTGAATTATATCCCCTTATGTACATACGTTTTCAATTTTGGAAAGTTTAATTGAGAGCATGAACAACGAATTCCCTCTCTTGATATGAAATATATTATCTACTTGTATTGTGGGTTATTTCGTATGCATGAACTAGGATTTTGAAAGTAAGTTCCTTAATATTATTGTGGTTGACATGGTTTATGAGTTGATGAGAGGGAAAATCTCCTTATTTACAAGTGTTCATTTTGTTGATAGAAAGAAATGCATGTGTTATAAAGAAAGACCAGCCACCATATGACAATGTGTTTCAAAAGATGTAAAAAATAATTTGATAAATATTATCAAGTCTTTTCTTGTTTTTTAAACTTCGTGTTCGGTCTAAATATGCCACATAAACTCTGTGGTCTCAAAAGTAATATTCGAGATTAATCATACTCAATCTCTCCGTTTAGTTTGTTTGTGTTGTTTTTCGTTTTAACCATTTAAAAAAGTTCAATCAGATGGTTTATTTGTGTTCCTTTTTAATTATTTAAAAAGTATTTTTTGATAACTTTTTAATTTTAATTTTTCATATGTCATGTTTAAGAACACACATTCTACATATTTTTAAGTTAAAATTATAAGATTCAAATTTTTTCTTTACTCTCTTATTTTATATCGCATGTCCAAACATGTACTTAAACTTTGTTGTGTAGTCAAAATCACATAAACAGATTAAAAATATTTTTTTAAAAAAAAAAGAATGAATATATGCTATTGCAAAAGTTATTATTTTACCGTAGCACACTCTAAACGAGTGGCCGTGTGCTTGATAATAGTGGCCGTTGGTAATGATTGTGATGATCTATGATAATTGTGTAATGATGCTTGATGACAGTGGTGAATCATTATTACCCAATAAAAATATACAAAGCAGTTCGGAAAAAAAAAACAGTACAAGAAATTTTAATGTCCTGCATGGCGTCTTTGGTAGCTCGAATAATATTTCTAATGTAAACGAAAGCTCAACTTCTTTAGGCAGAAACAATCCGGGAAAGAACATAAATAATGCTTCGGCTTAAATAAATTTCACGAAAATAATTATAGAATTCAAATTTTATTTTCTAGTCATTTCAATTTGCTGGCTTGTTCTATATAATTTCTATAAACATTGTATATAGTTTCTACACATATCTTATACATATATATACATATTCTATACAGAAATTATACAGGTTTGATACACAATTTATATAATAATTACACAGTTCTTTTTACATATGTTAAATAACAATTATATAATTTTTATGCACATTCTATACAACCTCAATACATATTTTACAATATAACTATTAGTTTTTATACAAATTCTATATGATTATATATATATATATATATATATATATATATATATATATATATATATATATAACATATACATATTTGATAGAACTATACAATTTTTATACATATATCTTATATAGGTACATATTCTATATAACAATTATATCGTTTTAATATAATTATATTTAATTACTATTTTTAAACAACAAAAAATAGAATATTTTTCAATTAAAAAATTTATAGAAAAAAAAAATAACTGAAACATTTTTAGAAAATGGCTGAATGATCCAAGTTGAAAAAGGCTAAAACATTTAAGAAAAAATGCCAATCCTAATTGAGAAAGAATAGAAAATGGCTATTATTTGAAATTTGTATAGCCGAGTGGATTCGTACTAAATGTCAATTGGCTCAAACATGGGCCATTTATTTTGGGGTGGGCCACCTGATGTCTTTTTCCTGAAACAATCTCATGGTTTGTAATATTTTGAACTAAAAATTATACAAATATACAACTTAGGTTTTTAACATTACAAAAAATTTCAACTCTCTAAACATATTACAAAAATCCCAACATATACATATAATGCTTTGTATATGCTGGCTATGTTATGTATATTAATGGGAGAGAACGTAAAGTAATTAAAAAAGTGTGAGAGTGTGTAATTACTTCCAAAAGGGTTGGTATTTATGTTATTTATACTATTTTGAATGCTTAATATCTAATATAATTAGTAGGGATGACAAATGAGAAAGTTCGGTTGAGATTGAAGATATTAAATGGGTTGAATTGAATATTAAGTTGGGTCATGACACGTCCAAATTTACTTTGAATTAAAATGAGTTGGATTGAAATGGGCTAAAAGTCGGATTGGGTCTTAACCCACTTAATCTAAAAATATTAATATATTAATATTTATTCCTTGTAAATCCAACTCAAGAAAACAAATTTGATCAAGGTTGAAAAGTTGGGTGGATAGGCAGAGAGTGGGGGTTGGGGCAGGGTAAGAATATTTTTTTAAAAAAAATTATTATTTTTTAAAAATAAAAATTTATTTTTTTGGGAGGGGTGTGGAATCTGGGATCGGGGGATAGATGGGGTAGGAGAGGTGGGATTTAGGATAGAGGTTGAGGTAAAAAAAAAAAAAAAATTTAAAAAAAAATAATTTTTTTTTTTAAAATAATTTTTTGGAAAAGCAATATGCCGTAGGGTGAGGGGTAGGGGGTGATGGGGGGTTGGGGTAAGAATTTTCTTTTCAAAAGAAAATATTATTTTTTAAAAAAATTATTATTTTCTTTTATAAAAAAAAAATTGGGAGTGGTGGAGGTGTGGGGGGTAGAGAAGGAATTGGGGTTGAGATAATTTGTTTTTAGAGAAAGAAGTTTATTTTTTTAGAAAGAAAGTATTTTCCTTGAGAGGGGGTGCAGGGAAGGGAGGAGGGTTGGGTTTTGACTGTGGGATAAGAATTTTTTTTAATTCTTTTTAAAAAATTAATTTTTTGGAGTGGGGGTGGGTGGGGTAAGATAAAAATTTAAAAAAACTTCAAAGAAATAAAAATAATTTATTTAAGAAAAGCGGGGTGAGGTGGGGTTGGACTGAGGTGGGGTAAGATGAAGTGAGTGATTTTGAGAGTGGTATCACTTGTTTTCACTACTTTCATTAAGAATGTCAATTTCCTGTTAAATGAATTGAAATGAAGGTTGAATTGAACCCATTTGAATTCAATTTAAAAATGGATTGAAATTTAATGGGTTGAGATTTATCCAATAATAAATTATCTTAAACCTAATCCATTAAATTTTTAACTAATTAAGCAGGTCAACTCAATTTAAATTTACTTTGACACCCCTAATGATTAGTCATGTTAATTAACAAAAGTTACAAGTCAAAAGTCATTTATAATACATGAACAAGTAAAATGACATGGATGAAACATTATATTGCTAATACAACAATTGCTTTTTCTTACAATAGTATTACGAAAATTACCAAATAATTACTAATGTGGATATTGTCAACATAGAAATTAAATTCCTCTCTATTAATGCGAAGTTTAACATTGAAATGTTTATTGCTTTTTTTTTATTGCTAGTAATACAGGTAACTAAGCAACCCTAATTAACTTATACAAACTTATTCTAGAAAAATGTGATTTTCTTATCCTTGTTCCTCCTCTTCCTTTTCGAAGTTCTCAATCTATTATATAGGATCAAGCTAAGTAATATAGCAGAAATGACGTGTTTCAAGTTATTTTTGAAAAAAATATAAGCATCTTCATCTTTATACATGAACGTCGTTGCTCTTGCAAGATTAATAATAAACATGAGCAAATCCTTTGGTATAACGCCCATGAGTTTGAGATACTCTTGATTCAAATCCTTCCAATAATTCTCTATTATGTTTCGTATTTTTATCCGTGCTTCTTCCTTTGTAATACCATATTCATTCATGCATCATTCAATGCTAGAAGGTGCATCTCCTCTTTGTTGTTCATCCTGCATCCACAATATAAATAAACAAACAAAAAATAAAAGACAAAAATTAGTTACATCATACATACATACATATATATACATATATACATATATTTATAATCTATAATCTATTAAAAGTGTGAAGACCCTTATAAATGTGATTTGAACTTTTTGCCCTTCATTAAAACACTGAACAATAGACAAAATAGTCTTTTCACTTTATTTTAATTATTATTTAATTTATTTATAATATTGTCTCCTAAAATATATGGTAAAACTTTTTTTTTTCTAAATTAAGAGTTCTAAAATATATGGCAAGAGATAGTTTTTATTTTGTTATTGATCTAGGTTTAGCTTTTTGAATCATACATATTCATTATAAGTACACGTCCAGACAACACTTCGTCCACCAAAATACATCTAACCGAATTATTCTTTTTTGGGGGAATTCTTTCTACCAATTATTGGTTCATTATAGGTGTATTAGTTTGATGGTGATTAATTCCAAATTATTTTTGTCATTGTCAAAAAACATTCTTTGATTTTTTATATTTGTGTCTATAGTGGTTCGATTTAATGTATACGATATTTATTGGTGAAAATAACTAAATTTTTTATCGTATTTATTCTTTATTTAGGGTTGAGTATATTATGGACTCTAAAATAAATATTGTTACTGTGATGCTGATTTATTCTGTTACTATCTGTTATTCTTTATTTTTTTGCTTAATACAGGTGATAAATGTTAGGTCGGACTTTAAAAAATTTCAGTGTAAATATTAAATTTAATTGTATTATTCAGATATCTTGATTATCGTATTGTTCAATTGATATATGTTATTTTTTCTGCTCAATATAGGTGATAGATGAAAGTTCGATCGAGCTTTAAGAAATTTGTGTGTAGGTGAGGTTTAATACTGTTATGATATCTCGATTATTGTATTGTTTGTTGTAGTTTCTATTCTGTTGTTATTTTCTGTGGTAGATGAATATTTAGTAGGCTTTATGACTTTTTATATAGAGATTCGATTCTTAATCATATTGTTTTGTTGTGACCTGTGTTTTGTTGTTATCTATCTTTCTTTTCTTTTGTTTAAGAGAGGTGATAGATTAACATTGGATTTGACTCTTTTGGTTAAAAGAAAAGTTACGACACTTATATTAATTTGTATCTAGCTTTTCTTTTTGGGGAAACTTATTTACCCTTTTGAGTAGGGGTCCATTTTTATTTCCTCAAATTTATCATTATTAATTATATTTATAGTAAAATAGTACGAATTTTAAAACTTAAAATATGATTATATATAATGCATAAAGTGTGCGTATTTTCACTTATCATGACAGTTTATGAATTCTGCTAAAGTAAAATAATTTTGGTTATCTACTATTGTTAGGTTTTAATTTGATTTTGATTTTCTTGATATCCTCATATAGTGTATTATGTGTAGTTTGTTTCACCGTTTTGCAAAAAATGATTTTAATTATGTGTTTCATTACTTATTTTCTATTTTTGTGATAGGTATTGTGGCAAAATTATGACGTCATTGATTTTTTGATAGATGACTTTCAGTTTTTTTCCATCATAATTTCAAATTGTTCTCTTCTACTTTACTATTATGTTTTTTGTTACTGTCAGTTTATTACAAATAGTTATACTATATTGTTAAGCCCAATACAAGGTAGTTCGGTTTTTGGAGGTCAAAATTTGTGCCTTTTATTTAATATCTTTTGATTGTGGAGAAAGTACGTATTTGTTTTAGAGGTTATAGTAAATCAAGATGCAGGAAATAGTTTGAGAGGAGAAGACGAATGTAAGCTATTGATTCACTTTTGTACCTTTCAAATTAAATTAGTACTTCTTTGATTATAGGTATTCACATCTTATTATTGTACACTTCTAACATTTATTTTCAAACTTTAATTTACTTTTCGAGTTACTTTTATCTTGCTCCTATTATTTCTTGGGAATTACGTATGAGCCATATCATGTTGTTAGTCTTTTGATAGATGACTTTTAATTCTCTTCTATTGCGACTTTCAGGTTGTTATCTTTAACTCTACGATAATCTTTTATGTTATTGTTAATTTGTTATAAGTAGTTATTTTAAATTATAATGCTCATTGATAATGTTGTTCTTTTTTGGTGTGTTTTCGTGTATCAATAGTCGATACCAATAAGGCCGCAACAATTATAAATATATTTAACCATTATTATGTATTAAAATATAATATTACATTGATTTTAATGTTAGCTACTTAATTAGAAATGTTGTTTGAATTTTTATTCTTTATTAATAGACTCAACAATAGATAAAACCATCTTTTTACATCTTCCTCAAATTATTATTTATTTAAATTTATTTTAATATTATAAAGAATCCTAAAATATTTGATAAGAAAAATATTATAATATTAAAAATATTGTAAAATTAATTAGAATTTTACCAAGAAAACTAAAAGGTTGGTTGGTTTAAATATGTCACTCCCGCTACATGAACATAATAGCCAACATAATTTGTGAAACTTTATAGGATTAGCTTTATGGCATAATATTTTTTTAAAGATTTTTACCTTATATAAAAGAGTTCTATAATTCTATTTAAGTAGTATCATAAATCAAGTTTTACAGCAAACATAAAGTTCTTAATGCTTCAATATATTCTTCTTAGTTTATGTTTGATTGATTTTAATTCAAGTCATTTTCTTATATTCATAATAGCTTTCTTCTACTCAACAAATTTTTTCACAAGATACTAAAATTTTATCACTAAAGATAACTTATATTTTCTGCACCAGTGAAGGAAAGCAGCAGCAATAATTGCACTCTATTCAGCTAATTTTGCATGTTTGAGGTGGTTTGAATGGAACTTAGCTTAATATTTTGTTGAACATATTTAGTTTTGAGTTCTATAGAGTGGCAATGCTTCTAGAATAATGCAATATCTTTCAATTTTATAGATCAACATAAATAATACGAGAAGTATATAGTTTTTTTGTTAAGGTATGTAGACAAAAATAAATAGTTTGTATATGCCTCATTTATTTGCACTTGTTGAAGGTACTAATCTTAATTATTCAGATTTCCATTATTATATATCCGAGAATATACTCCTGACAACGGGTAAATATTTAAGCTCGGGTTCCCCATCAGGGTTGGGTCTCAGGTCAAGATTCAGTGTTGGGTCTCTTGTTGGATCCCGAGATTGGAGACGGGGTCAGATCTGGGTTCGGGAGTCAGGGTCGGATCCCAATTAAAGATTCATGGGGCTCCCAGGTCAGGATTCGGGCTCGAGTCCATGATAGAAATTCGAGGTCCCGAGTTCGGTCTTAGGTAAAGATTCGAGGTCAGGTACGGGTCGAGATTTGGGTTTGGATCCTCGGTTAGTATTCGGAGTCAGGTCTCAGGACGAGACTTAGGATCAGGTCTGGGTCAATATTTGGGAGAAAATTATTTAGAGATTTATAATTTTTTAAATTATTTTCTTTATCTCAATTTATGTGGTATAATTGAAATTTTGATTAAATTTATTTTTTTGATTGTTTAAATACATATAACATGTATCTTAACATTAGTTGCTACCTTTCAATAATGTGCTCTTCTTATGGATATATTTTTCACGTGCAAAGCACGTACAATAATATACATACATATACATTATATATATATATATATATATATATATATATATATATATATATATATATATATATATATATATATATATATATATATATATATTAAAAGTGTGAAGGCCTTAGACAAGTGATTTAAACTTTTTATCCTTCATTAAAATACCATCCTTTAGACAAAATCGTCCTTTTACTATTTTTTAAAATTATAATTATTCTTAAATACTAATAATATATATTTTTGGAAAATAAAAAATCACCATTATTAAAAGAGTCCGAATTATAGTACCTTATATTTGGCAAATAAATTCAATCGCAGAAGTAAAATAAAATTGCTTTATTAATGTAGAACTGTACAACACATTTCTATATTTTTGAAAAAATAAATAATTACCATTATTAAAAGAGTCCTAATTATAGTACCTTATATTTGGCGAATAAATACAATCGTAGAAGTAAACACTAAAATAATAGTTGGGCTGTCTTGCCAGCTTTTGTAATGACTAAGAAAAAGAAAAAGAAAAAGAATATGAAATCGTATGAGTCCTAGGAAGCCTTTGAGCAATAAGAATTTTTTTATTATTCTTGGCATGATGGTAATGTTTCTCCTTAAATTTTGAATGTGAGATCAACGTGTTACAAGATTTCGAAATATATTTGAATCGAAGAAGAGATTGGACAGATAACCTGATGAGAATTTCCACTATTATTTCCTCAGGGAAGTAGATTTCCAGTGCTTTAACATCTGAAAACATCATCTTCTTCTTCTTCGTCTTTCCAATAGAAAAATAGACAAAACGAAGTGGTGATTTGAAAAGTTAAACATTTTCTCCCATGGGTTTCTCAAGTACATATTAGGTGTTTTTATAGTAAAGCTTTTTTCCTTGTTTTTAGTTACGTGCTGTTAGGGTTTTTGTTATCCTATAATGTGTAAGTTTTCAGTCAATTGCTGCTATGTTTTGGTGGTAAAATTTTATTAATCAAATATTTTGTTGCCAGATTACATCTTTAAGCTCTGGATAAGAGTTGAATACTCATCAATAATATTGAATCAAATTGTTTGCTCCATATATTTGGTGGTAAAGACAGTCTGATTGGAGACTGAAGTTTTGCGATCATTATCATATTGTTTTATTGTAGTTTATAGATCGTAGATGAATGTCGATTAGCTTTGAGAAATTTTCTAGGTAAAGATTAGTTTTAATTGCATTGATTTGATATATTTATTATTATATTATTTTATTTTAATTTACAGGTAGTCGATGAATGTCGGTCGGCTTTGAAGAATTTTTTAAGGTAAAGATTAGGTTTAATTGTATTGTTTTAACATCTCTATTAGTGTATTATTTTGTGGTAGTTTACAGATCGTAGATGAATGTTGACCAGCTTTGAGGTATTTTTGTGTGTAAAGTTGGGTTTAATTTTATTGTTTTGGTATCTCTTTAATTTTATTGTATTATTTTGTTATAGTTTACAGGTGGTAGATAAATGTCGATTGGCTTTGGAAAAAAAAATTAGGTAAAAATTAGGTTTAATTATATTGTTTTGATATCTCTAATTTGAGAAATTTTTTTATGTAAAGGTTAGTTTTAGATGTATTGTTTTGATATCTCTATTATCATATTATTTTGTTTAATGTCCGTCGACTTTGATAAAATTTTTATTTAAAGGTTAGATTTAATTGTATATTATTTTCATATCTCTATCATTATATTGTTTTGTTATAGTTTACAAATTTTAGGTGAATGTCAATCGACTTTCAGAATTTTGGTAAAAACTAGATTTAATTAAATAAATTCTCCATCTTTACATATTCAAAAGATGTTGAATTTAATTATTATACGCATCTTTATCAATTTAAACAAATATCCTATTTAATGTAATGTTTGAATTTGTTAAAGTGAAATACACGCGCGAAGCGCGTACACCTAAACTAGTATATATATATACACACATATGAGTGTCTAATATGATGAAGAGATCGACCGTTGAGATATTTACGAGATGCAAGGATAACTTTAAAAAGCCGCTTAAGACTTTAGCCTTAAAAATAAAGTAAAAATACTACAATAGGTTAACTAATCTACATATAAACTGATAGTATAAAAATATTTATATAACTATGATGTAAGTAAATTAAATCCAAAAGTTATATATATACACATTATATACCTCATGTGAAACAAGATCATTGAATAATCTTGCAATGGCACTAGAAGCAACAAGTATTGGAGGTTCAGTTGCTAACCAATCAAATACATCTTTAGTAGCTCTCTCCCCCATGCCTAACCAAGAAGTAGTTGCTATCAATGGGTAAGTGCTTGTTGGAATTCCATTCTCTATATACTGCTCCATGGTTGGTATTATCTTCCCATGATACCATTTTGCCTTTTGTAAGTAAAACCTCACCAACTTTTTCATCTGACAAAAATATTAGTAAATAATTAGTGAAACTTGCAATAGTAAAGTTATCGTAAAAAAATTAGTGTGATCAATTAATTATAAGTTTCGAATGAGATGAATTTAAATAGAACAATATTCACTTCCCCGATTGAGTAGTGTTTGTGTTGGTCGATGGTAGACTAGGGTTATGTTCTAGGTCGAGATTTGGGATGGGTTCGGGACAAGGGTCTAGGGAGAGGGTGGGTATGGGGCTGGAGATGGGTTAGGGGCGGGTCTAGGATTGAGTTTGGGGTTGAGGGCAAGGGATAGTAGGGGTAGGTGGGGTAAGGGAGGTTCCAAATTAAGATTTGGGTCTTGGAACATAGGGACTCTTCAAGGTAAGTCCATAATGCTCGTAAAAGAGGAGGATTAGTATAGCTTGGATCCAGGAAATCAAATGGTTAGACACTAAGGCGAGAGATGTGGACGAATATAAGTTGTGGTACTCGGGTAGCGTGAGGCATAGGAATGAGGTAGGTATCTTAGTAGATGAAGAGTTTATAGGGCAGGTAGAGGAGGTTAAATGGGTTAACAATAGACTGATGTCGATTAGGTTGGTCATTAGAGGGTCTACTTTGGTCGTTATTAGTGCCTACGCTCTGCAAGCAAGATAGAATGAGGAGGAGAAGAGGAACTTCTGGGAGACTTTGGATGAGGTGGTCAGAGGCATTCCAAGCACGAAGATGCTTTTTGTTGGAGGAGATTTTAATGGGCATATTGGGTCTTTATCGAGAGGTTTTGATGATATGCATGACAGTTTCGATTTTGGGGAACGAAATAAAGGAGAAACTTCACAATTGGATTTTGCTAAGGATTTTATGTTGTGGGTGGCAAATTCGAGTTTCCCAAAGAGGGGGGAGCACCTTATTACCTTTCGTAGTTCGGTGATTAAGACCAAGATAGACTTTTTTCTCTATAGAAAGGACGATAGAGCGATTTATAAAGACTGTAGGGTCATATTTAGAGAGAATCTTTCGACTCAACATATATTGTAGGTGATGGATGTGGTAATTAATAAGGGAAAGAAAAAAAAAGTGTGTGGATGGTTGGCCCAGGATTAGGTGGGGTAGCTTGATTTTTGCCAGTGCTTTGAAAATGGGGGAGAAGTTGGCGACGAGGGTGGCTTAAGAAAGTAAAGGGGACGTGGATAGTATGTGGGAGATGACTGCTAGTTGCATTAGGGAGACCGTTAGAGAGG
The DNA here is from genome assembly GCA_030864225.1 of Capsicum baccatum var. pendulum. Lineage (NCBI taxonomy): Eukaryota > Viridiplantae > Streptophyta > Magnoliopsida > Solanales > Solanaceae > Capsicum > Capsicum baccatum. The sequence continues at coordinate 294,187,888 of CM061552.1, forward strand.
TGTTGGGTGTCTCGAGAGGCCGATCTGGCAAACACCTAGAGGATTGGTGGTGGAATGGAGAAGTTAAGAGGAAGGTGGAGACTAAAAAGGTGGCTTATGCTAAGTTGGTGGAGATCAAGGATGATGAGAAGAGGCAGACGAATAAGAAGAAGTATAAGGTAGCTTAGAGAGAGGCTAAGTTAGCGGTTACAGCGGCTAAGACAACAACTTTTGAGAGCTTATATGCGGATTTAGAGGAGAAGGGCGGGGATAAGAAGTTGTATAGGCTTGCCAAGGCCAAGGAGCGGAGGGCTCATGACCTTGACCAAGTGAAATGCATCGAGGGATAGGGGGAGGGGATAGTACAGTGTTAGTTGAGGATGCCCTCATTAGGATAAGATGACAGTCCAATTTACATAAGATTTTAAATGATGAGGGGGGCAAAGGTTTTGTGTTGGGGGAATTGGAGAACTCTGAGAGATATCGCGATTATGGTATTGTAGGCGTATTGAGGTTGGGGATGTCTTGGGGGATATCCGCAGGATACGTAGGGGTAGGGCTACTGGGCATGATGAGATCCGGGTGGATTTTTGTAAAAGCATAGGTCGGCCAGGTTTGAAGTGGACGACGAGGTTGTTTAACATCGTCTTTAGGGCGGCGAGGATGCCTGAAGCTTGGAGGTAGAGTATGATGATTCCATTGTATAAGAACAAAGGGGACATTCAGAGTTGCAACAATTATAAGGGTATCAAGTTTTCAAGTCATACTATGAAGGTTTGGGAAAGGGTGGTAGAGTTAAGGCTGAAGAAGATCATGACTATTTCTAAGAATTAGTTCAATTTCATGCTAGATCAATCGGCTACTAAGGCCATTCACCTCGTGTGGAGATTAGTGGAGTGGTTTAGAGAGAGGAAGAAGGACTTGCACATGGTGTTCATTGACCTTGAGAAGGCAATAGCCAATATGGTATGAATTTTTCATAACATATTTCAAAAAAAAAAAAAAATACTCTTCAAATTTAAATTAAATGTATGTTTAGGATCATTCATTGATATTGTTTCATCTACTTGAAATTGTATAGGCTAGGTACGAAAAAATCTTTGATAGAAAATGCTAACCCTAAATGGGCATTGCTCGGTCGAAATTTGAATAAGTCGGACTCGAATATGAGTTTTGGACATAGGACTGACAACCAAAAAACTGTGTAGGCATACAATAGAATCAATGATTTTTAAACAGTTGGTTATTAAATAGCATTTTCAAACAATTATAGTATTCAAGTTAATAATATTGACGCGATACACACCTGCAACGCCCATAGGATAAACTAATATTAAATAAATATGTCACTTATATTAACATTGAATCAGTACCCAATTTATGGTTGACGTGACATTAATCAATTTAAGAAATTTTTTGCTACTTTATAATTTATATACAAGTACCTCAATTATGAAATAGTTGATTAGAAGTGACTTGTGTTCGTTTGCCAACTCTTTCTCAGTTTCATTGTAAACATCTAAAAGACCACGATAAATAATCTTCGGCCAAAGGCATCAATAGACACTCAAACTTGTTGCGAAAATTTATGTAGATCCCTAAACTAAAGTCTGTTCCTATCAAACCCCTAAACTCCCGAATTTTATTCCAATTTAGCATTTTTTGCCTATGTGGCACTGCGCACGCAGTGCCATCGTGGGAGGCGCGTGAAAAACATTTTTTTTTTACTAAATTACGAATAAAAAGTTGTCAAGTGGCATTGAGGGCCCCAAAATATTTTTAATAACAATATTTTTTTTTTAAACACTACAGGCCCCAAAAAGCATTGGAGGGCTCCAATTTTTTTTTTTTTTAATAAAACAGAATTTAAAATAATTCTGTATTTGATTTTCATCTTATAAAATTTTTTATAATTTCTCTTTTAATAATTAGTTTTCTTTTATTTTAAATAATTTTATAATTATTTTTTCATAATTTGGATCCTCAATGCCATTTTTAATTTTTATTTTAAAAAGTTTTATAATTTTTTTAATTATTAATTTTTAATTTTTTAAATAAATTTTTCATAATTTATTTCATTTTTTAAAAAGTTTTATAATTTTTTTAAATAACCAATTTTTTATTTTTATTTTTTAAATAATTTTATAATTATTTTCTCATAATTTATATCCTCAATGCCATTTTTTATTTTCATTTTTCTAAAAAATTTTATAATTTTTTTTAACAATTATTTTATAAAAAATAATTTTTTAATAATTTATTTTATTTTAAAATTTTTTTTATAATTTTTTCTAAATAATACGATTTTAGTTTTATTTTTTAAATAAATTTATAATTATTTTTTCATAATTTATATCCTCAATGCCATTTTTTATTTTCATTTTTAAACAAATTTATAATTTTTTTAATAATTAATTTTTTTAAAAAATAATTTTTTAATAATGTATTTCATTTTAAAAAAAATTATAATTATTTTAAAATAATTAGGTTTTATTTTTGAAAATAATTTTAGAATTATTTTTTAATAATTTGGATCCTCAATTCCATTTTTTATTTTCATTTTAAAAAGTTTTACAATTTTTTTATTAATTGATTTTTTATTTTTTAAATATTTATTTAATAATTTATTTTATTTTTTCAATTTTTTTATAATTTTTTAAATAATTAGTTTTATATTTTTATTTTTTAAATAATTTTATAATTATTTTTTCACAATTTATATCCTCAATGCCATTTGTTATTTTCATTTTTTAAAAATTTTATAATTTTTTTTAATAATTAATATTTTTAAAAAAGTAATTTTTTAATATTTTTTTCATTTTTTAAAAAAATTTATAAGTTGTTTTAAAATAATTAGTTTTTTATTTTTATTTTTTAAACAATTTTAAAATTATTTTTTAATAATTTCCTCAATTCCATTTTTATATACTTTTTTTAAAAAATTATAATTAATTTTTAATAATTATTGGACCCACAATACCACGTGTCAGCTTCCGATTAGCTCGTTTTGCCAGGTCATCGCGTGTGTGCGACACACACTTTGACCTTTTTGCTGATAGGGAAAAAATGCCTAATTGGAACAAAATTAAGGGGGTTTAGGGGTCTGATAGGAACAACCTTTAGTTTAGGGGTCTAAGTGAATTTTCGCAACAAGTTTGAGTGTCTGTCGATGACTTTGACCAATAATCTTCATATATGATGGTAACTGTTCTGAAGTATCAGTATTTAACCTACATATATCACAAAAATCAAATTCATTCAAATCATAGTCTACTGGGTAAATGTGTAATTACAAAAATGTTACCTTTCAATTGCCCCTGTAAGGAGAGTAAGTTCATCTAAGTCCCATAGATATCATATGTGTCATCAAGAATAGAAGTGAAATATGAAACTTTTGTTAATATTTTCCTCGCAACGCGGTACTGAGGCTTAAAGTAGATTCCCAGAATTATAACTCAGCCAATCTGTCTCTTGCATAGGGTAATGATTTCACTATTTTCAATTCATTCCACCCCCTACAACAAATCGAGTGTTTCTTTAGTAGGCACACTTAATTGGACAATATTTGATTTAAATTAATATATTGCGGAAAAGAGTACTTAAATTTGATGTTGGAACGTGATATAAATTTGGGAGAAGATTAATTGTAACTAGAGTTGTCAAAAATGGGCTGACCCAACCCAATCCTAGCGAGCTAGAGAATTAAATGGGCTAGGACGGGCTATACCTTTTAATTAAAAGGCCTTTATAATAGCGGTCCAACCTAGCCCTAAGCGGGCCGCAGGTTGGGACGGATTGACCCTTCAAAAAAAATAAAAGCAACCTGAAACATATAAACTAAAATATTGCAAGTACTACACTATCACCAACTTTTATGGCTTCACTTTAATATGTCTCCTACTAGTTTTAAGCATGTTACAGGCATCTTATTATTACCTTTAAGGATCGTTGGGTTGGGAAAGAGTTATCTCAATATAATTAATTTCGAAATTAGTTATTCCACCATGCATACGGATAATTTATCTCATTAAGATGGTGTAAATGGTGTGATAAATAATGTTGATACTAACTAATACCTCACACTAAACATGGGATAAAATAGTCCTTCATTTTATCTTGGACTATTTATCCCTTATACCTCACACTAAATCATCTCTTAGTTGTAATTAGCTCACGGCATTTATTGTAATAAGCAATGAAATGATGATTAGCTACAAAATCTATAGAAAAATTCTAATATGGTTAATATAATAAAAATAGATATAGACAAAGTATCTATATAAAAGCAGCAAGATTATAACAGAAGAGAGCCTACATTTAAATAACAAAATATTGCATTAAGCTAAGGTAACAACTATTAAACCATCACGAGTAAAAGTAACTTTTTGAATTTCATAGCTAAAAGCAGTTTAGCGGTCATTTCAAACACACACTAAGAACTTTTAAAAAATTAGTATCAACCAAAGAATGAATAAAAAAATAAGTAGCTAGTTAGAAAAGATTAACAAAATTCTAATTTCTAATAAATAAATGACCAACTTAAAAATATTTAATAATTATTTTTAATGTCCTAGCCCATGGGCTGGCCTCTGAGGCTGACGGGTTAGGCCTCTGAGGCCGACGGGCCAAGTGAGGTTGGGCTTATAAGCCTCGTTTCTAAATGGGTTTAAAAACATAGCCCAACCCCACTTAATTAAAGGATTATATTGGGCCGGTCTCACGGGCTAAGTCCATTTTGACAACTATAATTATAACTTTGTGTGAGGTGGGTTGGTGGGGGTGGGGGTGGTAAAAAGACATTATTTTACTTGAAAGACACCTCAAGTAAGTTTTTTAACATTTCACCAAAGGTTAATTACCTTGTGAGATTAGATAGCTCCTTTTTATGCAACCTTTGCAAGATGTTAAAGTCTAATTTGGCAAATTTTAGTAACACTTGATTGCTAGATTCTTGATTTTCTTGGCAAAGTGCTATGTATTTCCTTGTTTCTATCCTCACTATACTATTTTTAATTGAAGACTTCAGTGCGTTACTGACTTGTTGTGCAAGCAGGGAGTCGCTTAATTTAGGCAAAATTAGTTTCAATTGAGTGATGGTGAAATTTAGTGCTTTATCAGAATTTCTTCATCATGTACTCTGATTTGTGCTGCCTCATATAAGCTCAACATCCCATGCACGTCGTTAACCAATTCTTTCTTGAAATTTCCTTGGTCCATCTGTTTCATAAGAGAGAAAGGAAAGGTTAAATTGGGACAGATCATATTTCCATGAATCAATTTTTGTCATTCTTTAATTTGAACGATACTTACCACATAAAACATAAAAACCTTGTTGCCTAAGTAATCGAAAGAATAGAGCAACAGCATGAAGGTCATGGCCATCAACTTCACCAATCCATTCGTCATAATAAGTGTACATATAACTCAATGATTCCTTAATCTCACGTTCAAAATGATAAGCTACGCCAAGACATTGAATTGTGTTGATGAGATCAAGCTTTTGCAAAGATTTAGAAGGAGGCATCACTAGCATCTTTCTCACTTCTTCTTTTAGGTCTTCATGTTTGTAGATGTTTATAGAGGAAAAAAACATTCAACAAATGAAGAGGAGAAGAGAGATATATTATTATGCTACAAAGAAGCTATTTAAATACAGAAAATCCTAACAAACTACATAACTAATGCAGTAACTCAAAAAACTGAACTATCTAATTAATAGGAACTAAGTCCACCAACAACTATATGCCTAAAGACTAGGAAAATCATAACTGGAAAAATACTATAGAAAAATTCTATCTTCTGGAAACAAAAAAAAACACATCAGCAGTCATGTAGTCATGCCAATTCAGTATTAGTTAACAGCTCATGAAGCAAACTTCAACACTCGTCCTTGCGTCAAGGGCTGCAAATTCCAAGTTTGCTTCTCAAGAACTCAAATTTTCTTGCTGGAAGAGCTTTCGTAAAAATATTATCCAGCTGCTCTTCCATTTTGCAATATACCAGATTCACTAGACCATCTTTTTGCACTTTTCTAAGAAAATATAGCTTCACATTGAAGTGCTTGGTCTTTCTATGAAAGACTGGATTGTGAGAAATAGCAATGACAGCCTGGTTGTCCACAAATATCTCAATAATTTCCTTCATCTCCAAACCAAGATCAGAAAAGATTTTTCTTATCCATAAAGCTTGATTGACCGCAGCTGTCGCAGCAATGAATTCTGCTTCTGCAGTTGATTGAGCAACAATCTCTTATTTTTTTGAACACCAAGAAAAACATCCAGCGCCAAAAATAAAACAGTACCCTGAAGTACTTTTCATATCATCAGCAGAACCACCCCAATCACTATTAGAAAATCCCTGAATTTTGAAATTCTGATACTTGCTAAATTTGACTCCATAATCTATGGTCCCTTTGACATATCTTAGCACTCGTTTTGCAGTTTTCATATGCAATTCACTTGGAGAATTCAAAAAACGGGATAGTACACTTACAACATACAATATATCTGGCCTTGTTGATGTAAGATACATCAAACATCCTATCAAGCTCCTGTAGCTTCCTTCTTGTACTCGTTCAGCACCATCATCCTTCATTAGCTTCTCTCTTTGATTCATAGGTGTGCTCATACTCTTACATTCTTCCATTCTAAATCTTTTTAGAATCTCCTTCATGTATTTATTTTGACAAACAAATACTTCATTCTGAGTTTGTTTAATCTCCATTCCCAAAAAATAGGTTATCTCTCCAAGATCGATCATCTCAAAGACCTTCATCATCTCCTCCTTAAATTTTTCAATCAATGCTATATTATTTCCTATGACAAGTAAATTATCAATATATAGAGAAATAATAATAATGTTAGAGCCAACTTTCTTGACATAAAGAGTCGATTCACTTAAACTTCTTTCGAAGCCTAAGTCTTGCAAATGGTTATCCATTCGGCTATACCAAGCTTTAGGAGCTTGCTTTAACCCGTATAAAGCTTTCTTTAACATATAAACCATATTTTCACTTCCTGGTACACTGAACCCTTCTGGATGCTCAACACATATTTCCTCTTGTAGTAGACCATTCAAGAAAGCAGACTTCGCATCCATTTGGAAAATCTTCCAACTTTTCTGTGCCGCTATTGACAAAGCATTCAAATTGTTTCCAAAATACCTACTGGGGAAAAAGTATCAGAAAAATCGACTCCCCAAACTTGGGTGTAGACCTTCACCACCAATTTAGCTTTGTGCTTGTTTACCGAGCATTTGGATTGAGCTTTGTTCGAAAAATTCATTTAACTCCAATCACTTTTCTGTTTTGTGGTCTTTCCACTAGCTTCCAAGTTTGATTCTTTTCTATCATGGATAGCTCCTCCTTCATTGCATCTGTCTATTTTTAATTAATTTTTGCTTCCTCGTATCCCGCAGGTTCAAAAATAGCAGCATTGCACCTCTGATAAATATCAAAGAGTGACCTCATTCCCCTAATAGGTTGATCATCTACCAATTCATCAAAATCAAACTTTGAATTGTCATTCGAAACTTGAGACTCCTCAAATTCCAATCCCATTGCTCATTTTCAAGGAATTGAACATCTCTACTTACCATAATCGTTCCCAATTGAGGTTGAAAGATCCTATAAGCTTTAGACAATAAGCAATAGCCAATGAAGATTCCCAAATCTGCCTTCTTATCTAACTCATCTCTCTTAACCTGTGGAACATAAGAGAAACACAGATATCCAAAGATCTTGTTGTTTTTAAAATCAAGTTTGAAACCATACCATGCCTCGACTGGAGTCTTCCATTCCACTGCCCGCATAGGCAGTCTATTCAGTAAGAAAATAGTTGTGTTTGCTGCTTCTTCCCAAAAGTTTTTCGGCAGATTTTTCTCCTGCAAAAAGCATCTTGACATCTTCATGATTGTTCTATTCTTTCTCTCACTAAATCCATTTTGTTGTGGAGAGTAAGGGACAATTAGCTGGTGCTCTATTCCAGCTTCTTCACAAATAGAATTGAACCTATCGAATGTATATTCAATTCCATTATCTGATCTAATGACCTGAATCTTACAACCACTCTAATTCTCTATCCAAGCTTTGAACTTCATGAAAATTCCAGCAACTTCGTACTTAAACTTCATAAAATAAATCCAACACATTCTTGTTAGATCATCAATGAAGATAATATAATACCTGCTCCATTAAGTGACGGAGTTCTTTGCGGACCACCGAGATCGGTATGAATGAGCTGCAACTTCTCTGTAGCTCTCCACGTGTAACTTTTAAATGGAAGTCTAGTTTGCTTGCCAAGCAAACAAGCCTTACATCTTGAGTATGCTCCTCCAAGTTTGGTAAACCATTTACCATTTTGCTCCTTTGCATAAACAACAGAGCTTTGTGATGAAAATGCCCCAACCTTTTGTGCCACGTTTCTACAACTATGGACTGACTTGGAAAAGCTATGTGTTCCTCATCTAACGGATTTAAGGAAAAACTTTTTCCTTGCATTTTATTTCTGAACATTTCCTGACCATTAGGATCACTGATTAGACACACATTGTCTTCAAATAATAATTTGAATCCATTTTCCAGCAGTTTTCCAACACTTGATAAATTTTGATCAAGTTCAGGAACAAATAAAACTTCATAACTAAGTTTTGAACCTTTATAACTCTCAATTGCGACGGTCCCCTTTCCTGTCGCTAGGAGGTATTCTCTATTTTCGATCCTAACTCTCGACTTAATTGATTTGTCAAGCTCTCTGAAAAACTTTTCATCACTGGTCATGTGGTTCGTACTACCACTATCAATAAGCCAGCTTTTACTTGAACTTTTGCTTGCGTAACAGGTAGCCACAAACAGTTGCTCTTCTCATTCTTGGTCTGCAATTTATGCTTCATTTTATTGTTGTAAACCCTTATCTTTGTAAATAATCTCGGCATGACCAAGCTTTTGACACTTTCGGCACTTCATATCAGGCTTTCTCCAACACTTGAAGTATGGATAATTTCTCCTCCCACAATGTTGACAAGGATGATATTCGCCTTCTTTGTTGTTACCGGTGGTGGTAGCATTTTTTTGCAGATGTATCTTCGTAGGTTCCATAATTTCCTTTCTTTTCTTTTTCATTATTACCTTAGCAGTACCTGAACCAAGCTGAAACTTTGCTTGCAGGGCTCCTTTGATGGATCCCTCTTGCCTCATCATCCTTCGATGTTCTTGTGCCTGCAGAGCACTCAATAACTCTGCCAAGCTAAGCTTTGACAATTCTTTAGTATTTTTCAATGAAGAAATAGTTGCCTCATATCTTTTAGGTAAGGTTACAAGAATCTTTTGAACTATTCTATTGTCATTAAGTTCAGTTCCAAGTATCTTTACCTTATTTGCAATCAAAAGCAACCTGTCATAATAATCCTTAATGATTTCGGATTCCTTCATTCTCTGTATCTCGAATTCTCTGACCAAGTTCAGTACTTTCATTCCTCTAATTTTTTTATCTCCCTCATACTCTTTCTTGAGAAAATCCCAAATTTCTTTGATTCAATTACATGTCATCACTCTACTAAAAATAGTGGTAGAAACTATAGCAAAGATACAGGATTTAGCTTTGGACTTTGTTGTTCTCCTCTCTTTGTGAGCTCTAATCTGAGCCACGGTAAGATTCTCTGGCAAAGGAAGCACTTCATAGTCTTCCTCAACAGCCACCCACAAATCGCAGGCCTCCAAATAAGCAAGCATTTTCACTGCCCATGCTTGATAGTTTTCTCCGTCGAAAACTGGCGGAGCCATAGCAGAAAAAGAAACTGCAATCTCCATTGTTTGAATGGTGTTTTGTAGCCACAAATTTAGATAAACACTCAGAAAAAAAGCACTCATAAGTCTCTCACAAGTCCCTTAAGAACCTGGCTTTGATACCAATTTGTAGATGTTTACAGAGAAAAAAACATAAAACAAATGAAAAGGAAAAGAGAGATATTATTATGCTACAAAGAAGTTGTTTAAATATAGAAAATCCTAACAAACTACAGTAACTAATGCAGTAACTCAAAAAACTGAACTACCTAATTAATAGGAACTAAGTCCACCAACAACTATATGCCTAAAGACTAGGAAAATCATAACCGAAAAACTACTACAGAAAAATTCTTTCTTCTGGAAATAGAAAAAACACATGAGCAGCCATTTAGTCATGCCAATTCAGCATTAGTTAACAGCTCATGAGGCAGACTTCAACAATGTTGTTCTCTTCCCCCTCATTGGCTTCCTATTCAGGTTGTTTCTTGTGAAAACTACTTAAATTTTTTGTTGATTTTGGGATTTTTAGGATCTTTGAGGTTTTTTCCATACATTTTAAGCATCGTTCCTTGTAAAATTTCCTACATTTTGCCCTTTTGTTTTTTACTTGGAAACCACTTACAAAATCAACACTGATTACTATCTAATCCTTTTTCTTCCTCAAATTCATGTTCACATTCTTCCATCAAATTTACTAAATCATAATAGTCTAAGTTTGTATTTTCTAATCCTATTTCATTGATAAATTCCTCTTCTCCAGAGTCTGAAGAATCGGGTTTATTTATTTCTTCTTCAAAGATTTTCATACTTCTAATAGAATATATACTTTCATTATCTGACATATATTCGTCTACATTTATTAAATTTTTATTTACATCTTCTATTAACTATGCGTTCCTAGATCTATTATTGATTCTTTTTGGATAAGGATTTGCTAAGTGCTCTATGCTACCACAGGTGAAACATTCTAATTTATTTTTGTAGGTTCTACTAGTGTTGTATTTTCTTACATGTTTATTCTTGTCTAGGTATGACTTCTTTGCAGTTGATCTTCTTAAATAATATTTCTTCTTAGGGCGATAGTCTTTTTTATATGCCTTTCTATATTTCTTCTTTTTATAATCTTGGTCATAATGTTGTGTAGTATATATGTTTCTACAAAAATCTGTATCACTTCTTTTTAATTGTTTTTGTATCTGTATATGTAAAACCTCAAACCTGGTGCCTGGAACGCCACACGGTGCTCATGACCCCAAAGGACCACAAGCTAATCCATGACTGATATTTGTACACGTATACTATATAATATAACATAATAATGTGGAAACATTCACTTAAAGGCCATAAGGTTCAATACTAAACATAATCTAAATAATGTAACATTAGAGTGGGGTAATAGAATACCCAAAGCAAAACTGAGAATAATAAAGTCTGAAACATGATAGTCTGCATCTAGTCTGAAAGCCTCTACTATCTGAATAATTTAAATAAATAGTTGATGGGACATGTACCCAACTAACTCCAACTAATAATCTAATCAATGAGATAGTAAATAAATAACCATGTCCTCGAAGGATGAGGACTGACTTCTAACTCTAACTGCTGAGATTGGAATCTACTGCTGATCTTGAACTCTTGTCTCTGAACCTAGATATAACATAAAAAAAGAATCATAGCACAAATGTATCAGTACAATGGATTATACTGAGTATACATGTGAGGTAGGCTATATGCAAGGGTTTGCATGCATGAATAATGCGAACTGACTATCTAATATAAACGTGAGAATACATACATTAATACGTAACTGTAACTGACACTATGATAACATGATTACTGGATCTGAATACTGATAACAAAACATACTAATAACTGGTAGCATGAATAACTGTATCTGGATGTAACTAATAACATGGTGACTGTATCTGACAGTCCTGAATCTGATGGAACTATCTGAGTTCCATACTGTATCTGAGTTGGCCGTATCTGACAGTCCTGAAATTTGAAGAACTATCTGAGTTCTATTACTAAAATTGATTAACTGTTTCTGACAGTCCTGGCTCTGTAACATGGGAAGTAGTACTTAACCGACATGCCCCTAATACGCCATTATGGCTGAGTTGGGGTCCAATCTGTAACCCCAATTGGAAGGGTGTCAATATCATGCCACTGGTAAGGACAAGCTGGGGGTGCCCCTTATCTGATAGTGTCCCCAAAAGAGAACGGTAGTGCCCTTATCTAACAGTGCTTATCTACCTCATCAACCTTCATCGATAGTGTTGATGTCTCAACCTATGTTGGCTACATAGTTCTGGAATGAAAGGGTGACTGCTAAGGATCACACCCATATCTGATAGTGTGTGTCCCCATCCTCGGGTTCACTCGATGCTAATTTCTACTCCTATCTGAATGGACACTGACATGATTTAACTAAACTAAACATGAGCTAAATTACCAAATTTCGTTGACTGATAGAATATTACTAATATCTGACAACTGACTGAGTTCATGAGATCATAGAGTTTTCCTGAGTCATAAGACTATTAGAAGTCAAAGAATTCATAGCTTGACTGAGAGTATCGTGAAAATATAACATAGCTCTAAACACACAGCTAATATTTCGGGTACAAGTACCCCTAGGACTTGATGGAAGGAAACTGAAAAAGCATGACTTACTTGAATACATAATAATCATCATAATACATTAACTAAAGCATTTCATCAAACATGTGATAGGCATAAGCTTGTACATACATGGGGATTTCATGTTATCATGCTAGTTAGACACTTTTACTTCATCTAGGCATTCAATCAAACACATGGTAGGCATAGAATGTGTAAACGACATCATACAAAAATTAAATGTCATGATTCAATTCTAATTTAATCATTCAAGGGTTTAGTCATAGGAGTTCATGATTCCATAACTATACATATCAACCTATATGGAATTTAACACTCATTCATGGAATACAATTCAATTACTTATTATTAACATGAACAAAAGTAGCCCACTCATGAAATTCATAAGAAAATCCATAACTTGGATTTAAAAAGGGGATTCTTATGCTTCTTGGACGAAAGTAGTCCATGAATGAACACTATGCATACCTTAGTTCGTGATTTCATGAAGATTGATGGTGAAACCTTCTTGAATTTGAATCCCTAATAGAAATCCTAGCTTGTTCTTGAGAGAAACTAGTATATTTTGGGTGAAGAATGGCTAAATCATGTGTTATTGGATTTAAATAGGGGTAGGAAATTGACCCTTTTAACCCTGGATGCATTTTGTAATTTCAATAAAATTTTCCCGAACTGGACCCCTGGCGCGACGCGGCATTTTTGCGCCGTGTCACTGGAAATTGACAATTGGGAAATTGAGGGGTGGCACAATGCGGAGCTATTGCATTGCCCCTTCCTTCATGACCTGGAACCTTGGCGCGACGCGGTGGAAATCGCACTGAGACACTGGAAAAAGGACAATTATAAATTAGAGCATTGGCGCGATGCGCCATAATCATGGATACCTACTGGAAATTTCCAAATGCCATTTCCTCTTGTGGCGCAGCGCGCCACTGACTAATGTGGCACTGTTTTACGATGGGAATTTGAAATAGTCATAATTTCTTACCTGGTTATCGGATTTAAGTGAATCATATATCGATGGAAAGCTTATTGAATTTACCACATGAAAAAATGTAAAAATCTTGAAAATTCCTCATGGAATAATTATAATTCACTTTAGAATCTAATACTAGGCATTCTTAGGACGAAATTAGCTAGAAAACTTTAGGGTATTACAATATCTCCCCCTTGAGAACATTCGTCCTCAAATGAGACTGACTGGGAGGGAAAAAAATAAGCTGAACATGAACTGAACATGGATAACTGGAACATGATCTCATGACTGACATAACTGACAAGCTGAACATAAAATAGTGAACATGCATATCTGATGCATGTGTAACTGATTCATGAATGCATAACTGAGTGCTCTGAAGAACTAAGTTTCTCACAATGAGAATGCATGCCTGATGCATTATTATATAACTGAGCTAATAATGAATGCATGACTGAATATGCAATGGAACTTGATACCAGGTTTATACTGGGAGTATGATCATGAAACTGAATACCAAGTTCATGATGAACACTGATCATAAACTGAGTAAACTTATGGAGAACTGTTACCTTAAGCTTGATCTGAGTTGGTGGAGAAGAGGTAAGGATACTTGGTACACATGTCTGCTTCTGCTTCCCAAGTAGCTCCCTCGATGGACTGATTTCGCCAAAGAACTTTGACTAGACGGACCTATTTGTTCCTCAATCTACGAGTCTGATAGTCTCTTAATTTCCACAATAAGAGAAAAGCTATTCTAAAAGGAATTCACGCCTAAAGTCATACCACACCATACTACACGTGAGATCCTTATTGTGGTATAATGATAATGTCTATTGTGATTTCCATCGCACTCATGAGTAGCTAAACTTCTCTGTTGGGGTTATGAAAGCCGTATGAGATACTATCTATTCCTATGAGTTTGTGAATTCGCGACACGTATGCTGCTTATATCATTATTCTCTTCATCTTAATGCAAATTCTTGTGGTTGCAAACGCATAGAATATGCCAGTATAGCATTAACTTGTTCGAAAGAAAAGTTATATGTCTGGAAAAGAGATAATGTCAAGGTAATAGGGCACCAACCCCTATTAAAAAGTTAGTGCCGTAACTGGATTAACCTCTTGGAGAATTTTTACCATTAGATACACTTTAAGCTCGAAAGAGTTAAAGTGAAATAGTCCTTGTTAGGTGGAAAGACGCTTGGATTTACCATAGAATACAATTCTCTATAAGCACATGCATGTCTGAATTCCGCATAACTCATAGCCAATAGAGACGTATAACTCATAAGGTGGACATAACCTCAACTCTCAATTCTCATTGGTTAACATCTTACTAAACATTCTTTCTTTTTACTTTACTATTTTCCGTTTTTACTTTGTTATTTTATTGCACTATTGCACGCTACAAAATCCCCCCATTTACGAGACTTTCACCAAAAGTCTACTAATCTTTGCTTACTTAGTGACCAGCTATTCCCCGTGGGATTCGACACCCAACCCAGTTGGGTTCTATGTTTGACAGCGACCGCTTACACTCTTACGAGAGCTGTAGTTTGAGCGTTATCAAATTTTGGCGCTGTTGCCGGGGAATACGGTTGTCTACTAAATTTGTGATAATTACTAGACCCTTTGGTCAAAGATTCTCGTACTTTACTTTTAGTTGTTGTTTTGGTTTTCTGCAGGTTTTGTTTAGTGCATGCCCAATACTCGAAGTTCTGGTCAACCATTATTACCCATAAACCTTGAACCACAACGTATTGGCAGGATGGAGGCGCAACGTGACATTGAGAGAAGGGCTGCTCAACAGGAGCAGGCTAGATTAGCTGCGTTGGCCGCTGCTCAAGTGCATCAACAAAATATCGATTACCCTGGGCGAGCAGCAGATCCTGATGATGAGGACTTGGGCGATGATGAGTTATTAAAACCGAGGCGTGATGCTGAAGTTGTGACACTGGCAAACAGAAGAGATCGTCAAGCAAGATTTCAGCAGAACGCCGAGCCGTGCAAATACCATTTGATAATGATGATGATGATCTTAATGGAGCTGGTGCCATAGGAGTTATTATTCCTCCACCATTGGCACCCGGAGCCAAGTTCAATATCACTAGCACCATGATTCAACTTTTGCAACTCAAGGGATTATTTGGTGGACTAGCAGGCGATGATTCGAATATGCATCTGATCAACTTTATCTCTACATACAAGTCATTCGACAATCCAGGCATTGGACAGAATGCTATTCGACTGCGTTTATTTCCATTGTCTCTATCTGGAGAGGCAACTCTGTGGTTGAACGGGCTGACTCCTGATTTTATTACAAATTGGAGGCAATTGAAAGACGCTTTCCTAGAAAGATTCTTTCCGCCATCCAAGAAAGCACAGTTGAGAGATGAGATCAGCAATTTTAGACAGCTTCCAACTGAAGCTCTCCACGAAACATGGGAGAGGTTCAAGAAAAAGCTTATGCGGTGCCCAAATCATCATATGACCAATGTCCACTTGATGGAGATATTATACAGAGCTTTGAATTCGGTAACTAAGCCAGTGGTTGATAATGCTGCAGGTGGGTCATTCAT
The DNA here is from genome assembly GCA_030864225.1 of Capsicum baccatum var. pendulum. Lineage (NCBI taxonomy): Eukaryota > Viridiplantae > Streptophyta > Magnoliopsida > Solanales > Solanaceae > Capsicum > Capsicum baccatum. Next base: position 294,203,852 of record CM061552.1, read on the forward strand.
GGACCTTACTTTTAATGAAGCAAGTGGTATGCTAGATCGTATGACAAAGCAAAGTAGAGCTTGGCATACCAGGGATTCTGAGGTAGCAAGCTCTACTATATCCATTGGCATGCCTGCAGAGCAGAGGTGTAGACAAGAGGAGCGTGACCAACATATAGCTCACATGAAAACGCAAATGGATCTTCTTACCAAGCATTTATTATCAGGAAAGACCAAAAAATTAAAAACAGTTGCATCAAAAGGAAGAGACGAATCCGATTCTGAGGTAGAAGCCAACTACTTGAACAATCAGGGGGGTTTTCGAGGCAATGCCCAAGGAAACCAAGGTCGAAACTATTATGATAATTCTGGAAACAAGGACCGTGATCAAGGTATTTGGAAGAACAAGACTGACAGGAGTGGCGTGTATATTCCTCCTGGACAACGAGAGGCTACTGCATCTGGTTCGGGAAATATGTCAATGGAAGATATGATGGCTAAGTTGTTGAAAGGAGTGGAAGCAACCAGCACGGGAGTAACTGAGGTAATAAATGACTTAGCCTCAATGAAGCAATTGGTTGACTCACATTCCACTTCAATAAGACAGCTGGAACAACAATTGAGTCAACTTTTAGCAGTATTTAATCAAAGAAAAGCCGGCACCCTACCTAGAAACACTGTGCAAAACCCAAGGAACGATGGAACATGCATGGCTATTACTACCAAGAGTGGTAAGGTGTTGGAAAATCTACCCAAAGGCAAGCAAGCAGTCGACGATGTAGCGGACTATGATATTGATGCTGATGGTGAAGATGCCGTAGAAGCTGGCAAGGGTGATCATGACGTTAACACTAGTAGTCTGCAGCCTGAAAAGGTCAAAATTTGGAAACAAGATTAAAAGAAAGTGGTGGAGAAAATGATTCCTCTTCCACCACCACCTTTTCCGCAGAGACTAAAGAAAAAGGTTGATGACACTCCTGAAAAGGTTGATAATCGGAAGAAAGATAAAGAGGAAGTGGTGGAGAAAACTATCCCTCTTCCACCACCACCTTTTCCTCAGAGATTAAAGAAGAAAGTTAATGACACAAGGTTCAGCAAATTCATGACTATGTTGAAGCAGCTGACCATTAATGTTCCGTTGGTAGAGGCACTCAAACAGATGCCTGGGTACGCGAAATTTATGAAGGATATTTTAACAATGAAGCGGGCAGCAAGTGGTGAGTTGACAGATACTATTCATCATTGCAGTGCGATCGCTACCAGATTACTAGTACAAAAGAAGTCCGATCTCGATGCCTTCACTATTTCGTGCACTGTTGGATCTATGAATTTTGCCAAGGCATTGTGCGATTTGGGAGCTAGCATCAATTTGATGCCACTATCCGTCTACAGGAAGTTAGGGTTGGGTGATCCTACACCAACTAATATGCGACTTTTGATGGCAGATAGGTCAGTAAAACGACCTGTTGGTATCTTATATGATGTATTGGTGAAGGTTTCCACTTTTATCTTTCCAGCAAACTTTGTTATTTTGGATTGCGTGGTGGATTCTGAAGTTCCCATTATCTTGGGACACCCTTTCCTTGCAACTGGAAGTGTGCTTATTGATTTACGAGCCAATGAGCTTTTATTTCGGCTGAATGATGAAGTGGTTCGTTTTAATGTATGCAAATCAATGAAGCAGCCCAAAGATATGGATGTGTTCTCTATAGCTGATGCTTATTATGAGGTTGAGGAAGAATTATCTGTAGAGAAGCAGTGTACTGTTGAGCCATTGTCTGCTACGCTGTTGAAGTTTGAGCGTGAGAATGTTGAAGATTATGAAGAAACTATTTGTGCTCTAATAGGAATAGGGTCCTATTCTCATATTCCCAAGCAAATGGACCTTAATCTTACGAATCAGCCTTCACAAACAGTGAAGACTTCCATTGAGGAACCACCAATGCTAGAATCGAAAGAGCTACCAAGTCACCTAAGGTATATGTTCTTGGGATATGGAAATACACTTCCGGTGAGTGTTGCGGATGATTTAAGTGAACAGCACATAGAGGCTCTCATCTCTGCTCTGAAGAGGTACAAGAGAGCTATGGGTTGGTCTATTGATGATATAATTGGTATCCCTCCTGTGATATGTATGCACAAGAGTCATCTCGAAGAAGATTGCATGCCTACAAGTAAGTATCAGCGTCGTCTGAATCCATTCAGAAAACGATGCACCCTCTATCTTGATGAAGTCTAAGTAATCGAGATAGCTATGTCGTGCCGCGACAATAAATCAAGCGCTTAGTGGGAGTCAACCCATCATTTTTAATTGTTTTTGTTGTTTTTGTTTTCTTAGGATTTTGTCGAGCCACGACCAAAACTAAGGCGCTTGATGGGAGGCAACCCATCGTTCTAATCGTTTTTGTTGTTTTTGAGTAAATGTAGGTGCAAGAGGTGTAAAACAGGAGATTGGTTTCAAATTTTGATTTGGAAGTATTGCATGGTGAAGGCGGTAAGTTAGGAATGAAGAAGCAAAAGGCTATGGGTTAGGCATTGCTTATAAAAATATAGGCTAAGAACAAGGCAAGGCCTATGCAAATCTAGGCCACGAACAAGGCAAGGCCTATACTATGGCCTAAGCTCTCGGATTCTAGAGTGCCATAGCATAGGCACCGCCTATGCCAAAGCCTTTTGTCTCTGAATCTCATATTCCATGGCATAGGTGCTGCCTATGCCTAACAATGCCATGGCATAGGCGCCGCCTATGCTCAACTAGGCTTTACAAAAGGCGCCGCCTATGCCAAGCATAGGCAAAGCACTAGGCGCCGCCTATGGTCATTTTTGGTCTCCAAATCTGGTTCTAAATGGGTCAAAACCCGACCCAAGCTTGCCCTATAAATAGGAAACTTAGTCTTAGACCAAAAACACATTGCAAATCCAACCTAAGCACCGCCTACCTCTCCGAATCCTCTCAAAAATTTTCCTTTTGCTCTTTTAACTTGACAAGAACATCTTCCAAGGCCATCAACCAAGTAAGTACTTCTTTGTTCATCTTTTATGTTCCGTAAGTACAACACTACTACGCCTATAATGAATTGTTAAATCTTGAAGTAGTATTAGTGATTTGAATGTGGTTGATTTGTTGTGATACAACTAAGTGAGTGAAAGAATACGTAAGGATGATCTTGACTTGTTTCCAACTTGTATTTAATTTTGATGCACTGTCATACTTTTGCGAAATTGACATGGTCAAGAACATTGCATAATCTTGTCAATAGAAATCTTACATGTTTGAATAACTTGTGTATAAAGGTGAAAACCATGGTTGACTACAAACATACGAAATTGTGAGTATTCCTAAACTTGATGCAATCTAGTAGTCTTAAGATATATCAACCATGAAAGTATTGCCAAGATTTCATGAAGTATGACTGCACTGATTATATTGTTGGAATATAGCACCTAAAACGTATATCGATGAAGTCTGAATAATCGATAACTTTCACTTCACTAGTTTATACCAACAAAATAAGTGTGGGGTGGTGCCACTACTGCTTGTTTATTGATTGTATCCACCGAGATGAAGCTAACATGACTATTATTTTAATCTCAGGTACAATGGCACCAAAACTAAGACAAGGGAAAGAAAAGGCTACCACTTCACAAAAAGGCCAAAAAAGGGGACTAAAAGAGCAAGGAGAATCCTCCTCGCTGCAGATACCTCGCCGCATGTTTGGAATTAAATGGGTCCTCGAGGAGGAAGGAAAGGAGTGGTATAGGAACAATAAAGAGAAAAAATATGTTCATGTGGAGTTGATACACAAGGAAAGCCTAGCAAAGAAAGAACCCCGTATGTTGGCTAAGATAATGGTGTTATATCTGGATTTCATCTTCCGAGATATGGGAGAGTGCAATCTTGATTTAACACGTCAATTCTATGCCAACTGGTCTCCGAAAACTACAGGGAGTGAAGTAAAGATTCGGGGCCAAGTTCTGCAACTAAATGCGGAGTTCTTCAACTCCTTTCTGGGTTTGCCATCTGTTGATCCATCACCACTCAAAGAGCTGTATAACAGACCTCCGTACAGGCAAATTAGACACACATTGTGCGGAACAAGATCTATGGCAAGATGGAGCAGACACAAGGACACCGGTCGGCACAACACCTTCCCATATGCTCATTTGAATAGGGAAGCTAGAATATGGCTGCGAATAGTCAAATCTTGTCTGATTAAAGGGACCCAGTACACGAAGATTACACGAGATAGAGTGTGCTTGGTGTACGCATTGATGACAAATGTTCCTATCAACATTGGGGCAGTTATTCGATCTACAATGCGAAAGGCCAGGCTACACAAGAGGTCCCACTTCAGATTTGGCAATCTGTTGACCGCAATCTTGAGGAAGAAGGACATCGAAGAGGAACCGGCTGATCATAAACTTCCACATAACCCAAAGAGGGTTGACCTCACAAAGGTTAAGGATGCTAAAACCACGCATGGCATCAACCTTACCACTGCAGAAAGGCATGCTCGGGATGAGAGTTTCTTTCGCCATCTTTATCGCATGACTCGGTTTACCATGATGGGCGGAGGTTGTGTTCCAACTGCTGCAGAGCTCTAACAGCTGGATTATGACTACCTAATGAATGAGAATGCAAGGCAAATGTGTGGAGTAGGTGTATACTTTGAGGAACCTCTTGATGACGATGTGCCAACCGATGATGATCGTCGAATGCCAGACTCCGACGTGGAGGAGAACTCTGATGGCGATGACTCTGATGATGATTCCGATGAAGGGGGTATGACCCCAGACATAGAGGAGGAGTCCGACTAACCAGGTTCTTCTTATTTATTTTCCACTGAGGGCAGTGTGTCTCGTTTAAGTGTGGGGTGCTGGTATTTGCATGCTAACCTTCTTTATCTACATTTGCATTCATTTATGTTTGTTTGTTTTGTTTTTTTTAGTAGTTATTTTTTTTTTTGCATGAAATTGTTGTGATAGGCAGCATGGTATTACGACAAGAGTCTGTGATAAAATCATTACTATTGAGACGTTTAGGCTCTACTAGTGACTCATTATGTGATAATTGTGTTGTTCAATTCCTTCATCTGTTGGGTCGAAAGTCTATACTGCTCCCAATAAAGTCGACCATGTGCCTTGTGTGTGTGAGATGATAGTATATTCTATGTTTATGGCTGATACTAGAACTTGCCTGGTATGTATGTAAAGCGAAATAAAGAGTGTGATTTTAGGAGATGATTTAGGCATTTCTTTGGCAACCTATGATTGCTTACCTTCATTTTATCTACCCATGGACATCATCCTAGATAACCCCCTTTGAGCCTTTAGCCTATTTTCTTTCACAGCCTCATATGTAAGCCTAATCCATTTTTTTCAAGACCATAATTTGATCCAAATTCCTAAGTGCTTTAAATTGTAAAGTAATGTGACAAAATAAGAAGAAATTGGATGAGAAGAGTGGCTTAGAATGAATTGGTGCTTGAATTTGTTATGAAAAATAATTGCTATCATAAGAGGTGTGTTATGAAAAGAAAAAGGAAAAGAAAAATAAAAAGTTAATTCTGGTCAAAATCGAAAAACAAAAGAGGTGAGAAAGGGTGGTAGATTAAAAGAGAGTAGAAAGGTTGTTTGAAAGAAAGCATAAATGGCATAATGTGATGTATTAAAGCTCTTTGGAACATAGTCACTATTTATGGCCAAAATAGTCCTACCCGTCCCTTAGCCTACATTACAACCTGTAAAGACCTATTTGATCCTAAGCTTAGTATTCTGATATTTAGTGGAGCACTACACTAAGGGCAAGCCTATGGTCATCAGTTGCAACATACGAATTCTTTGTGAGAGTGAGAGCAAGGATAATCTTATACCCATGTTCGAAATATATACTACACTTGTGAGTGATTATGGATTATATGTTGAGAAACACGCATGGTTGATGAGTTTTGGGTAGTTGTGTATGATTCTTTGTACATTAACTTGTGGATACGAATTCACCATCATCACGAGTCTATGTTAGAGGTTGAATTGTTTCTAGTAGTGATCAGAAAACTACTCTTTGTTAATAATTGTTGTGCCTGTCTTGATGAATATTTTGTGTTGTTATTGTGAAACCCTAAGTATAAGTTTATATGGACATGATATTTTGTTCGAGGACGAACAAAGCTTTAAGTGTGGGGTGTTGATGATAGGCGTATTTACACGCCTAAAGTGCTTTAATTTACCCATATTTTAGCTAAGTTTTGAGGACAAAATATATAATTCATGCACTTTTAGTCCTTTCTCCTATAAGTGAGATAAAAAACGTGATTAGAAAGTTTTCAGGTATAAATGATGCAAATTTCAGCATTTTATGGATAACTTGACGCCAAAGGAAGCTTCACGAAAGAAGGGAAGGAGAGCTTGGACGCCTAGGACCAAAAGTGACGCATAGGAAACCTGTCCCGGGCAAAAACAACAATTTACAAGACTTTAGGGATCAGCAATAACCTATAAGGATTAGGATGATGATGCAGTAATTTATTAGGATTAGGATAAGTACGCAGTAGCCTTATAGGAATAGGATATGGGTATTATAAATACCCTATTTTACTGCAGTTTTTAGACACATCATTATTCTCATCATTCACATTCTAATTCATTCCTCTACAACTCTAAACAATTTGCTTTCAATTAATTCTTATTTACTTTCTCTTCATCTATTCAATTCTTAATTTCCACAACAAAATAAAAGCTATTCTAAAAGGAATTCACGCCTAAAGCCATACCACACCATACTACACGTGAGATCCTTATTGTGGTATAATGATAATGTCTATTGTGATTTCCATCGCACTCATGAGTAGCTAAACTTCTCTGTTGGGGTTATGGAAGCCGTATGAGATACTATCTATTCCTATAAGTTTGTGAATTTGCGACACGAATGCTGCTTATATCATTATTCTCTTTATCTTAATGCAAATTCTTGTGGTTGCAAACGCATAGAATACGCCAGTATAGCATTAACTTGTTCGAAAGAAAAGTTATATGTCTGGAAAAGAGATAATGTCAAGGTAATAGGGCACCAACCCCTATTAAAAATTTAGTGCCATAACTGGATTAACCTCTTGGAGAATTTGTACCATTAGATACTCTTTAAGCTCGAAAGAGTTAAAGTGAAATAGTCCTTGTTAGGTGGAAAGACGCTTGGATTTACCATAGAATACAATTCTCTATAAGCACATGCATGTCTGAATTCCGCATAACTCATAGCCAATAGAGACGTATAACTCATAAGGTGGACATAACCCCAACTCTCAATTCTCATTGGTTAATATCTTACTAAACATTCTTTCTTTTTACTTTACTATTTTCCGTTTTTACTTTGTTATTTTATTACACTATTGCATGCTACAAAATCCCCCCTTTTACGAGACTTTCACCAAAAGTCTACTAATCTTTGCTTACGCAGTGACCAGCTATTCCCTGTGGGATTCGACACCCAACCCAGTTGGGTTCTATATTTGACAGCGACCGCTTACACTCTTACGAGAGCTGTAGTTTGAGCGTTATCAAATATCTACATAAGACTTCTGTCGACTCTAAGCAGCCCGAAGTCTTTCTCTGATCAATTGGACCTTCTTTAAGGCTTCGAATACTAAGTCAAGACCTATGAGTGAGGCCTCACTAACTTTGAAACAACCAATTGTAGATCTATATCTCCTACCATAGAGAGCTTCGAATAGAGCCATCTGAATACTGGAATAATAGTTGTTGTTGTATACAAACTCAATCAAAGGAAAGTGGTCATCCCAACTTCTGTTAAAATTAATTACACACGCCCTTAGCATATATTCTAACGTCTGAATAGTCCTTTCTGCTTGAACATCTGTCTGAGGATGAAAGGCTGTACTGAGATGAACTTGGGTACCGAGATCCTTTTGGAACGCTTTTCAAAAATGAGAGGTGAACTGAGTACCTCTGTATGAGATAATGGACAACGAAACACCGTACAATTTGACCAACTCCTTGATGTAGAGTTTGGCATAATCCTTGGCTAAATAAGAGGTATGAATTGGAAGGAAATGGGTTGATTTGGTCATTCTATCTATAATAACCCAGACTAAATCATGCTGGTGATGAGTTCTAGTTAAACCCATCACGAAGTCCATGTTCACAACGTCCCACTTCCAGGTAGGAATACTGAACTCCTGCAGGGACCCACTAGGCTTTTGATGCTCTATCTTAACTTGCTAACATATAGATCACTTAGCCAAAAATTCTACAACATGTCTTTTCATCCCACTCCACCAATAGATCTCCCACAAGTCGTGGTACATCTTTGTGGACCCTGGATGAATAGAGCAATGCGCACCATGCACTTCTGCAAGAATTCACTTCTTATGTCATCTACGCCTGGAACACAGAGATGACCCTTACAATGAAGAACACCATCTCCCCCTTGGCAGAAAAACTCTATTTTTTTATCCTGAACTGATTCTTTTAAATTGACTAGGCTAGGATCCCTGTCTTGCTTTTATTTTACCTTGAAAACTAGAGATGATTCTGAACTACTTTGAACATATACGCCAGCTTTTAAGAATCAACTAAGCGAACGCCTAGTCTAGAAAGATGATGGATCTCCTGAGTTATTTCTTCTTGCTATCTTCAACATGAGCAACACTACCCATATTATAGTCTACTGAGAGCGTCAGCCACTACGTTGGCCTTGCCCGGATGATAAAGGACACTCATGTCGTAATCCTTTAAGAGCTCGAACCACCTTCTCTGATATAGATTGAGATCTTTCTGAGAAAAGACGTACTAAAGGCTCTTATGATCTGTGAAGACATCTACATGAAATCTGGAGAGATAATGCCTCCAAATCTTCAAGGCAAAGACTACGATTGCTAACTCAAGATCATGAGTAGGATAATTCTTCTCATGGGGTTTAAGCTGTTTGGAGACGTAGGCTATGACCTTTCCATGCTGCATGAGAACACAACCCAAACCTACTCTGGATACATCAGAATACACCATGAACCCATCTGAACCATCTGGAAGAGCTAAAATTGAAGTTGAGGTGAGTCGAGTCTTCAACTCTTGAAACCTCTTCTCACAAGGATCTGACCACTAAAATTTGACTTTCTTATGAGTCAATCTTAACATAAGGGATGCAATAGAAGAAAATCCCTCAATAAACCATCTATAATAGCCAGCCATACCCAAGAAACTCCTTATATCTGATGGAGAGATAGGGAGAGGCCAGTTTCTTACTACTTCAGTCTTTTGAGGCTCTACTCTAATGCCATTACCGGAAATAATATGACCAAGGAATGCCACTGACCTTAGCAAAAATTTGCACTTACTAAATTTGGAGAATAATCGTTGATATCTGAGAGTCTGGAGTACTGTTCTAAGATGGTCTGCATGATGTCGCTCAGTGTAGGAATAGACCAGAATATCATCTATAAAGACTATGACAAACATGTCCAAGTATTACTTAAACACACGGTTTATCAAGTCCATAAAAGCAGCTAGGGCATTGGTAAGACCAAATGACATGACTAAGAATTTGAAATGACCATATCGAGTAATGAAAGCTAGTTTTGAGATGTCATATTCTCTGACTCTGAGATGATGATAGCCATATCTGAGGTCTCTCTTAGAGAAATAACTGGCACTCTGAAGTTGGTCAAACAAGTCATCGATTCTGGGAAGTGGATACTTGTTCTTGACCATAACTTTATTTAGTTAACAGTAGTCTAGACACATTCTGAGAGAACCGTCTTTATTGCGCACGAATAAAACGAGAGCGCCCCACGGGGAAATGCTAGGTCTGATGAATCCCTTATCTAAGAGATCCTTCAACTGTTCTTTCAGTTCTTTGAGTTTTTCTGGTGCTATTCTATATGTAGGAATAGATATAGGCTGAGTATTTAAAAGAAGATAAATACCGAAGTCTATATCCCTTTCCTGGAAGATCTTCGGGAAAGACATCTGAATATTCATTTACTACTGGGATTGATTCAAGGCTGGGAGATTTAGAACTAGAATCCTTAACATGAAAAGATGATAGACACATCTCTTAGATATCAATTTCCTTGTCCGAAGGTAAGAAATAAGATGACCCCTGAAAGCAAATACACTACCCTTCCACTCAAGGACAGGTTCGTTAAGAAACTAAAAAGGGACTATTTTATTACTACAGTCGACTGTGGCATAGCAGGAATGAAGTCAATCCATGCTGAGAATGATATCAAAATCAGTCATCTCTAATTTGACTAAGTCTGCTGACGTGACTTTCTAAAATATCATAATCGGGCAGTTCCTGTATACCCACTGGGCTATTATGGTTTTACCCACTGAGGTAGAGACTGAGAAGGGCTCTGCTAGAATTTTGGGATTGATTTTGAAATCAACTGCTATATAAGGAGTAACAAAAGACAAGGACGCTCCTGGATCTAGCAAAGCGTAAACATGTACATGAAAGATCTGTAACATACCAGTAGCTACATCAGGAGAATTTTCCTAATCTTTTCAGTTCTGAAGAGCATAAAGGCAATTCGAGCGTTGCCCGCTAGTAGCACTGATAGTGGCATCTTGCTGATTCGGGCGATCGAACTAAGCTGAGGAGAGATGATAATTCTGATAACCTGACTGAGGGAAATCTCCAACTCTGTGGCCTAGATTTCCACAACCAAAATAGACATCGCTGCCAGCTCTACAAGCACCCTTGTGGTTCTTACCACAAGTCTGACAAAGGGGATTGGTTCGGGCAGTACTGACACTGCCCTGAGACTTAGAGCCTGGCGCTCTATCTCTAAACTTAGGAGCTAGAGCACTGGCTGAAAAAGGAGCTGGAACTGATGACTTAGGATGAAAGTGGGAACAGTTTCCTCCTTCTGATTTAGGCTGACTGAAATAGAAACTACCTGTCCTAGCTTTCTTATTCTATTTTTCCATCTGCTTAATCTTCTGCTCCTCTATCAGCTAAGCATGGGTCATAAGTCTGGCTAAAGTCATGTTAATATTCAGCATGGAGGATCTACACTAATTAACCACGCTATCATTCATCCCTGAAACGAACTTACTTATCTTGGCTCTACCATCTGCAACCACATGAGGGGCATATCTGGCTAATAGAGTAAACTTTAGAGAATACTCCTTCACTGTCATATTGCCCTACCTGAGGTTGATGAATTCTAGCACCTTGGCTCCTTTAAGCTCTTGGGGAAAGAATCTATCTAAGAATGCAGTGACAAACTCCTACCACTCTATAGGACCTGCATCATCAGACCGTTCTGACTTCCACTGTTTGAACTAAGCATGAGCCACATCCTGCAACTAGTATGAGACTAGCTTAGCACTCTCAACAGTAGTCACCCTTATGATATCTATCACTTTCTGAACCTGATCGATGAATTCCTGAGGGTCTTCATCTACCTTAGACCCAAGGAAGGTTGGAGGATTCATTCGAGTGAAGTCCCAAATCCTATCTGCGGCTGAGCTGGCCAAAGGTTCTTCGGGCTGAGGGGCTAACTGATTTCCATTTCTTTTTTTAGGAGATATGTTCTGTAGAAGAAAGGGAGAAATAGATTAGACTAAGAAATTGACTTGTGATTATGCTCACTGGCACGACGTGAATACTGAAAGAAGGGAAACTGTTCCTAAACATCTCATAGCCTCTTGCACATAAATGTGGCGCGCAACACACCTATGCACAAGACTCTCCTATATGCGGCTTTCAGACGTCCTAGGACTTTATTGAACCTTAGGCTCTGATACTAAGTTTGTAATGCCCCGAACCTGGTACCCAAAATGCTACACGGTGCTCATGACCCTAAAGGACCACAAGCTAACCTATGACTGATATTTGTACCTATACACTGAATAATATAACATATTAATGAAGAAACACGCACTGAAAGTCCATAAGGTTCAATACTGAACATAATATGAATAATGTAACATCAGAGTGAGGTAATAGAATACCCAAAACAAAACTGAGAGTACTAAAGTCTGAAATATGATAGTCTGCATCTATTCTGAAAGTCTCTACTATCTGAATAATCTGAATAAGGAGTTGATGGGACATGTCCCCAACTAACTCCAACTAATAAGCTAATCAATGAGATAGTAAAGAAATAATCATGTCCTCGAAGGATAAGAACTAACTTCTAACTACTCTAACTGTTGAGACTGGAATCTACTGCTGATCTGGAACTCGTGTCTCTAAACCTATGGTGTAACATAAAAAGAAAGCACCAAAGCAAAAATATGTCAGTACAATGGATTGTACCGACTATACATATAAGGTAGGCTATATGCAAGGGTTTGCATGGATGAATAATGCTAATTGACTGTCTAACATGAACGTGAGAATACATGCATTAATACATAACTGTAACTGACATTGTGATAACATGATTACTGGATCTGAATACTGATAACATGACATACTAATAACTGATAGCATAAATAATTATATCTGGATGTAACTGATAACATGAGTGATTGTATCTAACAGTCCTAAATCTGATGGAACTATCTAAATTCCATATTGTATCTGAGTTAACTGTATCTGACAGTCCTAAAATTTGAAGAACTATCTAAGTTCTATTACTAAAACTGATTGACTAGGTCTGACAGTCCTGATTATGTAATATGAAACTGTGGGAAGTAGTACTTAATCGACATGCCCCTGATATGCCATTATGGCTGAGTTGAGGTCCAAGTTGTAACCCTAATTAGAAAGGTGTCAATACCACGCCACTGGTAAGGACAAGCTGGGGGTGACCCTTATCTGATAGTGTCCCCAAAAAAGAATGGTGGGGCCCTTATCTGACAGTGCTAATCCGCCTCGTCAACCCTCATCGATAGTGTTGATGTCTCAACCTATGCTGGCTACATAGTTCTAGAATGCAAGGATGACTGCTAAGGATCACACCCTCATCTAATAGTGTGTGTCCCCATCCTTAGGTTCACACGATGCTAATTTCTACTCCTATCTGAATGGACACTAACATGATTTAACTGAACTGAATATGAGCTAAATTATTGAACTCCGTTGACTGGCAGAATATTATGGATATCTGACAACTGACTGAGTTCATGAGATCATGGAGGTTTCCTGAGTCATAAGACTGTCTGAAGTCTAAGAATTCATAGCTTGACAAAGAGTATCGTGAAAACATGACATGGCTCTAGGCATATATGTTTCGGGTACAAGTACCCCCAGGACTCGATGGAAGGAAACTGACAAAGCATGACTTACTTGAATGTGTAATAATCATCATAATACATTTACTGGAGCATTTCATCAAACATGTGATAGGCATAAGCTTGTACATACATAGGGATTTCATGTTATCATGCTAATTAGACACTTTTCCTTCATCTAGGCATTCAATCAAACACATGGTAGTCATAGAATATGTAAACGACGTCATACAACAATTAACTATCATGATTCAATTCCAATTTAATCATTCAAGGGTTTAGTCATAGGATTTCATGAATCTATACCTATACAAATCAACCCATATGGAATTTAACACTCATTCATGGAAGACAATTCAATTACTCATTATCAACATGAACAAAAGCATCCCAATCATGAAATTCATAATAAAATCCATAACTTGAATTTAGAAAAGGAATTTTGGGCTTTATGGACGAAAAGAGTCCATGAATGAACACTATGCATACCTTAGTTCATGATTTTGTGAAGATTGATGGTGAAATCTTCTTTAATTTAAATCTCCAATAGACACCCTAGCTTGTTCTTGAGAGAAACTAGTATATTTTGGGTGAAGAATGGCTAAATCATGTGTTGTTAGGTTTAAATAGGGGTAGGAAATTGACCCTTTTTAACCCTGGACGCGTTTTGTAATTTCAGTAAAATTTTCCCGAACTGGGCCCCTGGCGCGACACGGCATTTTTGCGCCATGTCACTGGAAATTGACAATTGATAAATTGAGGGGTGGCGCGACGTGGAGCCATCGCGTTTCCCCTTCCTTTATAACCTGAAACCTTGGCACGACGTGGGAGAAATCGTGCTGAGATACTGGAAGAAGGATAATTCTGAATTTGAGCACTAGCGCGACGCACCATATTCGCGGATACCTACTGAAAATTTCCAAATGTCATTTCATCTTGTGGCGCGGCGCGCCACTGACTAATATGGCATTGTTTTAAACGGGAACTTGAAATAGTTATAATTTCTTACCCGTTTATCAGATTTAAGCGAATAATATATCGATGGAAAGATTATTGAATTTCTCACATGAAAAAAAGTGAAAATCTTGAAAATTCCTCATGGAATGATTATTATTCACTTTAGAAGCTAATACTAGGCATTCTTGGAATGAAATTAGCTAGAAAACTTTGGGGTATTACAGTATATTTGTACATTTTGCTTGTAATACATCCATTACATGTTGTATTATTTGTCCTATTGACCATAGGTTGTTTGGGTTTTGTATTACTCCTTCTCTTTTGGATCATTTTTCTTTTCTCTCTCTTCCTAGAGGCCCCGGTAATTTATTAAATAATCTAGCTCCTAGAGTCTGATCAAATGAGTTCCCACTAAGTGTGCAATAACAAAATTAATCATTTAGAAATTCTTTAATCCTTGACCAAATATTAATACTTAGTTGTTCTAAATTTATTAGGGCTTTTTGCTGCAATACCACTAATCCACTATTGGGATCTTCTCCTGTTAGTAGAGTATGTACTTTGTTTACAAAATTGTATGGATTTGAGCCTAATTCTACTAATTCTTTAAAATCTTGTGGGAATATTGTCTTATAAGCTTCCCAAAGTGCTTTAGTACTTTCTCCTAGAAATGTTTCTAAATAACTATACATAATTTCTGCATCTGGTTCTTGATTACCCTATATATGTTGTATGTAGTATGCTACAACTACATTTTTACATATGTATATTAGATTATTCCATGCCTGATGGTCATGAGCTGGTAAATTTAGAATGTTTCCTTTATTACCACCTTGTAATCTAATGGGTTCTTCTATTGGCATTCTTCTTCCTCTAGGTTTTATGTCTTGTTCTGCTTGAATGTCTGGGTTCGTTCTGAATACTTTATATCTTGGTAAATTTTCTATTGTTACTGGTACTCTTTGCATATCGGTTGTTCTATGAAAAGGGCTTGCAGTGCTTGTTGCACTTTTCATAAATTCTTTTATACTTTCGTGTATACTATAAATCGATTCTGAGTCTTCGCCTTTTTATTCCTTTTTACGTGTATAACCATAATTATCTGTTCTTAATTCACATTTTATACAATGTTCTTTCATTTCTTCAAGTTTTAAGTTCCCTAATTTACAACCTGTGCATTTAAAAACGCTATTGCTAATTATTTCGTATATTACTTCTGCTTTCATTATGGCCTTATTTACTTCAAAATCATCTTCTTCTATTATTTCTATATTCATAAAATTAGTGTTCTCACATTCTTCAATTTCTTCCTCGGTTTCTCTTTCATTTGTATATGTATAATTTGTAAATCTTGCTGAGGTGTCTCCTTTCTTATTAATATACATTAAATGATTTGTGGGCTTTAATATTTCTTTCTTACTGAAATTTTCTAAATTTCATTCTAATCCTGCATATTCTTCTAGATTTATCTTTAAAGGCTTCATAAATTTAATTCTTTTATTTTCCACTATACTTACTACATCATCTATTTTCAAATTAAATTTTATACTACTATTAGTGGCAAGTTTTCCTATAAATCCTACCCATACTAATAAATTATTTTCATTGTTCATTTCTTCCTATCCTTTAGTTTGAATACCTATCTTTATATATTTTTCAAATTCTAAAAAATTTATCATATAATCTGGACTACAATAAAAAAGTCCTCCATTTGTTGACATGTCTACTTCTGTTATTCCTATTATGGATCTTTTCAAGTCTGACCATTTATTATCATATATTGTTATAAATACCTTAATTTCTAAATTTTTTCTAGTTAGGCCTTTTAATCCTACTACTATGAGTCTCATATGTATGAGGCTCATGTTTGATTTTTCAATTTGTCTTAAAGATTCTGGACTTAATAAATTTACACTAGCACTATCATTTTCAATTACGCATAATTACTCTTCCCTATAATATTTATATAATTGTGACATTGAAAATATTGCTTCATTGTATACAGTCTTAGAACTTAATAATTTTAATTTATTTTATTGAAAAAGTTGTATATATTTGTCTACGTCTACTATTTCTTCTAGCTGTTGTCTTAAATTCATTTTGGTTCTATTTATGATTCTTGATAACATATTTGTTATTAATATTTCTTGGGTAAAACTTGGTCTTGATCTGTCTAGGGATGTTGAAAAAAGGTCCATGGTTTTGGTTTAGTTACTTAGCTTCTTTTAATTCTTTTTGAGGGGTTATTTCTATCTTTTTTAGTTGCTCTATTAATTTGTCTATAGTTTTATCTTGACTGTCTCTTTGTTTTTCTTCTTTTATGTTTTTATTAAGTTCTAATAATAATAAAATTATAATATTATTTTATTTTATGATTAAAGAGTCTGCTTTTCGTTGAGGTTGATGATCTGATAATCCTTTGAGATTTGGTTGAATTTGTGTAGCCTTTTGTAATATTGCTAAATAAAGTTCATCTTATAGTATATCATTCACGAGAGTATTATATGTCTTATTTGGTTAATTTTTTTTCGTACTTCTTGTAATACTAGCTTTATTTCAGGATTTTCTAGGTTACCCTTGTCTTTATTAATTAAAATTTAGAATTTTTTTGTCTAATTCTGCTTGTTGGTTCTTTTAGGAAATCAAAATTTAATTCTATTTTACTTAACAAATTCTTTTGTGCAGGTCTTCTAATATCTCTAGAGTTTTTAATATTTTCGTATTTTCTTTTGAACTTTTTCTCCTAGGTTTATTATAAAGTCTGTAATAAGTTTTTAGTTGAGGATTATCTCCATGTAATATATGTTCTCCATTGTTAAAATTACACTTAATAAGAGAACTGTCTTTTAAACGTCTGTATTTCTTTTCAGCTTGGATTGTTAGATCTAAATATTCCAGTTTCTTTAAATTATCAATTTTTACACTACTATTTTTTTTAATCCTAAAGATATTTTGCTAATACAGTGGTTTCTAATAGTCTTTATTCTATAATTTTTGTAGTCTATATAGTATCTAATACTTTCTAATTTACACTTAAATAAATTTATACGGTCTACATAGTTTACTAATGTTATAAGGTCTGAGATTATAATAGCTTCTGATTTCTATAACTTCTAATATTTTTATTTGATTTATTAATATTTGTTCTTTCTCCAAAATTTCGTTTCTTAGTCTTATTTCTTTATATAATCGATTATATTCTCCTTATATTTGTCTCGCAAAAGGATGTGTTTTCATATATTTTTACTTAATTTTGTTCTAAGGGAATATCTACTAGGTCACACCGTCTCTTTAGATAACTCATCCTTCTATTGTAATATATTATGTCGATTCTAAGTCCATATAAATTTCATGTTATTTCACTTAAATATTCTTTGAAAAATTCTGATTGTGATGTTTCTAGAGTTGCTAATAAGTCTAGATAGTTACTCAAAATTATTTCTTCTGCTACTTTGTCTACCCTCTTTTTTATTTCTTTGTTTAAAAGCCAATATCTGAATCGTATATCGTTAGCAAAAGGATGTCTTTTCATTTATTATTATTTCTAGACCTAAGATGTTTTATCAATTCGTACTCTAAATTGGATATTATGGTGATTAGATTATCTAGTCTTCACGGATCTTCTTTTGTATTATTTATTCTTTTATATTCTAAGTATAAACTATATAAATTATTTTTGATTTCTTCTAACGATCTTGTATTTCTATGAGGTGTGTTCATTAAGATATATCAAAAGGATACATATCTCTCAAAATCGTATCTACCCATAGTTCTTGTTTAATATAAGGTATTTGATTTTTGACTTCTCTTAATCTATTATCTACTTCTTGTAATTATGTCCAGATCTCTTCTCTCGATTTTGCAAAAAACTCAAATAACTTAATACTTAACTGCATATTTATAAATTTATATACTACCTTACTACAACATAGGTAGTTAAGTATTAAGTTGTTTGAGTTTTTTGCAGAATCGAGAGAAGAGATCTGGACAAAATTACAAGAAGTAGATAATAGATTAAGAGAAGTCAAAAATTAAATATCTTATATTAACCAAGAACTATGGGTAGATAAGATTTTGAGAGATATGTATCCTTTTTATTTAGCTTAATGAACACACCCCATAGAAATACAAGATCGTTAGAAGAAATCAAGAATAATTTATATAGTTTATACTTAGAATATAAAAGACTAAATAATACAAAAGAAGATTTGAGAAGACTAGATAATCTAATCATCATAATATCCGATTTAGAGTACGAATTGATAAAGCATCTTAGGTCTAGAAATAATAATAAATGAAAATACATCATTTTGCTAATGATATACGATTCAGATATTGACTTTTAAACGAAGAAATAAAAAAGAAGGCAGACAAAGTAGCAGAAGAAATAGTTTTGAGTAACTATCTAAACTTATTAGCAACTCTAGAAACATCACAATCGAAATTTTTCAAAGAATATTTAAGTGAAATAACATGGGATCTATATGGACTTAGATTCGACATAACGTATTACAATAGAAGGATAAGTTATCTAAAGAGATGGTGTGACCTAGTAGATATTTCCTTAGAATAAAACTAAGTAAAAATATATGAAAACGCATCCTTTTGCGAGACAAATACAAGGAGAATATAATTGATTATATAAAAAAATAAGACTAAGAAATGAAATTTTGGAAAAAGAACAAATATTAATAAATCAAATAGAAATATTAGAAATTATAGAATTATCAGAAGCTATTATAATTTCATACCTTATAACATTAGTAAATTGTGTAGACCGTATAAATTTGTTTAAGTATAAATTAGAAAGTATTAGATATTGTATAGACAACAGAAATTATATAATAAAGACCATTAGAAACCACGATATTAGCAAAATATATTTAGGATATATATATACGTGTGTGTACGTGTGTTGGTATAAAAAATATTTAGTTAGTTACCGGGAGATGAGCATATGCAAGAAAATAATCTCCCCAAATAGTAGGACGATGATTGCCAGAGCGACGTTTAATTTTAACCTCGTCAGCCACAACGATTTGTGCACACAACTCCATTTTTCAACTTGAAGGAATTACAAAACCTGTTTGGTAAAGGAAATGAACCAAGATTGGAACAAACATGAGTTAGTGTCAGCCAATGGGGTAGCAACACAAATCAAAAGCTAATATTGTTTGTCAGAAGATTATACTTTATATAAAAAAAATTATACAATATATATAGGTCAAAAACTACTTTTTATGTAAATGTACTAAATCTTTAAAACCAACGAAATTTCTAATTTTGTCTTAGGTCAGATTGATGCAACCCTCAAAAGTTTCATAACTCTTTTTAAGATGATCTAGAAATCACCTAGCTAGGCTCCTAGGGAGTATAGAGGATTTCTCTCTCTATATGAAATTTTGAACGGACTATTCGTGTATACTTGTTACTAGTAACTTTTTAAGAATAAAAAGGAATATTACTCCACTTATTAAGCTAATTCTTTGCAAAATTAAACTGTTACACGAAATAATAATCTCGATAAAAAAAATTTTAAAAAAATAAAATATAAAATACCTGATAATGATAAAATTTTCTTCGACTTATCAATACACAGAACCATGATGAAAACTCAATTTCTATTTATAATGCTTTAGAACAGGTGGAAAAAATGATGATGATTTAGAGGTTTCGTGAAGTGAGCTATACAAACTGACAATATTGTGGGGTCCATCCACATATATATAGGGTGGACTGGTGGCCGAATAAAATGGTGTAAATTTTAAGTCTTTAACTATATAACTCTTCATTTATGAATCTATCATACATAAAATTTGAGTTTTATCCTTCCTTAACGAAAGATTTTGAATTCTAGCCTCACAACGAAAAAAACTTGATAGATAGTATTTTCATCTTTAAGTCTCAAAATTGAATTAATCTCAGAATTAAATTAAAAATTTAATGCAAAAACTCAACACGGACTGAAAAAATAATTGGAACCCCAAAACTTAGGAGCCAATAATTGATGTTTACTTTTAAATCTTGAAAAATAAGTTAGTAAGACAATTCCTATTTGGTAGTTTAAAATAATGTGTACGAAAAAATACTTTAATATAATGAAAATGGGTCTAAAAAAGGGTATATTTAGGACCTCAATTTTTTTTTTTTGCCTAACTTTTATTTTGAAAGTTAAGTATATTCAATAAGTTCCATCGTCATACTTAGTTTCCCAGGAGTACTTCTTTTAGGGGTTGTTTGGTTGGAAAATAAGTTATCTCAGGATTTTTAGTTTTGGAATTAGTTATTCCATCTTCAAGAAGGGATAAAAAAATACTACAATTCCGAGATAACTAATTCCGAAATGAGTTATTTTATGCATTTTGTACCAACCAAATATGAAATAAACTCTTCTTCTAAATTAATCTCAAGATTAGTTATCCTTATCCCTCCAACCAGACCATCCCTTAAGGCCCACTAATAATATGGGGGTGCTTGCAACCATGCATTTTGCTATGTCCATGAGCTATCATGCACGTGAAGGCAGGGGCAGAGCCAGGCCTTGTTAGGGGGTTCGGCCGAACCTCCTTTGACGAAAAAATATACTATTTATACATGGTTAAAATTATTTTTATGTATCTATAGTAAATGTTGAACCTCCTTCGACTAGATTTTCTTCAAATATTGAACCCCTTTAGTTGAAATCTTGGCTTCGCCTCTACGTGAAGGCAAAGCTAGAATAGGACAATAATCTTTTGTCCATGAATTGTGATGTACCTCCAATTCAATTATAATTATCTTGTGAAATGAAAATATATATCTTGAGGTGTTTGGAAATTTGATTAATTAACCAAATAATAGTTTAAACCAAGTTGATCGATAATTTCATTTCGAATATGCAACAAGTTAATATTAATCTATCCTTCTCTTGTTTAAATAATATCAAAATTATACTCGCGGCATAATTTGAATTCGTATAGTACATGTCATTCGCATATCATTTTGAGCCTGTTTGGATAAGATTAAAAAAATAATTTTTTAGTTTAAATAATTAAAAGCTTAAAATAAGTGCTTATAAATTAAGCAGATAAGTGTTTGGATAGAAGTGGTGAAACTGAAAAAAATTGTTGATGCGTTTGGTAAACAAGTGATGTTAAGCATTTTTTTGGTGTTAAAATGACATAAATGTCCTTAAAATTGTTAACATCATAAATAAGGTGAATTATTTATAATTTTTAATTTTAAAATAAGATTTTCGAACAAACCTCCAATTAATGATGAATTAGATGAAAACAAAGAACAAAGATGAAGAGGAAATTGGAGTGAAGAGAAGAAGCGAAGCGGCAAAGTGAAAAAGAAAAAAATATATATATATTTAAGGACTATAAGTTTATGATATTGTTGGAATTGGAGGAAAATATAAGGGATAAAAAGGTAAATGTTTTGGTCAAACCTAAAAGAATTTTAATCTAAAAAGCAAAAAATTGGGGGTACCAGCTTCTCACTTTTTGATTCTTTTAATCGGTTTTTAGCTTTTTAAAGCACTTTTTAATTTTATCAAACACGTTAAAAAGCTAAAAAAAAAAAGGATTAAAAACTGATTTAACGAGATTTTAATCCTATCCAAACGGGCTCTTAGTACAATAAGATGGGATTAAAGATAGAATTTTAGGTTAAGCATCTTTTAGATGAATTATTAACTCAAATCATTTTGATTCATCAATATTCAACCCAACCTTTATATTTGAAATCGTATTTGAAATTACAATGATTTAGAGGTTTGTGGATGCATGATACCTTTAATATAAGATTAGGGGTGACAATGGTGAGTTGCCGTGCCGGTGCCATGCGGATGTTTTTTAAATTAGAAAATTTTAAAATCGCTCCACCCCGCCTTGCATCACCTTTAAACTCAAATAAATCCACCCCACACTCATATTCGTGTATGTTCGCACCGCACCGTCTCATATTTTTATTTTTTTATTTTATGAAAAAAATCATAACTCCACTGAAAATCATAATATTCTCAATACTAAAAAATAGTAACAACCAATTACCATCAAAGGATGTGGTGTAGCGGATGGGCTGCTCCTCCCTTAACAAGAGGTCTCGGGTTCGAGCCCTAGTATGGAAAAATCCTTGGTAGGGAGCGCTTTCCCTCGAATGGGCCCGCCCTATGTGGCGTTAATCCGGATTAGTCGAACTCCAATGCTGGTACCAGACACCGGATGAAAAATAAAAAAAAAATATATCACGTTTCACTAGAAATTGTTAGAAAAGTATCACGCGTACAAGTAATGATCAAATATCAAATTTTCATTAAGATGAATAAAGAAATTTAAAAAGTTATAAAATTATTTCTTTATAGTGTTATACATGTCGTTTAAGCATCATAAAATTTTAAATGAAGAATACATATAATTATAGGTATATTCACGAAAATAATAATACTATTTTTTTATTTATTTTTAATTTAAACCCACATATACTCGTAATTTGCTCCACCCCACATTATTTTATAAAAAATTTACTTAAAACTACCCCGCACCCATCCTACATTCATATAATTTAAAACTTATACCACCTCAGATAACTTGAAACCCACAACGCCTCATACCCGCACTGTTTAATTGTCATCCGTATATAAGATGAGTAGATAATAGATTTGAGGTGGGAGAAATCTATCTATATATATATAAAAGCAAAATATAAGCAAGACAAGATGTCACGTGTCAAGCTATTAAAATAGTAACGTGGAAATTTGTAAGAGAATATTAAAAAATATTTTAAGACAAAGTTAAAAATATTGTAATAACAAATTTGAATTGAAAAATTAAGTATTTGAATTTCAATATATTATCCTTTTACAAAAAAGATTTTCATTATCTTAAAAATAGAAACTAATAATTAAAGAGTTCTAGTAGATATAAACTATTTCAAACTTATCTCTTATAAAATTTAAATATTATAAAATATATTTAAATATAATTTATTTATATATTAGGGAAAGATAAAAAATTATTGATCTCTATATATATAAAAGCAAAACATAAGCAACATAAGATGCCACATGTCAAGCTATTAAAATAGGCACGTGGCAATTTTTAAGACAATATTAAAAATATTTTAAGACAAAGTTACAAATATTGTAATAAAAAATTTTAATTGGAAAAATAAGTATTTGAATTTCAATAAATTATCCTTTTACAAAATTTTTTTTTCTTTATCTTAAAAATAGAAACTAATAATTAAAGAGTTCTAATAGATATAAATTATTTCAAACTTATCTCTTATAAAATTTAAATATTATAAAATATATTTAAATATAATTTATTTATATATTAGGAAAGGATAAAAAACTATTAATCTCTCTCTATATATAAAAGCAAAACATA
Organism: Capsicum baccatum var. pendulum; assembly: GCA_030864225.1. NCBI lineage: Eukaryota > Viridiplantae > Streptophyta > Magnoliopsida > Solanales > Solanaceae > Capsicum > Capsicum baccatum. The sequence goes on from CM061552.1 coordinate 294,227,365, forward strand.
AGCAAGATAAGATGTCACGTGTCAAGCTATTAAAATAGCCATATGATAATTTTTTAAGAGAATATTAAAAATATTTTAATAAAAAGTTAAAAATATTATAATAAAAAATTTGAATTGAAAAATTAAGTATTTGAATTTCAATAAATTATTCTTTTACAAAAAAGATTTTCATTATCTTAAAAATAGAAAGTAATAATTAAAGATTTCTAATAGATATAAACTATTTCAAACTTATCTCATGTAAAATTTAAATAATATAAAATAGATTTAAATATAGTTTATTTATATATTAGGGAAAGATAGAAACTATTAAAATAACAATAACAATAATAATAATAATAATAATAATAATAATAATAATAATAATAATAATAATTAATAGTAAGTCTAAACTCTAATAATGAAGAAAAAATAAAGAAAGAAAGAAAAAGTAAAGGAAAAAATAAATAAAACACGGGGAACAAACAAAATATTATAAAATAAAGAAGACTAACAAATTAGTCTTCTTTATATATATATATATATATATATATATATATATATATATATATATATATATATATATATATATATATATATATATATTGAAATGTTTTTTATATTTTTAAATTGAAACTATAAAGTAACAAATATTATTTATAGAAATATAAATTATTTAAAGGAAGTAGTCTTAGATAAAGATAACTTTGTTGAAAATTAGCTTGTTGAATTAGTCTTAAATTTTTGAATTTTGAATTTCAAATGAATGTTAGGATTCTATTTGCTTTTGAATTGAAAACAAATTCTATACTAGATAAAGTTGAATTTAAATTAACTCTTTCTATATAAACTAAATTTTCAATCAAAATTCTCATTTCATTCTTTAAATTTTTTGAACTTATTCTTTAATATTGAAATGATTCAATCAAATTCATTTATTGCTTATACCACATTCGTGGTTAATAATATGCTCACATTAATAGTTTTATACACAGTTTGTATATAATTTAAAGTTTTATTTTAGATTATTTTATTATTATTTATAACAATTTTTGTTATGTTGTGTTATAATCATGGACAAAGTGGCTAAAAATCATGCATATAAGATTTTTTAAAATAATTATCAAGATATGTTGTTTATACTTGATTTGATTTATTAATTAATTTTTATTATTTACAACTAATATTACATTTATTTATTTTTTCAGAAATGATAAACAGATGTGCCTACATTAATAGATCTACACACAATTAGTTTATTATTTAAAGTTTGATTTTAGATTGTTTTACTATTATTTGTAATAATTTGAGTTATATAGAATTTTTATCATGGACAAAGAGGTTATAAGATCATGCATATAAGATTTTTAAAATAATTATCATGGTAATTAAATAAAACATAAAAGTAAAATTAGCATATATATATATATATAAAAAAAAAATTTATAAGCAAATAAAAGAAATAAAGAGAGAAAAGAAAGTAAAGGGAAAAAATAATGAAACCGTAGGAAAAATAGAATATTAATAATAATGAAGAAAAATAAAGAAAGAAAGAAAAAAGTAAAGGGAAAATATTAAATAAAACGTAGGGAAAAAATAGAATATTAACGAATAAAGAAGACTAACAAATTAGTCTTCTTTTATATTTTATTATTTACTATTATAAATATTTGAATAGATTTTAAAAATTTCCCTCAATTTCAATTTTAGATTATATAGGATACATATGTATAGTATTTGAAAAAAACACGAATAAGAAAGAATAAAGCAAAATCTTTTAGCAAATTAATAAGAGATTCAAATTTGAATTTAAAAAGAATTGAAAATGGAATAGAATTTCAACTTTTAAATTTTTCTTATATATCTTACTCTAGCATTGAAGAGTCTTAAATAAACTATAACTATTTCATAATCACAACAATCAATAAATAAATAATGGTGTATTGTAGTAATAATTTAGTAGTATATACATGAGAATTTACATATTTAAAAGTAAAATAATTGGAAGTAACTAACTATAAATTTATTTAAAATTATTATACTATTTATTTAAATTTAAAAATAAAGATTAATATTTCAAAATAAACCAATTCTACATATTCTGAGGCATGACTTCTTTTGAGAGTATTCTATATATATTTTTTTATAGTTTTAAATTGCATATACAAAAATATAAAGTTCATTTTAATTAGTTTAAAGATTAAGATAAAGTTTGCTAAAAAAATATTTAGTTTGAAATTTTTTTAATTTTTTTTTATATTTTAAAATTGAAACTATAAAAAAATGAATATTATTTTTAGAGATATAAATTATTTAAAGTATTAGTCTTTAGATAAAGATAAATTTGCCGAAAATTAGTTTGTTGAATTAGTCTTAAATTTTTAAATTTTGAAATCCAAATGAAAGTTAGGATTCTTTTAGATTTTGAATTGAAAACAAACTTCATACTAGATAAAGTTGAATTTGAATTAACTTTTTCGATATAAACTTAATTTTCAACCATACTTCGCATTTCATTTTTTAAATTCTTTTCAACTTATTCTTTAATACTGAAATGATTCAATCAAATTCATTTATTGCTTATACTACATTTGTGATTAGCAATATGCTTACATTAATATAACTATACACAATTTGTATATTATTTAAAGTTTGATTTTAGATTATTTTATTATTATTTATAATAATTTGTGTTATTTTTTATTATATAGAATTTCTATCGTGGACGAAGAGTCTATAAGATCACGTATATAATATTTTTAAAATAATTATCAAGGTAATTAAATAAAACATCACAAAAGTGTATCTTAAACAGAAAGGATTGGGGGGATGGGGGGGGGGGGGGGGTAAATAAAAAATATAATAAAGTAAAACATGAAACATAAATTTTTTTTGTAATTACATATTATTTTCACTTATATAAGATTTGATCAGAGGAGGGAAAGGGGGAGGGGAGGGAGGGAAGGGAGTAACTAAGAATCTACATCTTTAAATTGCGAACAATACTCTTAAAAAAGAATAAACGTAAAAGTTGTTTTTACAATTATATAAATATTTTTTCGTATAGATTTTATTAGAGATTGGGAAGGAATGAAAGGGAGGGGGTCAGGGGTGGAGATGGAGGTGAGGGTAGAGGGTAAGGGGTATTTTTTTTAATAATTGAGATATAATACGGTAGTTGTTGTTGAATGTTTAAGATAATATGATTTATCAGGGAAGAGGATAATTAAAAATCTATATCTTTAAATTGTGAATAATATTTTTAAAAAATCTGAAACATAAAAATTATTTTTACAATTATATAATTGTTTTTCGTATAAATTTGATTAGAAGTAGGGGAGGATGAAAGGGAGGTGGGGGGTGTGGTGGAGGTGAGGGTTGGGGTAGTTTTTTTTTTTTTTTTTTTTAATGATTAAGATACAATATGATAATATTTTTTTCTATATTAGGTTATTTTTGAATATTTAAGGTAATATAATTTTACCAGAAGGAGATATTCGATATCAAATATTTCATTGGCACATCAGGCGGTACTTATACTAGTAATAAATATAAGACACCTACTTTACTATGGCATGCTATTTTGATGACGTTGACATTACAAAGAAACCGGTCCTATTTCGCTGTCCAACACGTAATGAGGCGTGATTTTATCATTCTAAGGTTTGATTTTAAATATATTTGGCATAATATAAACGTGTTATTATTCAGTCTGATTTTTATGATGTTATTTACTCATTTTAAATTTGAGTGTTCCTATATAAATACTTAAAGTTTGATAAAATTAAATAAATAGGTATATATGTCCCATGTGACATATTATATATCAGTTATTATTTGTGCACATAACACACGTATTTTTATTTGTTTAATTTTATAAAAATTTAAATGTTTATTGATTATATCTACAATAAATCAGTTGAGATCAAGTTAATATATCGTGTTTATGTATTATTATTCAATATATTATTATCCTTCATTTGTATTGACAAGCTATTATTTTGAAGCTATGTAACAAATGGTTTTTAAAACACAATTGTTTCTTGTTTTTAAGTGACGTTATTGGATAGTGATGTTGGACGACGATAGACTAAATATAAATAATTATTTTTATATTCTCAATTGATTCATTTTATTTGTTTCTTTTCGTTATTTTAGTCACCTCTAGTAAACAATTTAGTATTAATAATTTTATTGTCTGGTCATTTCAATCTTCATGTTCTTAAACAATACAATAATAAATTTGTATCGATTTAAGGGTAAATATGAGGTCTTTCAAAAAAAAAAAGAATAAATTAAATAGCACAAGTACAGGCGGTGACACTCAATTTTATTTCATCCTTTTTCTAATTTATTTTTCTTTAGCTTATAAGTTACTAATAATTTAAAGGGAAAAGGTTTAAATATGTCATCTAACTATCACAAATGGCTTCATTATGCCATCCGTTAAAAGTTTGACTCGTTTATTCCATCGCCTTTACAAAACAGGTTCATCCTTATCTTTACTTGTTAATGGTGGTTTTTTGAAAAACAGCTCTACCATGAGTCGTCTTACTACAGGTTCACATCTTTAATTAAAACAAAGAGAAAAGGCTCAAATATGTCATCAAAGTATCAGAAATAAAGTTTGGCTTGTTTATGCCATCGCCGTTGTAAAACATGTCCAGTATTTGTTAAGACGGTTTTTCAAAAGGCATAATACATAAACAAGACATTTAACTTGACATTAAATTATAACTATGACCTTTAACTTTGCCAGTGTACAAGTAGGCCCTTTAACTATACAAAATCTGAATAAAAAAAATACTTCAATCTTTCAACACATATGCGTGAAACTCAATTACTCCTACGTGGAGTAGCACTCCAACCAAATGTTGTCACCTAATTAAAAAGATAAACGTAGATTTTAGCTATTAACTTTGCCGGTGTATAAGTAGGCCGTTTAACTATACAAAAGTTGAACCAAAAAAATACTTCAATCTTGCAACACGTATGCGTGAAAATCGCTCCTACATGGACTAGTACTCCAATGAAATGCTACTACCTAATTAAAAAGATACACATAGGCTTTAGATGTTAAAAAAAAATAAAAAACTTAATATACCAAAATCACAAATACATGTACTTTTTATATTTTTCTTTAAAAAAAAATAAAAAATAATTCATTAAAGGTTGCCTTCACTAAATTAACATTCAAGTCCAATGAAAATTAAAAGGTTCATTTAGAAGATGTAAAATTCAATGAAAATCCTACAAAATTTCCATCTCTTATTCCCTTTCAATTAAGGAAAAATTATTGAAATTTTAACGGATGACAAGAATGAGCTATTTCTGATAGTCCGATGACATATTTGAGCTTTTTTCCATTATTAATTAATGATGTCGACCTCTAGTAAGGAGACACGTGGCAAGGTTGTTTTTGAAAAACCACCGTTAACAAGTAATGACATGGATGAACCTGTTTTGTAACAGTGATAGCATAAACGAGCCAAACTTTTAACGGATGACATAAATGAGTCATTTCTAATCATTAGATGGCATATTTGAGTTTTTTTCCTAATTTAAATACATTTATTTATCTAGTTTTAGTTAATTCATAGTCAATGCTAGTTATTTATAAAACAATAACATATTCAATATAATTGCACAAGTAGGTTGAGATAGATAGAATATACATAGACATTACTCCTATATTTGTAAATTAGAAAGACGATTTACGATACACCCTCGGCTCGATACATAAGTTTTTCAAAAGAGAAGAAGTTTCAATTATGTTAGTTTGTTATCTAAGGAAATGAGAAACTTGATGAGCATGTCACTCATCATATTGTACAGAGTGGATGAATAAAGACTCACATTTGGAGGCTAATGTGATTAGAAGGTGTAGCCAAAAGTTAAAAACGAATGTATGTCTTTTCGATCATGTGGGGTTCTATGGAGGGAACCAAGTAGAGGGAAGAATTGAGAAAACACTCAAAATTGAAAAGTGTACTCAAAAGTGGAAAGCCCACTATTTCTCCCACATTGGTGGGAGAAGGGAACTTTCAAGTGTTTATAATAAGGAGCACTTACTCCACATGGTAAGTGAGACACGAACCAAGAGGTGCCTCGCGCTGTCATTGTCACTTGCTCGCTCGGCTCGGCTTCGGCTTTGGCTTCAGATTTGGAAAATGATCGATGAGATCTATTTTTTTAGACAACTTATTTGAAACTTGATGAACAAGTGAGATTTTAATCCAAAAAATCTGATAGAAATATTTTACTCAATGTGCGGGCGCACCATAAAAATATATACACAACGTATCTCGAAAGGATGGACCTTTTGAGACAAAAGGTTCACTGGTTCGCGTAATAGCGTTACCTGCTAGCACAGATACAACAGAGGTGTAATACCCAGAGAATCCCAACCGATAGTAGAACCATGCTTCAAGATCATGAGAAATAAATTTTAGTGGTTTGGTAGTTTTACTATTAAGTTTGATGTATATTAAGGCCTCAAATACGTCCTAGATGTTAGACGAATCAAAACAACCCTTACCGATTGAATTCTTGAGAAGGATATTGTCATCGTCAAATTCAAACGATCATATCTCTAGTTCTACGAAAAAATTTTGAGACCCTGACCCATCAATATATAGATAATTGAATTATCTTTCCAAATATATCAATTTCTCTAAAATCCGGTATCAAAGTAAAAAGTTATGGCCATTTTATTGAGGGCTATCCTAACTGTCCAGGAACGATGGACAAGCTAACGGACCGTCAAGTCAGTGATGGACAGTCACTCTGGCCGTCGCAATTGAGGTATTAAGGTTGTTTTCTAGCCCAAAACTAACGGTTGGAATGATGGTCAGTCATCAGAGTGACGGTCCGTCACCCAGACCATTAAATTAATGCTTTTGGGATCTTTTCCCACCCTTTTTAATCCCTAATTACATAACATCAGCGCATATAACTCCTCATTCATCAATAACATCAAAATTAGGATTTCTTTCAAGATCAAAACCCAAGAACAAGATTCAAACCCTTCTTCAAGAAAACTCAAGAATCAAAACATCACCATTCAAGAACCTTTAAGAAAAGTTAACCTCCTTCAAGATTCAAGTTTTTGAGGTATGTTAGTTGTTCATTCATGGTTACTTTCGCCCATGAAGTCAAAGAATCTATTTTTAAAAACTTCAAGAGTTATTATTCATGATTTAGACGTATGAAAGTAGATTGTGTCTATGTTTTTACATTTATTGAGTTTAAATCCATGATTATTGGTAGATTCCATGAAGTTGAATTGCATGTATGATGAATTGAGTAATTGTAATACCCCATATGTTTCTAAGCTAGGAGACGAACCATTTTTCCTACGTATGAAACTTCCTATCCTGTGAGTAGCATTTTAGTGCATGACTTACAATGAGTATACTAGCGATAAGATAGCTTATGATACATTAAGCATGTTCATATGAGTCACTTAAGGTAGTACAAGCTAAGAGATTTTGAATCCATCAACTTTTAGTGTTCATTTTTGCAAAGGTCATCTTTGAACGAGTATAACTCAATGTTAATATGGTATTTTGGCTGATTTAGACCCACCAAATTGTAGAGAATCTAATTATCTTTCCAACGATACCAATTTAGCCTTAATCCAGTACTCGAGCGAAAAGTTATTCCCATTTTTGTGAGAGACAGTAAGGATAGGCGATTGGTTAGGCACCACCCAACCAAACTTAGGCGATTGGTTAGGCGCCGCCTAAGTCAGTTACAATGCCAAAAACACTCCGTTTTGAGTTATTTTGAGGGTAATTAAGTCGTTTAACACTCCTTACACGTCCCAAAACTTAACCCTACGAAATATATAGCTTCTAAACACATTACAAACCTATTAACATCTCAAAGCTCATCATCCAAGAGCACTAAAAGAGAAAAACAACAAGGTTTGCATAATTAAGCTTGAAGATCCAATTTTAGGGAAATTCCCCCATCAATCATCAAGAACCTCCCTTCCAAGGTATGCGTAGTGTTCATCCATGGATTCCTTTCGTCCGTGGAGTTCAAGAATCAATCTTTAAAATACAAAAGCTTGGTTGATTGTGGTGATATGATCATACCCATGTTGATGCTTGTTTGTTTTGCTATATAATAGTATCGTGACTGTACATCTTATGAAAGTTATGTTGTTAGTTGCAAAACATGATCTTTAGATGGATAGATAGAATGAAAGTATGAAATCCACCTATGCCTTAAAGAATGCATACAAGTTATTTGATAAAATGCCTAGTATGTTAGAACTTCATGTTTACACGATTTCATGATATCTAAATAACAAGTTCATGTTAGTAATACACTCCAATATGAAGTTACATGCAAATTATGTGTTGTTATTGTTGTGGTATAAAGCATGTATGATAATGGAGATATAAATTATGTACACAAAATATATCCATGCTTTTCCTATCATGTTTGAGATGTTGAATAAATACATGAAGTATAATATCCCCAAATCATTACAATATAAGCTAAACGTTACATGTTGCCGTTCCCTTATGCTTGAATGGTTTCCATGCGATTGATACGAATAGTATATGTCATTGGAATGCCCATGATATTATAATATGAGATTTATGACTTGATTATTAGCATTCCTATTCATGATAGATATTATGATGACCATGTACTTCATGAAATCCCCCACTCATGTATTATGGATTTTTATTGATGGTCGTGTACTCAAGAAATTCAAGTTGTGTCAGTTTCCTTCCATCGAGTCCTGGGGGTACTTGTACCCAAAAAATATAGCTCTCAGTCAAGCCATGATCTATAGAATTCAGTCAGTCATGTGACTTAGGAAAACTCAAAAATCTCAGTAATCTCAGTAGTCCAGTAATCTCAGTGCTCAGTAACCTCAGCAACCTCAATATTCACAGTCAATCTTAGTAACTTCAGTACTCTCAACCAGTCCTCAGAACTCAGTACATTCTGTCAGTCATCGGAATTCAGTAAACTTAGTTTAGCTCTACTAAACATACCACTAGTATCAGTCTAGTTAATCAGTATCAGTTCAGCTAATTGGTTCAGTTCAGTTATTCATTTTAGCTTAGTTATTCAGTTTAGTGTCCTTCAGATGGGAGTAGAAGTTAGCACCGAGTGAACCCAAGGATGGGAACTCACCTGCCAGTTCAGGGTGTGATTCTTAGCAATCATCCTTGTGTTCCAGAACTACGTAGCCAGCGTAGGTTGAGACATCTTAACCCGTCAGACTAGGGGTAATGAGGTGGCTTAACCCGTCAGTTTAGGGTTCCCACCATTCTCATTTGAGTACCTGCCAGTATAGGGTTCTCACAACTGTCCTTACCAGTGACGCGGTATTGACACCCCTCTAGTGGGGGTAGAGATTAGACCAACTTAGCTATTATAATATATTTGGAGCATGTCGGTTAGATAACTACTTCCCATAATTTTAGTTACAGATTTCAGGACTGTCAGCTATAGCTACCCAATCTCAGTAAAGAACTCAGATAGTTTTTTAGATTTTAGTATATCAGGACTGTCAGATACAGTCAACTCAGAAATAGAATTGAACTCAGATAGTTTTCTTCAGATTTATGGACTATCAGATACAGTAACTTATGCTATCAATCACAAAAGTTATCAGAACTCATGCTATCAGTACTCAGCTTCAGGACTGTCAGATACAGTCAATCAGACCAGTTTTTCATAATTCAAACTGTTAGAAACAGTCATTCCTTTATCATTAATATAGTATCAGTCTCCCAGTATTTAGTAATACAATATCAGATCCATCACTTATTAGTGATTTATATATCAATATCAGTAAACTTAGTCTTTCAGAATCTCATTATCAATACACTCATGTTGTCAGTATTTAGACTCAGTAGTCAGTATCTCCACGAGTTCAGTTACAGTTATGTATGCATGTATGTACTCTCACTTTCATATTAGTTAGTATTTTTCATGCATATAACCCTTTGCATTTAGCCTATCTCACTCGTATACTCAGTACATTCAGACGTACTGACGCATTTGTGCTATGGTGCTTTCTCTTATGTTACACCATAGGTTCAGAGGCATGAGCTCTGAATCAGTATTAGATTCCAAGATCAACATTCAGAGTTAGATGTGAGTCCTCATCCTTTGAGGACATGATGATTTCATTTCTATTTCAGTTTTCAATTTATTTCAGTAGTTGGAGTTAATTGGGGACATGTCCCATCAACTCCTTATTCAGTTCAGCTAGAGGCTTTCCGACTAGATGTCAGATTTGATGTTCAGACTTCAGTATTTATGTTTCTTTTTGGTATTGTTATACCATATTTTTCAAATATGTATCAGTATTGAAGCTTATAGCCTTACAGTTCATGTTTCTGTATATTTTATGAGATATTATGCAGTTTACAGGTACAAATATCAGTCATGGGTTAGTTTGTGGTCCCTCGGGGTCATGAGCACCTGTAGCATTCCGGTTCAGCGAACTGGGGTGTTATAAACTTGGTATCAGAGCCTAAGGTTCAACAGTGTCCTAGGAAGTTTGAAAGCTGCATCAAGTAAAGTCTTGTACATGGGTGTGTTGTGTACCACACTTATGTGCAGGAGGCTATGAGATGTTTTAGGAATAGTTTCCCTTCTTTCATGTCTCAAGATCATGCTATGGCAAGTTTCTCTAAGGAACCCATGTAGATTCATATCATGAACCCCTCATGTTTACTTTACCTTTCTTTTAAGGTAACAGAAATAGTGAAGTTCAAAGTCCTAAAGATAAGGCTTTCTCAAACAGTCCCTACAGTCAGTTATGGATTATCCACAGACTCAAATAGTATCCCATCAGTTCATTATTATTCCAAGGTCATACAGATTTTATTCATGATCATGAGAACTCATTCTTGAACCCAGAAGTTTAGCAGTAGTAGAATTAGGATAGTATTATTCTATTTGATCAGATTATATATTCATGGGGATTAGATCAGTAGGCTTGAACAGTACGAGCTAAACACTTAAGTTTATTGATTCAAAACTAAGCATGAAAGTGTGAATATGATATTAGCAGTGTATAAGGAAATAGAATCAAATGATATGTTTAGTAAGACAGACAGGTGTTGAACATAATGTAGGTATGTTATGGTAGATCAAGTACCTAAGCCATTCCCTCAAATTTCAGTAGTAGAGCCAGTATGTATATAAAGCAGTAAGGGAAGACAATTACAGACGATTCTCATCTCAGTGCAAAGTTTTTCACTTCAGCTATCACGAAACCAACTCAGGCATTGCATACCAACTCTATGATCACGAACTATAATCATGTATGAATTCAATTTCTAGCATAAGGAGTCCTTTTTACTCCACAGCACGAGTCATGTTCCATGAGAACAATCTACTTTCACGCACTTTCCACGAGATTATGTGCACCTTTAGTTCCCAGTATAAGGGGTTCAGTTCCAGCTCCCCCAGTATTATGAATTATGTCCCACGAGTACAGAAAACTCTAGACTCAGGTCATGAAGCTCATGACTCATGTACACATATCATGCTTTCCAGTATACTTAGCTTTCATGACTCATGCTATGGCCCTACAGATCAGATACATTTAGACTATGTCATGTATATCCTCAGTTCAGACCTTATTGGTAAATCCAAACTATTGATATTTTATTCCTCAAGTTTCAGTCATGTGTCAAGTTTAGTTTGTATCTATTTATGTTTCAGGTCCTCCTGATTTACTCCTCCAGTTAGCTCTCCTTATGGAACAGTATAGTGGTGAGCAGTTATTTAGATAAGAGAAGATTGTTGCATGCTTACTTTGCATGAGGGTGTAGTTGTGAAGATAGGCTTGAATGTCATGATAAATGTGCAAGTAAGCGTCTAACAAGGGTTTGTATTTAGAAGTTGGGAAAGTACAAAGTGTAAGTATACATTTAGATCCTTGACTTATGTCAGTCCCCAGCATGTAGCCATCAAAAACTCAGTTGCCAACTCAATTATAGTTTCAGTATCCAACACTAGTGATCAGTGTTCAGTCCTTGAATTCAGTACTTTTGTACTAACTATAGGCTTAGTTATAATGTCATTTTCAGTTCAGTGACCAAATTTGAAACTCAGTTCAGTTCCAGACATGCTTTACCATAGCATTCAGGTTATCATTACTCAGTTATCAGTTTTTTAGTACCGCAGTTTATAGAATACCTCAGAGCCATGTCGTACGCTTTGTCTCATATTAGAAAATAATACAGACTTCATGAATCCATGATCAGATACCTCATTCTACTCAGTTAGTCCTTATCTCCTATGCATAAAACTCAAAAAATCTCAGCTCAGCTATTTAGACTAAGTACAGTTTAGCTTTGCAGATCCAGTATTTAGCTATCATTTATTCAGTTAATCAGATTAGTGTATTTATGCACTCGTGTTCATCTTAGTTCATGTATCATGTCTCAGTTTTAGATCCTAGCTATTCAGTCATGACTCAGTTCCTAAGTGTCTTACGCATCGCCTCAATTTCCCTCAGTAGCTCATCCAAGTCAGTATTCTTTGAGGGACATAGTGTCCCAAGGGAGAGATACATCATACCCCCAAACTTTGATGATATAAACATGCTGCTCTATTTTCTTTTGATGAATCCAGTTTGGATAAGAGGTACTCATAAGTTAGCCCTCAAGCTCCAACTTTAGTCGTATGCCATGTTTTCAAGATTTAGTTCAGATCATGCTATTTAGAATATCTACCATATCCCAGACTCAGTTATGTTCTCATGTTTCCGATCATGCATATGGAGTAATTAATCTCAAACTTATCGGTATTATCAGTTCAAGGTAACAGTTTTTCTTAAACTTACTCATTCTCATATTCATATTTCAGTGCCAAACTACGCATTCAGTTCCATGCTCAGTTTTCAGTTCAAACTTAATACCTTTACCATTGCATGTTCATGAGTAAGTTTAGTCATGAATTGATGCATCAGATATGTGTGATCAGCTCATTAATACTTTCAGTCATGGATTCACGTATTATGTCAGTCATATAATCATGCATCATATATGCATGGATTCAGCCTTTCAGTTGTGCATCAGATATGTATTCTCATTTTGAGAAAACTTACTTTATTAGAATCCTCAGTCTTATATTCATGAATCAGCTTCCCATGCATCAGATATACATGTTCAGTATGTTGTGCTCAGCTTTCAGTCATGCCAGTCATGAACCTATGTTTCAATAGTGTATGTCTTGTACGTACTTCATCATATCATTTCTCCCGCTTCAGTTAATTTCCATTCAAGGACGAATGTTCCCAAAGGGAGAGATATTGTAATACCCCGTATATTTCTAAGCTAGGAGACGAACCATTTTTCCTACATATGAAACCTCCTATTCTGTGAGTATCATTTTAGTACATGACATACAATGAGTATCCTAGCGATAAGATATCTTATGATACATTAAGCATGTTCATATGAGTCACTTAAGGTAATACAAGCTAAGAGATTTTGAATCCATCAAGTTTTAGTATTCAATTTTACAAGGGTCATCTTTGAATGAGTATAACTCAATGTTAATATGGTATTTTGGCTGATTTATACCCACTAAATTGTAGAGAATCAAATTATCTTTCCAATGATATCAATTTTGCCTTAATCCAATACCCGAGCGAAAAGTTATGCTCATTTTCGTGAGAGAAAGTAAGGATAGGCGATTGGTTAGGCAACGCCCAACCAAACTTAGGCGATTGGTTAGGCGCTGCCTAAGTCAGTTCCAATGCCAAAAACACTCTGTTTTGAGTTATTTTGAGGGTAATTAAGTCTTTTAACACTCCTTACATGTCCCTAAACTTAACCCTACGAAATATATAACTTCTAAACACATTACAACCCTATTAACATCTCAAAGCTCATCATCCAAGAGTACTAAACGAGAAAAACAACTAGGGTTGCATAATTAACTTTGAAGATCCAATTTCAAGGAAATTCATTCATCAGTCATCAAGAACCTCCCTTCCAAGGAATGTGTAGTGTTCATCCACGAATTCTTTTCGTCCGTGGAGTTCAAGAATCAATCTTTAAAATACAAAAGCTTGGTTGATTGTGGTGATATGATCATACCCATGTTGATGCTTGTTTGTTTTGCTATATAATAGTATCATGATTATATATCTCATGAAAGTTATGTTGTTAGTTGAAAAACATGATCTTTAGATGGATTGATAGAATGCAATTATGAAATCCACCTATGCCTTAATGAATGCATGCAAGGTGTTCGATAAAATGCCTAGTATGTTAGAACTTCATATTTACATGATTTCATGATACTAAATAACAAGTTCATATTAGTCATACACTCCAATATGAATTTCCATGCAAATTATATGTTGTTATTGTTGTGGTATAAAGCATGTATGATAATGGAGATATAAATTATGTACACAAAATATATCCATACTTTCCCTACCATGTTTGAGATGTTGAATAAATACATGAAGTATAATATCCCTAAATCATTACAATATAAGCTAAATATTACATGTTGCCGTTCCCTTACGCTTGAATGGTTTCCATGTGATTACTATGAATAGTATATGTTGTCAGAATGCCCATGATATTAGAATATGAGATTTATGACTTGATTATAAGCATTCCTATTCATGATAGATATTATGATGACCATGTACTTCATGAAATCCCCCACTCATGTATTATGGATTTTTATTGATGGTCGTGTACTCAAGAAATTCAAGTTGTGTCAGTTTTCTTCCATCGAGTCCTAGGGGTACTTGTACCCAGAAAATATGACTGTGTGCCTAGATCCATGTCATGTTTTCACGATACTCTCAGTCAAGCCATGATCTATAGAATTCAGTCAGTCATGTGACTTAGGAAAACTCAAAAATCTCAGTAATCTCAGTAGTCCAGTAATCTCAGTAATCTCAATGCTCAGTAACCTCAGTACATTCTGTCAGTCATCGAAATTCAGTAAACTTAGTTTAACTCCGCTAAACAATACCACTAGTATCAGTCTAGTTAATCAGTATTAGTTCAGCCAATCAGTTCAGTTTAGTTATTCAGTTCAGCTTAGTTATTCAGTTCAGTGTCCTTTAGATAGGAGTAGAAGTTAGCACCTAGTGAACCCAAGGATGGGAACTCACCTGCCAATTCAGGGTGTGATTCTTAGCAGTCATCCTTGTGTTCCAGAACTACGTAGCCAGCGTAGGTTGAGACATCTTAACCAGTCAGACTAGGTTTGATGAGGTAGCTTAACCCATCAGTTTAGGGTTCCCACCGTTCTCATTTGAGTGCCTACCAGTATAGGGTTCTCACAGCTGTGCTTACCAATGGCGCG
Source organism: Capsicum baccatum var. pendulum (assembly GCA_030864225.1). Lineage (NCBI taxonomy): Eukaryota > Viridiplantae > Streptophyta > Magnoliopsida > Solanales > Solanaceae > Capsicum > Capsicum baccatum. Next base: position 294,242,677 of record CM061552.1, read on the forward strand.
GTATTGACACCCCTCTAGTCGGGGCAGAGATTAGACCCCAGCTTAGCTGTTATAGCATATTTGGGTCATGTCGGTTAGATAACTACTTCCTATATTTTTAGTTATAGATTTTAGGACTGTCAGCTATAGATACCCAGTCTCAGTAAAGAACTCATATAGTTCTTCAGATTTCAGTATATCAGGACTGTCAGATACAGTCAACTCAGAAATAGAATTGAACTCAAATAGTTTCCTTCAGATTTATGAACTGTCAGATACAGTCACTTATGCTATCAATAACAAAATTTATCAGAACTCATGCTATCAGTACTCAGCTTCAGGACTATCGGATACAGTCAATCAGACCAGTTTTTCATAATTCAAACTGTTAGAAACAATCATTCCTTTATCAGTAATATAGTATCAGTCTCCCAGTATTTAGTAATACAGTATCAGATCCATTACTTATTAGTGATTTACATATCAATATCAGTAAACTCAGTCTTTCAGAATCTCATTATCAATACACTCATGTTGTCAGTATTTAGACTCAATAGTCAGTATCTCCACGAGTTTAGTTACAGTTAAGTATGCATATATGTACTCTCATGTTCATATCAGTCAGTATTTTTCATGCATATAACCCTTTGTATTTAGCTTACCTCACTCATATACTCAGTACATTCAGACGTACTGACGTATTTGCGCTATGGTGCTTTCTCTTATGTTACACCATAGGTTCAAAGGCATGAGCTCTAAATCAGCAGTAGATTCTAGATCAGCAGTCAGAGTTAGATGTGAGCCCTCATCCTTCGAGGACATAATGATTTCATTTCTATTTTAGTTTTCAGTTTATTTCAGTAGTTGGAGTTAATTGGGTACATGTCCCATCAACTCCTTATTCAGTTCAGTTAGAGGCTTTCCGACTAGATGTCAGATTTGATGTTCAGACTTCAGTATTTATGTTATTTTTTGGTATTGTTATACCATATTTTTTAGATATGTATTAGTATTGAACCTTATGGCCTTACAGTTCATGTTTTCGTATATTTTATGAGATATTATGCATTTTATAGGTACAAATATCAGTCATGGGTTAGCTTGTGGTCCCTCAAGGTCATGAGTACTGTGTAGTATTCAGGTTCAGCAAATCGGGGTGTTACAGTAATCCCCATGTTAAAATCCATGTATTTACATAATTGAGCAGTATAATTGTCAAGATTATGTGTTATCCATGCTTTAGATCCCAAGTTCCTAAGAATTATTCCTAGTGTGTGTTGAATTATATGATATTCATGATGAACCCTTCAAATTGCAAGTTGATTATGGTAACCATATTAACCCTAAGTGTTTATGAGTTAAGGAACCAAGTATTCTTCCCATGTGTTTGATAAATTGTCTATGAGAATGAAAAAGAATGCCATTATAGAATATAAACATATGTTCCCCATTCATGTACAAGTTAATGTATTATAGGTGTTTGATGAAATGCTTCTATAAATAAAATATGACCAAGTGAATGTTTATATGTTTTTTCAAAGTTATGCTTTGACTTAATTGTCTTGTTATTGATGATAGCCAAATTTACGCGCCTATATCAATATATTTTGCCCATATTTTAGCCTAGTTTTGAGAACAAATTATATATTTCATGCACTTTTAGTCCTTTTTCCTATAAATGAGCTAACGAACATGATTAGGAAAGTTTCAGGTATAAATGATGCAAAATACAGCATTTTATGGCTTACTTGACGCAAAAGAAAGCTCACGAACGAAGTGGAAAGGAGCTGGACGCCTAAAGGACCAAATCTGTTGCATGGAAAATCTGTCCCGGGCTAAAACAACAATTCTGAAGACTTTGGGGACTTATAGACACAAAGCTGGATTTTTACCAAGATACATTAACCTAGTACAATTAGGTTATGTGTTTCACTATTCTATTTTGATTATGATATTGTAACCTTACCCTAGTACATTTGGGTTAAGGATTTCATTAGTATATTAGGATTTGGTTATTTATTTCATTAGCTTAGTAGGAGTAGGATAGGAGTATTATAAATACCATATCATGCTAGAGATTTGGAGGCATTCAGAAAACAATTCTTCTATCTTTCAATATATTCCTCTCTTAACAATCCATCTCTCTATTCACTCTTCTAATCTTTCCATTATTCAACAATTAAATTCCACAACAAGAGAATCGTTACTTGCTAGGGAATCACCATACCACACGCCTATCACCATACCACACGCCATAAACCATGCAAGTCGTGATATCCTTCGCATTCATGGGTAACTAAACCTCTTAGTTGGGGTTATGGAAGCCGAATGAGTTACTATCTATTGCTATGAGCTTGTGAGTTCGTGACACGTATATTGCTTATATCATTATTCTCTTCATCTTAATCTACATTCTTTGCGGTTGCAAATGCAAGAATACGCCAGTCTAACATTTAACTTGTTCGAGAGAAAGGTTATTTGTATGGAAAAGAGATAATGTCAAGGTAGTAGGACACCCTTTCCTATTAAAAAGCTAGTGCCGTAACTGGACTAACCTCTTGGAGAATTCGTACCGTTACACACGCTTTAAGCTCGAGAGAGTTAAAGTGAAATAGTCCTTGTTTAGGTCGAGAGACGCTTGGATTTACCATCGACTACAATTCTCTATAAGCAATTGCATGTCAAGACTCTACACACTCATAGCCAATAGAGACGTATACCTCAGAAGGTGGACATAAACCCAACACCTCAATTCTCATTGTTTCACAACCAACGAAATACTCTCTCTTTTACTTTGCTATTTTCAGCTTTTATTTCATTACTTTGGTTACTTATTACAATCCCCTTTTTTACGAGACTTGCACCAAAAGTCTATTAATTTTACTTACTTGTTGGCCAAGCTATTCCCTGTGGAATCGACACCCAACCCAGGTTGGGTTCTATATTTGCAAACGACCGCTTTACACTCCTACGAGAGCTGTAGATTGAGCGTTATCAAAAATTGGCGCCGTTGCCGGGGAATAGGAGTGTCAATCAAGTTCGTGATAATTACTAGACCCTTTGGTCAAAAATTCTCGTACTTTTACGTTTAGTTTTTGTTTTTGTTTATTGCAGGTTTTTCTTTTAGTGCATGCTCCATACTAGAAGTTCTGGTCAACTGTTATTACCAATCAATCCTGAACCACAACGAATTAGAAGAATGGAAGCACAAGCTGAAATTGACAGGATGGCTGCTCAACACGAGCAAGCAAGATTAGCTGCTCTTGCCGCTGCTCAAGTCCAACAACAAAACATTGATAATCCTGGGCGAGCAACAAATTCTGACGATGAAGATTTAGGTGATGACGAGTTACTAAACCCTAGGCGTGATGCTGAAATTATAACACCTGCCAATCGAAGAGGTCGACAAGCTCGGTATAGGTATGATCTCCAACCTTTGCAACCAGCTTTCGACGATGATGATGATGATCTTGATGGTGCCGGAGCCACTGGAGCTATAATTCCACCACCATTAGCGCCGGGAGCTAAGTTCAACATCACAAGCACCATTATTCAGTTATTGCAACTCAAGGGATTATTTGGTGGACTAGCAGGCGATGATCCGAATATGCATCTCATCAACTTTATCTCTACATGCAAGTCTTTTGACAATCCTGGTGTTGGTCAGAATGCAATTCGGTTACGTCTATTTCCATTGTCTCTATCTGGGGAGGCAACACTATGGTTGAATGGGCTGACTCCTGATTCAATTACAAATTGGAGGCAATTAAGAGAAGCTTTCCTAGAAAGATTCTTTCCGCCATCCAAAAGGGCTCAATTGAGAGATGAAATCAGCAACTTTCATCAGCTTCCCTCTGAAGCTCTTCACGAAACATGGGAGAGGTTCAAAATAAAGCTAACGAGATGCCCAAACCATCACATGACTAATGTTCACCTCATGGAGATCTTATATATAGTCTTGAATTCAGTAACTAAACCAGTGGTGGACAACGCAGCTGGAGGTTCTTTCATGGACCTCACCTTTGGTCAAGCAAGCAATATGCTAGATCGCATGACAAAGCAAGGTAGAGCTTGGCATACCAGGGATTCTGAGGTAGCATGCCCCACTTTATCTATTGGCATGTCTGCAGACCAAAGAAGAAGAGAAGAAGAACGTGATCAAGATATGGCGCACATGAAAACCCAAATGGATCTTCTTACAAAGCATCTATTAGGAAAGACTGAAAAAGTGAAAGTTATTGCGTCAAAAGGAAGAGACGAATCTGATTCCGAAGAGGAGGCCAACTACTTGAACAATCAGGGGGGTTTCCGAGGGAATACCCAAGGAAACCAAGGTCGGAACTATTATGATAAATCTGGAAATAAAGACCAAGGTAGTTGGAAGAAAAATAATAAAATAGTGGTTTGTACGTTCCCCCTGGTAAACGTGATACCGCCACATCTAATTCGATGAAAGACATGATGGCTAAGTTATTGAAAGGAGTGGAAGCAACGAGCGCAGGAGTTAAGGAGGTAATTGACGATTTGGCCTCCATGAAGCAATTAGTTGATTCTCATTCCACTTCTATCAAGCAAATAGAGCAGCAATTAAGCCAACTTTCAGCAGCATTCAATCAAAGAAAGGCTGGCACCTTGCCAAGCGATACTGTGCAAAACCCAAGGAATGATGGGTCATGCATGGCCATTACTACCAGAAGTGGTAAGGTGCTGGAAACTTCAGCAAAAGGCAAGCAAGTGGTTGACGTAGTAGCAGACATTGCCGCCACACCTAGTGACGTTACAAGAGAAGAAGCCGCAACAAATACTTCAAACATCAAGGATGTTTTACCTAGTAACGTGCAGCCTGAAAAAAAATGATAAACTTAAGCAAGAGGAGAATAAATCCGTGGAGATAACACTTCCATACCCACCACCACCTTTTCCACAAAGATTGAAGAAGGTGGCCGATGACACTAAGTTCAGCAAATTTATGACTATGTTGAAGCAGCTGACCATTAATGTCCCATTGGTAGAGACACTTGAACAAATGCCTGGGTATGCGAAGTTTATGAAAGATCTTTTGACTAAGAAGAGGGCCGCAAGTTATGAGCTGAAAGATGACGTGCATCATTGTAGTGCAATTGCTACCCGATCGATAGTTCAGAAGAAGGCCGACCCCGGAGCTTTCACAATTCCTTGCACCGTCGGATCTTTGGACTTTGCTAAAGCATTGTGTGACTTAGGATCCAGCATCAACTTGATGCCATTATCGATCTACAAGAAGTTGGGGTTATGAGATCCTACACCAACTAATATGAGGCTTGTTATGGCGGATAGGTCGGTAAAACGACCAGTTGGTATTCTATGCGATGTCTTGGTAAATGTATCTTCATTCATATTTCCAGCAGACTTTGTCATCTTGGATTGTGAAGCAGATTCAGAGGTTCCCATAATCTTGGGACGCCCTTTCCTTGCTACGGGAAGTGTGCTCATAGATTTGAGAGCTAATGAACTCTCATTCCGAATCAATGACGAAGTGGTTCGTTTTGATGTTTGCAAATCAATGAAGCAACCCAAAGATCTGAGTGTATTTTCTGTGGCTGATGTTGTCTTTGATGATGAGAAAGAGTTACTTGAATAAGAACAAATTCTTGATGATCCTTTGGAGGTTTCGCTCATGAAAGGAGAGAATGAGGATGCTGAAATTTTTGATGAAGATATTTGTGCTCTATCGGGATTAGGGACATCGCTATGCCCCCAAGAAGCTGGATCTTGATCTCAAGAATCGACCCACACCACCAGCTAAGCCATCTATTGAAGAACCACCCACGTTAGAATTGAAGGAGCTGCCAAGCCATTTGAAGTACGCATACTTAGGAAGCGAAAATACTCTTCCAGTCATAGTGGCAGCCGATTTCGGTGAGCAACAAGTTGCAGCTCTTATTGCAATCTTACGCAAGCATATTAGAGCTATTAGATGGACTATTGCGGATATCATTGGTATTCCACCTGGGATTTGCACACATAAAATTCAGCTTCAAGAAAAGTGCACACCCACCATTGAACATCAAAGACGTCTAAACCCACCAATGCAAGAAGTGGTGAAGAAGGAGATTATCAATTGGTTAGACGCAGGAGTCGTGTATCCTATTTCTGATAGTACATGGGTAAGCCCAGTACAACGTGTTCCCAAGAAAGGAGGTATGACGGTGGTTGCGAATGCAAAGAATGAACTTATTCCACTCAGGCCCGTTACTGGGTGGGGAGTATGCATGGACTACCGCAAGCTGAATTCTTGGACGCTCAAAGATCACTTCCCCATGCCATTTATGGACCAAATGCTAGATCGATTAGCGGGGAAAGGATGGTTTTGCTTTTTGGATGGTTATTCAGGTTATAATCAGATTTGTATTGAACCTGAAGACCAAGAGAAGACAACGTTTACATGCCCATATGGTACTTTTGCCTTCAAACGTATGCCATTCGGGTTGTGTAATGCACCAGCCACCTTTCAACGTTGTATGATGTCTATTTTCTCTGATATGGTAGAAGACACTTTGGAGGTATTTATGGACGACTTTTCAGTTGTTGGGGAGTCCTTTGAAGCATGTTTGGCAAACTTGAGCATGGCATTGCAAAGATGTGTAGAGTTCAACCTTGTGCTGAATTGGGAGAAGTGCCACTTCATGGTAAAAGAAGGAATCGTTCTTGGGCACAAGATCTCCAAAAGAGGAATAGAGGTTGACCGCGCCAAAATAGAGGTAATAGAGAAGCTACCGCCTCTAATTTCGGTGAAGGGAGTTTGTAGTTTTCTTAGCCATACTGGGTTTTATCGTAGATTTATCAAAGACTTCTCCAAAATTTCTAGTCCATTGTGTAAACTATTAGAGAAAGATGCGAAGTTTGACTTTAATGATGATTGCTTAAAGGCATTCGAATGCCTTAAAGGAAAACTCATTGAAGCCCCTATCATGGTAGCACCAGAGTGGACGCTCCCATTTGAAGTCATGTGTGATGCTAGTGGTGTAGCCGTTGGTGCTGTTCTTAGACAGAGAAAGGAGAAATTATTTCATCCTATCTATTATGCAAGTAAGGTCCTAAATGAAGCCCAAAGGAACTACACTGTTACTGAACAAGAGCTCCTAGCGGTTGTGTATGTGTTTGAGAAATTTCGCGCCTATCTATTGGGTACTAAGGTGATCATTCATACAGACCATGCAGCTCTTAGGTATCTAATGACAAAGAAGGATGCAAAACCAAGGCTGATTCGATGGGTATTGCTGCTGCAAGAGTTTGATTTCGAAGTCAGAGATAGAAAGGGTTGCGAGAACCAAGTGGCCGATCACCTATCTAGACTTGAGAATGAGTATGTGGCGCAACCAGAAAATCAGATTGATGATGCATTCCCTGACGAGGAGATACTAACGACAACAATGGAGAAATTACCATGGTATGCCGACTTTGCAAATTTCGTGGTGAGTAATGTGTTACCTTCCAATTTATCTTACCACCAAAGGAGGAAGTTTATGCATGACGTTCAACACTACTATTGGGATGAGCCTTATTTGTTTCGAAGATGCGCGGATGGTATCATTCGACGATGTATATCCCATGAAGAAGTGCCTACTATATTGGAAGCATGCCACACTTCGCAAGTTGGAGGACATCATGCAGGGAATCGAATGGCAAGGAAAGTTTTGCAAAGTGGTTATTATTGGCCTACAATATTCAGAGATGCATACGACTATGTGAGAAGGTGTGACCAATGCCAACGTCAAGGTGCTATTTCAAAACACCATGAAATGCCCATGTCCAAAATTCTGGAGGTAGAACTCTTTGATGTGTGGGGTATTGATTTCATGGGACCATTCGTGAATTCGTTTGGAATGAAGTACATCTTGGTTGCTGTGGATTATGTGTCAAAATGGGTTGAAGCTGTAGCACTGGCCGACAACGAAGGAAAGCGTGTTGTAGCGTTTTTAAAGAAGAATATCTTCTCTCGCTTTGGAGTACCTCGTACTATAATAAGTGATGGAGGATCTCACTTTTGCAACAAGCTATTCAAATCTGTATTGGCCAAGTATGGAGTCAAGCAACACAAGGTAGCTACGCCTTATCATCCCCAAACCAGTGGACAAGTTGAGGTTTCCAACCGCGAGATCAAGCAAATCCTTGCCAAGACGGTTAATGCGAATAGGAAGGACTGGTCTCGAAAGCTAGATGATGCACTATGGGCGTATAGGACTGTATTCAAGACACCCATTGGCATATCACCTTATCAGCTAGTTTATGGGAAGGCTTGTCATCTACCCATCGAGCTTGAATACAAGGCGTTGTGGGCATTGAAGCACTTGAATCTGAATTGGGATGATGTGAAGAACCTGAGGTTGGAGCAGCTGAACGAACTAGATGAATTTCGTCTCCATGCATATGAAAGATCGGATTTATACAAGGAGCGGATGAAGAAGTATCATGATCAGCGGATTGTTCGACGAAACTTCCAAAAAGGTGACATGGTACTACTCTTTAACTCCAGACTCAAGCTCTTCCCAGGTAAGTTAAAATCAAAGTGGTCTGGTCCATTTAAAGTCATCCAAGTCTACTCGTCTGGTGTAGTCGAATTGGAAAATAATGATGGTATTGTCTTCAAAGTGAATGGCCAACGTGTTAAGCCATATATCGGTCCTCTTGACACAATGAATGACATGGCCATCACTTATCTCGACGAAGTCTAAGTACTCGAGATTACTACGTTGAGCCACGACAATAAATAAGGCGCTAGATGGGAGGCAACCCATCGTTTTATCACTTTATCATTTTATTGTTTCGTCGTTTTAGTATTTTTTCTTTGTGATAAATGAAAATCCAAAAATAAGAGTCGTGCCACGACCAAAACTAAGGCGCTTGGTGGGAGGCAACCCATCGTACTAATCGTGTTTATTTGTTTTGAGCAAATATAGGTGCAAGAAGTATGCGACGAGGAGATTGATTTCAATCGACGATTTGGACGCATCGAATGGTAAAGTCGGTAAGTTAGGAATGGTGATGCATAAGGATATGAATTGAGCCTTTCTCACGTCAAAAAAGGCTTCGAGGAAGGCTAGGCCTTGGTAAAAATAGGCCACGAACGATGCACAACCTATTCTATATCCTAAGGACTCGGAATCTAGTGTGCTATACACTATGCGCCGCCTATTCCTAGGTATGCTTTTGACTATGCGCCGCCTATGCTATGGCATTTGGTCTCAGTATCTCATGTGCCATAGACTATGCGGCGCATATGTCTACAAATGCTATAGACTATGCGGCGCATATGTCCCATTATGCCATGGACAATGCGCCGCATATGTCATTGATATGCCGAGGGATATGCGCCGCATATGTGGTGTTTTTGTCCCCAAATCCGATTGTAAATGGGTCATAACCCGACCCATACTCTTCCTATATAAAGGGGACTTGGTTTTATAACACAACCACATTAGAAACAACCCTAAAGGCGCCGCATAACACTCCAAATCCTCTCAAAATTTTCTTCCTTTGTCCTTCCAATTCACAACAACTTCTCCACAATCTTCAAAGCAAGTAAGTACTCTCTTATTCTTCATCTATTTATCGTAAGTACTATGTTGCTATGCTTATTATAAATTGCTCAATCATGTGAGATTGGTGATGATGTTCATGTGTTTGGATAATTGTTGCAATATCGTGTGATTGAATATATACGTAGGGAATTCTTGACTTGTTTCCAACTTGAATTTTGTTTCAAAGGCATTGTTATGATATTTGCTGAATATATATGGCTATGAATATTGCTTAAGAGTGTTGTTTGGATGCTTAAATAATAGACTATCCCGGCCATCGGGATAAGGTTATAGTGCCTATCGACTTAGGAGGTTGTGCTTGTTGTAAGTATAACGATTCCATGTGGTAACCCCTATGTCGTAGTGTTGCTATATCCACCATGAAAGTAGTCCAATGGCTGCAAATAAGTGATGTAATGCTGATTTTCCTGTCGGAATGCAATCCTAAAACGTATGTCGACAAAATCTGAGTACTCGACCACTTTCACTTCACTGATTTGTGCTAACAAGACTAATTATGGGGTGGTACCCCTAGTGCTTGCATATAGATTGTATCAAGTGAGATTGTGCTGCAACTAACATTATTTCTAGTCTCAGGTACAATGGCACCTAAAGCGAGGCAAGGCAAGGAGAAGGCTACCACGTCCCAAAAGGGCAAAAAGAGAAGTCGAAAAGACCAAGGAGAATCATCCTCAGCGCACCTACCACGCAGAATGTTCGGAATAAAATGGGTTCTTGAGGAAGAAGCCAAAGCATGGTACAGCAGCAACAAAGAAAGGAAATATGTGCATGTCGACTTGATCAACAAGGAGACCTTAGCAAAGAAAGAGCCGCGTATGTTGGCAAAAATAATGGCTTTGAAGCTGGATTTCATCTTCCGTGACATGGGAGAGTGCAATCTTGACTTGACAAGAGAGTTTTATGCCAAATGGTTGCCTAACACAACCGGCAACGAAGTCAAAATTCGGGGCCAAGTGTTACAGTTTACAGCGGATTGGATCAACTCTTTTCTTGGCTTACCTTCGGTCGACTATGCACCGTTCAAAGAGCTGTACAGCAGGCCTCCTTATAGAGCGATACGACGCACGCTTTGTGGAAGTAGATCAATGGAAAGGTGGGGCAGACACAAAGAAACAGGCCGTCACAACACCTTCCCCTATGCTCCACTAAATAGGGAAGCAAGAATCTGGATGCGCATTGTCAACTCATGCCTTATTCCTGGGACTCAATACACCAAGATATCGAGATATAGAGTGTGTTTGGTCTATGCTTTGATGACAACTGTCCCTATCAACTTTGGGGCAATCATTCGATCTACCATGAGGAAGGCCAGACTTCACAGAAGGTCCCATTTCACATTCGGCAATTTGTTGACAGCAATGTTGCGGAAGGAGGAGGTCGAAGAGGAACCAGTTGACCACAAACTCCCACATAACCCAAAGAAGGTTGACCTCACCAAGGTCAAAGATGCTGAAACAACTCATGGAGTCAACCTTACTACTGCGGAGAGACATGCTCGTGATGAGAGTTTCTTCCGTCATCTCTATGGCATAACACGATTTACTATGATGAGGGGTGGACGTATTCCAACTGCTGAAGAGCTCCAACAGCTGGACCACGACTACCCAATGAACATGCATGCCCGGGAGATGTGTGGAGTGGGTGTATATTTTGAGGAACCTCTAGACGATGACGTGCCGACTGATGATGATCGACGCTTACCTGATTCTGACAATGAGGAGAACTCTGACGACGACTCTTATGATGATTCCGACGAAGGGGGTATGACCCCCGACATTGATGAAGGGTCCGACTAACCAGGTTCTTCGACTTTATTTTCCACTGAGGGCAGTGTCCTGTCTAAGTGTGGGGTGGCAGAATATTGCATGCTATACTTCTTTGTTTGCACCTATGTTTGTATGTTTGTTTGTTTACTTGTTTTTTTCGTTTGACGGTTTTAGTTTTTTTTAGGAGTCAAATTTTTCTAGCTACGCATGAAATTATTTTAATAGGCAGCATGAGATTATAACAAGAGTATGTGCTACAATTGTGACTATTGAGACGTTTAGGCTCTAGTTGTGACTCATTATGTGATATTGTGTGATTCAATTCCTTCAATTGTTGGGTCGAGAGTCTATATTACTTCCAATCCAGTCGACCATATGCCTTGTGTGTGTGAGCTAATAGTATCTTCTATGATTGTGGCTAATGCTAGAACTTGCCTGGTATGTATGCAAAGAGAAAATAAGGAGTGTAAGTTTAGGATATGATTTAGGCATTTCTTTGGCAACCTATATTTGTTTACCTTCAGTTTTTCCTACCCATGTAAATCATCCTAGTTAAACCCTTTTGAGCCTTTAGCCTATTTCTTTGACAACCTTGCATGTAAGCCTAACCCATTTTCTTTCAAGACCGTAATTTGATCCAAATTCCTAAGTGCTTTAAAGTGAAAAAGTCATGTGACAACATAAGAGGAAATTGGGTGAGTATAATGCTATAAATTGGAATGGTGCTTGAATGTGTTATGAAAAAGAAAGTGCTATCATAAGAGGTATGTTGTGAAAAGAAAAAGGAAAAGAAAGCTGAAAAGTGAGTTGTGCTTAAAATTGAAAAACAAAAGATGAGAACAAGGGTAGAAGAATAAAAGAAAGAAAGGTTGAAAGAAAAAAGTGTCAATGATACAAAGTAATGTATTAAAGCGCTTAGGAACCTAGTCACTATTCTTGGCCAAAATAGTCCTACCCGTCCCTTAGCCTATATTACAACCATCTAAAGACCTACTTGATCCTAATCTTAACATTCCGACATTTAGTAGAGTACTACATGAAGGGCAAGCTTATGGTCATTAGTTGCTACATATGAATTTTTTTGCGAGAGCGAGTGCAAGGACATTTTGATACCCATGTTTGAAAAAGTATGCTATACTTGTGAGTGATTATGGGTACCATATGGTGAGACACACATGGTTGATGAGTTTTGGATAGTTGTATACGATTCTATGCACTTTAACGTTCGCATGCGAATTGATCACCATCACGAGTCTATGCTAGAGGTTAAATTGTTTCTACTTATAATCAGAAAGCTACTCTTTGTTGATAATTGTTGTGCTTGTCTTGAAGAATGTTTTGTGTTGTTGCTGTAAAAACCTTAAGTCGATGCTTAGAAGGACATGATATGTTGTTCGAGGACGAACAAAGCTTCAAGTGTGGGGTGTTGATGATAGGCGAATTTACGCGCCTATATCAATATATTTTGCCCATATTTTAGCCTAGTTTTGAGAACAAATTATATATTTCATGCACTTTTAGTCCTTTTTCCTATAAATGAGCTAACGAACATGATTAGGAAAGTTTCAGGTATAAATGATGCAAAATACAGCATTTTATGGCTTACTTGACGCAAAAGAAAGCTCACGAACGAAGTGGAAAGGAGCTGGACGCCTAAAGGACCAAATCTGTTGCATGGAAAATCTATCCCGGGCTAAAACAGCAATTCTGAAGACTTTGGGGACTTACAGACACAAAGCTGGATTTTTACCAAGATACATTAACCTAGTACAATTAGGTTATGTGTTTCACTATTCTATTTTGATTATGATATTGTAACCTTACCCTAGTACATTTGGGTTAAGGATTTCATTAGTATATTAGGATTTGGTTATTTATTTCATTAGCTTAGTAGGAGTAGGATAGGAGTATTATAAATACCCTATCATGCTAGAGATTTGGAGACATTCAGAAAATAATTCTTCTATCTTTCAATATATTCCTCTCTTAACAATCCATCTCTCTATTCACTCTTCTAATCTTTCCATTATTCAACAATTAAATTCCACAACAAGAGAATCGTTACTTGCTAGGGAATCACCATACCACACGCCTATCACCATACCACACGCCATAAACCATGCAAGTCGTGATATCCTTCGCATTCATGGGTAACTAAACCTCTTAGTTGGGGTTATGGAAGCCGAATGAGTTACTATCTATTGCTATGAGCTTGTGAGTTCGTGACACGTATATTGCTTATATCATTATTCTCTTCATGTTAATCTACATTCTTTGCGGTTGCAAACGCAAGAATACGCCAGTCTAACATTTAACTTGTTCGAGAGAAAGGTTATTTGTATGGAAAAGAGATAATGTCAAGGTAGTAGGATACCCTTTCCTATTAAGAAGCTAGTGCCGTAACTGGACTAACCTCTTGGAGAATTCATACCGTTAGACACGCTTTAAGCTCGAGAGAGTTAAAGTGAAATAGTCCTTGTTTAGGTCGAGAGACGCTTGGATTTACCATCGACTACAATTTTCTATAAGCAATTGCATGTCAAGACTCTACACACTCATAGCCAATAGAGACGTATACCTCAGAAGGTGGACATAACCCCAACACCTCAATTCTCATTGTTTCACAACCAACGAAATACTCTCTCTTTTACTTTGCTATTTTCAGCTTTTATTTCATTACTTTGGTTACTTATTACAATCCCCCTTTTTACGAGACTTGCACCAAAAGTCTATTAATTTTACTTACTTGTTGGCCAAGCTATTCCCTGTGGGATCGACACCCAACTCGGGTTGGGTTCTATATTTGCAAACGACCGCTTTACACTCCTACGAGAGCTGTAGATTGAGCGTTATCAGTTATCGAGTCCTGGGGGTATTTAATACCCAAAAATTTAGCTGATTGTCTAGAGTCGGTGTCAGTTTTTAAGATACTCTTAATCAAGACTCGACCAGTAGAACTCAATCAATCACAAGACTTACAAAAACTCAGTAATCTCAGTATAAGTCTATTCCAATTTAATATGCAGTTCAGACCTTAGTAGTATTCAAGTAATTAATTCAGAACTCAGTAGTATTCAACCAGTTTACAGAATTTAGTAGTATTCGATCAGTCAAAGAATCTAGTGAACTCAGTTAGATCAGCTAAGTAACATGATGAGTAGCAGATTTAGCTTAGTCTAGTATAGTCTAAGAATCAGTTTAGTATCTTCAGTTGGGAGTAGGATTCAGCACCGAGCGAGGGCAAGGATGACGGCTTCCCCGTTAGTCAGGCAGAGTCATTAGTAGCAGTTCCTGTACTCTAGAACTGCATAGCCAAAGTAGGATGAGGATTCACCCATTGGATTAAGGCTTGACTACCTCCTAGGATTCACCCTTTATATTAGGTTTGACTTCCTATTTAGAGTCACCCGTTAGACAAGTTTGACCATAGAAGTGTCTTTACCCGTGGCACGATATAGACACCCTTCCAACTGGGGTTACAGGTTGGAACCCACTAGTTTAGATTCGGGGCATGTCAGTTAGATGACTACCTCCCACAGACTTAGTTTTAGATTCGGTCTCAGTAATAGAACTAAGTTCAGCTATATAGAAATCAAGACTGTTAGATACAATCAATTAGCTTAGTAAAGAACTTAGATAGTTCCAGGAGATTCAGAGATCAACCGTTAGATAGGCTTGATATTATATTCAGTCAATCATTATCAGTATCAACAGATCTAGAGATCACCCGCTAGATAGGCTTGATCTCAGATTTAGTGTTACTACAATTTCAGCTATAGTTTATGTATTCATGCATGTGTTCCTCATTCAGTTTACTCATGTTATTCAGTCAGCTATAGTTCATGCATATGAGCCTTTGCATTTAGCCTTACCTAATCAAAATTTCCAATATATTCTTACGTACTGACACATACTTTTCTGCACTATGGTGTTTTATACCATAGGTCCAGAAGCATGAGATCTAGAGCACCCTTAGCACTTTAGATTCAGCTAGCAGCAGAAGACTTAGCAGTGGGTCCTCATCATTCGGGGATGTTCTATTATTTTACTATATTTCTAGATTTAGTATTTTAGTAGATGAAGTTAGTTGGGAGATTGTCTTATTAACTCCTTATTTAGACAGTTTAGAGGCTTTCAGGCTAGATGTTCAAACAGCTGCTTTAGTATTTTGATACTTTATTCAGTTGTATTTTAGTTTTTGAACCTTATGGAAAGTTTCCGCCAGTTGTTTTCTGCATTTTTATAGTATATTATGCAGTGCTCAGTTATAGATACCCAAAAAGGGTTAGCTTGTGGTCCTTTGGGATCATAAGCACCACCAGAAAAAGGTTAGCTTGTGGTCCTTCGGGATCATAAGCACCATGTAGCATTCGGGGTTCAAAATCCGGAGCATTACAACAGGTAGCCACTGGAATTAGACAGTGTCACCCGCGGTAGTAGATCCAACATAGACTGGGTGCAAGTGATGTGACTGTACTGAATATACGCCTTTTTGCTGAACTGAAGTATTTTTTCTGAAAGGACACATAAAGTCTATAAATACCTGATGTATTCCTCAGGTATTAACATAATTTTTGACAGCATAAAGACTCTTCTTTTCTACAAAAAACTCAGTATGATCATTAGCCGTTGAGTGAGCTCGACGAATTCAATAATTTGAGGTACCACTATTATTGGATTGAAGGACATTTTATCCTGGGAGGAAGATTCCATAACCTCGGGTACTGAGGGCAATTATTCCTTAAGGATACTCCATGAAGTTAGGGGACTTGGCTTTAAAATTCTATTTCATCTTATTTCTAAAATAACAACATACTTCTTGGATAGATTATTTTTAATCTTGCGTTGAGGGTGTTATGTAACTTCATAGGTGTTCTTGTCTTGAACTTGTGTTGAAGTTGTTGTTTGCCTAAATACAGATTTGTGTACCCAAAAATATTAAAAATAAAAATCGTAAGGAATAATTTGGAATCCACATAGCTTGGTTTTTGGAGATTAAAGTTGTAAGCTTTCTACTTCGTTTGAACTTAACTAGTGATTTGAAGACATAAAATCTTCATCACAAGTTAAAGATCACTCGGTTGACGATTGAAAGTCATAAAAACTTCATCATTAAACTAGAAATAAGAGGTTTTTAAAGTTGCTGCAACTTTATTAATAATATTTTGATATACTAAAGGTTCTATCTTGTTGTGATAGGAAAATGATAACGGATAGTTAAGTACATGATGTTGCAACGACTGTGGTAGAAACTAGTGTTGCCACAATGAGTCGTACAAATACTCCACCCGCGATGGCACCAACAGAGAAATCCAAAAAGTTTGTGGGTATTGACATAAAAAGGTGGCAGCAGAGAATGTTTTTCTACCTTACAACTATGTCTTCAAAGGTTCATATTTGAGAAAGTTCCAGAGGTGCCCGAGGGAACCTCTGAACAAGAACGATTGTGATTGTGGAGGCTTGGCAACAATCCAATTTTCTTTGCAGGAACTACATCTTAAGTGGTCTGCAAGATCATCTCAATAATGTGTATAGTGGAGCAAAGACAACAAAAAAGTTATGGGGGATGCTATAATGGAAGTACAAGACAGAGGATTCCATAACTTAAAAGTTCTTTGTTGCAAGATTCCTAGAATATAAAATTATAGATAGCAAGTCTGTTGTTTCCTAAGTGCAGAAACTGGAAGTGATCATCCATGATCTCCTTGTGGAAGGTATGATTTTGATAAATACCTTTGTTTAACAGTTTGAAAATGTTCTTAGTATTCACATAACCTTTGTTATAGGCTTGATCGTAAATGAAGCATTTCAAGTAGCAGCAATAATAGAGAAGCTCCCACATATGTGGAAAGACTTTAAGAACTATTTAAAACATAAATGTAAGGAGATATCTGTCGAAGATCTAATCATAAGATTGCGCATTGAAGAAGAAAATAAGGCAGAAGGTCAAGAGGAAATTCTATAGTGAATGGAGCAAATATTGTAGAAGATGACCACAACTCCAAAAAGTGTAAGAAAGCTGGACATGAAAGCAATCAACCAAAAAAGAAATTCAAGGAAAAATGCTTTAATTATGGCAAGGTTGGCCATAAGTCCATGGATTTTCATGCCCCAAAGAAAGGGAAGAAAAAGGACCAAATAGATGTTGCTAAGTCCAAGAAAGAAATGAACGATCTATGTGCTATGCTATCCTGCAACTTGGTGGGAAATCCTCATGAATGGTGGATGGATTGCAGTGACACCCACCATATTTGTGATAATAAGAAGTTATATACTGAATTTTCTCCGGCTCAATGAGAAGAAAAGATCTTTATGGATAACTTCGCTACTGCAAAAGTAGAAGTATTAGGAAAAGTATGCTTAAAAATGACTTCAGGCAAAGTGGTGACACTCAAAAATGTCCTGTATGTACTATAGTTAATAAAGAACTTGATTTCCGTATCACTTTTAGACAAGAATGGATTCAAATGTTATTTATTTTCAGAAAAATTGTACTTAGTAAAGGAGAAGTGTATGTAGAAAAAGGCTACTTCATAGAAGGCCTATTCAAAATGAATGTAATAAATGTTGAAATCAATAAAAGTTCTACTTCTTCTTAATTTCATGAGTCTTATGATTTGTGGAATGAATGATTACGCCATGTTAATTACAAAACTTTGCAAAAACTGATTAACTTAGAAGTTTTGCCAAACTTTGAGTGCAATAAATCAATGTGTCAAACGTGTGTGGAATCAAAGTATGCTAAGAATTCGTATTAGTCCATTGAAAGGAATCCCAATCCCTTAGACTTAATCCATGCCGACATTTGTTATATGAAGTCAACACCATCTCGAGGTGGAAAGAAGTATTTTATTACTTTTATTAATGATTGCATTAGCTATGCTATGTCTATTTGCTAAATAGTAAGGATGTAGCAATAAATGTGTTAAGGCAATGTAAAACTGAAGTTGAAAATCAATTAGAGAACGGATCAAAATTATAAGAAGTGAAAGGGGCAGAGAATATGAATCTCCCTTCACGAAAATATATGTAGAGAATGGAATTGTCCAACAAACTACAACCCTGTATTCACCTCAATCTAATGGAATTAAGGAAAGGAAAAAACTGAACCTTGAAGGAAATGATGAATGCTTTACTAATAAGTTCAAGTTACCGCAAAACTTGTGGGTGGAAGCTATACTTACGGCTAACCGAATACTCAATAGAGTGCACCATATTAAGATACAATCAATTCCATATGAAAAATGGAAAGGAAGGAAACCCAACTTGAAATATTTCAAAGTGCGAGGGTGTCTAGCGAAGGTCCAAGTTTCTATGCCTAAAAGAGTAAGGATAGGACCTAATACGGTGGACTGTGTGTTCATAGGATATGCTAAAAGTAGTAAAGCATGTCGGTTTATGATTCATAAATCCAAACATTTAGATATCAATGAAAATACATAATTGAATCAGATAATGCTAAATTCTTTGAACACATTTATCCGTATAAAGCTAGAGATGAGCAATATAGTAGGGGGACTAAACGACCTCGAAATAAACCAAGGGAGGATGTACATAATGATGATAATCCAATATGTAGTACACTTTAAAGAACTTCAACTTCATTTGGATCGGATTTTTTAACATTTCTCTTAGAAAATGAGCCTCAAAATTCTAAAGAAGCGATAGCGTATTCGGACTCATCTTTTGGAAAGAGGCAGTTAACAGTGAGATTGATTCAATCTTAAACAACGATACATGAGAGTTGGTTGATCTTCATCCAGGAAATAAACCTTTAGATTCTAAATAGATCTTCAAAAGAAAAATAAAAGCTAATGGTACTATTGACAAATACAAGGCAAGACTTGTTGTAAAAGGTTTTAAATAAAAGGAAGACCTTGATTACTTTGATACATACTCGTCAGTGATAAGGATAATGTCAATTCGGATGTTAATTTGCTTGGCGATAGTATATGGTCTTTAAATCCATCAAATGGATGTGAAAACAACATTCCTAAATGGAGAATTGGAGGAAGAAATTTACATGGAACAACCTGAGGGTTTTTTGGTTTCAAAAAAAAAAAAAAGTTTTGTAAACTTGTTAAGTCACTTTATGGACTAAGAAAACACCTAAATAGTGGCATGAAAATTTTGACCAAACCATGTTGGCAAACGGGTTCAAAATTAATGAATTGTTAAACATGTTTACATTAAAGACACTCCAAATCACCAAGTCATTATTTATTTGTATGTGGATGATATGTTGATCATCAATAGAGATATTTTGGACATAAATTCTATGAAACTAATGCTTGAGAGCAAGTTTAATATGAAAGAACTTGGAGTTGCGTATGAGATCTTGGGAATAAAACTCGATAGAACTCCACAAGGGTTGGAATTGTCACGGTCTCATTACCTAGAAAAGGTACTTGACAAATTTAAGTATTTGGAATTTAGTATTTTCAAGAATTCATTGGACGTGGGCTTCATACTTCTAAAGAATGAGGGTGAAAGTGACTCACATTTGGAGTACGCAAGAGTATTGGGATGTTTAATGTATATGATGAATTGTACATGACCAGACATAGCATGCACTATTAGTAAGTTGAGTCGATACACGAGTAAACCCAATAAAACTTATTGGATGGCAATGAAAAGTGTTTTGGGGTATCTTAAATACACTCAAGACAATGCATTGCATTATAATAAATATCCTGCAGTACTTGAAGGATATAAAGATGCAAATTGGATCACCGGATCGAATGAAGTAAATTCCACAAGTGGATATGTATTTACTATTGGTGGAGAGACATGTATTACTTGCTCTACAGTGGAATCTAAATTTATTACATTGGATAAAGCCAATAAAGATACATAATAGCTTAGGAATTTCTCAAAAGATATTCTTTATTAGCCTAAACTAGTGGCACCAGTAGGTATACACTCTGATAGCTAAGCCACAATAGGTAGGACAGAGAGAATGATGTACAACGGTTAATCTCATCGCATGAGATAGAGACATAACACCATTAGAGAAATCCTCTCCAGTTGAATTATCACTATTGACTATGTGAAGTCAAAGGATAATGTGTCGGATTTGCTAAGAAAAGGCCTGTCTAGATAAGAAGTTAAGAGGATATCTGATAACGCTCAATCTACAGCTCTTGTAGGAGTGTAAAGCGGTCGTTGTCAAATATATAACCCAACTGGGTTGGGTATCGATCCCACAGGGAATATCTTGGTCAACAAGTAGGCAAAGATTACTAGACTTTTAGTGCAAGTCTCGTGAAAAGGGGGGAGTGTTGTCGTGCAAGTAAAAAGTAAGAATGTTTGGTAAGATGTAAAACAATGAGAATTGAGAAGTTGGGGTTATGTCCACCTTATGAGTTGTACGTCTCTATTGGCTATGAGTTGTGCGGAATTCAGACATGCATGTGCTTATAGAGAACTGTATTCGATGGTAAATCCAAGCGTCTTTTGACCGAAACAAGGACTATTTCACTTTAACTCTTTTGAGCTTAAAGCATATCTAATGGTACAAATTCTCTAAGAGGTTAATCCAGTTACTGCACTAACGTTTTAATAGGGTATGGGACCCTATTACCCTGACATTATCTCTTTTCCAGACATATAACTTTTCTTTCAAACAAGTTAATGCTATACTGGCGTATTCTATGCATCTGCAGCCACAAGAATTTGCATTAAGATGAAGATAATAATGATATAAGCAGAATACGTGTTACGAATTCACAAACTCATAGCAATAGATAGTATCTCATAAGGCTTCCATAACCCCAACAGAGAAGTTTAGTTACTCATGAGTGCGAAGGAAAGCACAATAACATTATCATTGTACCACAACAAAGATCTCACGTTAGGTATAGGGGTAAGAATGGCGTGAATTCCTTGCTGAGTAACGTTTCTCTTGTTGTGGAAATTAGGAATTGAATAGATGAATAGAAGAAGAATAAAAAGTAGAATTAATGGAAGAATTAGAATCCGAGTTGTAAGTTGTGGAATAAGAAGTAGAATGAGAATTGTTTGAATTGTAACTAATGGAGGAATGCCTCAAAATCTCTAGCAGAATAGGGTATTTATAATACCCCTACCCTATTCCTACTAAGTTAATGCATTACTTAACCCAATCTTACTGGGTTACTGCATCATTATCCTAATCCTAATAAATTACTGCATTATTATCCTAATCCTAATAAATTACTGCATTATTATCCTAATCCTAATAGGTTACCGTTGGTCCCCAAAGTCTTCAGAAATGCTGTTTTTGCCCGGGGCAGGTTTTCCATGCGTCACTTTTGGTCCTTGGCATCCAAGCTTTCCCTTCCTTCTTTCGTGAAGCTTTCTTTGGCGTCAAGTTATCCATAAAATGCTGAATTCTGCATCATTTATACCTGAAAACTTGCTAATCATGTTCGTTAGCTCACTTACAGGAAAAAGGACTAAAAGTGCATGAATTATGTAATTTGTCCTCAAAACTTGGCTAAAATATGGGTAAAATATAGCACTATAGGCGTGTAAATTCGCCTATCATCAATATCCAAGGGAATGGGTTTAAGGCCTAGGATAAGTCAGTATAGCGGTAAATCTACCTAGCAGACTGGAGATTCCAAGATCTAGGTTCAAAGAGATCAAGAAAAGTTGTGTATGATAGGTTCAACATTGTCAATATACCAACCCATTCTCATGATGTAGACAATGTTTACTAAACAAGGATAAGATTTACGGTGAAAACACTTTTAATGATTATCTAAATTTGGAAAATTTGACCAAATAGTTTAATCTATAGGATTGAATATTTTGAAATCACCTATGTGAAGGAAAAGTGGAAGCCGCTTCATGGATAATGTTAGTAAAGGCCTATTCTCTAAGCTCTCATGAAATCGAGACGTGTTCATGGCTGAAAAGAATAAATCTGTGAGAACCATAAACAATATAAGGCTGGTTGTGTGACATGTGCTATCTAGGTATACATTAAAACTCAACGGTTCAAAGATATCAAATCTATCGATTGACCGAGTGGATCCGATGCATGTTCACTACAAAAAGTTTAAAGGGAAACCTACTTATCCAGATGCAATCAGTCTTTGCTAAATAATCATATGCTTGTCTGTAAATTCTTCTAAAGATAGACATTCCCCATTCATGTGGGGGATTGTTGGGTTCTATATGTGTATATGTGAGTGAAAAATGGAGGGAACCAAGTGAAGGAAAGAATTGAGAAAACACTCAAAAATAGAAAGTGTACTAAAAAATAGAAAGTCCACTATTTCTCCCACATTGGTGGGAGAAAGGAACTTTCAACTGTTTATAATAAGGAACACTTACTCCACATGGTAAGTGAGGCAAGAACCAAGATGTGCCTCGTGCCGTCATCATCATCGCTCACTCGACTCAAATTTGGCTTCGATTTTGGATTTGAATTTAGAAAATGATCGATAAGATCTATTTTTTTAGACAAAATTTATTTAAAACTTGATGAACAACTGAAATTTTAATCCAAAGAATCTGATAGAAATTTTTTACTCCATCTGCGGGTGCATTTTAGACGCCATGCAAATGCATACCTAACACATCTCGAAGGGATAAGACCCTTCGAGGCAAAAGGCATACTGATTAGTCCAATAGCGCCACTTGCGAGCGCAAATGCATCGTAGGTATGTGACCTGTGGGCGCAGATGCTACGAAGGTAGCCACTGGAATTGGACAGTGTCACCTGCAGCCACAGATCAGGTGCAGGTCCAATACAGACTAGGCATAGGTGACGTGACTATATTGAATAGGTGCCTTTTTGCTGAGCTAATGCATCTATTCTAAAAGGACACATAAAGGCTATAAATAGCTGATGTATTTCTCAGGTATTAACTTGATTTTTGACAGCATGGACACTCTTATTTTCTACAAAAACTCAGTGTGACCTTTAACCATTGAGTGAGTTCAACGAATCCAATAATTTGAGGTACTGCTATTATTGGATTGAAAGACTTTTTATCCTAGGAGGAAGATTTCATAATCTCGGGTACAGTAAGGAAAATTATTCCTTATGGGAACTCCGTGAAGTCGGGGGGGACTTGTCCTTAAAATTTTATTTCATATTATATCTGAAATAACAACATACTTCTTGGATATATTAGTTTTAATCTTGTGTTGAAGGTGTTGTGTAACTTCATAGGTTTTCTTGTCTGAGACTTGAACTTGTGTTGAAGTTGTTGTTTGCCTAAATACATATTTATGTACCCAAAAACATTGAAAATAACAGGTCATACATGGAAGACATTGTCTAAGGTTTCGTTTTAAATATATTTGGCATAATATATAAACGTGTACTTCAGTTTGTCCTTTAGACGTTATTTACTTACTTCAATTTTGAGTATGTACAAGTAGATTCTTAAACTTGTATGAAATTGAGGAACAAACATCCTACATGATATAGTATGAATCAGTTTCTACTTGTGCACGTAGGACGTGTGTGTCTCCTTATTCAACTTTATATAAATTTAAGTGTGATTAATTACATACACTCAAAGTTGGAAGATATAAAAATCAGTTGAACCCGAGTTAATAAAACGTGTTTATGTATTATGTCAGTAAAAATAGGGATAAGATGTACTTGTATTCTAAGTTTTCAAGACCCGCTCACTTGTGAATTAAATTGTCTACATTGTATATAAAGATTAACGATCTTGTTTGAGTTGACTAGAATAGATATATAAATGCATTTAAATTGATGGTAATTTATAAGCTCAAGAGAAATAAAGTAAAAAAAAGGTGAAACAAAATTGTTTGTTTGTGTCAAACCCGTGCTATTCTTTTTTTTTTTGAAAGACCTCATGTTTACCCTTAAAATAGTACAAATTTGCTAGTATATATTTCACTAGAAATATATACTATTGTCTAAAAGAGAAATGATAAAACTTTTGTAATATATATATATATAATCCGAATCAAATGATTCCTTGTTAATATATGTGTGATGATAAATTCTATAGTGTGGGAATACCTTTGAAAATGAATTGAGTTCACAAATATCTCCTAACTCAAAGATGAGTTGAGAACATTTCTATCGATTAAGTTTTAGTGAACGCTTCAACTTGTGTCAACTTTGAACTATCATTACTCCATGTACACACACACATACACACACACGCACATATATATATATAACTATTTTTTAGTTTCCCCTATGAGGAGGGTAATGTAACACCTCGTATTTTTCAGGCTAGAATTCAAACCATCGTTCCTATGCGTATGGACCCGAATCCAATGATTCCTTGTTAATATATGTCTGATGATAACTTATATAGTGTTTGAATACCTTTGAATATTAATTGAGTTCACAAATATCTCCTAACTCAAAGACGAGTTGAGCACGTTTCTCTCGATTAAGTTTTAGTGAATACTTCAGCATATGTCAACTTTGAATGACCATTAGTGTATGTACATAATAATTTACATGTCCTAATTTATACCAAAATAAAGATCTTTGAGTCCTCTTTCCAACTCAAGTGGTTTCACCTTAATCTGATATCGGAGTAGAAAGTTATGCTTATTTTACTTTGAAGTATTTGTCTGTCAACTAAGTGACGACTATGCTGATAAGCTATCACTTAGGTGATGACTAAGCTGACGAGATGCCGACTAAGTGACGACCTATCAGCTCTAGTCATCAGCCTAGGATAGTAAGGGGGAAATTCCAGCTTGAAAGTGTCGACTTAAGTGATGGGCCGTCAACCTTGGTCGTCAACTGAAGAATTTCTGAATTTTCTTTGGTTTCTTTAGGGGTATTTTGGTCTTTTACTCACCCCAAATTTCTCCCACACGATTTAAATCACTCAAAACATATTATAATCCATCTTTTATCAGTTTTAAAACATCTTAAATCCCCTCCACTCTCAACAACAAGGAGAAATCAGGGTTTCCTTCAAGACATGAATTCAAGCCTTTCAATACAAGATTTCCCAAGAAAAGTGTCAAGATTAGGGTTCTATTCTTCAACTAAGGAACATAAGGTACGTGGGGTTTTCCTAAACTATATGGGAATGATGAAATTGTTTTAATGAGGTTTTGAATGTTGAGAAATCATATGTTGTGAAGGGTTTTGAATTACATTAAGAAGTATTCATTACAAATGTTTTGGTCCTGAGGCCTTCCCTTAAACTTGAATTTGTTACTCGTGTGTATGTATATATGTGTTTTCAATTTTTAAATATGAATTGAGAGCATGAATAACGTATTTACCTCTCTCATTGTGATATTTTTTTAATTTAGAAGTTATGGGTTACTCAATTGCATGTCTTAAAGCATGAACCAAGGGTTTTACTATCAATTATGAACTTTATGTTGGTTGTAAATTAAAGAGAGGGATAGTTCTTGTTTGTAATTGTTAAATATGGTTATTAAAAGAATTGCATGGTTTGTTACAAGTTAATTGACCACCATATGTTTGTGAATTGAAAGAGAGAATCTTTGTATACGTTTTTCATGAATTTCAATATACAAATTCTCTTGTACTGTTTGAATGATTTGGTGGTCCAAACATTATGTTTTGAATGACAGGTTTGTATTATGATATTTTATGTCTTTGCTATATGAGTTGCAAATTTTGGTATGACGATACCAAAATAGAAAATGCCATGACAGACTCAGAATAGAACAGAATGCAGAATTTCCTTCAGATTTTCAGATTTTGAAGTTTAGAATAATGCATGTTTTCATAGAATTATAAATAAGCTTAAAGAGAGTTATGTGGTTTTCCGAAGAAGGCATGATCCCAGAAAACTCATTGCCCCGAAATCGTGTTTTGTTGATATGAGTTATTATGTCCCCAAAGAGAGATTATATGCTGGCCTGGTGCCCTATGGCGTATTAGAATTAGAAACTCTAACTTTTGCAACAAAATTAGGTTGGTAGCTTGTCTGCCAAGTCAAGAACGGATTTCATATAGCCCGTGGAATTGTAGAATTGTAGGGTATACCACCTAGCTCAGAAGTAAGACAAAGAGTGAGTCGTGATTTCAAAGAAAAGTTTCAAAATCTTTTAAGTATGCCAATGTGTTTTCACATATCATACGTAAAATATTTTATGAATTTCTCTCACTTATGTCATATAAAAGCACATTATTTTGGATTTCTCTGCATACCAGTACATCTGTATTGACCCCTTATATTTTAGGATCTAAGACTCAGTCCCGAGGTCCCGCTAAGTTGTACATTATTGTAAGACGATTAGATTTGGTGAGCCTCCCTTATTTTGAAAGGCCTTGTCTCATGTGATGATTTCATTATTTTTAGTTCATGGTCCGACCAGGGGCCTTGTCCTGTTTTTGACAGATTATTGTTTTCAGTTGTAGTAGAGATTTCGCATATATGTATTAGATGATTTAAGTCTTGTTGAACTTATGTTAGCATTACTCAGTTGAGATATTAAAGTGACCATGTTTCGGTTTGTTTTTTGCATTTTCTTAAAGTATATGAATTGTGTATATGATTACCAGTTAGAGAAGGGCTCTCAGGTCTTCATGGATCGGGATGCTCATCGCGGCCAGGGCCTTAGTTCGGGTCGTGATAGGTAAGTTCATTTGGTGTCCCATGCATATCATTTATGTCATCAATAATAGAGGTGAAGTTGTCCCATACATATCATATATGTCATTAATAATAGAGGTGAAGTATGCAATTTTTGTTGCTATTTTCCTCCTAGAGCTATACAGAGGCTCAAAATAGGCTCCACTACAACAAGAGGCATCTATAGCTACAAAAACTAAGCTATGAATTTAGAAATCGTAGTTATTAACTAGTAACAACTATAAAATTTTGAATTTCATAGCTATTTATAGATTTCTAAAATTTCTTAGCCATGAAAATTAAATTGGCAAAGCTAATTCCTCATTGTTACTATGATTACTAGCAATCATGATAATAATTACCTAAATAGCTACAATTTTATTGCTATGATAAAATTTTGTAGCTAATCATAAGTTTTTGTCACGCGATAGAAGTTATTGTAGCAATAATAAGCTTTTTAGTCACAGTAAAATATATAAAATAAACTAATGTAGCTAAATAAATTTCCTTGTTTCAAGTCATAAAAAATCATAGCAAGAGTAAAATGATATAGCCACATTTTTTTGCTATTACATAGTTTCGTAGCTAATTATAAATTTTTGCCATGAATTAAAACTTATTTGTAGTAATAGCAATCTTTTAGCCATGATAAATTATTTAAAATTAAATATGTTGCTAAATAAATATTTTTGCTTCAAGTTACGAAAAATGAGTGCAATAAGTTAAATGATATAGCCATAGAGTTTTTGCTACAGTAAAATTTCATAGCTAGTTGTTAATTGTTGCAATGTTTTAAAACTTATCATAGCAATAGTGACCGTTTAGCCATGAAAAAGGTTATTTAAAATAAATGATTATAGCTAATAAATATTTTAACTTTGAGTACTAAAATCCGTGGCAATAGGTGGCTTAATAATAGTTATACTCTTTGTTTCTAAATAAATGGTGATTTTAGTTTTGACACGCCCCTTAATAAAACTATTCATTTCTAAAATACAAAAATATTTTTAATAACTTATCCTTGATGCCGCAGGTGACAAAAGAAATTTAAAATGAGGTGTAGGTGACATAAGTCTTAATAATTGAGTAGAGGTGAAAAATTATGGATTAAGAAAGTTTGAAAAATTTCAAAATAACCCACAAGTTTTTAAATTTATACTTTGATCCAAATGTTAGTTAATATAAAGGAGAATGAAGGGAAAAAAGGCATTTTTTTCTCTCTCCTCATCCGTTGTTATTTTCTCTCTTTTCGCGATATTTGTTGTTCATTGTTGTTGCTGCTTTATTCATCTTCTTTTGATTCATTATCATCAACTTATACTTCATTATCATCTTTATATTCTTCTTGTTGACCATTGCTGTTGTTGTTGTTGTTACCCCAACTGCTGCTCTTTGACCAAATTCTTATGTCAAATTTTGTTTCGTAAATCGCTTTCAACTTTGGAATTTACTTGAGAGGAGACTTTAGTAAGTCAGATAATACTTTTTAGTTGAATTTGTCATCTAGGTAACTGCTAGTGTTGTTTTTTCAACAAGAGCTAGGACGCGAACATGAATGCAATATAAGAGTAATCTGTTTAAACAGATCCATTATCTGCGGCACTAGATAACTGTTCTGTTGTAATAGTAGACTCATGTTGGATTCATGTTTATGGTTCTAGGTGCCCGTAATATGAATCGAATAGATGGGTTTTCTGTTGCACCAGATTAGTAATATGTTTCAACAGATAAATAATCTGTTTCATTAGATTACTAATCTGTTTCAAACTACAGCTCCTATCACAAATTATTCCTTTATTGCAGACATATCATTCATTAAGAAATAGAAATAGACTGCAGGAAAATTAAATAAGAAATAAAAAGTCAAGTGCATCAAACATAAATTTTTATAAAACAAACAAAAAAAATACATAGATAAAAGAAAAAAAAGCTTAATTATTAATATCATCATTATTATTTGTATGGCCAGCCGGCCAATATTCAACCGGCAGCAGCAGCGCCCTCCTAATCCTACGGATCTCCCGCAGCATCCTTACTCTGACGGCGGCCAACTCCCAATGTAGGTCATGAATCTCCTTCTGCAGTCCCCGTATGGTGTCTTGTAAAATAGCAACATCCCACACAAGATCAACCATATCTATAAAACACATAAGTTTACAAAACACACGTAAAATCAAAAGTAAAGAAAAGAAACAATTCAAATGTAATGTAATATACAACGAATATTTAAACAAAAATTAAGAGAAAAACTTACCAGAGACAGGACAAAGATATCAAGTCCTTGAAGAGAAAGTAGTTGAAGGGATAGGGTAATAAGAACAAGGAATAAATAGTGTGTAGTAGAACGAACGATTGAATAAGGAGGGACCTATTTATAGATGATTGAACTTGAATGAGTTAGGCAAAAAATCACAACTGTTCACCTCCATTTATTAATGACATCCTTGATTACTGCAAAAAGTTATGACTTAATTAAATTAAGAAATATTGTGATAAGTCATGACTTTTCAGCTTCATTATTATTAATAATTAATTCTTTCCAGGAACCGTTTTTACTCTGAGTTGGACAACAGATTATATATATGTTGTATCAGATAACTCATCTGTGGCAACAGATATATAATCCGTTGCAACAAATAGATAACTTGTTGCATTAGATAATATATCTGATGCAACATATAATATATCTATTTTTTTTAAAAAATAAATTATCTTCGTGACATCCAAATTTTTTGGATTTTTAATTATATTAATTAATAAAGCAGATTTAAAGGCACAACTGTTCACCTCCATTTATTAATGACATTCTTGATTATTGTAAAAAGTTATGACTTAATTAAATTAAGTAATATTGTGATAAGTCATGACTTTCCAGCTTTATTATTATTAAAATAATTAGTTCTTTCCAGGACCTATTTATTTTACACTGAGTTGGACAACAGATTATATATCTGTTGCATTAGATAATATAATATATTTTTTATTAAAAATAAATTATCTTCATGACATTTAATTTTTCTGACTTTTTAATTATATAAATTAATAAAGCAGATTTAAAGGAACAACTGTTCACCTTCATTTATTAATGACATTCTTGATTACTGTAAAAAGTTATGACTTAATTAAATTAATCAATATTGTGATAAGTCATGACTTTTTTTAGCTTTATTATTATTAAAATAATTAGTTCTTTCCAGGAACCATTTTTTTAACACTGAGTTGGACAACAGATTATATATCTGTTGTATCAGATAAATCATCTGTTACTACAGATATATCATCCGTTGCAACAAATAGATAACCTGTTGCATCAGATAATATATCTGTTGTAACATATAATAAATATATTTTAAAAATAAATTATCTTCATGATGTCCAAATTTTTTGACTTTTTAATTATACAAATTAATAAAACAGATTTGAAGGCACAACTGTTCACCTCCATTTATTAATGATATTCTTGATTACTATAAAAAGTTATGACTTAATTAAATTAAGCAATATTGTGATAAGTCATAACTTTTTAGCTTTATTATTATTACAATAATTAGTTCTTTCCAGGAACCATTTTTTTTACACTGAGTTGGACAACAGATTATATATTTGTTGCATTAGATAATATAATATATTTTTTTTTAAAAAATAAATTATCTTCCTGGCATCCAAATTTTTTGACTTATATAAATTAATAAAGCAGATTTAAAGGCACAATTGTTCACCTCCATTTATTACTGACATTCTTGATTACTGTAAAAAGTTATGACTTAATTAAATTAAGCAATATTGTGATAAGTCATGACTTTTCAGCTTTATTATTATTAAAATAATTAGTTCTTTCTAGGAACTATTTTTTTTACACTGAGTTGGACAACAGATTATATATCCGTTGCATTAGATAATATGTCTGATGCAACATATAATATATATATTTTTATTTAAAAAATAAATTATCTTCATGATATCCAATTTTTTTGACTTTTTGAATTATATAAATTAATAAAGCACCTCCATTTATTAATGACATTCTTTATTACTGTAAAAAGTTATCACTTAATTAAATTAAGCAATATGGTGATAAGTCATGACTTTCCAGCTTTATTATTATTAAAATAATTAGTTCTTTCCAGGACCTATTTATTTTACACTGAGTTGGACAACAGATTATATATCTGTTGCATTAGATAATATAATATATTTTTTATTAAAAATAAATTATCTTCATGACATTTAATTTTTCTGACTTTTTAATTATATAAATTAATAAAGCAGATTTAAAGGAACAACTGTTCACCTCCATTTATTAATGACATTCTTGATTACTGTAAAAAGTTATGACTTAATTAAATTAAGCAATATTGTGATAAATCATGACTTTTTAGCTTTATTATTATTAAAATAATTAGTTCTTTCCAGGAACCATTTTTTTCGTTAAATTATGTTTATCATTTATTTCCTTATTCTTTTCTGTGAAAAGAAATGACTTAATTAAATCAAACTGGTGAGCTTTTTATTATTATGACAAGTCATGACTTTTCAGCTTATTAAATTTAAATAACCTTTTTCTCAATTTAAAAATCGAATACACCTGATTTTCAATAATCGTTTCTTTAATAACATTTTTTATTAATTGAGTTATGGAAACAGATTGTATATCTGTTGCATCAGATAGCCCATCTGTTTCAACAGATATATCACCTGTTGCTATAAATCGACCATCTGTTTAAGGAGCTTTTTTTATTTCTTCTAACTGATTCATCAGTCGCAAAAGATGAGGAATTTGATGCATTAGCAACGTTTTTTATTTTTGTTTGTTGAATTTGTTTAGACAAAGGTCACAGTCACGACTATTCATTCACTTTTTTCTTAACAATCATATCATCATATATCTTAATTAAATTAATCCAATGGTGTGACTTTTTAAAATTAATAATCTTTCTTCTTTCTTTTACGATTATAATATCATTTAGTTTCTTATTATTTATTAACGAACCATCATGACTTTTTCACCACCATCTGTTGCCACAAGTACTCAATCCCTACCTCTAACCGTCGACATGTTGAGAATAGAATAGGGAATAAATATAATGATAATTAAATATTGAATAAGAATTAAAAATTCAAAGTCGACCAAACCAAACCAAACATCTATTACATGGATTTTTTTGAATCCCTTATAGGTAGATCGGATATAAAAAAGGAAAATACATACGCTAAAAGAAAGAAAAAACATAACCTAATTATTATTACTACTGCAATTATTGTTATTACTATTATTATTGTCAAGCTGACAATTTTTATTCGGCAGTAGCTGGGCCCTCATCAGCCTTGCTCCGAAGTCGGTCAAATTCCTCTGGAGTTCATCAAACTGCCTTAAAGTTCCTGCAAGAACTTGATATGAATCTTCTTATACGAATCTGGATCAGCCATATTCCTTGTGTTGATTGTTCGGACTCCACTATTTTTAAGATAAGAAGCACCCAGCGTCTAAAATACCTGGATCCATAACTGTCAACAACACCACACCACAAGTTCCAACAACGCCAACCCCACCAACAACATCAATAAAAACATCAACAACAAAGAAACAAACAAAATATATCAAAAAAATAATACTGCCAACAAGGCTTTTAAACTTCTCCCTACAAATGACATTTTTTCGAATCTTGTAATAAAATTTCTTGGTTCGTTTATTCAACAATTAAAAGTTCCTTCAAATTTTTTAAATAAATATGATATGGGAAAATGGTAATTAAATAAAAAAAAGATGTAAATAACTTGCAAGAAGAAGACAAGAATGAAAGAGCAATAGTGAATCATACCTTAATGTCAAAAGGGGTCAAAACAACAATTTCAGTCGAGAAATCTAAGATATAGATATGGATCGGTTTAGATCCGAATAAAAATTTATGAGAAAGAGGAGAGAAAAAAAGGCTGTGATAACCTTGAAGAGGATAGAAAGAAAAAGGATGAGAGATGAATAAAATAAATTTAGGACTGAAGGAGAGATGAGATAATTCTAATTTCTAGGTGTACTACCCTTAATGTTAAATGACTAAACAAGGTGTTTTTATTCAAATTTATACTTTCAAAGCATAATTAATAAGACTAATTTGGTACTTGGTAGTAAAATATACCCCTAATTAATTTTTTCTTAATGAGTGTGTCATGTCAGAGGTCATTAATTAATATTCACTAATAATTTGAGGGGAACGAGGAATAAAATGGGTGACATTGAAAAGACAGGACAAGACTACTCAATGAGATTTTTGAGTTATCCATGAAATATTTTTTACCGCCTTTAGTAGTACTACTACTTTATCTACTCGGACAGAAGCCTACTTTAAAATTAAAAGAATAAAAAAAAATTCAAATCAATTTGTCGTCTAAACAGATATAAATATCTGTTTGAAAAATTCCAAAAGCTTAGTCATCTGTGACAACAGATGGAAATGTCCATTTGATAATTAAATTAGAATTGTCATATGTTACAACAGATATCAATATCTGTTTGAAAATTTCCGATAGCTCAGTCATCTATCATAACATATGCAAATGTTTATTTGATAATTAAATTAGATATGTCATCTGTTGCAATAAATATTTTTATCTGTTTGAAATTCTCCAACAACTCAGTCATTTGTTACAACATATTTCATTGCAATTGATTTAGGTGGAACTAGGGATGAAAGAATGATCTCCTCATTAACTTAATATTAAGATTAATAATAGTACCTACATCGATCTAGGTGGAATGAGGGATTAATGAATGAGCTCACAGGGTCAACTACAAATCCAATTGAGTCATTGCATTTGCATGGTGTTATTATTGCGTTCATCCCTACCCGAGTCATCGATCGATCACTCTGAGTTGAAATGAGTTCTCATTAACTTAATGTTAAGATTAATAATAGTACCTACATCAATCTATGTGGAACTATGGATGAATAAATAAGCTCAAAGGGTCAACTATCAATTGAGTATTTTGTCAATTGCATGATGAGACGGTACTGCATTCCTCCCGACAAGAGTCATCGATCGATCATTCTGAGCTGAACCAATTTTTACTACCTCATATGTTCAACTAATACCCTAATTGAATGGTCTGGGAATAGGGGTGAGTTCTTATAGGGTCAACTACAACTTCAATTGAGTTTTTTGGCAATTGCATAATGAGACGGTACTGCATTCCTCCCGACAAGAGTCGTCGATCGATCACTCTGAGCCAAATCGATTTTTACTACCTCATATGTTCAATATATACCTTAATTGATTAATCTAGGACTAGGGGTGCGTTCTCACAATGTCAACTATAATAGATGACAATGCCTATTTGATAATTTACAACAGATGGATGATCTATTGCAACATATGACTTAATTCATTTGATAATTTACAACAGATGGGTAGTCTATCACAAAAGATGGCTTAATCTATTTAATAATTTACAGCATATTTGTGATCTGTCGCAACAAATGACGTAATCTGTTTGATAGTTTACAACAGATGCATACTATGTTGCAACAGATTACATAATTTGTTTGATTTGATCCAAAGAAAATACATCTGTTGCAACAAGTTGAATATTTTCTTATATATAATTCAATTGAGTTCATATGTTTGACTAATACCTTAATTGAATGTGAGTTCTTATAAGGTCAACTATAACTTCAATTGAATCTTTTGACTATTGCATGATGAGATGGTACTTCGTTCCTCCCGACCAGAGTCATCGATCGATAACTCTAAGATGAACCAATTCTTACTATCTCATATGTTAGACTAATACCTTAATTGATTTATCAGGACTAGGGTACTAATGCCTTGATTGAATAATTTGGGACTAGGGGTGAGTTCTCATAGGGTAAACTATCAATTAATCTAGGACTAGGGGTGAGTTCTCATAGGGTCAACCACAACAGATGGCAACTCTTATTTGATAATTTACAACATATGTGTAATCTGTTGCAACATATGACAATTCCTTTGATAATTTACAATATATGGGTTATCTGTCGCAACAGATGACTTAATCTGTTTGATAATTTACAACAGATTTATAATATATTATTACCTAATCTGATTGATAATTTATAACAGATGAGAAGTCTGATGCAACATGTTGAACAATTTTTTTTACAATTTCAATTGAGTTCATATGTTAGATTAATAGTACCTAAATTGATTAATCTAGGACCAGGGGTGAGTTTTCATAGGGTCAACTAGAGTACTCGGTCAACTACAACTTCAATTATTTTTATATAATTTCAATTGAATTACCCTTTTGGCAATTGCATGATGAGAGGGTTAAAATTACGCATATATTTTATGATTTTAAAAATAATTAAGATCAATTCGGACCAAATTAATATTTTGAAAACTACTTGTCATTCTTTTCCAAAATACAAATCAACCCATACAAAATGTTTCATCATTTCAAATCTAGAGGTCTCTCTCTTTCTCTCTCATTCTCACTCAACAATACAGTACAGACAACAACTACTCAATAAATTTGCTCAACCCTCTACAACAGATCACTTTTCTTCTTATTTCCGACCACATAGGTGTTATTTTTGACTTCATTCTAGCTTATATCAGTCATTTTCTTTGTCTTCGTAGGCAATAGAGTTGGAGAAGAGCTCTATATTTGTTATTTTTCTAAATAATAATGGATTTTAAGTTAATGATGAAAAATAAAACTTTTAGTTTTATTATATTCGAGAATGGGTTTACAATTTTGAGTTTTGATGGTAAAATCGTAGGAAGAACTCGAGAAATCCCTAGTTTCCATCGTAGTATTCTGTTGACTATCGTGGTATTATTGGATGGTGTTTGTGGTGTTGATGGTGGTGGTGGTGGTATTTATGATCATCATGGTGGCACTGGTGGTGGCATTGGTTGGTGGTGTTTTTGGTGGCTGTCGGTAGTGTCGGTATTTGTGGTGTTTCTTTGTTTGTTGGAATTGGTTGGTGGTGTTTGTGGTGGTGGCTGTTGGTATATCGGTATTCGTCGTGTTTGTAATGTATTTTTAAAAATCTATGCATACATCAATTGTAATGTAATTTTTGTTTTTCTTTGTTTGTAGGTAAAACATGTCTCCCAAAAGAAAAGAAAGTGAAAGTGGATCAACGTCTGACCATTAAAAAAAAAGCTACAGTACAGAGGAATTCAGAGGAGTTTCTTGAATAATCTTAGTCAGGGAAAAGTGAAGATGAGGAGAGATGTGAAAAAAATGTTGAAGGAGGTGGACAAGGGTCCATAGATGGTGATGAAGAAAATGAAAGTGAGAAAGAAGAGGAATTGGAGAGTGAGAAAAAGAAAGAGGATGATCATCAACATGATGATAATAGATCACTGATGGGGCGTGAATTAATAATGACATCCCAGCATAATCCTGTCAAATCTTTTAGTATTGACAAGTTTCAAGTTGCGATGCCGATAAATGACCCAGAAGGAAAACAACTAACTGGTCAAATTGTACTTAAATGTCAGATGGGGAAATTTTTTGAACATTTTATGAAAATTATGAAGAACGAAAACATAGGTGGACTTTTTAAGAAGAACTGCTTTGGACGCTTTCTTGAGCTGCCTGAGGACCCCTCTGCCCGTATCCGTTTCCCTATGAAGATGGTATATGGTCTTCTCAAGAACAGGATCAAGTACACAGGGGATGATAAAGATCCGGAGGAGGGGTCAAAAAGAAGATGGATGAATTCTGGATCAACTACTGTGGCATGCACAATTGTTTTGGCTTGCAAAAGTTTTCCATAGTGACGGACTTGAGATGCCATCATCCATAAGGACCACCACCCCGCAATAGATCCAAGGCAAGAAAATGCAAGGAAAAAATAAATGGGTTGTTTGACATTGCTCTATGTGGCTACAAAGCATCAGAGTTGTTGACAGATCTCGAGGATAAAACCATACCAGAGCAGTACAGGGAGCAATTGTTCTTAGTTTGGTTGGCTTTTTTGGTTATATTGGCAAGAGATGTCGGCAAGGTCATAGAAGATGATTTGTTGGTGCGTGCTGATGATTTTGATAATTTCAACAATTATCCCTGGGGATATGACAACTTATACTTGACTCTCCAATATTTACTGACAAAGCTATCCTCAGAGACGATCACAGTATACGGCTTTCCTTGGACTTTCATGATAAAATTAATCACTAGTTTTACTGATCCATTAATTTATATTGAATATAATTATTATGACTTTTTTTTAAAATGTAGCCCAACTGTGATAATTATTATATTATATGATTTAAATGCATCTGTCTTTTTTTTCTTTTTTATAGGTTATACATCCATGGATCGTGCCTACGGAGGAGGAGTCGGTGATGACTTCTTATATTACTCTTGGTCATGTTGATACTATTGCAGACCCAACAGTGGAGTTAATAAAGAAGGAATTTGCTGGAGCAACAGCCATAAGAAGAGCAGTTAGGCAAGGTCAGCCTAATGTTGGGGGTCTTCATGACCAACCTTTTACAAAGGTAGATTCGGGTGCTTCTTCTGGTGTAGTTGTTGGTGTTGGTGGCAGGCATGCTGATGCTGCTACCACTCATGATGATGAGCATGTTGATGCTTAATAAAGAATAAATATGTTTGAAAACACCTCTTTTTGCCCTTACACAAGTCCCTCTCAGCCCTTTTCACCCTCATGTTCTCATTGCAAATACTAAGAGTGTAAGGATAGACAAGATAAACTCTTTAAAAAAGTAAAGACTATATCTAAAGCTATTGAGGAATTCAAATAAAAGAGGTGTGTCATGCCATCCAAGAAGGTGAGGGAGCCGCAAACTCCTACAACGTTGGTTAGGAGAAAGAAAAGAGCAATTAGAGACGTACTCTCCGATTGAAAATCAAAAGAAATTACAATTCCTCCCTCTCCAAAAGATGTTGAAGTTCAGGGGCTAGTCAAGAAGGTGGACATATACATGGAACTTGGCACCGAAGAGAAGAGGGATCTGAGATAGGCCAAGGATGCCAAGCCAGGCACACCAGATAACCCTAGGCCTCCCTTTCTCCCCAAGACTTCCAGACTATGACTGATATGTATATGCCGTACGAGGACAAGGCGAGTTTACTTTTCATAACCTATCCCTTCTAATCTACCCCATGAATAAGAAGATATGCAACATATTTCACATCTGTTGCAACAGTTGGGTATATGGTGCAACTAGTAGTGGTTCTGTTGTAACTTGTTATCCACCCGTTGCATAAGTTGCATTGGATGGACCCTATCCAACAGATGGACCATCTGTTGCATATTTACTATTCTAACCTACTTAAAAATTGACTTCTTATCTCACAGCATGTTGACATAATTCTCTGCCACATGAGAAAAAGGCAATTAATGTACAGGGAAGCTTATGACGCTGCCGATAGGATAATGGACCTCGACTTCTGCAAGAAGCTCTAGGATAGGTATGATCAACTCAATGGGGAGGCGTTATACCTTGGCGTGGAACTTGATTTCCTAGTTCCTGCGTTGGTCTTGGATGAAGAAGAAATGATAAAATATGTTAGAGGGGACATGCCAAATCCATACGGCAAGAGCTGAACTGAGGCAAAAAGGATTCTTGTAGTCATTAGCGTGAACGACATGCATTATCGGGCTATTGAGATACTACTCGAAGAGGGAAATATCAATGTTTATGACTCGAACGTACCTCTCATCGACAATTTTGATCATTTTCTCCTCATGGAGCTACTGATGGTATTGTTGCCCATCTTGTTGAGGGAGATTAAACTGATTCATCATTTTCCAAAGGAAGTGTTGATGAAGAAATCATGAGATTTTGAAGGTCGAAACAAGGGAATGATCCTTCCAAAAGATGATGCCGCTAAAGCGAGAGGCTCACACGCTCTTGCACACATTGAATATTTATTGACCGGCACAGAAATGGATGAGCCAATGACTTTTCTATGCGACAACGCTGTGGCAAAGCTGCAAGAGGTCTGGGCTTATGGGGTACTAACTGGATTCTTGAATCCTGTGTATATAGAAGAGCCTGTGAAATAGAAATTTTTAATTTCAAGTCACCCTTCACTTTATTACATGTATATGTAGTGGCAATAATTTTTTTCTGATAAAAGTTGAGTTTTTTATAATGAAATAGATTAGATTGTCAATCTGTTGTAAAATATATTTAATCCATTCTAGTAGATAGTTTATCTAATGCAATAGGTTGGTCATCTATTGGATTACGCTGATGTTATTTCTATGAATAATCTAATAATCTAAGTCTAATTTGTTGCAATAGTGGGAAGACCTATTTGATAATTTTCAACAGATGACCTAAATCTTACAACATATGCCTAAATCTTTTTGACATTTTCCAACAGTTACGCTTGAATATCCATGTACTCGACAACGCCAAACCAAAACAGTAGCAAATACATACATCACTATGAAAATTTCAGCAATTACTCTTGAATATACATGTTCCCAATAACACCAAACCAGTAGCAATAACGACAACAATGTATTATTTTCTTGCTCGATTTTATTTCTCTTCAGAAGCCTTGACTTTGTTCAATAAACCCCACATTATACGATTTGCTTGTGAAGGGTGTCGGTCTTCATACCAATCAAAGTAATCACATCCACCCAATTTCTATAAAAAAGAGAACACAATTAAAAAACAATTACAAGTCAATAGTTAATCAACTAATTAAATAAAAAAAATATCACCTTTGAAATCTTACAAGTAAAAAACCTACGATCCGAATTTTGTTGAGTCCAAGAAGTTTTTAACAGAGCTTCATGATCGCACTTACAATATCAAAAATCTTTATCACAAAAAACAGTGGAAGATGCGCTCAACATTGTCAAGTTCAGTTGGAAAAAATGAAAGAAATAATTTGAAAAATTTGGATAGATAAAAGAAGATGACGATGAATAAGAAAATTTAGGAATTTAGGTTTAAATTTCAGGAGGAAGATGAATACATAAGACAATGGTGGAAAAAAGTGACCGTTGGTGGCCAAGTGATGGCAAGTCAGCGAAATGTGTCAGACTGACACATTTGATGCCTATTTTATTTTACATGTTTAAAATGAACACTACCTACTTGATGCCTATTTTATTTTAGGTGTTTGAACTGAACACCGTCGATAAGTTGAGCCTTTTTTATTTCAATTCAAGTCACTTTAACATTTTTATACATAGTGACAATTTTTTATGTCCAACGAAAGTTGAATTTTTATAATGCAACAGATTCTCCATCTGTTGTAACAGTTATTCTATCTGTTCTGACATATATTTTATCTATTGCAATAGGTTGGTCATCTGTTGCATTAGCTCGATGTTTTTATCTAAGTCCATCTGTTGCAATAATGGGAACACTTGTTTGATAAATTCTAACAGATCACCTACCTTTTGCAACATATGTCTAAATCTGTTCGATTTTTTCAATAGATGCATCCTCTGTTGCAACATATAAATTATCTGTTGTAATATTTAAATCTAGTATTTTTTTTCAATTAATAAGTTCAAATCTTAGGAATAAATAAAATTCATAGACAAAATAAAATAAATCGAAGCCTTCATAAATTAGCTGAAATAAGCCAACAAATAAATAAAATATAAAGAAATTGTTATGGGTATAGATATCGACAAATACATCAACAACAATTTAAGTATACCACCAAGGATTGCTTTGACAGGTTCAAGCTAAAAAGATCTACTAAGTATGGACAAGTTGTTCTTCATCTGGTGCTATGGAATTCGGTTTTGCTCGTCGTGGATCTTTATTGTCTCTTACGTACAGTTTTTGCGCTTTCTATTCTCTGTATTTCCATAAAAAGAGTAGCATATTATCAATGGTATTCAGCAGTAACTTCTTCTACATCCACCTAGAAAGCCAGAATTGGTCAATGCTAATCGCGGAGATACAACAAAACGGAAAAGGATAACTCATCTCTTCTAGCAAATCAAACAGGTCTTCCTCTCATTTTAAATTATCCCAAATAGATTATATTTCTGTTGCAACAATGAATCAACTGTTGGAAAAAAATTTCTATATGAGGAAGACCCTGTATGATAATTTCCAATAGATGAACCATCCGTTGCAACATATGAATCATCTGTTGTAGCAGATAGGCCGTATGTTGGTACAACTAAAAGGGGTATGAAGAGCTTTTTGACTTTCTAAAATAGATGAGACAGATGTTGTACTAGATAAAGTATCTGGTGCAATAGGTTAGTCAACTGTTGCAATAGATATATATATCTGTTTGATAATTTTCAGCAGATGTGTCATCTATTGAAATATATATGTGTCTGTTTGATTTGTTAGTTGGAAGACAAATAATATATTCACCTTTTTCAGCTCATGTTGCTCTCCTGTAGACATTGAACGTCACTCAGTGCAACACACAGATAGATGAGTTATAATTTCGCTATTTTAGATGCTTGATAATGCCTTGGAAATCACTCTCCTTCTCCTCTTAGCCCTAATATCTAGTGGAGCGGATGAAAATAAAATCCTCTTTGATGGAATGAGACCCCTCTTAGATGTCAATTCCTTTACAGAAGCAGTTAATGCATTAATCACTACATCATGCTTCGCCCTCCAGTCTTGACATTTGGATGCATAACATTCGCTGGGAAAGGCAAAATCTGTATAACCAGTATGATCATACTCATAATGGTTTACTTTAAATATTATAAGAGGAGAATCATTAGCACCAACAACA
Source organism: Capsicum baccatum var. pendulum (assembly GCA_030864225.1). Lineage (NCBI taxonomy): Eukaryota > Viridiplantae > Streptophyta > Magnoliopsida > Solanales > Solanaceae > Capsicum > Capsicum baccatum. The sequence goes on from CM061552.1 coordinate 294,284,264, forward strand.
GCACCATTAACACTACCAACATCTCCATCACCACTAAGACCATCAACAACAACAAGCCCACCCTCCAAAACTATTTTTCTTGTAATGGCTGTTTCTCCAAATAATTCCATTTTTATTCTGTCGATGACCTTAGGGTACGATAAATTTTGCGCTAGACCGTAAAGTAAGAAAAAATGACATCTTTAACTCTCGATTGGTCGGAACTAGCGACAGATGCACAATCTAACATAAATCATTACATATATTAGAATGATGATTAGATCATTCAAAAAAAATCATTAAGTAAAAGAAAAAATTAATTATAATTATACTTACTACATCCTTCAGAAGGGTTGAAGAGACCAAGAAATTTTGTGTTTTTATCAATTTTGGCTGACAACCATCTCAAGATTCATGGACAGGAAACTCCTTCCTGGTAGTTCACTTGTTGTCTCAAATAAGGAATGACTTCAAATGTCCAAGCCTATAAAATAACGCCAATAAATCAAAACCATTATTGAGTGAAAAAAATGAATGATATCATAATAGAAGAAAGAAATATTTACCATGAAAGCCCATGGGAAGCCATATAAGTTGACTGTCTTTGGCGCTAATGGAGTCAACAAATATTTGATAGTCATTTTGAAGCTTTCATACCCCCAAGAATAGCTGTTAAATGCCTCAAGATCCTCGAAGAACTTTATTAAACTGAGGCTTAAGTTGTTGTTAACGTCGCTCGCCCAAAGAATATTATGTACAAACCAAACCAAGTACAATGATTGCTTGTGCTTCTTTGAAAGTCCTTTACCTTTCAACGCTTCTATCAAATTTTTGTTTTTGAAGCTTGGACCAACAATGGACACCAGGTCATCATGATTACACAACTTGCCTTTGCCTTTTCTAGGTGTGCGGGGTGTTTTTTCTTGGGTTAGAATAGGTATAACTTGAGAAGGAGGATAACATTTTAGTCCAGTAACTATGGCAAACTCCTTCCAACCAAAACAAACAGGTATGCCACAGTAATTTATCCACACCTCATCCATCTTATCTTTGTTTTCATACATAAACCTACGCTTGAGAAGTTCATATACCATTTTTATTTGGAAACGAGAATTGTTGTTCTCCGAAAAATCAAGAAATTTTCCAAAGCAACTATCCCAGAAATAAGCATCCAATTTTTGTTCACAAAGTATTTTTCTGAAGGCATCAAAAGATTTTCCCATGGCTGACTTAACGACGAAATCACCCGTTAAATCTGTGGCACCATCGCACTGCATTCTCACAAGATAACAATCTATGCTGAAGGCTTTGACCAGCTTTTTGGTGGAAGGGCTATTAGCATCTGTATCATCTCTTTTGAAACATTCCTCCTTCTCGTGTTCATCATATTATGCTCACGATTGAGATAACGCTTGTAAAGCAAGCTTATAGAGTGGTGGATGTACCCTAGCTGCTTCACTTGTTCCTTTGCTTGGACTTAATTAATTTCTGTTCTTTTGGGAACCATATTATCTAAAATTAACAGAAACATAAAATAATATATTATTTTTGATTAATGCATCGTTAAATAAGGATAACAGTAAATCAAACAAGCAAAACAGTAAAATAACAGTTGCAACAGATCAAACCAGGTAGTTTATCTATTGCAACATATAATCAAATTGTTGCAGCGGATGAGTAATCTTTTGCAACAACACAAAACATATCACTTATCTTTTAAGATAGATGAATGGTCTGCGCAACAGATCACACAACTGTTGTGACATTATCTTTTGCAATATATGAGTGATCTATTGGAACAGTTAAATAATCCGTAGCAACAGCTGAGTAATCTGTTCTGACAATACAAAACATATCACTCATCTGTTGAGAAAGATGAATGGTTTGTACAATAGATCACACATTTATTGCAATATATGAGTGATTTGTCAGAGCAGTTAACTAACCTTCAGCAACGGCTGAGTAATCTGTTGTGATAATACAAAACATATCACTTATCTAGTGAGAAAGATGAATAGTCTATGCAACAGGTCACACAACTGTTGTAACACATGAGTGATCTGTTGGAATAGTTATCAACGGTCAATATTGTTTAGAGTTCTTCCAATATAGGGTCATCTATCGCGACAGATTAATGATCAATTGGAAAAATAAAGTCTTAGAAATTATCGGTAGGAAGAGTTGATAGGATTTTATCCAATAGGAGGTTCATCTGTTGGATTACATTATTAATCTGATGGCTCTTCCATTACACCAGATAGTTAATTAGTTACATCAGATTTTTTATCTGATACTTAATCTGTTGCACCATATGGTAAAACTGTTGCATCAGATAGTTAATCTTTTGCATCAGATTATTAATCTGTTGTATCAGAATTATAATCTGATGGTTTCTCTGGTGCGTCAGAAGGTTGATCTATTGCATCATATGATAAATCTGTTGAATCAGATGGTTAATATGTTGCACTAGATGGGTAATCTGTTGGAGGAAACAAAAAATAGTAGCACGATTTTGTTAAACAAAAAAACAACAATTTCACCATTTTTACCAAGAGCAAGAACAGAACAAATCAACCCAAATTGTCATTTTGTTTTTATAAACACAAACAATAAAAGTCAAACTTCAAAAAAATGCAACAAACAACAAAATATTATAATTTACTTCGAAAAGAGAAGAGAAGAAATACCAGAAATTAGGGTTTTATTCAGACCACATTTCAAATTAATGCAACAAATATTAAAACTGTTAACCAATACTATAAGAGAAGTTGGCTCAAGTTCCTCTTTTTCTTTAATATTAAAAAGTCCATAAATTTTTACCTGTGAAAGAAGAAAAGGAACGATAAAGAATTTGAAGTTATTGTGGGCGGAGTGCAAGGCTGTCACGTCAATTGAAGGTTGAAGTCGAAAAAAAACTCGAAGCCCAACTATTTATAGTCGGATATTTAAGTCGCCCAGGATTGAAATGAGAAATTTGCAGAACAGTTGATTGGGAGAGAGTTGAGAGAAGCTGTTGAGAGAGGAATGAGAGACAGGTTGATTTGAATTGAAAAGGGGAACTCGAAGCCCAACTATTTGTCGCCAGAGGTAGAAGTCACCAGGGGTTGAAGGAATCAAAAAGGGGAACTCGAAGCCCAACTATTTATCGCCAGAGGTATAAGTCGTCGGGGGTTGAAGGGAGAAATTTTGCAAAACTATTGATTGGGAGAGAGTTGAGAGAAACTGTCCAGAGAGAGGAGAGAGTGATTGATTTGGAATAAAGAGGGTGTGGGTTGGGTTGATTTGTATTTTTGAAAAGATTAGAAAGTTTTAAAAATATTAATCAAGTCCACAATTAACTTAATCAAGTTTTCTAATGATGTTTGAACCTATCTGTTGGTCAATGTCACCAATCCTTCATTCAAGACTTAAAAGACATCTTTCCTTCAATTTTCTCTTGTAACTCTTTATTAATTTCCTAATTATGTGAAATTTTTTTTTTAAAGGATAAATTTGAAAGAACATCATTAATGTTTTCTTGATTATTTAAAATATCACTTATTTAGAAATAAAATTAAAAATGTTATAAACACTTATTTGGAACATGGAAAAAATTATTTATCATGGCAAAATGATTTAGCCACAAATTTATTACTATTATAAAATTTTGTTGTTAGTAATTAATTTTACCTCACGCTGATATTTGTTATTGCAATACTAATTTAGTGTAATTAGAAGTGTTAATCATTCGATTTGGTTTGGTTCGATTCGATTCAATACTACATGACTATTGTGAATTTTAAATAAAATTTCAATAAATAGAGACTTCTAATTAATTTTGATTAACTAATTATATGCAACTTAAAAATAATTCGCTTAGTCTTACTAAAGTTTAATCCCAATTAGGTTCTTTTAAAATTATCATTTAACTCAAATTTGTTTCACCAGAATAATATATTTAGCACTCTAATGTGATAGAAGATATTAATCAGCCGATTTAATTAAATGTTATAGATTATAAGTTGTAAATAAATAGTATTTGATTATATTTGTTTTAATTAACTAATCATGTCAAATTTCACAAAAACTTCATCCCAACCTAATAAATGTATTTAGAATTATTATTGGAATTGAATGTGATGTATTGAAACATTACTTTTAAAAATTTAATATAATTAGAGGTGTTCATCTTTAAACTGGACTCAATTTTGTATGATCTTACTTCTAAGTTTAATTTTTTTTTTATATATAATAATAATAATAATAATAATAATAATAATAATAATATGTATTTAGAATTATTATTTGAATTGAATATGATGTATTGAAACATAACTTTTAAAAATTTAATGTAATTAGAGGTGTTCATCGTATTGAAACATTACTTTTACAAGTTTAATGTAATTAGAGGTGTTCATCTTAAAACTAGATTCAATTTTGTTTGATCTTACTTCTAAGTTTAAAATTATATATATATATATATATATATATATATATATATATATATATATATATTGAAATAAACATCAATATAGTTGTTTATTTTTATTTAATCATTTTATCTGCTAAGTTCTTAATTGTAATCTACTTAACTTATCTGCTAGATCATTTTCTTTTCCTTTTATATGCTCGAAATAATATTTTTATATACAGAAATAGTATCCATAAGGTTAAGCCATCTTCTTTTGCTACTAGCTTTACTATCAATCTTTTGATGGAATTTTACTATTGCTTCATAGTCTGTTCTTACGAAAACTTCCTCTTTATTTAAAATATATAGTTTAAAACTATTTAGACCATATATTATTGCTAACACTTCTAGGTCTACTCATTTGTCCTTTTTATTTGTACAAACCGCTTTGGTATGCACAAATTTGCTCTTTATTTTTATTACTATATTTATTTGGCGTTGCTTTCAGGATTGCTCCCCATCCTAATTTACTTGCATCAGTCTGTATTATTAAGTAATCTGATTCTAATGGAATTTTTAAATCTGGTATATTTTTGACTTTTTATTTTATTTGTTGTACTAATTTAATGTCTTCTATATTAAAATGATTTTGGCCTTTACTGCCAATTTTAGCATATAGAGGTCCTGCTATATTTCCTAAATCTTTGATAAAATTTCTAGCATAATTCCCTAATCCTAAAAAAATATGAAAGGGGATATACCGGGGTGTATTACATAAAAATTAGTTTAGGATAAAATAAAAATAGCTTCCTTAAAACACCTCGAGTATTTAGATCTCCAATTTCACCCTTACGAGAAGTATAGAGCATTAAAAGATAATACAGTTATAAAGTGTAACTTTAGCCAAAGAGAACACATATTACATTCCGAAGACAAACAATATAATACTATAATAGATCTAATAATAAATCTTAGTGAAAAAATTCAAGAAAAAGATAAAATTATAATTAGACTATTAGAAGAAACAGAAGTTATTCAAAATAAACAGAAAAAGACACTAGAAAAGTTAGAACAAAATTTTGACTACTTAAAATCACAAGAATTAGAGATAGATAGAAAACTTCACCACTTAAATACTAAATTTAATTTGGACAAAATTCCTACAAAAACAGAAATAGAAAGATTAATAAAGACTATAGCAGAAAAACCAAAAGAACTAAAAATTAAAACCATTCAATTAGTAACAAAAATTATAGAACAAGTAGAATTCATCAACAAAGAAATAAGCGAACTAAAAATAGTAATACAAAGATTAGAAGAAATCTCACTTTCATGAGTGAAGAAGAAGATATAAATTACAATAAGGCATTAGAAAAATCAAAAAGCTATCACAGTAAACCAGAAGGACTATCTAGGCATATTCCTTCAAGTCACACAGATAAAGTCATATTAAAACAAAAAATACTATAATAACGTTATTAATAGAATTGAATAAAAAGATAGATAACTTAATCAAGGGTAACGAAGTTCAAGAACCTAAAAATACTGAAATAGAAAAATTAATTACTCAACTAAAGAAAACTGAATTAACTCCTAGACAAGAGAGACAAAATATAATTAGAAAATATAAAAAATGGACTTTCTTTCAACTAGACCAAGAAGAACCATCGAAGAAGAAAGACAAGAAGAAAGACAAAGAGTAAGTTTTTCTGAAAATAGAATGGGTAATGGCCTTATTTCTTGAATAATATCTAGAAGACACCGAGAAACAGAATCCCAAGAATTAAATGAAATTATAGATGTAGATAGAGACTTACAAATTTTTCAACAAAATCAATTACAATTATTAAATCCTAGAAAGCTATAAATGCTAAGTATTTTTCTATTGACAATCAATTATATAGACACTACAGAGAAGAACAAATATTAGCTATAGGAGAAAACTTTACAACTTTAAATATAGTAAATTCAGAATAATTAAGAAAAATAAAAAATAATAAAATGTTATTAATGTATAGGTATAAAAGGATTAACCAGAAAAAACTTAGGAACTAAAGTATTGATAGTAATGTATGATGATAGATGGTCAGATATCAAAAAGTCAATAATAGGATTAATAGAGGTAGACGTGAAAAATAATGGAGGAATGTTCTATATTAGTCCAGATTTCTTAATGAACCTAGAAAAATTTGAAAACAATATCAAAATAGGAATTCAAACTAAAGGATATGAGGAAACAAATAATGAAAATAATTTATTAACGTGTGTAGGATTCATAGGAAAAATGACCTTGAGTAGTAATACAAAATTCAAATTACAAGTAAATGATGTAGTTGAAGTAATGGGTAACAAAGGAATAAAATTAATAAAACCAATAAAAAGAAATCCCAAAGAATATGCAGGTTTAGAATGGAATCTAGAAAAGTTTAATAAACCTAAAACATTCACACCAGAATCTCACTTACTATATACGTCTAGTAAAGGAAAAACATCAATTAGGTTTATAGATTACAACTATACTAGTCAAAAAGATTTAGATGAAACAGAAAGTAGTACAACAATAGAATAAGAATTCATGAATGTAGAAATAATACAAGAAGGATACAAAGTAGATAAAGAAATAGAAAAAGTTATAAGATTAGCTGAAGAACATAGATATATAATATTTAAATGTAAAGGATGTAAGAAAACAAATATGGATATAACAGAATGTATAGAACACTTTAAAACTTGCTTAGAAAGAGACGATAATTTAGGATATAGAATTCAAAGTGATTATACAATATTTGAAATAGAAAATGAAGATACAACATCAATAATCAGTTATAAAGAATTAGACGAATTAGAAACATCCTCATTAACAAGTGCTAGCCCATTTCAGCAGACTAATCCACATATGCAAACTATAGATTATATTACATGTAATATACCTAGAAGACCAGCTGTTAGATTAAACCCAGATACAGAAATTAGAGAAAACATAAGACCGATAGGAAAAAGAATGCCAATAGATGAACAAATTAAGTTACAAGAAGGAGGAAGTAAAGGTAAAATATTAAATATAGCAGCTCATGATCCATAAATATGGAATTCAGTAATAGATTTATGGAAATGAATAGTAGTAGCAGACTATTTAAGACACTATACCAAAACAGATATAGAAACAATGTATAAATACATGGAAACTTTCTTAGGGGAATCTGCAAAGGCTACATGGAAAGCCTTTAAGACCAATTCACGACAAGAATTCCAAGTTTTATTAGCAATGGGACCAAATCCTTATAATTTTATAAATAAAATGCTTATTATACTAACAGGAAAAGACCCAAATAGTGGTTTAATAATATTACAAAAGGAGGCATTAGTAAAACTAGAACAATTAAGTATATCACATTGGCTATATATCTAGAATTTTTTAAAAGATTATTTTTTTATACTACAATTAGTGGAAATACATTTAGCTAGGAATTAGGAAAGAAACTATTTAATAAATTACCAGGTGCTTTAGGAAGAGAAATAGAAGATGGATGGTATAAGAGTGATGGTGTAGCTCAAAACCCAAATGCCAAATGGACCATAGGACATAGAGTCCAACATATAATGGATATTCTAACAGAAAAATGCACAAATATACAAATACAAAAACAACTAAAGAAAAATAAAATGAATTTTTGTAAATCAATTATATACACAACACAAATCTATGATAATAACCAAAGAAAACCTAGAAAATATAAAAGGAATAATAATCAAAAACCTTACTTTTGGAAAGGTTGCTTTTTGCGTAAATCTAAAGCTAAAAAACCATACTTAAATAAAGAAAGACATGTTAGAAAATATAGAAATGATAGAAATTATAAAAACAAATTATAGTGTTACACATGTGGTAGCATTGAGCATTTAGCAAATGTATGTCCTAAAAGAAATAATAGTAGAACTAGAAATTCTCAACTAATATAAGATTTTCAAGATACTTTATTAAATATAGATGAATACATGTCAGACACAGAAAGTACATATTCGATAGTAAGTTTTGAATTAAATAATAATGATAAAACAGATTCTTCAGATTCAAAAGAAGATAACTTAGTAAATGAAATAGTACAAGAGATAGATGATTTAAATCTAAATAAATTAATAAGTAATAACCTAATGAATGATACACAAGAATGTACACATATCTTTCAACGAAATAAAGGATTAGATAGCAATAGATGTAGTATATGTAAATGGTACCCTAGTAAAGAAAATAGGGCAAAATGTAACAAATGTTATATGGAAGCATGCATTAGTTGTATAGAAAATATATTAGAATAAAAATTGAACCAAAAGTAAGTAAAGAAAGACAAACAGCTAATCAACTTATAAACTTAAGAATAATAACCGTAGAAGTAAGAATAAATGAATTAGAACAAAGATTAATTCAAATAAAAAGAGGAAAACAATTGAAGAAAGAAAACTTAGAATAAATTAAAAAGATAAAAATTTACACCCATGTTGTGAAAACTATACAAATAATAAACAATGTACAGAAAATAATTTATTGGTAGAATAAAACCTAGAAGAAATTAAAGAATAATCTTTAGAAAATATAGAAGAGATAGAGTATCTAGAAAATATAGAAAAAGATTACACTTTAATCAAGATAGAAACACAATTTTATAATTTACATAATGGAATAAATAGAATAGGAATAATAAATAGTCCTAAAGACTTAGAAGATGTAATAGCCATTCTAGATAAAATGAAAATTATAGGAGAAAAATCCTTAGCACATTGGAATGCTAATGAATTAATGTGTAAATTAGATATTATTAACCCAGAATACACAAAAAAAAAATAGCAACTATAGAATCAAATAATGAAGACACCAAAGAATTTGATATACAAATAAAAGAAATATTAAATTTAGAAGTAATAAGAAGATCTCTTTCTAGACATAGATCAACAACATTCTTAGTAAGGAATCATAGTGAACAAGTAAGAGGAAAAGCTCGTATGGTAATTAATTATAAAAGATTAAACGATAATACTAGGACAGATGCATATAAATTACCAGATAAAAATAAATAAATTAATAGAATACAATGGAAGAAGATTTTTAGTAAATTTGATTGTAAGTCAGGGTACTGACAAGCAAAAGTGCATCCAGACAACATTGAATGAACAACATTTACATTCCCAGGAGGACATTTTGAATGGCTAGTTATGCTATTTGGACATAAGACAGCTCCACCTATTTTCCAAAGAAAAATGGACAATATCTTTGGAGAATATAAAAATTTTGTATTAGTCTATGTAGACGATATTTTAGTATTTAGTTTAAATATGCAAGAACACTTAGGACATTTACAAATGGTTTTTAGGATATTTGTCACACATGGACTAATAATTAGTAAAAAGAAAATGGAATTGTGTAAAACTTATATTAATTTCTTTGGAGTTACTTTGGGAGACGGAAAAATAAAACTCCAATCACACATAGACAAAAAAGTATTAGAAATGCCAGACAAATTAGAAAATACTAAAGATTTACAAAAAGTTTTAGGATTAGTGAATTATGCTTGAAATTTTATCAAAGATTTAGGAAAAATAGCAGGACCTCAATATGCTAAAACTGATAGTAAAGGCCAAAAGTATTTTAATATAGAAGACATTAAATTAGTACAACAAATAAAAGAAAAAGTTAAAAATATACCAGATTTAAAAATTCCATTAGAATCAGATTACTTAATAATACAGAATGATGGAAGTAAATTAGGATGGGGAGCAATCCTGAAAGCAAAGCCAAATAAATATAGTATTAAAAATGAAGAGAAAATTTGTGCATACCAAAGCGGTCTGTACAAAGAAAAGGGACAAATGAGTAGTATATACCTAGAAGTGTTAGCAATAATATATGGTCTAAATAGTTTTAAACTATATATTTTAAATAAAGAGGAAGTTTTAGTAAGAACAGACTGTGAAGCAATAGTAAAATTTCATCAAAAGATTGATAGTAAAGCTAGTAGCAAAAGAAGATGGCTTAACCTTATGGATATTATCTCCATATATAAAAATGTTATTTTTGAGCATATAAAAGGAAAAGAAAATGATCTAGCAGATAAGTTAAGTAGATTACAATTAAGAACTTAGCAGATAAAATGATTAAATAAAGCTAAACAACTATATTGATGTTTATTTCAGCATGAGACCAACCATGGCAGATAAAGTCAAAGGAGTATCATCTTCGTCACAAGACTCTTCTTCATAGGACCCATATTACCAAGCTTTGTTAGGCAATATAAATTTTAGACCTCAAAATACTTTAGAATCATTAGAAAGAATATATTTCGGACAATTTAATTTAATTTCTTACCCATCAAGCCATTTATCATTTAGAGTAAGACCAGACCATGTTTTAGACAAACCTAAAAAGTGTTTAGTAGATAATCTTTAGATATCTTTTAACAAAGGAGATCGTCCACATTTTTTAGCTGCACTTAACTCTTTATGTCATTATATGTCAGAAAAAACTAAAACCAAATTTAAATACTATGTAGTCATACATGCAAAAACTAAAGGTATTTTCCAAACTTGGTTAGAAGTAATAGACTCTATAGATGGGATTAAAACCCCACTTTTTAAAAGTTTTAATGATTTTTCCGAAGCATCAAATTATGTAAGCGGATATCTAGGACCTAATTATTACATATCACCATCTCTTAGACAAAATCCAAACCGAATACCCTAATATAATATTCAGAAAGACACTGGCAAGATAATTTTTTGCGACCATTGCTCATCAATGATAGAAGCCTTCAAGAGACTCAATGCTCAAAAAAAAGCTCTTCTTGTTGAAAATGTCAGATTACTAGAACAAGTACAGACTCTAAAAGACAGACTCAATATTTCTCAAAATAAGAAAAATGCAAGTACTCAGACTCAGAGTTCTTCATCTCCACAAAAAATGGATGAGAAGGGTGTGCATTCCCCTCTGAATGCTTAGAAATTCACTATATTGGATGTTGGTACAGCTAGTCCGGTTCAAACGGTGACCGGTAAAGACAAATTAAATCACTTAATGGTTGTCATTTTGTCAAAAAATGAAGATGAAGGTTGTTCTTCATCAAAATAGAAATTAGTTAAAAATTGTAGAAAGACTTTAATTTATAAAAGAAGGAATAAAAATATTGAGACTATAATAAAAAAGACTATAGAAATTTTTTTTAATAGCCAAGAGCAAGACAAGTATATTGATAGCAAAGACAAGACTAGTACAAGCTCGGATAGATTAGTTCTAGACATGGATAATGCAGATAATAATACTCTAAGATCAGAAGAAGATGAAGAATTCGAGAACAGTTTGTTCGAGAATAGTCTTGCCTATCTCCAAGATGCACAGGATCCTAATGAAGATGATGACTCAGGAATGAGTTTTATATCTATTCACAACTTGGACACATAATTAGACAGAAGACAAATGATAAACAAGACCGAAAAATGAATGATTAAAGATCAAGACTTTAGAGATAAGATAAGTATTGTGGGGATGCCCGTTTTAAGTCCTGTAATATGTCAAGTCAGTATTAGAGTGCTTCCTTTATCACTACTTCCCCAAAGAAAGAAAAACTTTTGAAACACGCGTCTGTAAAAAAGGAACAATAATGCATGTGACAATGGGGCTCAATGTGTACCCGACCTGCATTATTGAAGAATCTTATCTCTGTTTATCAGCCATTAGGCCACGTAGTTTGTTTTAGTCCATTTCTTTTTTCTCATTTGTATCTATATAAGACTTGTGTTTAGTTAGTAGAAAGACAAGATCGAAAAAACCTCTAAGAAAGAAAACCCATCTTCTTACAACAACTTTCCTTCTTTCATGTTTAAACTACTCCTCAACCAAACCATGCTCTTTGTATAAGCCAAGTCTGTAATATTAAGTGTGAATTAATAAAGTTTTCAGTTTCAGAAATTCTTAGGGGATTCCCGAAAGGGAAACCTCTCTCTCAGTTACTTTATGTAAGTTCTCATAGTTTTATATTTTCCCCACCAAAAATATGTTTATGTTTTAAATTTGTTTATATCTGAAATATGTCTATGTTTTTTTATATAAATATCTTAATTTCATTTACCCTTAGTATATGGTTAATCTCTTAACTTCTTGATAACAATGATGGATTAACTTGTAAATTCTTAGGAATTTGGACTTTTAGTAGTTAAGATTTTGGCCTTAAAAAGTAGTCCACAAAAATACATAGGACGAAGTTGCTAGCCAGATAATCTCTTCCGAGGTGTAGTTAAAGAAGAAGTTATCAAGAAATAGGGTTAAGAGAAAGAGATGAACAGGGTAAGTTAAAAAAAGTATTATAAAATGGGGAAAATAGAAATTAGAAGGACTTAAAAGCATGATGAAACTATTATAGAGAGGGATAACTAATTAGGATTTACAAAAAATTGAACTAAATTTATTAAAAAAAGTTTGAATATCAATTTGCCTTTATATTGGTATTAGAGCAATATAAAGGAAAATTGATATTCAAACTTTTTTCAATAAATTTAATTCAAATTATTGTAAATCCTACTCAGTACTCCCTCTCTCTAATAGTTTCATAATGTTTTTAAGTCCTTCTAATTTCTATTTTCCCTATTTTATAATACCTTTTTTTTGTTTAACTTACCCTGTTCATCTCTTTCTCTTAATCCTAATTCTTGATAACTTCTTATTTAGCTACACCCCGGAAAATATTATCTGGCCAACAACTTCGTCCTATGTATTTTTGCGGACTACTTTTTAAGGCCAAAATCTTTACTACTAAAAGTCCAAATTCCTAGGAATTTACAAGTTAATCCATCGTTGTTATCAAGAAGTTAAGAGATTAAACATATACTAAGGGTAAATGAAATTAAGATATTTACATAAAAAACATAGACATATTTCAGATATAAACAAATTTAAAACATAAACATAGTTTTGGTGAGGAAAATATAAAACTATGGGAACTTACATAAAGTAACTGAGAGAGAGGTTTCCCTTTCGGGAGCCCCCTAAGAACTTCTGAAACTAAAAACTTTATTAAATCACACTTAATATTATAGACTTAATTTATACAAAGAGCATGGTTTGGTTGAGGAGTAGTTTAAACATGAAAGAAGGGAAGCTGTTGTAGGAAGATGGGTTTTCTTACTTAGAGGTTTTTTCGATCTGGTCTTTCTACTAACTAAACACAAGTCTTATATAGACACAAATGAGAAAAAAGAAATGGACTAAAACAAACTACGTGGACTAATGACCAACAAATAGAGATAAGATTCTTTAATAATGCAGGTTGGGTACACATTGGGCCCCATCGTCACATACATTATTATTTCTCTTTCATAGACGCGTGCTTCAACAGTTTTTATTTCTTTTGAAAAGTAGTGATAAAGTAAGCACTCTAATACTGACTTGACATATTACAGGACTTAAAGTGGGCATCCCCACAATACTTATCTTATCTCTAAAGTCTTGATCTTTTTTTTTCCTCGTTTCGGTCTTGTTTATCATTTGTCTTCTGTCTGATTATGTGTTCATGTTGTGTAGGTCAATAGAATCAAAACTCATTCCTGAGTCATCATCTTCATTAGGATCCTGTTCATCTTTGAGATAGGCAAGACTATTCTCGACCAAATTGTTCTCGAATTCTTCATCTTCTTCTGATCTTAGAGTATTATTGTCTGCATTATCTATGTCTAGAACTAATCTATCCGAGCTTGTACTAGGCTTGTCTTTGTTATCAATATACTTATCTTGCTCGTGGCTATTAATTTTTTCCTTAAGTCTTTTTTATTATAGTCTTAATATTTTCATTCCTTCTTTTTAGAAATTAAAGTCTTTCTACAAGTTTTAACTAATTTCTGTTTTGATGAAGAACAACCTTCATCTTCATTTTTTGGCAAAATGACAGCCATTAACGAATTTGATTTGTCTTTACCAATCACCATTTGAATTGGACTAGCTGTACCAACATCCGATATAGTGGATTTCTAAGCATTCAGAGGGGAATGCACACCCTTGTCATCCATTTTTTGTGGAGATAGAGAACTCTGAGTCTGATTACTTGCATTTTTCTTATTTTGAGAAATATTGAGTCTGTCTTTTAGAGTCTGTACTTGTTCTAGTAATCTGGCATTTTCAATAGGAAGAGCTTCTTTCTGAGCATTGAGTCTCTTGAAGGCTTCTGTCATTGATGAGAAATGGTCGTAGAAAATTATCTTGCCAGTGTCTTTCTAAATATTATATTGGGATATTTGGTTTGGATTTTGTCTAAGAGATGGTGATATGTAATAATTAGGTCCTAGATATCCTCTTGCATAATCTGATGCTTCGGAAAAATCATTAAAACCTTTATAAAGTGGGGTTTTAATCCCATTTATAGACTCTATTACTTCTAACCAAGTTTGGAAAATACCTTTAGTTTTTGCATGTATGACTACATAGTATTTAAATTTGGTTTTACTTTTTTCTGACATATAATGACATAAAGAGTTAAGTGCAGCTAAAAAATGTGGACGACCTACTTTGTTAAAAGATATCCAAAGATTATCTACTAAACATTTTTGAGGTTTGTCTAAAACATGGTCTGGTCTTACTCTAAATGATAAATGGCTTGATGGGTAAGAAATTAAATTAAATTGTCCGAAATATATTCTTTCTAATAAGTCTAAAGTATTTTGAGGTCTAACATTTATATTGCCTAACAAAGCTTGGTAATATGGGTACTGTGAAGAAGAGTCTTTTGAAGAAGATGCTACTCCTTTGCCTTTATCTACCATGGTTGGTCTCATGCTGAAATAAACATCAATATAGTTGTTTAGCTTTATTTAATCATTTTATCTTCTAAGTTCTTAATTGTAATCTACTTAACTTATCTGCTAGATCATTTTCTTTTCCTTTTACATTCTAAAAATAATATTTTTATATACAGAGATAGTATCCATAAGGTTAAACCATCTTCTTTTGCTACTAGCTGTACTATCAATCTTTTGATGGAATTTTACTATTGCTTCACAGTCTGTTCTGACTAAAACTTTCTCTTTATTTAAAATATATAGTTTAAAACTATTTAGACCGTATATTATTGCTAACACTTCTTGGTCTATACTACTCATTTGTCCTTTTTCTTTGTACAAACCGCTTTGGTATGCATAAATTTGCTCTTTATTTTTATTACTATATTTATTTGGCCTTGCTTTCAGGATTGCTCCCTATCCTAATTTACTTCCATCAGTCTGTATTATTAAGTAATCTGATTCTAATGGAATTTTTAAATCTGATATATTTTTAACTTTTTCTTTTATTTGTTGTACTAATTTAATGTCTTCTATATTAAAATTCTTTTGGCCTTTACTACCAGTTTTAGCATATAGAGGTCTTGTTATTTTTTCTAAATCTTTGATAAAATTTCTAGCATGATTCACTAATCCTAAAATTTTTTGTAAATCTTTAGTATTTTCTAATTCGTCTGGCATATCTAATACTTTTTTGGCTATGTGTGGTTGGAGATTTATTTTTCCATCTCCCAGAGTAACTCCTAAGAAATTAATATAATTTTTACACAATTTCATTTTCTTTTTACTAATTATTAGTCCATGTGTGAAAAATAATCTAAACACTGTTTGTAAATGTCCTAATTGTTCTTGCATATTTAAACTAAATACTAAAATATCGTCTACATAGTCTAATAAAAAAATTTTACATTCTCCAAAGATATTGTCCATTTTTCTTCGGAAAATAGGTGGAGCTGTCTTAAGTTCAAATGGCATAACTAGTCATTCAAAATGTCCTCCTGGGCATGTAAATGTTGTCCATTCAATGCTGTCTGGATGCATTTTTACTTGCCAGTACCCTGACTTACAATCAAATTTACTAAAAATCTTCTTCCTTTGTATTCTATTAATTTATTTATTTTTATCTGGTAATTTATATGCATCTGTCCTAGTATTATCGTTTAATCTTTTATAATTAATTACCATACGAGCTTTTCCTCTTACTTGTTCACTATAATTCTTTACTAAGAATGCTGCTGATCTATGTCTAGAAATAGATCTTCTTATTACTTCTAAATTTAATAATTCTTTTATTTGTATATCAAATTCTTTGGTGTCTTCATTATTTGATTCTATAGTTGCTGTTTTTATTGTGTATTCTGGGTTAATAATATCTAATTTATACATTAATTCATTAGCATTCCAATGTGCTAAGGTTTTTTCTCCTATAATTTCCATTTTATCTAGAATGGCTATTACATCTTCTAAGTCTTTAGGACTATTTATTATTTCTATTCTATTTATTCCATTATGGAAATTATAAAATTGTGTTTCTATCTTGATTGAAGTGTAATCTTTTTCAATATTTTCTAGATACTCTATCTCTTCTACATTTTTTGAAATGTATTCTTTAATTTCTTCTAGGTTTATTCTACCAATAAATTATTTTCTGTACACTGTTTATTATTTGTACAGTTTTCACAATATGGGTGTAAATCTTTATCTTTTTTATTTATTCTAATTTTTCTTTCTATCGTTGGATAACTTGTAGTTTGTACGGGAGTTTATGTAATATTTTTAAATAGTATTACTCCGTCTTCTGTTATAAGGCATCCTCCTTTATTTTGTATACAGAATTTTAACTCGATTACGAAATCTAATCCTATGTTTAAATCCGTTGCTAATATTTTATTTACATTATAAGTAGGTTTATAAAACTCATTACAAGTGTTTAAAATACTTATTTATGCTTTTTCGATATAATATTTATAAGTATTATATGATCCATCCATTTGTCTTGCCTCTACTGGTTGGTTTAAAGTTTTTATTACATGCTGTGGCACTATTGATTTATTAATTAAACAACTTGTACACCCTGGATCAAGTAATGCCAAAGTTTCTATTTTTATGTCTTGAATTTTTTATTTTTACTAGTACTTTTATTGTTGAAAATTCTTTATCTTCGTTACATATTAAACTACTACTTCCTTCTACATTCATAAGCTCTTTTTCTAATTGGTCTGGATGTCTTATTTTTTGTGTACTTGTCTCTTCTTCAATTTTTGTTCCTCTTTCTATTTTAATTAATCTTTGTTCTAATTCATTTATTCTTGCTTCTAGGATTGTTATTCTTAAGTTTATAAGTTGATTAGCTGTTTGTCTTTCTTTACTTACTTTTGGTTCAATTTTTATTTTTAATATATTTTCTATACAACTAATGCATGCTTCCATACAACATTTGTTATATTTTTCCCTATTTCCTTTACTAGGATACCATTTACATATACTACATCTATTGCTATCTAATCCTTTATTTCTTTGAAAGATATTTGTACATTCTTGTGTAGCATTCATTAGGATATTCTAATTATTAAGTCATTTAGATTTAAATCATCTATCTCTTGTCCTATTTCATTTACTAAGTTATATTCTTCTAAATCTGAAGAATCTATTTTATCATTATTATTTAATTCAAAACTTACTATCGAATATATATTTTCTGTGTCTAACATGTATTCATCTATATTTAATAAAGTCTCTTGAAAATCTTCTATTAGTTGAGAATTTCTAGTTCTACTATTATTTCTTTTTGGACATACATTTGCTAAATGCTCAATGCTACCACATCTGTAACACTGTAATTTGTTTTTATAATTTCTATCATTTCTATATTTTCTAACATGTCTTTCTTTATTTAAGTATGGTTTTTTAGCTTTAGATTTACGCAAAAAGTAACCTTTATGAAAGTAAGGTTTTTGATTATAATTCCTTTTATATTTTCTAGGTTTTCTTTGGTTATTATCATAGATTTGTGTTGTGTATATAATTGATTTACAAAAATTCATTTCATTTTTATTTAGTTGTTTTTGTATTTGTATATTTGCACATTTTTCTTTTAGAATATCCATTATATGTTGGACTCTATGTCCTATGGTCCATTTGGCATTTGGGTTTTGAGCTACACCATCTCTCTTATACCATCTATCTTCTATTTCTCTTCCTAAAGCTCCTGATAATTTGTTAAATAGTTTCTTTCCTAATTCCTCGCTAAATGTATTTCCACTAATTGTAGTCTAAAAAAATAATCTTTTAAAGAATTCTTGATATATAGCCAATGTGATATACTTAATTGTTCTAGTTTTACTAATGCCTCTTTTTGTAATGTTATTAAACCACTATTTGGGTCTTATCCTATAAGTAGAAATGCATTTTATTTGTAAAATTATAAAGGTTTGGTCTCATTGCTAATAAAACTTGGAATTCTTGTGGAGAATTGGTCTTAAAGGCTTCCCATGTAGCCTTTGCAGATTTCCCTAAGAAAGTTTTCATGTATTTATACATTGTTTCTGTATCTGTTTCGGTATAATGTCTCAAATAGTTTGCTATTACTATTTCTTTCCATAAATGTATTACTGAATCCCATATTTATGGGTCATGAGCTGGTATATTTAATATTTTATCTTTACTTCCTCCTTCTTGTAACTTAATCTATTCTTCTATTGTCATTCTTTTTCCTGCCGGTCTTATATTTTCTCTAATTTCTATATCTAGGTTTAATCTAACAGCTGGTTTTCTAGGTACATTACCTATACTATAATCTATAGGTTGCAGATGTGGATTAGTTATCTGATATGGGCTAGCACTTGTTGATGAGACTGTTTCTAATTTTGCTAATTCTTTATAACTGATTATTGATATTGTATCTTAATTTTCTATTTCAGATATTGTATAATCACTTTGAATTCTATATCCTAAATTATCGTCTCTTTCTAAGCAAGTTTAAAAGTGTTCTATACATTCTGTTATATCCATATTTGTTTTCTTACATCCTTTACATTTAAATATTATATATCTATGTTCTTCAGCTAATCTTATAGCCTTTTCTATTTCTTTATCTACTTTGTATCCTTCTTGTAATATTTTTACATTCATGAATTCTTGTTCTGTTGCTGTAGTACTTTCTGTTTCATCTAAATCTTTTTGACTAGTATAGTTGTAATCTGTAAACCTAATTGATGTTTCTCCTTTACTAGACGTATATAGAAAGTGAGATTCTGGTGTGAATGTTTTAGGTTTATTAAACTTATCTAGATTCCATTCTAAACTTGCATATTCTTCTGGATTAATTTTTATTGGTTTTATTAATTTTATTCCTTTGTTACCCATTATTTCAACTATATCATTTACTTGTAATTTGAATTTTGTATTACGTCTCAAGGTCATTTTTCCTATGAACCCTACACACATTACTAAATTATTTCTATTATTCATTTCTTCATATCCTTTAGTCTGAATTCCTATTTTGATATTTTTTTCAAATTCTTTTAGGTTCATTAAGAAATCTGGACTAATATAGAATATTCCTCCATTATTTGTCATGCCTACCTCTGTTAATCCTATTATTGACTTTTTGATATCTGACCATCTATCATCATATATTACTATCAATACTTTAGTTCCTAAGTTTTTTCTGGTTAATCCTTTTATACCTATAACTATTAATCCTATGTGCATTAATAACATTTTATTATTTTTTATTTGTTTTAATGATTTTGAATTAGAAATCCACTATATCGGATGTTGGTATAGCTAGTACGGTTGAAATGGTGACTGATAAAGACAAATCAAATCCGTTAATGGCTGTCATTTTGCCAAAAAATGAAGATGAAGGTTGTTTTTCCTCAAAACAGAAATTAGTTAAAACTTGTAGAAAGACTTTAAGTTCTAAAAGAAGGAATGAAAATATTGACACTATAATAAAAAAGACTTTAGAAAAAATTTTTAATAGCCAAGAGCAAGACAATATATTGATAGCAAAGACAAGCCCAGTACAAGCTCGGATAGATTAGTTCCAGACATGGATAATGTAAACAATAGTTCTCTAAGATCAGAAGAAGACGAATAATTCAAGAACAGTTTGTTCGAGAATAGTCTTGCCTATCTCCAAGATGCACAGGATCCTAATGAAGATGATGAATCAGGAATGAGTTGTGATTCTATTTCCCTCCACAACTTAGACACATAATCAGACAGAAGACAAATGATAAACAAGTGAGACAAAATATAATTAGAAAATATATTACCATATATTGTGTAGAGAGGTGTACTCTTTTTCCTTCACTAGATTGTTTTCTCACTAGATTTTTTCTAGTAAGGTTTTAACGAGGCACATTATCTTTGAATTAGACATTCAAGGGGGAGTGTTATAAATATATTACCATATATTGTGAATTTCTACTTTACAATATTTAGTGAATTTCTATTTTACCATATATATTGAATGTATATTTATGGAAAAGTTAGAAACCCCAAAGTTAGTTTTCCCCTATAAATAAGGGTTTTTTGCCTTTATTGTAATTCACTCCTCAAGAATCTTCATGAGAAATAAAGAAGTCTCATCTCTTCTCTCTCTATTCTTCTTGTACTTACTTTATATTTCATAACAAGAAAAAAAATTCTAAATTATATTTGTTTTCTTCCTTTAACATTAAATAAATAATTTGATGATATTAAATTTTTTTAATCATATTTCTAATATCAGCTATTTAACTTACATATATTTTATTAGTTATAATAAATTTTATCATTTTTATTTTATTTATTTATTTATTTATTTAAAATATTAATTAAAAAAAGAAAGAGACCTAAACTACCCAATACCCCACTTCCCCTAAATTTCTCCACAAAAAAAACACGTACTTTTACCATTCCCCACCTTCCCACTTCTTCAGACAATCAACAACAACAAAATATAAATATATCTGAGAGAAAAAAAAGAGGAGGAGAAACAAAAATACAAACATTGAGAGAAAAAATACCAGAGAAAAATTAGAGAGAAAAGAAAACATCAGCCAAAAAGAGAGAAAAGGTATTAAGTGTTGCCGGAAAAAGTTGGGATAACCACCAAAAAGACCTAGATCCTCCTTACCGCCGGCGAACTACAAAAACCCGGACAACACGCTCTTCCGATGCCCTAGCCGCCACGACAACAACCATGGCCAACAATCATTCCTCCCCTCTCGATCGTCTCTTAACTCCCGCTGTCCCAACACCACCTTTGCTCTTTATTTTGTTTGTTGTATCTTCTCCGGAAAAGATTTTAGGCGAAGCTCCATCGGAGAACACCAACAATCATCGCCGCTTGATCTGTCTCTGCCGCCACCAATCATTAAACCTCATTTGAAAGAATTTTTTATTTAAAAATGGACAGATGGATATCTTTATATATATTTCTTATTATTATTTGTTTTATTTTCTTTATTTTCTTTATTTTATTTTATTATTTATTCATTAATATTTATTAATAAATTTTGATAATTATTTTGTTAAATTAGATAATCGCCTTAAATGAATTTTTCTCAAGCTTACTTTTAGAGTTAAATGACGTTTCGAATAGGCAAAGCGTTTTAAAATTAGTCAAGTATAAGATAATTAATTTTTGTCTTGAAATCACCTCAAATGAATATTATTTAAATATTGTTAATATTAAGTAGAATTTCAAATAGATAAAATTGTTATGAGTTTACAAAAGATAAATCTACTCCTTTAAAGCTAGATAAAGTTTAGGCATGTTCAAAATATTTATAATTGATAAAATAAAAGAGGGGAAAAAACCAATTGTAAGGGAGTAAATTCATAAAATAATGAGTTAGGTTTTTAACATCAAAGAAATCAAGGTTTAACATACAAGAGAAAGTTAAGGATGAAGTTGGAAAGCCCTGCTACCGACTATTCGTTATAATAAAATTTAACATACCATTTGAAGCCGATATAATTCGGTTGGATAGATTCTTAAACATGTTAGGTGTTCACTTAGATTTAAGAAAAATGAGAACGGTCCATAAATGCCACAAAGGCACGAGAAATGTATCAAAATTTGTGGTATGACTGAAAAGTACTGCTACTGGCAAGACATGCATTAATATAGTAAAATAATTTAAAATAAATTGAAAGTGAGTTATAAATAATTTTAGGCTAATAAATATTAAATATTCAAGAGATTAATTTAAGTCAAACATAAGTTATTAAAGAGACCATACTAGAACCGTGGGACTCGAGGGGTGCCTCACACCTTTTCCTCGGTCAACAAAATTTCTTATCTGAATTTCTGATTTGCAGACCAAAAAGAAAGAGTCATTTCCTTTTGATTGGGGATTCAATAAGGTGAATTGGAACACCCAAACTCAATTTCAAGTGGTGACTTTGTAAAATAAATAATCCCTTTTCAAAAAGTCACTTTGACTGGAAAAATCTATTTTCTCTAAAACCAATACCTTAGCGGGGTTGAGGTGGTAAAAATAGGGGTATGACAGATGGAGACTCTGCTAGAGATAACCAGAATTCGATCTTGTATATTGACTTGTTTGGCTTTATTTATTTTTGAATATTATATTTATTGGATAAAATGTGCTATTTGTCTACTTGTTTATCGCTTTGATATTATTTGAATTGCAATATAAATTGGCTTCTCTCACGCACCTATCTAAGTCTTCTGAGATACTTTATATTCAGAGATGTGGTATACGCTCCCTAGTCTTGCGATACCAGAGATGCGGCAATGCTCTTGGGAAGGATTCTATAGTTACACATGATTTAGGATGGGAAGGACCAATAGTGAAGATGGAAAGTACTGCTACCGGTAAGCTGTCCCTCCCCGACTTGAGTTGTCCGCTCGTTTTATAGCCAATGTAGACATCTATTCAATCAAAATATTAACCCTAACAGAACAAGCCTTAGACAATGATTATCCTTAACAGGATCTGCTTTATTTACTTCACATGTATTTTGACTTAGTGGAGGCTCAACAAAGGTTTGAATGTCTAAAAGTATCCTATTTTAAGACTATTCACTTTCTGTGCCTCTAGTTGCATTAACTGTTAGGCTGTGTAGAATGTTGTCTGGCTTAAGGATCCATTAACATAAGAAGAGGGTGAAAATTTCTTTCTAAAACCTATTCTTTATCGAAATCCAAATGAGGTGCGAGGTTTGTTTTCACAAATAAAAGAAAAAAACACAGTTTTCTAAATTATCAAGTTTTTTTTTTTTAAAATCTGAACAAACTACGCACACCTGATTCTTATCTCAGTGAGATATGTAGGTAGCCCTACACGGGTTCGGTGATCCTTAAAAACAAAGGTTGTATTTTTTTAAAGAAAAAAAAGAAGAGTTTTGATCCTTATATAAAAAAAATCAATCAGTTCGTTTTCAAAATTCAAAAACAAAAAAATCATTATTAATAAATTCAAAAAAATTATTTTCTTTTCATTATTCAAATAAAAAGTAGATTTCTTCATGTCTCCAGTTTCATGAACTATGCACACCTGATTCCCATCTTAATGAGATACGTAGGCAATCCTTTTTTGGGTTTGTTGATCCTCATTCAATTTGAAAAAAAATTCTTATTGATTCTTTTTTTTTTCTTTTAAAGGAATAAAAAAAAGGACGTTAGTCTTCTTCAAAAATAAATCCTTAGACAAATTTGTGTTTATTAAGATTTAAAAAAAAATAGGAAAGATAAAGAAAAGTTTTTCCTCCTTATTCAAAACTCAAAAAAAAAAAGAAAAAAAATCTTGCTTTATATATAAGTCTTGAACTATGTTTGAACTGATTCTTGTTTCAACAAGATACATAGACAACTCTTCTTTTGGGTTTGGTTTCATCTAAAAAAAATCTTGACATAATAATTGGTACCAACATACTTAAGAATGTGAATTAAAAAAATGTTAAATTATAAGGCACGAAAGAGTGAACCAACTTGGTTGTGAACTGTATACTTAATTATACCTCTAACCAAGTACTTTTTGGTTACATATGGAAAATAGCAACTAAAAATGCATTTGAGTGGATGACAACTGAACCATCAATACTTGTTGCTGCCTCTATTTGGAAGATTACTCAATGATCTTAAATCACATGAGGTACATAATGTTGTATATGTAATTATTGAATTAATTTATTTATAATGATAGATATTTTATATTATCAGTATGTTGACCTTATAAAATATATTTTTTTAATTTATTGTTTTAGCCTACAAGTTATAAGAAGCTTTCTAAAAGTTATAACCTTTTAAAATGACAATCTATTAATTTGTCTTTTTATTTTATTTGTTTGTTTATATTGTGGATGTAGGAATAACAAAACAGAGGAGATGTAGCTAAAACTATTGAATGTTATATGAATGAATATAATGTCATGAAAGAAGAAGCATACATGAAAATAAGGAATATGATAGAGAATTATAGGAAGGTTTTGAATGAAGAATACCTCAATCTCACCGGCATTATACCAAGGGTTTTGCTAATGTTTATAGTTAATTTTACAAGAATAGTAGAGTTCCTATATAAAGATGAAGATGCTTTTACTTTTTCTAAAAATAACTTGAAAGATGTCATTTCCCCAATATTAATTGATCCTATCATAGAGATCGAGTTTCAAAAAGGCAGAGGAGGAATAAGAAAATGAAGAATCACATTTCTTTAGAATGTTTATATTTGGATAAGTTAATTAAGTGTTGTTTAGTTATCTGTATTACTAGTAGAATCATAAACAAATATTTCAATGTTAAATTTAGCATTAATAGACATTATTTGTTTCTACATTAACAATATCCACATGAATTATGTTGTAAATCCCGTATTTGTCACGACCCGAGCCGAGGCCTTGGCCACGATGAGCATCGCAAACCATGAAGTCCCAGGTTCCCTTCTCTAATTGTTAATCATGCATAACATTCATATATTATAAAGAAATGTGGAAAAGATTACAAAGACGGAAACATGGTCAATCACTTAGTTCAATTGAACTGTACGGAATTTGGGCTCATAACATTAAAAAAAACATATGACACCAGTCTGCGAAATCTCTAACAATGTGAAAATCATCATTTTTCTAAAGACTGGCACTAGACCCCCAGTCGGACCATAAAATGAAATAAAGTAATACAGTCTTTCAACTGAGCCTTCCGAAATAGAGAAGGCTTACCAACAACAACTTCTAACTCACAAGTCTACTGATTAGCGGGACTTCGGGACTATGCCTTAGATCCTAAAATATAGGGGGTCAATACAATTGTACTAGTATGTAAAGCAATCCAAAATAGCATCTTGTTATTACACAATATAGACAAGAGCATTTCGTAAAACATTACATATTAGATAAGTAAAACACATGGAGATAATTTAGAATTTTAGAATGTTTTCTTGAAATCAAGACTCACACTTTATCTTACTTCTGAGAGAGATGATATATCCTACATTTCTACAATCCCACGGGCTATATGGAATCCGTCCTTGATGCGGTGGCCAAGCCCCTAATCCAATTATGCCGCAAGGATTGGAGTCCTAATTACTATTCTATTATACCAGTGTATCAAAGACAAGTATACATTGACATTAGCCAAATCATATCACCCAAATTGGTAAACTCGATTTCCAACAATGGGCCCTTATACCCAAAATCTTTCTTCGAGTAACCATCTACCTCTCTTTAGGCCCAATTTTAGTTCTTTAAACAACATGCTTCATATGCCAGGTCATTCAATGCTTAAAATCTTAAGGATATGTTATCACCGAGTATCATTATATCTAGACTTGCAAGTCGTTCATATCGTATCAATGTTACAACCTATCTCTTTCGAATCAAGCACTTGACTACCAAAGAATTATAATATCACAAGAGAGTCATCATTTTGAAATCTCAGGAAAACTTATGCAAATAACTTATTTTGCAAGACTTAAAACATATGGTGGCCATGCTAATTGTTCAATCACATGAAACTCTTCTTTTTAATGCAAAGAGTTTAATTATAGCAAAAAATTCCCACCTCATTATATCATAAAACATGTCAATCATCATGATGTTGAGAAACTTACTTTCAAAACATAGTCCATGCATTCAAAATTACGCACAATTCAAATAAATAATATATTTCATAACAAAGGAGGAAGTTTATTAATCATGCTCTCAATTTAATCATTCAAAAGATAATCAAAAACACATGTTATATATATATATACATATATATATATATATATATACATACATATATATATATATATATATATATATATATATATATATATATATATGTTGAAAAGTGCATTGGAGACCATTCCCTAGTGTTGCCTGTAGAGGAGACCAATGTGAAAGACTCCTAGTCATATAAAGAGGAACCCATTGCCATTTTGGATTGCCAAGTTAGGAAGCTAAGAAGTAAGGAGACAAATTTGGTTAAATTATTGTGAAAGAATTAGAAAGCTAAAGAAGCTACTTGGGAGTCAGAAGATAACATGCGAACTAGATACCCAAATCTCTTCGAAAACGTGGATGACAATATAGAAGGTACAAATCATTTAGTACTCTCTTTAGGTTTTCCTTAGTTTTCTTGAATCATTCTTGGTTGTGTTTTGATCCATCATTCGGGGACGAATGTTTCAAGGGGGGATAATGTACCCCTCCATATTTTTGCGCTAGAATTCAAACCGTTGTTCCTATATGAATAAACATTAATATCAATATATGGAGGTTAATACATGTGTCATTATTATTATCCTAGTTTATTAAGTGCTCTCAAAGTGGAAGATGTTCAAAGAATTTACTTAGAACAAAGTTGAGCTAAGAGCTATAGATTCGTCTAAAGTTTGGTGTTAAATTCTACAAGGATCAACTTTGAAAGTATATACCTTTTAAAGTTTGCAAAATTTTCTAGATAAGGACCCACTAAAATTTTATATAATTGAATCAACTTTCCAACGATACCAGTTTTGCCTAAATCCAATACCCGAGTGAAAAGTTATAGCATTTTACATGTTAGGTAGTAAGATGCCGTGATTACATTGCTCGGCGGTGCCTATAGCGGTGGAACCAATAGCTCTCAGTGGTAAGACTCAAAGTTGGGATTTTCCAAAATATTAGGTCACCTCTATTACACTGCTCGGCGGTGCCTATAGCGGTGGCACCAATAGTGCTAAGCGGTGAGCCTCAAAATCGAGATTTTGGCTGAAAATTTTGATTTCGAGGGGAAGTCTTATCTTTTTCCTACAAATCCAAGCCCTGTAAACAGTGAATTAAAATGTCTTTTGGGCATAATATGCCCAAATTCACTCAAATTTATCAAGAACAAAACCCTAACTTCCATCCCAAAGATCAAGAATTCATACTTTATGTTTAAGATCTCCAAGAAACAAAATCAAGATTCGGATCCTATTCTTCAAACTAAGTAGTCTAAGGTATGTGGGACTATCCTTAAACTCCATGGGAATAGGTTGTAATATTCTTATCAAACTTAAAGATATACATCCATATTTCCAAAAAATGCTTTTGTTAACAATTGGATGATATGCATCCTAGTTTTATTTTGATGAAAGTATATGTTGGTTTAGATTCCCTTTATATAGAATTGAATTTAGTACGAGCATATATAGCGAGGTCTAAGATTCCCTTTATTTATGAAATGCATGACTTTCTTCATAGGGGAGACCCTTAAGAATACCCAATCATCTACCTTGAATTCTAAATCTCTCTTTTCCTCATCAGCACAAGACTTTTGGCGACTCTGAGCAGTATTAAGTTGCTCACTAATGATCTTCTTCTTTTCCATTGCCTGATGAACAAGGTCAGGTATAAAAAACCGAGTTTAACCCACTTCATATCATCCAATTGGTGATCTACATGTCCTTCCATAAAGTGCCTCAAAAGGAGCCATCTAAATACTGGATTGATAGCTATTATTATAGGAGAATTCTATCAACGACAAATGATGTACCCAACTACCTTTGAAGTCAGTCACACAAGCTCTTAACATATCCTTAAGGGTCTGAATGGTGATTTTAGCCTACCCATCAGTATGAGGGTGGAAGGAAGTACTCAGGTTCACATAGGTTCCTAAACCTCTCTGAAAGGATTGCCAAAACTGCAAAGAAAATTACGTACCTTGGTCAGATATAATAGACACCGGATCCACATAAAATTGAACTATCTGATGAATGTACAACTTAATATAGTCATCCCCCGAATAATTCATCCATACAGAAATAAAATGAGCATACTTGGTCATTTGGTCCACAATCACCCAAATGGAATCATATTGGTTTTGAGTCTCCGGGAGCCCCAAAATGAATTCCTTATTAATTATCTCCCACTTCAATACAGGTAAAGATATCTCTTGCAAAGTTCAAACTAGTCTCAAATGCTCTACCTTTACTTGTTTTCAATTCAAACACTTAGAAACAAAATTAGCAACATCGTATTTCATATTGTTCCACCAATAAATAGCCTTAAGGTCATGGTACATTTTTGTAGAGCCTGGGTGAACAACATACCTCGAAGTGTGAGCTTTATGAAGAATCCTGTCTCACAATCCATCCATGTTTGGCACACAATGCCTACCTTGATACCTCAAAATTCCATCACCCTCAATTACAAACATCGTAACCTTTTGTTGACCAACATCTTTCATAATTTACGCCAAGATGTGATCATCAACCTGCTTTTCCTTAACTCATTACATAAGGTGGATTTAGCTATTTCATGAACAATTACTTCTCCATCTTCAAAATCCAGAAGTCGAACTCCTAGATTTGTATACCAATGAATATCTTTCACTATCTCTCTCTTGACTTTCTCAACATGAGATAGACTGCCCATTAAAAAACTTCTAGAAGCATTAGCCACCATATTGGCTTTTCCCGGATAAAAGTGCAGGGTCATGTCATAATCTTTTAACAATTTGAATCAACACCCTTGCCTAAGATTCAACTCTTTCTGCGAGAAAACATACTGCAAACTTTTGTGATCAGTAATTATATCTATGTGCACCCCATAAAGATAATACCGCCAGATCTTAAGTGCAAACACCACAGGTGCTAACTCTAAGTCATGAGTGGGATAATTTTTTTCGTGCACCTTCAAATGCCTATATGCATAAACCACCACTTACTATGTTGCATAAGCACACACCCAAGTTCCACCCGAGATGCATCACAGTACACAAAAAAACTTTCTGAACCATCAGGAAGAGTCAAAACTGGTGCGGTAGTCAACTTATCTTTTAGTTTCTCAAACCTATTTTCACATGATTCAGACCACAAGAATTTTGCCTTTTTCTAAGTCAATTTGGTAAGGGGAGCAACTATGGAGGAAAAACTCTCTACAAATCTTCTATAATACCTTGCCAAACCTAAGAAGCTCCAAATATCTGTTGGAGACGTCATGGGTCTGGGCTTTTTCTCACTACCTCAATCTTTTGGGGTCAACCCCTTCATTAGAAATGATGTGCCTCAGGAAATCAATGATGCTAAGCTAGAATTCACATTTGGAAAACTTTGCATATAATTCATGATCTTTGAGGGTTTGAAGGACGATTCGAAGGTTCCGAGTATGATTTTCTACATTCTTAGAGTAAACCAAGATGTCGTCAATAAAGACTATGGAAAACATATATAGAAATTGACAAAACACCCTATTCATTTATAATACCCCGAGTCTGTACCCTGGATGCTACACGGTGCTCATAATCTAGAAGGACCACAAGCTAACCTATTATTAGTACCTACTGCAGTAACTAAATAATAACACTATAAAATATGCAAAAATTAGGCGCAAAACTTCCATAAGGTTCAAATCTGAAATAAATGCTGAATGTGGTACATCAATACCAAAATTGAACATCTGTCTGTAAATACTTTAGTCTTAAAATACTATCTGAATCATGGAGTTGATGGGATAAGTCCCCAACTAACTCCGACTACTGAACTAAATTGAGTACTGAAATAATAAGCCTATACTTGAAATATGAGGACTCACCACTAAGCCTACTGCTAATAGATTGAGCTACTAAGTGCGGGCAGGAGCCTGTGCGTCTGAACCTATGATATAAGACATAATAGAACAAAAGAAAGGTATGCGTCAGTACTTTGAATGTATTAGTATGCTAAGTGAGGTAGGCTGAGATGTATGAGTTCATATGGATGAACAATATTGACTGAATGACATGAGATTAACTAAATGAGAGAACATGCATGAATACGTAAACAGTAACTGAGATTGTGATAACACTGGCTACTAAGTTTTGAATACTGATTAACTGATATCTAAGTTTACCGATACTGTATTACTAATAAATGAATGACTATATCTAACAGTCCTGATTCTGTGGAACTGTACTTAGTTCTGTACTAAGCTAAGTGATTGTATCTGACAGTCCTGATTCTGTAGAACTGAATTAAGTTCTATACTGACACTAGAACTGAAACTGAGACTATGAGAGGTAATCATCTAACTGACATGCACTTCTTTAAAATAATTGGGATCTAACCTGTAACCCCAGTTGGAAGGGTATCAATACCGTGCCAAGGGTAAGTACATGCTATGAGTTAACCCTTTCTGACAGGAAACCCTTTCGTCAACCCTCGTTGGCAGGAAAACTTAAATAAGATGTATCACTCCTTATCTGGCAGGAAAATATCTCAACCAACACTAGATATGTATTTTTGTAACATAGGGATTGATACTTAGGTTCAAACCCTCTGCTAGTAGGAATGCCTCTATCCCTGGGTACGATCGGTGCTAAATCCTACTCCCAACTAAATAGACGCTGAACTGATTTCTTAGTTCATACTAGGCTTGATTGAACTGTTACTAATTTTACTAAGTTCCATTGACTAATGGAATTACTACTGAATTCTGTTAGTTGACAGAGTTTAGTGAGGTCTAAACTGAATACAGAACTAGATTGTACCTAATACTAAGTCAATTGAGTTTTTCCTGAGTCCGGTAACTGACTGAGAGTACAAACTGATCATGACATAACTGAAATTATTCTGTAACTGACATTGACTTTAGGTAAACAACTAAATTATCGGGTATTAAATACCCCCAGGACTCGATAGCATAAATTATAAGATATAGCACAATCTTGAGACATGATAATTACTGCTTGATCATCATTCATTCATTGGGACATTCTAGAAATTACTTGCATGACATGAACTTGAATGCATGATAACATGATAACATTTCATTATTAAACTCATATGATGTAATACCCTAAAATCTCATCCCGAACCTGTAATACCCTGAGAAATATTTCGTTGAAATTTTGTGCGTAAACATGTTAGGTTCTATCTTGTAGAATGAATTATAAATTTTCCATGAAAAATGTCTTAGATTATGACCCACCATTGCGTAGAGTATCAAATAATATTTCCAACAATATGTGGATCATCCAAAACAGACACCCGAGTGATGAGTTATGAACATTCCGATCGAACCATGAATAGTAGTGAACAGTAAAACATGCAGGAAAAAGTTTTGAGGCCTGACGTATTTTTTCTCCAAATTTAAAAGATCATAACTCCTTGTACATAATGATATGGGTTATCTACTATATATCAACGGAAAGCTCTGCGAGTCCTCTTTCTAATGAAATTAGTTTCATCCAATTTGTCTAGCGGAGAAAAAAGTTATGGTCGATCTACTTTAGTCTATCAAAAGTGAATTTTTGGGTCAACTTCAAACAATCATAACTCCTCGTGCATAATGATCTGGGAAAGATAATATATATCAACAGAGATATATGAGAGTCCTCTTTCTAATGAAATTGGTTTCATCCAATTTGAATAGCGGAGTAAAACATTATGGTTGATCTACTTTAGACCATCAAAACAGTCCACCAAAGGATAAATTCGAGAATATTTTTGATTTTTAGGGGCGTTTTGGTCATTACCCCTCACCCAAAATCCGTACAAACCCTATATTAAAGCCTATTAGAAGCATTATATGTTATATTTCATCAAACTCCCTAAAAAAAAAACCCTAAGCTCCTACATCCAACTTCAAGAACTTCCAAAGTTCACCATTAATTCTGCAAATTTACTCAAGATTCCAAGTTCCTAGTTCAAGAACTCCAAGAACCATCATTCAAAGGCACAATTAACATCTCAAAAATGAGTATCGATCTAAAGTTCATCATTTAAGGTATGTGGGGTTTTTCAACAAGAACTCTCTTTCGTTCTTGTTCCCAAAAGTAATTTTCTTTACAAAGACATGATTTTAATTTGTTTTTTTATGAATTTGAAGCATGAACCCATATCTTATGATGATTATTATGAAATATTGATATTTATGATTTTGAAAGATGAATTTACATGTGTGGTGATATAAAGCATGAATCTTGAACGATATTTATCATGATTTTAATATTTGGATCGTGAATCCCCATTGGAAATTGTATTTTTTTAGAAAGTGTATGTTATAAGAATGTTGATGTTGAATATTTGAGATATTTTGAATGATTTGACCTTTTGGTTTTAATGGAGTTGTTTTGAACTCGATTGTGAAAGAAATCCACAACGTGGTTGATTTTGATAGATGAGAAGAATGATGGCTCCTGATGTATATTTATATATTACTGAAATTCTTTTGTTGTGGATTGTCTTCGAAATGATCTGAGCTAAGTCAGGGAGAAATCTTTAGCACCGGGTGGAAGGTATAAAGCAACCTGAATTCCCTAGAACTACCTGCCCCCGTAGGTGTGAGCCTGAGGCTGATTTATATAGTGATCACTAGTTTGTGTGGATTTGATATCAATAGTCCTACTCCGATAGAAAGGATAGGACGGATCTCCCCAACGTGGGTTGTACGTTGGACTCCATGTAGCTCACATAATTTATGTTGGTTATAGGATCTCCCAGTGTGGGTGTGTTTCCTTGTGTCTATGGTGAATGGTGAAGTGATTTGAAAGTGGAATTGTGAAAGTTATTATTTTGAAAGATTTAAATGATATTTACATTATGAGAATTGATATTCTTGATGAACAGAAAGTGATTGACAAATTATATGATGACTCACATGTGTTATTGTACTTATTTCATTCTCTCATGATTATAATGATTTTCTTTGGGATATGTGAGTCTTTCATACATTCTGAATATTTCTTATAAATATTTATGATGATGATGTTTATACAACTGCATACACCCCCATATACTCAGTTCCTTTCTATGGTACTGACACATCTTCGGATGCGGGCTGCATTTTCTCAGAATGTAGGTTCAGGTGCTCAGTTCTAGGTTCAATAGTGATTCTTCAGGAATGCTATTCTATATTCTCTGTTGTGATGAGTCCTCATATTCCGAGGACGTGATGTCTGATGTTGGTTTCACAGAATTGTTTACATTTTATAACTGAGTATGTGTCAGTTGGGGCATGTCTCAATGGCTCGCTGGTTTTATTGATTTTCTTAAAGGCTTGTCAGACTAGTATAGATGTTGGGAGTTGAATAATAAGTCATATTTTGTTATCTTTCTGAAATTATTTTATTCTTGGATGATGATTACTCTGTTGATATTTGAGGGTTATTTATGGAAACCCCATTGATTTGTGTTGAACTGAATGAAAATGGCTCAAAGGTTTAGCTTGGGGCTATTCGTAGCCTCAAGCACCGTGTGACGCTTCGGGACCCATTTTCCGGGGCGTTACAAGCTTGGTATTAGAGCCTATGGTTTTAAGGTGTCCTTAGGAGTCTGACAAGCCGTGTTAAGTAGAGTCTTAATCATCAGTGTGCAGCGCGCCACATCTATGAGCAAGAGGCTACAAGACATTTTAGGAAAAAGTGTGATTCTTTCTTTCAGAAGTCTATCGTGCTTAAAGTGTCTCTCTCTATTATTGATTCGTGCTCTCCTCTTTCAGAAATATGCCTCCACGATGAGCGAGAAGAATTAATGATGGTCAGCAACCTCAACCCACTGACCCATTGCATAAAAATATGTCTCATGCTAAATTTCGGGCAGCCTTTCAGGTGCTGGCCTAAGCTGTTACTACAAATGTTTAGGCCAACCCGGCCCCGGCTCCACAGCAGCAGGGAGTTGATTCAGCTGCTGCCAGGATCCGTGACTTCATACGGATGAATCCGCCAGAATTTTATGGGTCCAAGTATGATGAGAATCCACGGTTGTTTTTAGAGGATGTGCGGAAGATTACTCAGGTGATGCATGTATTTGAGGAACATAGTGTGGATTTGGCTGCGTATAGGTTGAAAGACCTTGCTTATGATTGGGTTTTTACTTGGAGGAAAGGTAGAGGTGAGGGAGATATCCGTACAACTTAGAAAGAGTTCCAGGATGCATTCCTGGAAAAGTTTTTCCCTTTAGAGATGAGGGAGGTGAAGGTGGAAGAGTTTATGAACCTGTGACATGGCTCTATGACTGTTAGGGAGTACTTTCTAAAGTTCAATCAGTTGTCCAAGTATGCTCCTGACTTAGTGGCTGATAATCGGGCTAGTATGAGTAAGTTTGTGACTGGAGTGTCTAGTTATGTGGTTAAGGAGTGTAGGTATGCTATGATGAATAGTGAGATGAATCTTTCTAGGATGATGACTCATGCCTAACAGAATGAGACAGACAAGATTAAGGAGAGAGATATAATAAGACGGAATAAGAGAGCTAGGTTCGAGCAGCACGGACAGGGTCAGAATAGATCGCAGAGAGGGAGTCGCCCTCAGTATTAAGATCGTTTGTCTATTCCAGAATCGTCATCTTCTAGTTCTCCCATGCCTAGAGATAGGTAGGATCAAGGTACTATGTCATATGCATCCTGGTCCCAGTACAGTGCTGGCAGTAAGCCAAATTATCCCCGGTGTCCTAAGTGAGGTAGGGCTCATTTGGGTGAGTGTTGGGGTGAGAAGAGGGGTTGTTTCTGGTATAGTGACATGGGTCATAGAGTTAGAGATTGTCCGTAGGATGGACAGGGGCGTCGTGACTATCACCCTCAGAACCAGACTCAGACTGTTAGTGCTCTAGTTGTAGCGACTCGCCCAACCCCAGCTCAGGGAACCTCTTTTTGAAATATTGGCGGGCAGTGCCAAAATAGATTCTATGCTTTACCGTCCCACCAGGAACAGGAGGACTCTCCCGATGTTGTTACTGGTATGCTTCATATATTTCATTTTGATATGTATGCTTTGTTGGATCCTGGATCCAGTTTCTCATATGTTACACCTTTGATTGCTGTGAATTTTGAAATAAGTCCTGAGATTATTCCTGAGCCTATCCTAGTTTTTACCCTAGTGGGTGATTCGATTGTTGCTCAGAAAGTGTATAAAAAGTGCCCTGTTACCGTTCTTCATAGAGTCTTGTTGGCTGATCTGATTAAGTTAGACATGGTAGATTTTGATGTGATTCTGGGTATGGACTGGTTGTCTTCTTCTTATGCCTCTATTGATTATTGGACCCGAGTGGTCAATTTTTAGTTTTCGGGTGCATCCGTGTTTAAGTGGTCTGGGAATTCTGTGTCACCCAAGAGTCATTTTAGCTCTTACCTCAAAGCTAGAAAGCTTATTTCTAAGGGGTGTATTTACCATTTGGTTAGAGTCAAAGACACTAAGTCTGAGACTCTAACTCTCCAGTCTGTTAACATCGTCAATGAGTTTTGTGATGTCTTTTCGGATGATCTCCCAGGGATACCTCTTGATAGAGAGATAAAGTTTGGGATTAATCTTCTTCCTGATATTCAACCCATTTCTATTCCTCCTTACCGTATGGCCCCTGCAGAACTTAAGGAGTTAAAAGAGCAACTCAAAGATCTACTATATAAGGGTTTCATAAGGCCTAGTGTTTATCCTTGGGGTGCTCCTGTGTTGTTTGTGAGAAAGAAAGATGGCTCTTTGCGTATGTGCATTGATTACCGCCAACTGAATAAAGTCACCATAAAAAATAAGTACCCCTTTCCGAGAATAGATGATTTGTTTGACCAATTTCAAGGGGCAAGTTATTTCTCAAAGATAGACCTTTGTTCCGGCAATAATCAACTCAAAGTTAGGGAGTGTGATACCCCCAAAACCGCTTTCCAAACTTGTTATGGCCATTTTGAGTTTCTTGTTATGTCTTTCGGGTTTACTAATGCCCAGGAGCTTTCATGGACCTCATGAATCGAGTTTTCAGATCATATCTGGATGTGTTTGTCATAGTGTTCAATGATGATATACTAGTGTACTCCCATAGTGAGGATGATCATTCTGATCATCTCCGAACTGTCTTGCAAAACCTTAAAGATCACAAGTTATTTTCCAACTTTAGTAAGTGTGAGTTTTGGCTAAGGTCAGTTTTTTTTCTGGGTCATATCATTTCTTCCGAGGGTATTAGAGTTGATCCCCAAAAGACCGAAGCTGTTAGAAATTAGCCTAGACCTATTTCTCCGACTGATATTTGATGTTTATTGGGTTTAGCTGGCTATTACCGCCGTTTTGTTGAGGGTTTCTCCTCTATAGCGTCTCCAATGACTCGGTTGACCCAAAACAAAGTGAAGTTCTTGTGGTCTGAATTTTGCGAGAAGAGTTTTCAGGAGTTGAAGACTCAACTCACTTCAGCCCCTATTTTGACTTTGCCTGATGGTGTTGATGGTTTTGTGGTGTACTGTGATGCTTCGAGAGTTGGGTTGGGTTGCATATTAATGCAGAAGGGTAAGGTGATAGCTTATGCTTTTAGACAGTTGAAACCCCATGAGAAAAATTACCCCACCCATGACCTTGAGTTGGCTGCTGTTGTGTTTGCTTTGAAAATCTGGAGACACTATTTGTATGGTGTCCATGTTGATGTTTTCACTAATCATAAGAGTTTGTAGTATGTGTTTACCCAGAGAGAATTGAATCTTAGGCAGAGAAGATGGTTAGAATTGTTAAAGAACTATGATATGAGTGTGCTGTACCATCCGGGCAAGGCCAATGTTATGGCGGATGCCCTAAGTAGAGTGTCCATGGGTAGTGTTTCGCATGTGGTAGAAGGTAAGAAATAGTTGGCTCGTGATGTACATTCGAGAGCTAGTCAGACTGCATGGAGTTTCCTTTTCTATCATTTCGGATAGGGGTACTCAGTTCACATCGCAATATTGGAAAGCTTTTCAGAAGGGTCTTGGTACCCAAGTGCTTTTGAGTTCTGCTTTTCATCCGCAGACCGATGGTCAGGCTGAGCGGACCATCCAGACCTTAGAGGATATGTTGCGAGCTTGTGCACTTAACTTTAAGGGAAGTTGGGATGATCACTTACCATTGATAGAGTTTGCTTACAATAACAGTTTCCACTCTAGTATTGGCATGGCTCCGTTTGAAGTCTTATATGGGAGGAAGTGTAGATCACCCAAAGGTTGGTTCGAGGTGGGTGAAGCGGCTGTGAGTGGTCCTGATTCGATATTTGAGGCTATGGAAAAAGTTAAGTTGATTAAGGAAAGTTTAAAAACTTCGCAGAGTCGTCAAAAGTCATATGCGGATGTTAGAAGGAGAGACCTTGAGTGTGAAGTTGGTGACCTAGTGTATCTGAAAATTTCACCCATGAGGGGGGTGAAGAGATTCGGAAAGAAGGGAAAGCTTAGTCCCCATTATGTTGGTCCTTACAAAATTCTTCGCCGTGTTGGTAAGGTAGCTTATGAAGTCGAATTGCCTTCCGAGTTGTCCTCTGTTCATCCAATATTCCATGTTTCCATACTTAAAAAACATATTAGCGATGCTGTGGTAGTGGATTCGTCTGTGAGTGTTGACATTCAAGAAAATCTTTCTTTTAATGAGATTCCTGTCGAGATTCTTGATTTCAGTATCTGAAGACTAAGGAACAAAGTTCCCTTGGTCAAGGTGTTATGGCGAAACCAATTTGTTGAGGGTGCAACTTGGGAAGCTGAGGCGGATATACGATCAAAGTACCCGCACCTATTTTTCGCGAACTCTGATGAAGATGAAGGTACCGTTCTTTCCTAAATCATGCACTTTTGATAAAATTTGCAGCAGTTCAGCTGTCATTTATTATGTGTTCATTTGTTTTTCTTGAATTTATGCATTCTATGTTGCATTCGGAGTAAGAAACGATGTGGTGATGAGTCTAACAAATGGTTTCAGCTGTATGCTCTATTCCCTATCTAATCTTGTCATATCTAGCATCATTCAAGGATGAATGTTTCCAGGGGGGGGAAGTTGTAATACCCTGGGAAATTTTTCGTTGAAATTTTGTGCGTAAACGTGTTGGGTTCTATCTTCTAGAATGACTTATAAATTTTTCATGCAAAATGTCTTTGATTATGACCCATCATTGCGTAGAGTATCTAATAATCTTTCCAACAATATATGGATCATCCAAAATGGACACCCGAGAGACGAGTTATGAACATTCCGATCGAACCGTGAATAGTAGTGAACAGTAAAACGTGCAGGAAAACGTACTGAGGCCTGGCGTATTTTTGCTCCAACTTTAAACGATCATAACTACTTGTACATAATGATCTGGGTGATCTTTTATATATCAACGGAAATCTCTACGAGTCCTCTTTCCAATGAAATTTGTTTCATTCAATTTTTCTATCGGAGCAAAAAGTTATGGTCGATCTACTTTAGCCTATCAAAAGTGAATTTTTGAGTCATTTTCATATGATCATAAATCCTCGTACAAAATTATCTGGGTTAGATACTATATATCAACGGAAGGATATAAGAGTCCTCTTTCTAATGAAATTGGTTTCATTCAATTTGAATATCGTAGTAAAACGTTATGGTTGATCTACTTCAGACTATCAAAATAGTCCACCAAAGGACAGATTAGAGATTTTTTTTTGATTTTTAGGGGCGTTTTGGTCATTCCCTCTCACCCAAAATCCGTCCAAACCCTATATTAAAGTCTATTAGAAGCATTATATGTTATATTTCATCAAACTCCCTCAAAAAGAAAATCCTAAGCTCCTACATCCAACTTCAAGAACCTCAATAGTTCACCATTAATTCTGCAAATTTATTCAAGATTCAAAGTTCCTAGTTCAAGAACTCCAAAAACCATCATTCAAAGACACAATTAACATCTCAAAAATGAGTATTGATTTAAAGTTCATCATTCAAGGTATGTGGGTTTTTTCAACAAGAGCTCTCTTTCGTTCTTGTGCCCAAAAGTAATTTTCTTTACAAAGACCTGATTTTTATTTGATTTTTATGAATTTGAAGCATGAACCCATATCTTATGATGATTATTATGAAATCTTGATGCTTATTATTTTGAAAGATGAATTTACATGTATAGAGATAAAAAGCATGAATCTTGAACGATATTTATCATGAGTTTTATATTTGGGTGATGAATCCCCATTGAAAATTGTGTTTTTTTTTGAGAAAGTGTGTGTTATAAGCACGTTGATGTTGAATATTTGAGATATTTTGAATGATTTGACCTTTTGGTCTTAATAGAGTTGTCTTGAACTCGAGTGTGAAAGAAATCCACAACGTGGTTGATTTTGATAGATGGGAGGCATGATGGCTCCCGACATATATTTATATATTACTGAAATTGTTTTGTTGTGGATTTTCTTTGAAATGATCTGAGCTAAGTCCGGGAGAAATCTTTAGCAGCAAGTGGGAGGTATAAAACGACCTTACTTCCCTAGAACTACGTGCCCCCGTAGGAGTGAGCCTGAGGTTGATTTATATAGTGATCACTAGTTTCTGTTGATTTGATATCGATAGTCCTACTCCTATGGCAAGGATAGGACGGATCTCCCCAACGTGGGTTGTACGTTGGACTCCATATAACTCACATGGTTTATGTTGGTTATAAGATCTCCCAGTGTGTGTGTTTCCTTGTGTCTATGGTGAATGGTGAAGTGATTTGAAAGTGGAATTGTGAAAGTTATTCTTTCGAAAGATTTAAATGATATTTACATTAGGAGAATTGATATTCTTGATGAATTGAAAGACAAATTATATGATGAATCACATGTGTTATTGTACATATTTCATCCTCTCATGATTATGATGCTTTTCTTTGGGCTATGTGAGTCTTTCATACATCCTGCATATTTCTTATAAATATTTATGATGATGATGTTTATACAACTGCTTACACCCCAATATAGTCGGGTCCTTTCCATGGTACTGACCCACATCTTCGGATGTGGGCTGCATTTTTTCGGAATGTCGGTTCAGGTACTCAGTTCCAGGTTCGACAGTGATTCTTTGGGCACTCTGTTCTGCATCCTCTGTTGTAGTGAGTCCTCATGTTCCGAGGATGCGATGTCTGATGTTGGTTTCACAGAATTGTTTACATTTGATAACTGAGTATGAGTCATTTGGGGCATGTCTCAATGGCTCGCTGGTTTTATTGATTTTCTTAGAGGCTTGTCAGACTTGTATAAATGTTGAGAGTTGACTAATAAGTCGTATTTTGTTATCTTTCTAAAATTCTTTTATTCTTGGATGATGATTACTCTATTGATATTTGAGGGTTATTTATGGAAACCCCGTTGATTCGTGTTGAACTAAATGAAAATGGATCAACGGGTTAGCTTGGGGCTACTCGTAGCCTCAAGCACCGTATGATGCTTCGGGACCCATTTTCTGGGGCATTACAGGAGCGTCACACGGTGCTTAAGGCTACAAGTAGCCCTAAGCTAACCCTTCGAGCCTGTTACTACCTCTATGTCTTACTTTGGGATATCAAGTCAAGCAATAAGGCTATAATATGTCATCTCAAAACTAAATTAACTAGAAACCATAGTCTAAAATATAACATACGGAAGGTCTAAAATGCAACTGCTAGTCTAGTCTGACAAAGCCTCTACTACTCAAACTGGGGAACTATTGGGACAGACCCCTAACTGACTCAAACTGATATGAAAATAATAACAACTATGAATATGAAAAAAGTAGGTCCTCAAACCATGAGGACTCACAACTGTGGGATGTAGGCAAAGTCACTCGGAAATCATGATTCCTGCTGAGACTGAGCACCTAAGCCTAGATTATAAGAAAATGTAGCACATAGACGTATATGTCGATCAGCTCTTTGGGAATGTACTGAGTATATGAGGGTGTATGCACCTACATAAAACAATATCATTAATCTTTAATAAAATCATGCATGTAAATAGGAATGACTCACATAGCTTGAATAAGTCAAAAATGTAAAACTCATGAGTCATGAATAATGAAGCACAAAGCATCAATCTCGCGAGTCATTATACTTAGCTTTAAAATCTATACTCTCCTCTTATTCTCAGTACTTAAGTGATAAAGAAATCTTAAAACAATACTTCCAAACTCATGCTTTTATCTCATGTAGCGTAAAACTTCTTTAAAATTTAAGGACTTAGAGATTTTAGGAACTTCAACGCTTGGGAACTCTAGAACTCTTTTATACTCGGGACACTTGTAACTCAGGAGTTTTTTCTTACCGACATAAACCATGTGAGCTACATGGAGTCCAACGTCTTGCCAACATTGGGGAGAGTTGTTCTATCCTTTCCATCAGAGTATAACCTCATCTTTAGTGATCACTATCTCAGCCTTGAGCCCATATATCTCGAACCTACGTTGACATGTAGTTCTGGGGTATGAGACCTTAGAATCATACCCAACTCGGTGCTAAATACTACTCCCATATTCATGTCATAACTCTTAGGAAATCCACCTCAAAATAACTCAAGGGTCTATCATGAAGACCAAAACAAACTTCTATTTGCTTTAAATCAAACTCAAAGTGGATTTCAACTCTATTAGGACCAAAGGGCCAAATCTTTCTCAATAATATCAAAGTACTCAATTCACTGGTGCTTATAACACAAAACTTTAAAAAATTGTAAATATCAAGTAGGGCTTAATGACCCATAGTCAAATCTCAAGTTAAGACTCATCAAAATGCATACTAGATATCATAAGGATTAATAAATCATATAAAAATATGGATTTTTCAGGAACTTGTCTTAAAATCTCAACATACTCATGTATTTCAACTTCAAAACATTAGAACTATTAAAAATCTCAAGGAATAACAACATAGGGTATAAACCCATACTTCAATTCCATAAGAAAACATAAAAAATCATATATTCTTGTAATTAAAACAACTTTTGGGAACAAGGACGAAAGAAGTGTCCTTGTTCAAACACCACATACCTTAGATTGTGAAATTAGATGAACATACTTGTTAGAGACTCTTCTTATTTATCCTGAGAGAGGGTTCTTGAAGCCTTTAACTTGGGGATTTGCTCTAGAGGGTTAATCTTGAGAGAAAACCCTAGTTTATGATGTTTGGATGAATAATGAAGTCACCTTCTTTGTTTTGGATATATCAGACTATTAAAAGGGTGGAAAAATACCAAAAATTTCTTTTTAAAATAACTTAAAAATATTAATCGGGGGTATGCGATGGTTCATTGGGGGCCCGACGGTCCATTGGTCCTGACCGTCGCATCTGGGCCAGAACCTGGTTCACTGCCTCTCTTGAGATAGTGGGGTGTGATGGTTTGTCAACCCTTACCATTACACTTAACCAGAATGGATCCTCATTGCCTCCACTGCAATGGTTTGGTCAATGGTCCGTCGCAATCTCGACGGTCCGTTGGCCTTCTCCATCGGGTGATTTCACTGCTTTCTGTAAAATGGACATACCTTTCTATTTCGGTGTCGGATTTTGAAGAAATGGGTATTGGTGGAAATATAATTCAATTCCCCACACGATAGAAAGTCATTTTTAGGAAAGTTCAACAATGTTTAAACATTAATCACTTTGAAAGTCACTTCTCAATTTATTAGGGACGAAATTACACTTCACTTGACACGCTCTAGAGGCTCAGACTAGGAGGGAAATTTGAAGGGTCTTACAATATCTACCCTTTGGAAACATTATTTTTCAAATGTTCTAGTCTAGCTCAAAGCACGTAGAAATCAGGAGTGGTACAGCTGAAACAAATCGCCAAACTGACTCTATATCTTTCTAAACTTTTGAATACTTTGAAAATTGCAAGAACCCATGTTAGAATAGATACATAGCTGAACTTTAGATTAGAAGGGCTGATTTAAGGACAAATAATACCTTTATCTTGATCTGAACTCGTGGAGAAGAGGTATGGGTACTTGGATCGTATGTCTGCTTCTACCTCCTAAGTAGCGCCCTCTACTAACTGGTTCCGCCACAAAACTTTGACCAAAGAAGCCTCTTTGTTCCTCAGTCTATGGAACTGGAAGTCTAAAATCTCAACAGGAATCTCATCAAATGAAAGGTTGTTCTGAATTTCAGCATTCTCTGGAGGATCCACTATAACGGAATCACCAATATGCTTGTTAAGCATGGAGACATGAAAAATAGGATAAATAGATGATAATTCTGTGGGCAACTCAAATTCATAGGCTACTCTCCCAACACAACTCAAAACTCTATAAGGGCCAACATAACGGGGACTAAGCTTTCTCTTTTACCAAACCTCTTCACTCCTTTCATGGGTGAAATCTTCAAGTACACCAAGTCACCCACCTCAAACTCAAGATCCCTTCTCCTCACATCGGTGTATTACTTTTGATGGCTCTGAGCTTTCTTCAACCATTTTCTAATCAACTTCACCTTCTTTATGGCCTCAAATATTGCATCATGTCCAATCAATGCAGCTTCACCCACTTTAAATTAGCCTATGGGTGATCTACATCTTCTACCATACAAAGCCTCAAATGGTGACATCTTGATGCTAGCATGGTAACTATTGTTATATGCGAACTGATCAGTGGCAAATGCTCATCTCAACTACCTTTGAAATCAAGTGCACATTCCCTCAAAATATCTTCAAGAGTCTGAATGGTCCTCTCAGTCTAACCATCTGTTTACGGATAAAAAACAGAATTCAAATGAACTTGGGTACCAAGACCCTTCTGAAATGCTCTCTAAAACTGAGAAGTGAATTGAGTACCCATATTCGAGATGATGGACAAGGGAACTCTATGCAACCTGACTAACTCTCGGATATATAATCTAGCATAATCCTTAGCTGTATAAAATGTATGCACAGACTTAGTCAACCTGTCCACAACAACCCAAATAGGATCATGATGACGATGTGAGAGAGACAAATCGGTCACAAAATCCATATTCACGTCTTCCCACTTCCAAGTGGGAATAACAAACTCTTGCATCACACCACCAGGTCTTTGGTGCTCTACCTTAACCGGTTGACACGTTGCATACCTTGCAACAAACTCAGCTATATCCTTCTTCATACCATTCCACCAATAGATTTCCCGCAAGTCGCGGTACATCTTAGTAGTGACGGGATGAATAAAGTACTGCACGGCATGCGCTTCATCCACAATCCTCTACCTCAGATCATCCACACACAGAGCACACAATCTACGCTGCAATCTTAACACGCCATCTCCCTCTTGGGAGAAAACTTCTACTTTTTGGTCCTTAACTGACTCCTTCAGTCTGACCAGACTAGGATCCCTGTCTTGCTTCCTTTTCACTTCTAAAACTAAAGAGGATTCAGAACTATTCTGCATCAAGATATGATACAAGAAAACCCAGGAACACACAGAATTGGCTCAAAATAGTCCAAACACACTCCAAAAATAGTCCACTAATTCAAAGAATTGAGGACCCTTTTGAAGACCACTCTCGGATTCAAGAATGAAATACAAGAAGGACAATATAAATAGGTGTTTGACACCTTTTTCAGCCAACAACAAACTAAGTTTACAACACAAGATGAA
The DNA here is from genome assembly GCA_030864225.1 of Capsicum baccatum var. pendulum. NCBI lineage: Eukaryota > Viridiplantae > Streptophyta > Magnoliopsida > Solanales > Solanaceae > Capsicum > Capsicum baccatum. The sequence continues at coordinate 294,329,134 of CM061552.1, forward strand.
ACAACAATGAGAACAACAACAAAAACAACAAAAACGGCTTCACAATACAAGATACAAAATGGATACAAGATTATAATAGACAAAGGATACATAGATAGACCAATGACGGTGTAATGTTAATAACCCAAGAATGGTAACTCTTGGACCCTTAACACTACACACAACAGTAAACCTATCTCTTACAAAGACACAAGATCAGAATCCACCTCCCAAGCATCAATGTTTCCAAGCATATGCAAACACAAGTGATTCTAGGCTTTTCTAAGCCCTAATTTCGGTTTTGGGTACCTCAAGGAAACAGGACTTGTGTTTCTTTGTCTTGTAAGACTTAAAAATTCATTTATAAACTAAGTAAATAAAACCCTACATTGTTCTTTATATAGATATTACAAGATCTAAGTTAAAATGACCAAAAGGGCCTTCAAAGAGTGGGCTGCCCATCAAGTGTAAGTTATGGGAAGATTTTGGTGTGTTTTGGGCCTCTTTTACGCTTCAATTGCTCACACCAAGTCTCGGGACCAACCTGTACAATATCTATGATTATTCTTGTATCATCCTCTCCATCTTGAGAGGAATTTGCCCACAAATTCACGACTTCATCTCGTTCAATTGGTCATTTCAAAAGAAACCACTCAAAATAGTACGCAAAACATAAAGAGCCCGATAGCTCAATAATAACAAGGGACGTATCAAATACGAGATAAAAACAACCTAGAAGAAATATACAAAAATATTCCACACGCTATCCAAACCTAAGAGCATAATGACAACAAGTCTTTGATCTAACTTCTGCATTTTGACCCTAGGCTTCCTCTCCCTCTTGAGATTGGCCTTCAATCTCATCCGACTCAAGTATACTTCTATCATATAGCATCATCGTAGACTTCATATCCTCCATGTCTTTCTCTACCATGTTTCTCTTCTTGGATGTGTCAGTTTTTGGAAGGGGAAGTTTTGGTTGAGAGACTCGATTTAATAATGGAGCTTCGGTTGTGGAGCTTGGATGGGAGAAAATTGGCTTCCAAGTCCTCCTTGTTGGACTTGATCAACTTTCAGGAAAAGTTTTCTATCTTGTTCTTGGTTTTGAGGGCTATTTGGATCTTGGCTTGTGGCTTTATGTGGGGTCTTGGGGGATTGGTCATTGGAAGTAAAGTTTCGGGAGTAAAAGCACGAGAGTTCCTTTGACTCTCCATTCAATTCAACCTCTCACTCACAGTTACCAAGTCCGACTCAATTTTTTCAAGACCCATATTTGCCCTAGCAAGATCTTGGGACAAAGTATCAAGGAGGGCCAAAATGGTTTCCATTATGGCCAAGCAGTTACGTTCAAAACAACAAATAAGTTAGTTGTACAAGAATGTTCCTCACACTTCCTCTCTATTTTTTTTTCTCTCGGATTTTTCACACTTTTATCTCACAAGTATCGTAACCTTTCTTGTACTCCATAAGGCATCTAGAGGTGGACCAAGTATTACAATGATTCAAAAGAATAAGACACACAAAGGAACATATACACAAAGGATGGTTTCAAAACTAACTTACAATCTAGTACTAACTTGTAAGTTAGTAATGGAATCAACAAAAGAAACTAAAGAAACAACACAATGAAAGTAGAAGATCAAATTTTGAGCTTAAAGTTTTTGTGAGAACAGTAACTTGGGTGATGTGGCAGCATACCATTGGTCACGGTCCCACAATTAGTCACTAGTTGAAGTTTACAAACTTTAGTTACTATGAAATGAAAACAATTGGTTTTGGAGAGAAAGTATATTTCTAATCTTTAGAAGGCAAGACTTGACTTTGTACAATTCCCACAAAACAAGGTCCCTTGAAACAAGCAAAGTGGTTGAAAAGTAGATGTCAAGTCAAGAAAGTGATGACTCAAGTCTTCTCACAAACAACTTTACAACTTGTAGGCTCACCTTTTTGAGTCTATGTTATACTTTTGGTTATCTTAAATCGTAAGATAAGATGAATAACAAGACGAACACCACAACAACCTTCAAGAACACATCAACAAAACAAAAACAATTTCCACCCCATGGCAAACATCAACGCACATTAGTGTCAACACACGACCACGGTTCTTTTTGGTGTTGTATTTCGGTTTTAGCAAGGGTGAAGATTGTGATGAATGTCAAGAACTCAACAACTTTATCAAGAGCAGCAACAACACCAAAAACGTCCAACCAAGACTACAACAAGTCCACAAGTCCAAGAACAACAACTTCAACACATGGCTATGGTCTTGTTTTCAACAACAACATTAATTCTTTTAAAGCTCAAATTTAGATAGAATCAAAGTGTTAATGGACAAGAATACTAACATTTGAAACAACAACACAAGAAAAATATATCCTAGACCTAGATACACAACATTCGGCCAAGATACAATAACAACAAGTTCAACTTCTCGGCCAAGATCTCAAGCTCAAGAACATGTCTTTCTTTCTTTCCTTTTTGTTTATTTTCTTAGCAAGAAAGCCCAAGATTGGTATTGTAAGAACAAAACCAAAGATGGAATTGATACCAAATGATACAATAAAACCAATGAACACATGGAGTTGTCTCAAAACAGTCCAAACACACTCCAAAAATAGTGTACTAATTCAAAGAATCGAGGACCCTTTTGAAGACCACTCTCGGATTCAAGAGTGAAATACAAGAAGGACAATATAACTAGGTGTTTGACACATTTTGAAGCCAACAAGAACCTAAGTTTACGACACAAGATGAAACAACAATGAGAACAACAACAACAACAACAAAAATGGCTTCACAATACAAGATACAAAACGGATACAAGATTACAAAAGAAAAAGGATAGATAGATAGACCACATGAAGGTATAATGTTAAGAACCCAAGAATGGTAACTCTTGGACCCTTAAAACTACACACAACAATAAATCTATCTCTTACAAAGACACAAGATCCGAATCCACCTCCCAAGCATAATGTTTCCAAGTAAATGCAAACACAAGTGTTTCTAGACTTGTCTAAGCCCTAATTTCAGTTTTGGGTGCCTTAAGGAAAGAGGACTTGTATTTCTTTGTCATGTAAGACTTACAACTTCATACATAAAATAAGTAAATAAAACCTTACATTGTTCTTGATATAGCTATTACAAGATATAAGTTAACATGACCAAAAGGGCCTTCAAAGAGTGGGCTGCCCATCAAGTGTAAGTTATGGGCTACCCATCAAGTGTAAGTTTTGGGCCTCTTCTACACTTCAACTGCACACACCAAATCTCGGGACCAACCCACACCATATCCGTGATAATTCTTGTATTAAGATACTCACATCAATTGAATCAAACAACCTAACATCCAGTCTAGCCAGATGATGCACATCACGAGCTAACTCCTTCTTATGATTAGTAAACATATAAAGATAGTGTCTCCATATTTTTAAAGCAAAGATCATAACCGCTAATTCAAGATCATGGGTTGGGTAGTTCTTTTTATACGGCTTTACCTGTCTAGAGGAATAGGCTATAACCTTACCTCTTTGCATCAACACACAACCCAAACCAACTCAAGAGGCATCACAATACACCACCAAACCATATGTACCATCAGGCAAAGTCAACACAGGGGCTGAAGTAAGTCGAGTTTTCAACTCCTAAAAACTCTTCTCACAAGAATCTGACCACTGGAATTTAACTTTCTTTTGGGTCAACCGGGTCATGGAAGATGCAATAGAAGAGAAACCTTCAACAAAACAGCGGTAATAGCCAGCTAGACCCAAGAAATTCCTAATGTCAGATGGAGAGATAGGTCTAGACCAATTTCTTACAGTTTCTGTCTTTTGGAGATCAACTCTAATGCCTTCGACTAAAATGATATCACCCAGAAAAGCTACTGATCTTAGCCAAAATTCACACTTGTTAAATTTGGCAAATAACTGGTGATCTTAAGATTTTGCAAGATAATCCTAAGATGATTTGCATGGTCATTATCAGTACGGGAGTAAACAAGAATATCATTTATAAACACTATGACAAACATATCAAAATATTGCTTGAACACTCAATTTATGAGGTTAATAAAGGCTGCTGGAGCATTGGTTAACCTGTAAGACATGACTAGAAACTCAAAGTGACCATAATGGGTCTAGAAGGCTGTCTTTGGAATATCACATTCCCTCACTTTAAGTTGATGATAGCCAAGATATAAGGTCTATCTTGGAGAAATAACTTGCACCTTGCAACTGATCAAACAGGTCATCAATTCTTGAAAGAGGATACTTATTTTTTACTGTGACCTTATTAAGCTGATGATAGTCAATGTACATACACAAAGAACCATCTTTCTTTCGCACGAATAGAACAGGTGCTCCCCAAGGAGAGACATTAGACCTTATGAAACCTTTATCTAAAATATATCTGAGTTGCTCTTTCAACTTCTTAACCTCTGTAGGTGCCATACGATATGGCAGAATAGAAATAGGTTGAGTATCGGGAAGAAGGTCAATCCCGAATTCTATCTCTATATCGAGAGGTATCCCTGGGAGATCTTTTGGAAAAACATTAGGAAACTCATTACCAATGTTGACAGACTAAATATTTGGAGCCTCAGACTTAGTGTCTTTGACTCTAACTAGGTGATTGATGCAACCCTTGGATACTAGCTTTTTGGCTTTGAGATAGGAGATAAAATGACTCTTGGGAAATACTAAACTTCTAGACCACTCAAAGACTAGTTCATCGAGAAACTAAAACTTGACCACAAGGGTACAATAGTCTATAGATGCGTAACAATAATGAATCCAATCCATACCAAGAATAAGGCCAAAATCCACCATGTCCAACTCTATCAAATTAGCAAAGATGACTCTATGAAGAACAGTAACAGGACAATTTCTATATACTTTCTTAGAAACAACTCCCCTACTGGTGTAGAAACTAGGATAGGCTCAGGAATCTTTTCGGGGCTCATTTTGAATCTGCTACAAGTGGGGTCACATAAGAGAAACTTAACTGAGGTCCAGCAACACATAAACATCAAAGAAAAAGATGAGGAGCATACCAGTAACAACATCAGGAGAATTCTCCTGCTCTTGATAGGATGGTAGAGCATAAAATCTGTTCTGGAATTGACCGCCAGCAGTACTGGATGAAGCACCCTGAGTAGGGGCAAGACGGGCTATAGGAGCTGGTGCATTAGTAGTCTGTGTCTGAGGTCAGGCATCTCTATTCCCTTACCTAAAATATGGACATTTTCTAAGTTTACGGCCCAACTTATCATAATCAAAACAACCCTTCTGGTCCACTAAGAACTCACCGAGATGGTCCCTACCACACTTAGTATAAGGAGGATAGTAGGGTCTGTTACTTACACTGTTCTGCGTCCTAGACATAGTAGAACTGTTCCCTTACTCCTGCCTGTCTCTAGGCACGGGAGCACTAGGTGATGAAGGCACTGGCATAGACGAACGACTCTGGAACTATGGGAAGTTCCCTCCATAGGACCTATCCTGACTATACTCATACTACTTAGATCTAGCCCTCTTGTTACTCTTCACTCTATATCTCTGTCTTATCTTGTCTGCCTCTATCTGCTGTGCATATATTATCAACCTAGATAAATCCATGTCCCTATTCATCATCGTAGTCCTACACTCTTTCAGTACTAAACTAGAAACACCTGTCACGAACTTTCTCATACTAGCTCAAGTGTCAGCAATCAAATCAGGAGCATACTTGGCTAACTGGCTGAACTTCAAGCAGTACTTCTTAACAGTCATGGATCCCTACTTCAATTTCATAAACTCCTTAATCTTCGTTTCTCTTATCTCAAGCAGAAAGAACTTTTCCAAGAATGCATCTTGGAATACCTGCCAAGTCATAGGAGCAACATCCTTACCTCCACCCTTCTTCCACGCTACAACCCAATCATAAGCAATATCTTTCAACCTGTAAGACTCTAGTTCAATATTTTCTTCCTTAGAACTATACATCACCTGTGTGATCTTCCTTACCTTCTCAAGGTATAATTGTGGGTCCTCACCTACCTTAGACCCATAAAACTCTGGTAGATTCATCCACATGAAACTATGAATCCTAGCAGCAGCTAAATCACCTCCCTGCTGATTCAAAACTACGGCCTGGTTATTGGCCTGAACATTTACAATGACTGCTTGAGCTAACTCCTGAAAGGCTGCTCAAAACTCAGCATGCGACACAGTCTTATTTAAGAGATCAATAGGCTGGGGTTTCTCATTGTTGTTTCTGCGGGCGTTCGCTATTCAGGGAGTCATTTTTTGAAATAGGAGAGCACGAATAATTAGATGAGAGGGACAACTATAGGCATAATAGAATCTGAATGAAATAAACAACTTTTTACTAAAATGTCTTGTAGCCTCTTGCTCTTAGATGTGGTGCGCTACATACCGATGATCAAGACTCTACTTAATGTGGTTTGTTAGACTCCCTAGGACTCCTTAAACCTGGATCCGATACCAAGTTTGTAACTCCCCAAAATCTCATCCCGGAGCATCACACGGTGCTTAAGGCTACAAGTATCCCCAAGCTAACTCTTCAAGCCTGTTACTGCCTATATCTTTTACTTTGGGATATCAAGTAAAGACATAAGGCTGTAATATATCATCTCAAAACTGAATTATCTAGAAAACATAGTCCGAAATATAGCATATGAAGGGTCTAAAACACAACTGCTAGTCTAGTCTGACAAAGCCTCTATTACTTAAACTAGAGAGTCATTGGGACAGACCATGAACCCTTAGGGGTCCTTCTCAACCTTAGTAACAGTAAGCATAGGTTGGTTAGCCTTATGAATTGACCAACCTATGTAACCTCAAATTAACCAAAAATAAAACCCGTATCTTCAGATCAATGGGTCTGAGAGGCCACCAGCTGAGCAATTATATGGATGGACCATCGGAACTCAGCATTCAAAACTTTCCTCTGATGAGGTTGGGGATGGTCAACACTAGTTCATAGAGCCCGAGGTGGACTAGTCATAATTGGAGAAACTCCTGGAGCAGCAACAAACTCTAGGGTATGAGCTCTATTACGAGTCCGCATCCTATGAGTGGGACAAACATCTTAGTCTTGGGTGTTCTATTTGTTGGCTCTATAAGGAGGAATGATCAATTTTGATTAGAGGACATTTAGACTCTACAACATAGACTAAGTCATGAAATAAAGAGAGACATTCTAAACGCCAAGTATCCTCCTACTTTAAGTGTGGCGCGCTACACACTCAAAAACAAGACTCTACCCGATGCAATTTTGCAAGAACCTTGTGACTATGAACCGTGCTCTGATACCAAGTTTTTCACGGCTTAATCCAAAGCCCTGGCCACGATGAGCATCCCAAACCATAAAGTCCCAGGTGCTATTCTCTATCTAGTATTCATGCATAACATTCATATACTATAAAGAAATGCAAAAAAGATAACGAAACAGAAATATGGACAATCACTTAGTTGAAATGAATAGTACAAAATTTGAGTTCATAATATTAAAAAAAAAATGACTGCAGTCTACAAAATTTCTAACAATATGAAAATCAACATCTATCTAAAGACTGGTACAAGGCCCCTAGTCGGACCGTAAAATAAAACAAAGTAATACAGTCTTTCAACCAAATCTTTCGAAATAGAGAAAGCTCACCAACTGCAACTTCTGACTCACAAGTCTACAGATTCACGGGACCCTGGGACTGTGCCTCAGATCCTGAAATATAGGGGGCCAAGACAATTGTACTAGTATGTGATACAATCCAAAATAACATCTTGTTATTACACTATATAGATGAGAGCATTTCGTAAAACATTACATCTGAGATAAGTAAAACACATGGGCATAATTTAGAATTTTTGAATGTTTTCTTGAAATCAAGACTCACACTTCATCTTACTTTTGAGATAGATGGTACACCTTACATTTCTATAATCCAACGGGCTTTATGGAATCCATCCTTGACTCAGCGTCTAAGCCCCCAATCTAAGTATGACACAAGGATTGGAGTCCTAATTACTATTTTAGTATACCAGTGTCCCAATGACAAGTATACATTGGAATTACCAAATCATATCACCCGAATCGACAAACTTGGTTTCCAGCGATGAGTCCTTACACTCAAACACTTTCTTTGGGTAACCATCCATCTTTATTTAGGCCCAATTTTAGTTCTTTAAACAACATGCATCATATTCCAAGTCATTCAATGCTTAAAATTTTAAGGGCATGTAATTACCAGGTATCGTCATACCTAGACTTGCAAGGCATTCATATCATACTAATATTACAGCCCATCTCTTTCGAATCAAGAACTTGACCGCCAAAGAATCATAATATCACAAGAGAGTTATCATTTTGAAATCTAAAGAAAACTTATGCAAATAACTTCTTTTGCAAGACTCAAAACATGTGGTGGCCATGCTAATTGTTCAATCACATGTAAGTCTTCTTTTTAATGCAAAGAGGTTAATTATAGAAAGAAAACTCCCCCCTCATTATATCATAAAATCTGTCAATCATCATGATGTTGAGAAACTTACTTTCAAAACATAGTCCATGCATTCAAAATCATACATATTTCAAATAAATAATATATTTCATAATAAGGAGGGAAATTTATTAATCATGCTATCAATTTAATCCTTCTATAGATAATCGAAACCACATGCATATATATATATATGTATATATACATAATTACAAATTAAGTTCTATATAAAGGTAATCTAAATCAACATATACTTTCATCAAAACAAAACCATGATGCATATCATTCAATCGTTAACAAAACCATTTTTCGGAAACATGCATCGGAGGTTAGGGTTTTATTCTTGATAAATTTGAGTGAATTTGTGCATATTATTCACAAAAGATGTTTTAATTCACTGTTTACATGACTTGGATTTGTAGGAAAAAGACAAGACCATCCCTTAGAATTAAAAGTTTTAGTACAAATCTTGATTTTGAGGCTCACTGCTGAGCGATATTTGTGCCACCGCTATAGGCACTGCCGAGCAGTGTAATAGCGGTGACCTACTATTTTTGACAATCCCGAATGTAAGGTTTACCGCTAAGATCTATTAGTTCCGCCTCTATAGGCACCGCCAAGAGGTGTAATCCCAACAACTTACTACCTCACATGAAAAATACTATAACTTTTTACTCGGGTATCGAATTTAGGTGAAATTAGTACCATTGGAAAGCTGATCCTATTATCTACAATTTGGTGGGCTTTTAGATAGAAAATTCTACATACATTAAAAGTTTTACACTTTCAAAGTTGACCCTTGTAGAATCTTACCCCAAACTTTGGATGAATCTAAGGCTCTTAGCTCAACTTTGTTCTAAGTAAATTCTATGAACATATTTTACTTCAAGAGCACTTCATAAACTAGGATAATTATCATGACACATGTATTAACATCCAAATCATGAGATTAATGTTTATACACATAGGAACGATGGTTCAAATTCTAGTGCAAAAATATGGCGGGTTACAATTTACCATTGTATGAAATAACAATTGTTGTACTGGCAATCTATTATAAATATATTACTATATATATTGAATGTTTACTTTACCATATATAGTAAATGTGTACTTTACCATATATAGTGAATGTCTATTTATGAAAAAGTTAGAAACTCCAAGGTTAGTTTTTCCCTCTAATAAAGGGTTTTTCCTTCATTGTAATTAATCCATCAAGAATTTCTCAAAAGAAATAATAATCACTCTCTCTTATCTCTCTTCTTTTTGTTCCCTGCTTCATATTTCATAACACATTATCAGCATGAGACTTTGCCAAACAATGTGAGATTATGAATCTAAAGGTAATTTTAAGGTTAGTAATTTCGTATGTTATTTATCTTTTGCTACTAATGATATAACTATTATTGGATTTGAGAAAAAATAATTGGTTTGAAACCACTTATGCTTTAAATTTATTCATGAAGAATAATATTATTAAAAAATATAATGATGAATTTAAGTCTCATCTCATTAACAGGGTAAGACAGTGGGTTACAAGTTCCAATGCACCATGATGATAAGATGTTGGGTTCAAAGTCCCATTGAGTTATAGCCTAAGACACTTTTATATGGATAAGACATTGAGTTTGAATCTCAATGCACCATATTAATGATATTATGATGGCTAAGGCAAATAATAATATGTATTTGATAAAAAGTCTTGAAACTTGTCCATTGAATATGCTCCATTCCATGAAGTGAATGTGGTAGCAATATATGCTAAGTTTGAAAAATGATAATTTTCTCCATTCTTGAAGTGAATGTGACAACAATATATGATATACTTTGAAAGATATGTATGACTCAATGGGCTCCTGAAGTAGCAATATCATGAAAGAGGTTATAATCTATCAGAATTTAATAGACTTAAGGAATGATTATATTCCATTTTTGGAGAATGAAAATCTTATTAATAAAAACGTGCACTTGATTGTGATGATATCACAGTCCACCTCTGAAAAGTGGCTAAATAACTGAGAAGAGTTATTTTGAAATCTACTTGTAAAGTAGTAAATATGAAATTTATTCATGTAAGAGTAAATCTAAAATTTACTAAAGTAAAAGGTATATTTCATGGTAAACTTAGAGTTTGCTAGAATAAAAGTTCATAAATTGACATGAAAGATTGAGACATCCCAAAGATGTGTATACTGAGTATTGAACATGTATTGAAGAATTAAAAAATTCTTCAGTACTTTTAATGCTGCTTGTTCTCATGATAAGTTGGTTGGACCAACTAATTTTACGATTGGATCCCTTAAAATGTGGAAAATATAAGAGGTGAATTAGGACCAGTTCACCAGTCATGTGATCTATTAAGATACATCAATATAAGATGATCATATGCGAGTTTATTGTCAGCCTACAGTTTGAGATTCATAAATTTGCTTGGTTAATATAAATTGAGTTAGAACATAAATTTTAGATTACGTAATCAAGGCAATTTATCTTGACAATGCTAGTTAAGTTGGTGTTAAATTCCTTCTATAAATAGACGAACCATTGCTAATGAGAACAAAAGGTTCATGTGTTGGTTTGAAATATTATATACAAAAGTACTTGTATGCATCAAACAAATAAATATAATTAATCCTTATCAAATTTGATTCTGAGTCATGAACCACACATTGTCCATCTAATAATTTTGATGTGCGGTATATAATTAATGAATATACCATGATGCACACAGATGGATTCCTCAAAGAAGATAGAGGATGTATGCTAGTTTTCCTAACATAAGGGAATATTATAAGAAACTATGAAATATGTTCGGAATTATTATCAAATCCTCATTCAAAAGACAATTCAAGTCAGATATTGCAAGCATCTCATATTTAAGCTGCAAGTGCTCCTATTTTGTGTCCCTAAAGAACAAAGTCTATGCATGTGTAAATCATGGTAGACCAATCTACTATAAATAAAATAGTCCTTGAAGATTCTACGACATAACACTTCATGAAACCTTATGAGAGATTTCGGTACCTGAAAATAATGATGAGATCTCAAAATGTTATGTCAAACTGTGAACCGATACGAAATGATATATCATCAATATATTTGATACAATATTCGCGCAATATTGTAAAAGATTACGAGAATTTGAATTCTACATTTATTTAAGCATGCTGACATAGAAACAGTTATCAAGTGACATGAAAGGATGCATCTTGGTAAGCATAAAACTTATTTGATTTGCAGTCCCAAAACTTGAAGATGTCACACATAAAATAATGAATATTGTCACTTGACAAAATTTATATAAAAACTTTTAAGAATTCAAAATGTGTGAAGCATATAAAAGTTTTTGAGAAATTTATTTATAATCCTTATATTGTATGAGCTAATAGCTTGAATATTGTTGGAACTCTTGGAGAATTTTCAAAAGTAATAGATTATTTGCCGAAATAAAAAATATGTCAATCTAGATTTTTTATGCGGAATCATATCTTATTGCCATTGGTGCACTCATGTATCTTGCAAATACCACAGGGCTTGATATAGACTTTTTGATCAATTTGTTAGCAAGGTATAGTTCTTCTCATATTAGGAGACATTGAAATGAGATCAAACATACGAGCTTATTTTATTCTAAAGATTATAGTTCTGGTCTTGTTGGTTATGCTGTGCTGGGTACTTATCTGACCCGTATATAACTCGATCTTAAATAAGCTATATGTTTATATGTGGTGGGTGTTGCACCTTATTTTCTCACTAAAAAAGGGATTCAGCGTGACTACTCTTTTAGGGATTGTTTGAGGGAATGTAAAGAGTTGCCACCTAACGTATTAAGGTGAATTAAGGCACAGGTCTAGGCTAACTACAAGCCTATTTTGTTATTTAATTCTAGTTTACTAGAAATTCGGGTAAGGATTTAAATTACCTCTAAAGGAAGGTGTTAGACACTTTTTAAGGTCCACAAAGGTGGTTCCCGGCCGAATTCGTACTTTACGTGGGTTTCTATGTGATCAAGTAAGGGTCTTTTATTTCATTATTAACTTAATATTAACTCAGTGATATAATAACGAAGAAACAAACGTTCTTTATTTATTTCTAATTATTAACTACGTGGAGCTATAAAAAAATAAGACAACAAATAATGTAAAGTAGATAAACGAGAAGAGAGAAGGAAAGGAATTTATAATTGAAATATTTATTTATTTAAAGACCTAAACTACCCCAAGAAAACAAGCATGTAAAGTAACTGTAAAAAAAGAATGGATTCAAAAAATCACACAAAAGAATGTATTTGGTTTCATTCGGATCAGAACCCCAACTTGTTTAATCATTATCCGACCCATATCTGGCAGCCAGATTCTTAGACAAGCGATAGTGTCATAAGTCATGTAACATATGTTGGATATCATCACTTCCGAATGACTACCTGCCCCACCCTATCTAGGATGGTTGTTAACCTAAAGGCGCACTAAAAAAAGGACAAATCTAATGCCTCTAGAGATGCTTATAATCCCACCTATCGCCTAAGAGGCATTGGACTTTTCTATTTCTATTTGTGGTCTAGACAAATAAAGCTAGGTTTCCTAGTAGACCCAAAGCGTGTAAACACAATAGACAACAAGTAGCACACAATAGTCTCAATTTTGCTTCTTGATTAATTACGGAGTGATTAAGGTGATTAATATACTAAGACAAGCAATTACTTGTTTTTGTTAAGTTAAGCCTATAGACATGGTATCTAGATGTCACATGATCCAGGCGTGGTAAATTCATTAAACATGTCAAAAACAAAGAAATATGTGAGGAGATTAGATAAACATGGAGCCAATTGGTTCTAATGTGTAGAAAAACTAATGAGCTTTAAGGTTAGTGGCTGAAAATATTGTTTAAAAGTTGAAAGTTAACAGCATCTAGTGTTGAAAATGTCATTTTAACTTTACTGGAACTTGACAAAACAATGTTGAAAATTAGTAGTTTAATTGCTAAAGAAAATGATTTTATGTTGTTGTAACCTGTTTTTAAATAAAAGGCAAAAAAGAAAAAGATTTAATTGTTTAAAAAGAGCTGAAAACAGAAAGTTAATTGTTGAAAATCCAATTTTTTATAATGTCAAATTACTGGGAGTTGTTTCAACTTCCCAAAAATGTCAAGTCAATTGCTAAAAATTATTTTTTAAAGACTGAAAATAATCTTGAATTGTAGGAACTAATAAAAGGACACGTAGTAAAAATAAATACATTAATCATTTTGTTATCGACTAAATTAACATGCTAGAACTTAATTTATGTTGAAAGTTAAACTAAATGCCGGAAACCAACTTGAACATATTTAATACAGGTTACAAAATTGCATACTCGGAGTTGGTTTTAATTAGTGATTAATCCTAAAACATGCTCTCTAGATATCAAATAAATTGCTTAATCAACCTAAATTATGTTTTTCTAAATAATTCACGTAGCACGTAAAACACTTAAATCCTAAGTTATGTTTGTCTACACTATTCACAAAGTACATAAATCTCCAACCTCGAGCAGTCCCCATAAATTTATTACAACACAAGAGTTTGTACTATAAATTACAGACTAACCAAACTAGACTAAAAAGAAATGCCCTCCCAGGTGACTCTTCCTTTTCCGAAATACCCCTTAACGATACCTCTTAATACAATCAATATACCACAGTATACAAAAGAAAGACAAGATACCAACACACTCAAGCGGAGAAACAGTGAGAAAAAAATGTAGCAAACAAGCACCAAATAATTATTCAAATTAACTCCTATAGGCATGCTTTCTAATGATTTTCACAATATACCACAATTATCACATAGAGAATTGCATCGATAGGCACTTACCGATTGATGATAACAAAATAATAATAATGAGAACACTAAGTCGTACAGGATCTGAGTACAAATTGACACAGAAAAGTCAAGATCAGTACTCCAAAAATAAGTACAAAAAGTAATAAAGTAAAATTGTTTCTTGTTTGTTGAAAGCTTTCGTGTGATCATGTAAGTTGTAAGTTCTATTAAAGAATGAGAAGGGGTTGTTTATATAGTGGCCTTGATAAATAATTAAAAGGAAAAACTATGTAAGGATCAATTAGCAATAGTTAGAAAGGAAAACAGATCATTCTAAACAATCAATCAGAATCAATTAAGGAGGAGGAAAATATTGAATTCCCTTAAATATTACCACACAAATCCGTACATTTTACCTTAAATTCACAGCATGAGACAAATATTTTATTTAAATAAAGACAATTAATTCCATTCAAATATAAATCACACGCTTACCAAAATTCAACAAAAACAACTAAAGCAGACATATCAGATTTTAATGAATAAACCAACAAGATGACTATTAATGGGGTGAAAATATTAATTGATATGGCCAAATCATAATGTACCATATTTGGACAAATCTGTCCAGCCTAAATTAAGGACAAGAAACTGTTTCAAAATCAATTAACGAGACAATTTCTCTTAGGATGTAAAGAAGAATCATACTTAAAATGAAATTGTGACCCAATACAAAGGAGAATGAGCAAATTTCATTATTCCTTTTGACATATACATATGCACATGAAAACTTCCCTAATCAAAAGTTCATACATTACTTAGAGCAGAATCCATAATCATAGGAACGAAAAAGGCTTGCAATTTTATGAATGAATCATGTCAAGTACAATCAAATAGGATAATTCTATAAATGAACATGTAAAAGTCAACATCTGAGTCTAAGCAATTAGGATTTTACAGAAAGTTCATGAAAATCGGAGCAATTTTAACATGTTTCATACACATATAAATTCGCCAAACTGTTAACAAAACCTTGAATGACAAAATCTTTCAAACAAACAGAAGAAAGGTTAAAAGATTGAGACATAAACATATACTAAAAAAAGAAAAAAATTGAATTAAATTTTAATAATTCACTATTTTCCAACGAGCAATGAGTCGTGGAGGCAATGAAAGACTTCGTCGGAGGTGTCATGAGGATACACGGAGAAGTGGCAACAACAGCTGCCTATATGGAGGAAGAGGCAGTTAATTCACTAGAGGGTCTTAATCCCTCTGGCAGTGGAGGCTGGGAGATTTGCTGGTGGTGACTGGGGGTTGACGACATCGGATTACATGGAGGCTATTTGGTTGGATTTTCTGGTGGAAATCCCAGTTGGTCCACTTTCATCGATGGAGACAGTCATGGTGGAAGGAGGCAATTGAGAAAGGACCAGTGGTAGACATGTGGTGGTATTTCTCTATCGGTTGTAGTTTGGAGAGAGAGAGATTGAAATAGAGAGAGAAAGAAGGGTGATCTGTGGCTGTTGAATGTGAGAAATGAGAATTAGGGTTTCCTTTTGTAACAACACATATTTTTTTTAATCTATAAATCGATTGTAAGACCCCATAAAAATGTTGCATTCATATTCATGTTATTTAGCTCTTCGAAGCTCAATAGAAGGTCCAACACAGAAAATTTTAGCTAAGTGTTCAACACTTAGTCTTATTTTAGACCTTCAAACTTTGGAGATTTATTTGATGACCTTCTCGACCTTCGTTTTCTAATTTTCAAGTTGCGTTGCGATGGGGCAAGGTCGTAGTACATTCTGGGTGAGTTTCAAAATTTTTAGAGTAGCACAAGGGCATGTTTGGGTGCCCAAACCAGTAGCTCAGGGTGATCTTCCCACGCCGCCCAGGCTAGAGCACCGCTCTAAGAAAGGCGTAGCCCTGGCTAGAGCGAGGGAATAGTTGGGCTTCGCCCTGCAACTCCGGTGGGTGCCCAATTTTTCAGCATTCCACCTCCGTGTTTTAGAGGGTATTTTGATCTTTTTACACCCATATATAAACCCCTAAACACATGATTAAGGCTTAAAAACACCAAAATATACTTGTTTTCATCAATTTCTCTCAAGAACAAGAGTAAGGGTTTCAATTTGAAGACCCAAATGTAAGAGCTTTCACCATTAACTTTCACGGATATTTCATTAAGGTATGTGTAGTGTTCATCCACGTATTTCTTTCATCCGTGGAGTTCAAGAATCATGTTTTAAATAACTTATAGTGATTTTCTTGTTGTGATTTGTTCATGTTCATGTTGATAGTTGTTATTTATGTTTCAAGATGGTGTCTTGATGACTTTTCATGAAGTATGTGAGTTTGTTGATTGAAAACCTATGAATTTGGGTAGTTTTAGATTGCTAAATTGATGAAGACACCTATGCTCAAGGTTGTGCATGCAAGGTGTTCGATAAGATGCCTAGAATGATGAAAAGCATGTTTTATGGCTCAATAGTACTTAAATGACAAGTCCATGCTACCCTTATGATTCAACCTAAGTTCCATGCTGATAACGCTCAATCTACAACTCTCGTTTGAGTGTAAAGCGGTCGTTAGCAAATATAGAACCCAACCTGGGTTGGGTGTCGATCCCACAGGGAATAGCTTGGCCAACAAGTAAGCAAAATTAATAGACTTTTGGTGCAAGTCTCGTAAGAAGGGGGGATTGTAATGTGTAACGAAAACAATAAAGTAAAAGCTGGAAATAGCAAAGTAAAAAGAGGAAGAATGTTACGTTGGTTGTAAACAATGAGAATTGAGGCGTTGGGGTTATGTCCACCTTCTGAGGTATACGTCTCTGTTGGCTATGAGTGTGTAGAGTCTTGACATGCAATTGCTTATAGAGAATTGTAGTCGATGGTAAATCCAAGCGTCTCGCGACCTAAACAAGGACTATTTCACTTTAACTCTCGCGAGCTTAAAGCGTGTCTAATGGTACGAATTCTCCAAGAGGTTAGTCCAGTTACGACACTATCTTTATAATAGGAAAGGGTGTCCTACTACCTTTACATTATCTCTTTTCCAGACAAATAACCTTTCTCGCGAACAAGTTAAATGTTAGACTGGCGTTATTCTATGCATCTGCAGCCACAAGAATTTGCATTAAGATGAAGAGAATAATGATATAAGCAACATACGTGTCTCGAACTCACAAACTCACAGCAATAGATAGTATCTCATTCGGCTTCCATAAACCCAACAGAGAAGTTTAGTTACCCATGAATGCGAAGGAGATCACGATTTGCAAGTAACGATTCTCTTGTTGTGAAATATAAGAATAGAAGAAGAATAGAATTAATGGAAAGATTAGAAGAGTGAATAGAAGTGTTGTAGTGGAAGAAGAGAGGGATGGAAGAAGATTAATTGTTGAATGTCTTCTCTCCACTAAGGGAGGAGTTCATTACAAATCTCTAGCATGATAGGGTATTTATAATACCTATATCCTACTCCTACTAAGCTAATGAAATAAATAACCAAATCCTACTAGACTAATGAAATACTTAACCCAAATGTACTAGGTTAATGTAACATTATCATAATTCAAATAAACTAATGAAATACATAACCTAATTGTACTAGGTTAATGTATCATTGTCAAAATCCAGCTTTGTGTCTGTAAGTCCCCAAAGTCTTCAGAAATGCTGTTTTAGCCCGGGACAGATTTTCCATGCAGCAGTTTTGGTTCAGGTCCCCAGAGTCTTCAGAAATGCTGTTTTAGCCCGGGATAGATTTTCCATGCAGCAGTTTTGGTCCTTAGGCGTGTAACCTCCCTTTCCTTCCTTCGTGAGCATTCTTTTGCGTCAAGTAAGCCATAAAATGTTGAATTTTGCATCATTTATACCTGAAACTTTACTAATCATGTTCGTTAGCTCATTTATAGGAAAAAGGACTAAAAGTGCATGAAATATTTAGTTTGTTCTCAAAACTAGGCTAAAATATGGGCAAAATATATTGATATAGGCGCGTAAATTCACCTATCATCACATGTTATTGTTGGGTATTTATTATTGGGCCATGCCTATGTTGATAGAATGCTCATGATGTTAATGTATGGAACTATGCTGTGAATGTTTGCATTCGTATTCATGAACAAGACTATGATAATCATGTTTTGTATGAAATTCCTAAGTTATTGAATTATGAATTGTTGATCTTTATTATGTATTCAAGAATTGTCAAGTCTTATCAGTTTCCTTCCATCAAGTCCTGGGGGTACTTGTACCCAAAAAATATAGCTGTGTGCCTAGAGCCAGAGTCATATTTTCATGCTATCCTCAGTCAAGCCATGTTCCATAGAATTCAGTCAGTTATGTGACTCAGGAAATCTCAAAAATCTCATGATCTCGGTTAATTATTAGATAGCAGTAATATTCCGTTAGTCAATGAAAGTTAGTAACTCAGTCTATGTACAGTCAGTTAATCATGTTCATTCTCTTAAGATGGGAGTAGAAATTAGCACCGAGTGAACTCAAGGATGGGAACACACACTGTCATATGAGGGTGTGATTTTTAGCAGTCATCCTTGTGTTCCAAAACTATGTAGACAACATAGGTTGAGACATCAACACTGTCAGATGAGGTGGATAAGCACTCTCAGATGAGGGCCCCACCATTCTATTTTGGGGACACTATTAGATGAGGGTTACCCACAGTTTGTCCTTACTAGTGGCGCAGTATTGACATACTTCCAATCAGGGCAAAAATTGGACCCCAGCTCAGCTATTATAGTGCATTTTGGACATGTTGGTTAGATGACTACTTCCCACAGTTTCAGTCTCAGTCTTAGTAAAAGAACTCAGATAGTTCTTCAGATTTCAGATTATCAGGACTGTCAGACACAGTCAACTTAGTTATAGTATGGAACTTAGATATTTCCATTAGATTCAAGATTGTCATACACAATCACTCATGTTATTAGTTATCAAAACTCTAGTATTAGTCATGTTAGAAATCAGTAAATTCATTTCATCAGTATATAGATTCAGTTATCATGTTTTCACGATCTCAATTACTATGTATTCATGTATGTACTCTCACGTTCATATTAACCAGTCATTTAGTATTGCTCATACATGTGAAACCTTGCATATAGTCTACCTTACACGTATACTCAGTACATTTCCTTGTACTGACGCATTTGCGTTATGGTTCTTTCTTTTTATGTTACACCATAGGTTTAGAGACATGAATTCTAGATTAGTAGCAGCAGCAGCATTCTAGTACTCAAAGTTTTTAGCAGTGAGTCCTCATTCTCCGAGGACATGATCTTATTCTGTCATATCGATTCAGTTTTCAATCTACGGAGTTAGTTTGGAACATGTCCCATCAACTTCTTATCTAGAGTATCCAGATAGTTAGAGGATTTTAGACGATTATAGTATTATCAGATTTAGACTTTAGTTTTATTTTGATATTATGATACCACTTTATTCAGATGTTATCATTATTCTGATTATGTTTAGTATTGAATCTTATGGCCTTTTAGTATATGTTTCCACATTTTCATGTCATATTATGCAGTGTACTAGTACAGATATTAGTCATGAGTTTGCTTGTGGTCCTTCGGGGTCATGATCACCTTGTAGCATTCTAGTTCAGATAATTGGGGCGTTACATCAATACATAGTTCCTACGTGTGAAACCTCTAATCTTGTAATTCACATTTGAGTACATGACTTACAATGAGTATTCTAGTGAGAATACAGCTTATTATGTGTTAAACATGTTCATAAGAGTGACTTAAAGTAATGCAAGCTAAAAGCTTTTGAACCCATAAAGTTTTAGTGTTTGATTTTGCAAGGGTCATCTTTGAATGAATATAACTTGGTGTATGTATGTTATTTTGGAATATTTATACACACAAAATTATAGATAATCAAATTAGCTTTCCAACGATACCAATTTCTTCTTAAATTAGGCGCTGCCTAAGTCATTTCCAAGTGCCAAAAACACTCTGTTTTAACCTAGATCAAGGGTGTTGAAGTCATTTCACACCCCTTAACCATCCCTAATTACTTCAAAACATTTTTATGATATATTAATCACATAAAATCCTCTCTCTTAACCCTAAGAATTCAATAAACAAATCAAAACCCTTTCACTCTTCCCAAAACCAAAATCCAAGTTTCATCCCTCAAGAATCAAGAAGTTAAGCTCCAAATTCAAATTTATGTACAAGAATTCTTTCAATCAAGCCTAAAGGTCTAATTTTTCAACAATTTCATCACCATTAAGGTATGTTAGATGTTTATGCATGGGTTCCTTCCACCCATGAAGCTCAAGAATCATTTTGAATTATAAATATTATCTATTTATGATTTCCATGATTATGATTGAATTGAAGTTCATGTTATGTTGTTGTTGGGATATAATTCATGTTCTAGATTACAAGTTGCAAGCTTTGATCCTAGTATGTGATGAATTACATGATATTCATGATAAACCCCTTTAAATTGAATATTGATTGATGTAGCCATGTTATTTATATGTAAGGTGTGTTGTCTAACCAAAGCATGCTCCCCATATGTTTGATTAACTGCCTAGGTTAATGAAGTAGTGCCAGTATATCATGTTAATATGAAATCCCCATTTATGTACAAGTTAATGTATGTTAAGTGTTTGTTGAAAGGCTTGGGTGAATGAATAATGAGACATTATTATGCATGCCCATACGCCTACAAGTTTCTGACTACAAATATTTGAAAAGATGCTTCAGTGATTGTATTGCGAATTATAGATGATTGACATGTTATTCAAGAATTGTTATGGTTTACTTTATGCTATCGAGTCGTGAAGGTATTTAATATATGGCAATTTAGCTGTGTGCCCGGATCCTGTGTCAGTTTTAGTACTCTCAGTTACATCACGATCAGTAGTATTCTCAGTCAGTTAATATTCAGTAGAACTCAGTCAGCTTCATGACTTAGGAAAACTCAGTAATCTCATTATCAGTCCAACTTGGCTCAGTAATAATTCAGAATTCAGTAGTATTCATCTAGTTAACAAAATTTAGTAGTTTTCTATTAGTCTATGGAACTCAATAACTCAGTTCAGTTCAGTTAAATAGTACGATCACTAACAGCTCAGTCAGGCCTAGTATGAATTAGTGAATCAGTTCAGTGTCATTCTGTTAGGAGTAGGACTCAATAAAGAGCAAGCCTAGGTATGGGGGCTCACCCTTTAGATATGACTAAGATTTCTAGAAGAAATCCCGAACTTCCAGAACTACGTAGCCAACATAGGTTATGAGATGTCACCTGTTAGATAGGACTGACATACTCAGGGATCACCCTCTAGTATAGGACTGATCTCAGGGGTCACCCACTAGATTAGGACTGACTCTATAGCAGTTTTCTTTACCCGTGGAATGGTACTAACACTGTAATACCCCGGGAAATTTTTTGTTGAAATTTTATGCGTAAATGTGTTGGGTTCTATCTTCTAGAATGAATTATAAATTTACCATGCGAAATTTCTTAGATTATGAACCACCATTATGTAGTGTATATAATAATCTTTCCAACGATATGTGGATCCTCCAAAACGCACACCCGAGCGATGAGTTATGAACATTCCAATCGAATCGTGAATTGTAATAAACAGTAAACTGTGCAAGAAAATGTACTGAGGCCTAGCGTATTTTTGTTCCAACTTTAAACGATCATAAATCCTTGTACATAATAATCTGGGTGATCTACTATATATCAACGGAAATATATACGAGTCCTCTTTCCAATGAAAAAATAGGTTTCATCCAATTTGTTTATCGGAGTAAAAAGTTATGGTCAATCTACTTTAGCCTATCAAAAGTGAATTTTTAGGTCAATTTCAAACGATCATAACTCCTCGCACACAATGATCTGGGTGAGATACTATATATCAATGGAAATATATGAGAGTCCTCTTTCTAATGAAATTGGTTTTATCCAATTTGAATATCGGAGTAAAAAGTTATGATTGATCTACTTCAGACTATCAAAACAGTCCACCAAAGGACAGATTCGAGAATTTTTTTGATTTTTAGGGGCATTTTAGTCATTCCCCTCACCCAAAATCCGTCCAAACCCTATAATAAAGCCTATTAGAAGCATTATATGTTATGTTTCATCAACCTCCCTCAAAAAGAAAACCCTAAGCTCCTATATCCAACTTTAAGAACCTCCAAAGTTCACCATTAATTCTGCAAATTTATTCAAGATTTCAAGTTCCTAGTTCAAGAACTCCAAGAACCATCATTCAAAGGAACGATTAATATCTCAAAAATGAGTATCGATCTAAAGTTTATCATTCAAGATATGTGGGGTTTTTCAACAAGAACTCTCTTTCATTCTTGTGCCCAAAAGTAATTTTCTTTACAAAGACATGATTTTAACTTGAATTTTATGAATTTGAAGCATAAATCCATATCTTATGATGATTATTATGAAATCTTGATATTTATGATTTTGAAAGATGAATTTACATGTGTGGTGATATAAAGCATGAATCTTGAATGATATTTATCAGGATTTTGATATTTGGGTCATGAATCCCTATTGGAAATTGTGTTTTTTTAGAAAGTGCATGCTATAAGCACGTTGATATTGAATATTTGAGATATTTTGAATGATTTGACCTTTTGGTCTTAATGGAGTTGTTTTGAACTCGAGTGTGAAAGAAAGGCACAACGTGGTTGATTTTGATAGATGAAATGCATGATGTCTCTCGATGTATATTTATATATTACTAAAATTGTTTTGTTGTGGATTGTCTTTGAAATGATCTGAGCTAAGTCTGAGAGAAATCTTTAGCATCGAGTGGGAGGTATAAAGCGACCTTACTTCCCTAGAACTACGTGTCCCTGTAGTAGTGAGCCTGAGGCTGATTTATAAAGTGATCACTAGATTGTGTGGATTTGATATCGATAGTTCTACTCCGATGGAAAGGATAGGATGGCTCTCCCCAATGTGGGTTTTTTGTTTGACTCCATTTAGCTCACCTGGTTTATGTTGGTTATAGGATCTCGCAGTGTGTGCGTGTTTCCTTGTGTTAATGGGGAATGGTGAAGTGATTTGAAAGTGGAATTGTGAAAGTTCTTCTTTTGAAAGATTTAAATGATATTTACATTATGAGAATTAATATTCTTGATGGAATGTAAGTGATTGACAAATTATATGATGACTCACATGTGTTATTGTACTTATTTTATCCTCTCTTGATTATGATGATTTTCTTTGGGCTATGTGAGTCTTTCATACATCCTGTATATTTCTTATAAATATTTATGATGATGATGTTTATACAACTGCATACACCCCTGTATACTCGGTTCCTTTCCATGGTACTGACCCACATATTCAGATGTGGGCTGCATTTTCTCAGAATATAAATTATGGTGCTCAGTTCCAGGTTCGACGGTGATTCTTCGGGCACACTATTCTATATCCTCTGTTATGGTGAGTCCTCATGTTCCAAGTACGTGATGTCTGATATTGGTTTCACAGAATTGTTTACATTTGATAATTAAGTATGAGTTAGTTGGGGCATGTCTCAATAGCTCGCTGGTTTTATTGATTTTCTTAGAGGCTTGTCAGACCAGTATAGATGTTGGGAGTTGACTAATAAGTCGTATTTTGTTATCTTTCTAAAATTCTTTTATTCTTGGATGATGATTACTCTATTGATATTTGAGGGTTATTTATGGAAACCTCATTGTTTTGTGTTGAACTGAATGAAAATGGCTCAGAGGGTTAGCTTGGGGATACTTGTAGTCTCAAGCATCGTGTGACGCTCTGGGACCCATTTTTTGGGGCGTTACAAACTTGGTATCAGAGCCTAAGGTTTTAAGGTGTCCTATGGAGTCTTCCAAGCTGCGTTAAGTAGAGTCTTGATCATCGGTGTGTAGCATGCCATATCTATGAGAAAGAGGCTATAAGACATTTTAGGAAAAAGTGTGATTCTTTCTTTCAAAAGTCTATTGTGTTTAAAGTGTCTCTCTCTGCTTTTGATTCGTTCTCTCCGCTTTTAGAAATATGCCTCCACGTGAAGCGATAAAAAATAATGATGGTCAGCAG
Organism: Capsicum baccatum var. pendulum; assembly: GCA_030864225.1. Taxonomy (NCBI): domain Eukaryota; kingdom Viridiplantae; phylum Streptophyta; class Magnoliopsida; order Solanales; family Solanaceae; genus Capsicum; species Capsicum baccatum. Next base: position 294,353,504 of record CM061552.1, read on the forward strand.
CCTCAACCCGCTGACCCATTGAATGAAAACGTGTCTCATACTGAATTTCAGGCAGCCTTTCAGGCGCTGGAGCAAGATATTACTACAAATATTTAGGCCAACCCAGCCCCAGCTCTATAACAGCAGGGAGGTGATTCAGCTACTGTCAGGATCCGTGACTTCATACGAATGAATCTGCCAAAATTCTATGGGTCCAAGTCTGATGAGGATCCACGGTTGTTTTTAAAAGAGGTGCAGAAGATTACTTAGGTGACACATGTATCTGAGGAACATAATATGGAGTTGTCTGCGTATAGATTGAAAGACCTTTCTTATGATTGGGTTGTTGCTTGGAGGAAAGGTAGAGGTGAGGGAGCTGTCCTTACAACTTGTCAAGAGTTCCAGGATGCATTCCTGGATAAGTTTTTCCCTTTGGAGATAAGGGAGGCGAAGGTGGAAGAGTTAATGAACCTGCAACACGGCTCTATGACTGTTAGGGAGTACTGTTTAAAGTTCAATCAGTTGGCCAAGTATGCTCCTGACTTAGTGGCTGATAATCGGGCTAGTATGAGTAAGTTTGTGACTGGAGTATCTAGTTATGTGGTTAAGGAATGTAGTTCTGCTATGCTAAATAGTGAGATGAATCTTTCTAGGCTGATGACTCATACCTAATAGATTGAGGCAGACAAGATTAAGGAGATAGATATAATGAGAAGGAATAAGAGAGCTAAGTCCGAGTAGCATGGACAGGGTCAGACTAGATCGCAGGGAGGGAGTCACCCTCAGTATCAGGATCATTCATTTATGCCAGCACCGTCATCTGCTAGTTCTCCCATGTCGAGAGGTAGGAACGAGAAAGGTACCAGGTCATATATATCCAGGTCCTAGTATAGTACTGGCAGTAAGCCAAATCATCCCCAGTGTCCTAAGTGTGGTAAGGCCCATTCGGGTGAGTGTTAGGGTAAGAAGAAAGGTTGTTTTCGGTGTGGTGACATGGGTCAAAGCATTAGATATTGTCCACAGGATGGACAAGGGCATTGTGACTATCGCCCTCAGACCCAGACTCAGACTGTTAGTGCTCTAGTTCCAGCGACACGCCCAGCCCCAGCTCAGGGCACCTCTTTTAGCTATGCTGGCGGGCAGCGCCATATTAGATTCTATGCTTTACCGTACCGCCAGGAATAGAAGAACTCTCTTGATGTTGTTACTGGTATGCTTCATATATTTCATTTTGATGTGTATGCTTTGTTGGATCCCGAATCTAGTTTCTCATATGTTACACCTTTGATTGCTGTGAATTTTAAAATAAGTCCTGAGATTATTCCTGAGCCTATCCTAGTTTCTACCCCAGTGGGAGATTCAATTGTTGCCCAAAAAGTGTATAAAAAATATCCTGTTACCGTTCTTCATAGAGTCTTGTTGGCTGATCTGATTGAGTTAGACATGGTAGATTTTGATGTGATTTTGGATATGGACTGGATGTATTCTTCTTATGCCTCTATTGATTGTCGAACTTGAGTGGTCAAGTTTCAATTTTTGAGTGCATCCGTGTTTGAGTGGTCTGGGAATTCTGTGTCACCCAAGAGTCATTTTATCTCTTACCTCAAAGCTAGAAAGCTTATTTACAAGGGGTGTATTTACCATTTGGTTAGAGTCAAAGACACTAAGTCTGAGACTCCAACTCTCCAGTCTGTTAACGTCGTCAATGGGTTTTCTGATGTTTTTCTTGATGATCTCCCATGGATACCTCCTGATAGAGAGATAGAGTTTGGGATTGATCTTCTTCCCGATACTCAGCCTATTTCTACTCCTCCTTATTGTATGGCCCCTGCAGAAATTAAGGAGTTGAAAGAGTAACTCAAAGATCTACTAGATAAGGGTTTCATAAAGCCCAGTTTTTCTCCTTGGGGTGCTCCTGTGTTGTTTGTGAGAAAGAAAGATGTCTCTTTGTGTATGTGCATTGATTACTGCCAACTGAATAAAGTCACCGTAAAAAATAAGTACCCCCTTCCGAGAATAGATGATTTGTTTGACCAATTTCAAGGTGCAAGTTATTTCTCAAGGATAGACCTTCGTTATGTCTATCATCAACTCAAAGTTAGGGAGTGTGACATCTTGAAAACCGCTTTTCAAACTCACTATGGCTATTTTGAGTTTCTTGTTATGCCCTTCGTGTTAACTAATGCTCCAGCAGCTTTCATGGACCTCATGAATCGAGTGTTCAGCTCATATATGGATATGTTTATCATAGTGTTCATCGATGATATACTGGTGTACTCCCGTAGTGAGAATGAACATTCTGATCATCTCTGATCTGTCTTGCAAACCCTTAGAGATCACAAGTTGTTTTCCAAGTTCAGTAAGTGTGAGTTTTGGCTAAGGTTAGTTTCTTTTCTAGGTCATATCATTTCTTTTGAGGGTATTAGAGTTGATCCCTAAAAGACCGAAGCTATTAGAAATTGGCCTAGATCTATTTCTCCAACTGATATCTGAAGTTTCTTGGGTTTAGCTGGCTATTATCGCCATTTTGTTGAGGGTTTCTCCTCTATAGCATCTCCTATGACTCAGTTGAGCTAAAAGAAAGTGAAGTTCTTGTGGTTCGAATCTTGTGAGAAGAGTTTTCAGGAGTTGAAGACTCGACTCACTTCAGCCCCTGTTTTGAATTTGCCTGATGGTATTGATGGTTTTATGGTGTACTATGATGCTTCGAGAGTTGGGTTAGGTTGCGTATTGATGCAGAAGGGTAAGGTGATAGCTTATGCTTCTAGACAATTGAAACCCCATGAGAAAAATTACCCCACCCATGACCTTGAGTTGGCTGTTGTTGTGTTTTCTTTGAAAATCTGGAGACACTATTTGTATGGTGTCCATGTTGATGTTTTCACTGATCATAAGAGTTTGCAGTATGTGTTTACCCAGAGAGAATTGAATTAGGCAGAGACGATGGTTAGAATTGTTAAAGGACTATGATATGAGTGTGTTGTACATCCGGGCAAGGCTAATGTTGTGGTGGATGCCCTAATTAGAGTGTCCATGGGTAGTGTTTCACATGTGGTAGAAGGTAAGAAAGAGTTGGCTCGTGATGTACATTGTTTGAGATAGTGTGTTGAGATTGCAGGGTAGATTGTGTGTCCTGAATGTTGATGATCTGAGACCGAGGATTATGGCTGAAGCACACGGGGCGCGATATTCTATTCATCCTGGTGCCACCAAGATGTACTGAGACTTTTGGGAAATCTATTGGTGGAGTTGCATGAAGAAAGATATAACAGCGTTTGTAGCTAAGTGTGCAACATGCCAACAGGTTAAGGTTGAACACCAAAGACCTGGTGGTATGATGCAAGAGTTTAGTATTCCCACCTGGAAGTGGAAAGAGATAAATATGGATTTCATGATTGGTTTACCTTCTTCCCGATGCCATCATGATTCCATTTGGGTTATGGTTGATAGGTTGACTAAGTCTGCTCATTTCTTGCCTGTTCATACTTCATATACTGCTGAGGATTACACTAGATTGTATGTTCGAGATCTAGTCAGATTGCATAGAGTTCCCTTGTCTATCATTTCGGATAGGGGTACTCAGTTCACTTTGCAATTTTGGAAAGCTTTTCAGAAGGTTCTTGGTACCTAAGTGCTTTTGTGTTCTGCTTTAGGCTGAGCGGACCATCCAGACCTTAGAAGATATGTTGAGAGCTTGTGCACTTGACTTTAAGGGAAGTTGGGATGATCACTTACCGTTGAGAGAGTTTGCTTACAGTAACAGTTTCCACTCTAGTATTAACATGGCTCTGTTTGAAGTCTTATATGGGAGGAAGTATAGATCACCCATAGGTTGGTTCGAGGTGGGTGAAGCGGCTGTGAGTGGTCCTGATTTGGTATTTGAGGCTATGGAAAAAGGTAAGTTGATTAGGGAAAGGTTGACAACTGCGTAGAGTCATTAGAAGTCATATGCGGATGTTAGAAGGAGAGATCTAGAGTTTGATGTTGGTGACCTAGTGTATCTGAAAATTTCACCCATGAGGGGGGTGAAGAGATTCGGAAAGAAGGGGAAGCTTAGTCCCCGTTATGTTGGTCCTTACAAAATTCTTAGCCGTGTTGGTAAAGTAGCTTATGAAGTCGAGTTGCCTTCTGAGTTGTCCTCTATTCATCTAATATTCTAAGTCTCCATGCTTAGAAAGCATATTAGCGATGCTGTGGTAGTGGATTCCTCTGTGAGTGCTAACATTTAAGAAAATCTTTCTTTTGATGAGATTCCTATTGAGATTCTTGATTTCAGTGTCCGAAGACTAAGGAACAAAGAAGTTTCCTTGGTCAAGGTGTTGTGGCGAAACCAATTTGTTGAGGGTGCCACTTGGGAAGATGACGCTGATATGCAATCTAAGTACCCGCACCTATTTTCTGCAAACTCCGATCAAGCCGAAGGTACCTTTCTTTCCTAAATCATGCACTTTTGATAAAAGTTGCAGCAGTTCAGCTGTCATTTATTATGTGTTTAGCTCTAGTTTCTTGAATTTATGCATTTTATGTTGCATTCGGAGTGGGAAATGATGTGGTGATGAGTCTAACGAATGGCTTCAGCTGTATGCTCTATTCCCTATATAATCTTGGCATGTCTAGCATCATTTGAGGATGAATGTTTCCAAGAGGGGGACGATGTAATACCCTGAAAAATTTTTCATTGAAATTTTATGAGTAAACGTGTTGGGTTCTATCTTCTAGAATGAATATAAATTTTTCGTCCAAAATGTCTTATATTATGACCCACCATTTAGTATAGTATCAAATAAGCTTTCCAATTATATGTGGATCATCCAAAACGGGCACCCGAGCGACGAGTTATGAACATTCCGATCGAACTGTGAATAGTAGTGAGCAGTAAAACATACAGGAAAAAGTACTGAGGCCTAGCGTATATTTACTCCAACTTTAAACAATCATAAATCCTTGTACATAACCATCTGGGTGATCTACTATATATCAACGGAAATCTCTGTGAGTCCTCTTTCTAATGAAATTTGTTTCATCTAATTTGTCTAGCGGAACAAAAAGTTATGGTCGATCTACTTCAGCCTATCAAAAGTGAATTTTTGGGTAAACTTCAAATGATCAAAACTCCTCATACACAATGATCTGGGTGAGATACTATATATCAACAGAAAGATATGAGAGTCCTCTTTCTAATGAAATTGGTTTCATCCACTTTGAATATCGGAGTAAAACGTTATGATTGATCTATTTCAGACTATTAAAACAGTCCACGAAAGGACAGATTCGAGAATTTTTTAGATTTTTAAGGGCGTTTTGGTCATTTTCCCTCACCCAAAATCCGTCCAAACCCTATATTAAAGCCTATTAGAAGCATTATATGTTATATTTCATCAAAATCCCTCAAAAAGAAAACCCTAAGCTCCTATATCCAACTTTAAGAACCTCCAAAGTTCACCATTAATTCTGCAAATTTATTCAAGATTCCAAGTTCCTAGTTCAAGAACTCCAAGAACCATCATTCAAAGGCACGATTAACATCTCGAAAATGAGTATCTATCTAAAGTTTGTCATTCAAGGTATGTGGGATTTTTCAACAAGAACTCTCTTTCGTTCTTGTGCCCAAAAGTAGTTTTCTTTACAAAGACATGATTTTTACTTGATTTTTATGAATTTGAAGTATGAACCCATATCTTATGATGATTATTATGAAATCTTGATATTTATGATTTTGAAAGATGAATTTACATGTGTGGTGATATAAAGCATGAATCTTGAGCGATATTTATCATGATTTTGATATTTGGGTCGTGAATCCCCATTGGAAATTGTGTTGTTTTTAAAAAGTGTGTGTTATAAGCACGTTGATGTTGAATATTTGAGATATTTTGAATGATTTGACCTTTTCATCTTAATGGAGTTGTTTTGAACTCGAGTGTGATAGAAATCGACAACATGGTTGATTTTGATAGATGGGAAGCATGATGGCTCCCGATGTATATTTATATATTACTGAAATTTTTTTGTTGTGGATTGTCTTCGAAATGATCTGAGCTAAGGAAGGGAGAAATATTTATCACCGAGTGGGAGGTATAAAGAGACCTTACTTCCCTAGAACTACGTGCCCCTGTAGGAGTAAGCCTGAGGCTGATTTATATAGTGATCACTAGTTTGTGTGGATTTAATATCGATAGTCCTACTCCGATGGCAAGGTTAGGACGACTCTCCCCAACGTGGGTTGTACGTTGGACTCCATGTAGCTCACATGGTTTACATTATAAGAATTGATATTCTTGATGAACTGAAAGTGATTGACAAATTATATGATGACTCACATGTGTTATTGCACTTACTTCATCCTCTCATGATTATGATGATTTTTTTCGAGCTATGTGAGTCTTTCATACATCCTACATATTTCTTATAAATATTTATGATGATGATGTTTATACAACTGCATACACCCTTATATACTCGGTTCTTTTCCATGGTACTGACCCACATCTTCGGATGTGGGCTGTATTTTCTCAGAATATAGGTTCAGGTGCTTAGTTCCAGGTTTGACAGTGATTCTTCAGGCATGCTATTCTGCATCCTCTGTGGTGGTGAGTCCTCATGTTCCGAGGATGTGATGTCTGATGTTGGTTTCACAGAATTGTTTGCATTTGATAACTAAGTATGATTCAATTGGGGCATATCTCAATGTCTCGCTGGTTTTATTGATTTTCTTAGAGGCTTGTCAAACTAGTATAGATGTTGGGAGTTGACTAATAAGTCATATTTTGTTATCTTTCTGAAATTCTTTTATTCTTGGATGATAATTATTTTGTTGTTATTTGAGGGTTATTTATGGAAACCTCATTGATTTGTGTTGAACTAAATGAAAATGGCTCAAAGGGTTAGCTTGGGGCTACTCGTATCCTCAAGCACCGTGTGATGCTCTGGGACCCATTTTCCGAGGCGTTACAGACACCCTTCTAGCTAGGGTTACAGGTTGGTTCTACTAGTTCAAATTTGGAGTATGTTGGTTAGCTGACTACTTTCCACATTTTCAGTTTCAGTCTCAGTCTTCAGAATAGAACTCAAATTAGTATTACAAAAACTAGGACTGTTAGATACAGTCACTCCAATCAGTAAAGAATTTAGATAGTTCCATAGATTCAGAGATCACCCGCTAGATAGGACTGATCTCATATTATGTCAATTATTTTCATTATAAGCTGATTCAGATATCACCTATTAGATAGAACTGATCTCAAATTCAGTCAATCAGATATCCGTATTAGTAGACTTAGACATCAGAAATCCAGTTATTAGGATTCAGTAGTCAGTGTTACTACGGTTTAACTTATAGTTTATGCATTCATGCATGTATCCTTATTCAGTAGTCTCATGATATTTAGTTAGTATTATTCATACATGTAAACCCTTGCATTCATCCTTACCTCATCTAGCGTATCAGTGCATTCTCGCGTATTGACGCATACTTTTCTCTTTCGCTATGGTGTCTTATACCATAGGTTCTAGAACATGGGATCTAGAGCACCCTTAGTAGGTCAGATTCAGCCAGCAATAGTAGACTTAGCATTGAGTCCTCATCATTTGAGGATGTTCCTTATTTTATTATCGCATTAGATTTAGCATTTCAGTAGACGGAGTTAGTTGGGGGATTGTCCCATCAACTCCTTATTCAGACAGTTTAGAGGCTTTTTTAGACTAGAGTGTTTTCAGACAGTTGTTTTAGTTTTGGTATTATTATACTTTATTCAGTTTTATTTAATTATTGAACCTTATGGCAATTTTTCACCAATTTTCTGCAATTTTATAGTATATTATTCATTTCTCAGTTACAGATACAAGTCATGGATTAACTTGTGGTCCTTTGGGGTCATAAGCACCATGTAGCATCTGGGGTTCAGAATCTGGGGTGTTACACCTTTTAAGTTTTAAAAGGAAATGAGTGGAACTTGATCTCAGCCATTGGATCAGTTTTGATCAACGACTGAGATTAAAATTATTTAAAAGAGGTTAAAAGATTGACTTCCAATTTAAGCTCAAAATTGATATCAATTTGGCTATAATTGTCACTAATTGGATGCAAACAATGGCTAGAATTTAAATAGAATCGGGAAGATAATATAACTGACCTAGAACTGCTATTTTAATAATTGTAATAGTAAAAATAATAAGATGCCGCTATGCATGTAAAATTTATGTTACGTAAAGGCAATATATAAAATTATCGATAATAATAAAAGAAAATGCATTTGTAAATTATGAGTATGCATTTTTACAAAAAAACAATTTAATAAATATTAATAAAATTATGTAAAATATAGTATTCAAATTAATAAATGGTAAAAATGATGCTAAAAATAAAAAAAAAATTGTACATTTTTTGAATCATGCATGTGGCTCATCAATATTTGTTTGATATAGAAATAATGTGCAAAAAATACTAACATTTAAAATTAATAATTTTGCTAAATTAACAGCCTAAAAGGAATATAGGATGGTCAAAATTGGGTGTCAACAACTGCCCCTTCATTTGTTGAGAATGATAGAAGAATTGTCGAGTAACGAATGTTGACGTAGTAGCTAATTTTGTCTGACCAAAAATATGCTTCACTAGAATTAAAGCAACATGAGGTGTTTTAAAAAATAGTGTGACCGAAACTTTGGTCTTAAGTTGCCTACATATCTCTTGTTTTACGAGAATCAGGCCATGTGTAGTTCTAGAGTTAGGAATAAACAATATTCCTAAAGAGTGTAAATGATAGTGGACGGGCAATCAATGACGGTATCATGGATCGATAAGATAAGAATGAATTGAATTTGGAAACAATGACATGAAGAGGGGCATGAAAATGAAAGATGGGTGAGTTTGAAATTGGGCTTACGCGGCGTATGGGTAAATAGGGTGGTATTTCGAATGTAGGAACAAAAATTATTCTTTTTTGGGTAAACCTTCTTTGTTAGATGAATACTTTACAGTGTACTAGCTTCAAAGAGGGAAAAACTCTAGCTTCAAGAATCAAGACTAATCCTCAAGAAAGCCTTCAAGAACTTCACGAATCCATAATATTTAGGTATGTTAGGTGTTCATATATGGGTTCCTTTCACCCATAGAGTCCAAAAATCCATTTTTTAAAAAACCAAAAGATTGTTGATTCATGATTTCCAAGTGGATGATGTTGTTTGGGTTTTAATACATGATTAATTATAAGTTTCCATGAACTTAAATAGCATGTATGAGGAATATGTGGTTATCATGATAAACCCTTGAATTTACAAGCTAAATATTGTAGCTATGAAAATTATATATGTTTATTATTATATGAAATAACCATGCTCCCCAAGTGTTTGATAAAGTGCTTATGTGGATAGAATATTGAAATCATGATGTTTGATAAAATGTCTCTATGAATGAATTATTAACAAGTAGACATTGTTTTTTTTTTCAAGATCATGCTATGCTTTACTTTCATGCTATTGAATCATGGGGGTATGTAATACCCAAAAATCTAGTTGTTTACCTAGATTTACAATAGTTACATAATATTCTTTGTAGTGTTACGATCAATAGCTCTCTCAGTCAGTTACAAAACTCAGTAAACTTAGTTAGTTACAGAACTCAGTGAAACTCAGTGTCAGTCCAGTTTAGTCCAGTATAACCGGTTCAGTGTCTATTCAGTTGGTAGTAGGATTTAGCATCGAATGAACCCAAGGATGGGAACTCACCTACCAGTAAAGCGTGTGATCTTTAGAAGCAGTCCTTGCATTCCAGAACAACATAGCTAGCGTAGGATAAGACATCAACCTGCCAGTTGAGGGCTGATAAGGTATTTCTACCTACCAGTTGAGGGTACTACCATTCTCATTAGAGTACCTACTAGATGAGGGTAACCCTTTAGCTTGTCTTTACCCATGGCACGGTATTGACACCCTTCCAACTGGGGTTATAATTTGGTCCCCTATCCGTTCAGAGAGGGGCATACCGGTTAGATGATTACTTCCTACAGTTTTAATTTACAATTCAGTATAGGGCTCAATTAAGTCCTACAAAATCAGGACTATCAGACACAGTGACTCAGTATCAGTAAATCAATTATCAGTAACCTCAGATTATCAGCTACTCAGTATAAAAAATCAGTACCCAGCTTAAAAAATGCTCAGATACAGTATACACGTATATGCACAGTATTGCATACTCAGTAATTGCAGTTTTTTCAGTTACTCTATATCATATTATTCAGTCAATTATGATTCATACATGTGAACCCTTTCATTAAACCTTACCTCCTCTAGCATACCAGTACATTCCATGTACTAACACATACTCTTTCTTTGCATTTTGATGTCTCATATCATAGGTTCAGACGCTCAGGTTCCCGACCATGCATATACAAACTCAGATTCAACCAGCAAAGTCAAACTTAATAGTGAGTCCTCATCTATCGAGGATATGCTTTTATTTCAGTATTTTTAGTAGCTTCAGTAGTTCAGTAGTTGGAGTTAGTTGGGGTATTGTCCCATCAACTCCACTTTCAGATAGTTTCGTCAGAGGCTTTTTAGATTAAACTTTCAGCCAATATTCACTTTTGTAGATTATATTTATAGTAGATACTCTTTATCAGTATTTTAGATTTTGAACCTTAAGATATATCAGCCTATTTTCTACATTATTACAGTATCGTTATTTAGTCCTCACAACAGATATCAGTCATGGATTAGCTTGTGATTATTTGGGGTCGTAAGCACTGTGTAGCATCCGGGGTATAAACTTCGGGCATTATACTATCTTCCTGATCATCGTTGCATTTCTGCGCTCCTTAACCATATTGTCAGATACACCAAACACAAACTTACTAATCTTAGACCTACTATCAGCTACCACGTGAGGAGCATATCTGGCTACCAGATTAAACTTAAGAGAATACACTTTCACACTCATATTACCCTGCCTCAAGTTAATGAACTCCAACACTTTAGCCTCTCCTAACTCCAGTGGAAAGAACCTATCTAAGAAAGCAGTAGAAAATTCTTCCCATTCTACAGGACCTTCATCCACACCTCTATCTACCTTCCACAACTTAAACTATGTATGAGCTACATTCTACAACTGGTAAGCAGCCAGTTTAGCACTCTCAATAGAAGTCACTCCCATGATATTTTCTATTTTCTGCACCATATCTAAGAATTACTGTGGATTCTCTTTACACTTAGATCTCTGAAAGAAGGAGGGTTTATTCAGGTGAAGTCCCGAATCCTAGCTACGGTAGTATTGGACACTGGGTTAACCAGAACCGTGATTGGCTGAGAATTCTAGGCCTCTACCGACTGGGCTAGAGTAGTGAATATAGCTCTGAACTCTGCATAGGAGACATGCTCATCAAGGGGATCTTCTTGAATGGGTTGAGGTGCTAGTTGATTACATTTCTTCTACTGTTTGTCTTTCTAGGAGGCATTTTCTGTAAACCAAAGTTGGATTAGATAGAGAGTTTAACTTGAGCTTCTACTTAGCAAATAATAAGAACACTAAAAGAAGGGAAATATTTCTTAAAACGTCTTATAGCCTCTTGACTATAAGTGTGACGCGCTTCACACCCATGAACAAGACTCTACTTAACGTGGCTTTTAGACTTCCTAGGACACTTTAAAATATTAGGCTCTGAAACCAATTTTGTAATGTCCCGAGAGTACACCCTGGGAGTCACACAGTGCTTACACTCCTAAGGGACCACAAGATAACCCATGAGCTGGTACCTACTGTGATCACTGAATGATATAATAATAAATGCGGAAGAACAACTGATAATCAATAAGGTTTTAAGTCATGCAAACTGATAAAATCTGTAGTCCAACTGATAAAATAATTCAACACTATCAACTGAAGTCTGACTACTAAATAACTGACTATAGTGTTTGAAAGCCTCTAGACTGATTAATTTGAGCTGATGGGATATACCCCAACTAACTACAAAACTGGAAACATAAAGTAAAATAGTCTATCCTCGGAATATGAGTACTCACCACTACTACAGTTGATCTTCTAAGAAGTGTAGGCGCGATCCGGGAACTGGGCATCCGAACCTATGATATAATACATCATAGCATAATAAAAAAGTATGTGATCAGTACTTTGAATATACTGGTATGCTAAATGATGTAGGATGATATGCATAGTTTCATGGACATGAATAATAACTGTGTATGTATGTATATAACATGTAAAACTAAATAGAGTATATGAAATCTGTAAAATACGAAGGATATGTGAAATCTATAAATGCTGAGGATGCATGACCAAGCATATAATATGTTTTGAATATACTTTGTAAATACTAAAATTCTAAAATATGATAACTTAATCATTAATATCAGTATGCTTTGGCCAAGCAACTGAAACTGAATTACTGAACTGATTACTGGACTGAGACTGTTGGAGGTATCTTCTAACGTACATGCCCCAATTTGAGCTAATTGAGGTCCAACTTGTAACCCCAGTTATAAGGGTTTTAGTACCATGCCACGGGTACTAAATATGGTTGTGTGGATCTACTAAGCTACTAGAGAATAAGGATGTCAAACCTAACTGATGGGTGATACTTGGGCGGAGTCAAGCCTAATCTGACAGGTGACCCCTGGGATATAGTCATGCCTAATCTAATGTGTGACTCCTTATCCTACGCTGGCTATGTAGTTCTGGAGTACAGGGACTGCTACTAACAACTCTGCCAATCTGACAAGGGAAGCCGTCATCCCTATACTCGCCTGGTGCTAAATCCTACTCTCAACTAAATGACACTGGATTACTAAACTATTCTGAGTTTAACTAATTATGATAACTGACTGAATTGATATTGCTCATATTATGTTTGAAACTATTTCGAATCTACAAAGACTAAGTAAACAGCTATGCTTTTGGGGTATTCATAACCCCAAGGTCTCAATATTAATAATAGTAAAATAGAACTAATCTTGGAGGATCAAATATGAAAACATCCCTTAGAATCCATTCTTGTAGACATTTTATCAAACACTTGACACGCATGTGGTAAACTAAGCATGGGGATAATTTAGAGCTTGTAGTAAATAATAATTTCAGCACCAACATCACAAGTCATGAATTTAACTAGAAAACAACAACATTTAGACATATGGAGTGTAATAATCAACATAAATCTCATGAAAACATGGTATTGGATAAGATTCATGAAAATTCATGGTTAAAATCTCAGTTAAAAATCATAATTTCTTGTAAAGATCATAATTTTGATTTAAAACATGGTACTTGGACTCCATGGGTGAAAGAAACCTATGAATGAACACTTAACATACCTGGGTTAATGATTTCATGGGACTTGATGGTGAATTCTTGAGTTGTGGTATTGAATTTTGAAAGCTAGGGTTTGTTCTTGAAAGAGAAATGATTTCTTAAAAAGTAATTTGGGAATAATGGGGCATATAATGCCCTTTTAGGTTTTAATCTCGTGTTTAGGATGAGTTTAGGGCCTTGGGAAAAGACCAAAGGGTCCTTGGAGTTTAAATCAGGGAAATGGGCAAAAATTATGATTTTGGCACTTGACGCGATGCGGTACAATCGCATTGGGCCACTGGAAAGCTGACAACTGCAAACCGGAAGCTTGGCTCAATGAGGCACAATTGTGGTACCCCACTGAATATGAATTTGGCCCTTGGCGAGATGCGGTGGTATCACGGAGTCACACTGAAAAGTGATAATTCTAAAAATGGGCCTTAGCATTAAGAGTCGTTATCGCGATGGAACACTGGAAATTGACGATTTGGAACTGGTACTTCTCCGCGATGCGGTAGAGCACAATTTCACACACTATTTTACAAAGTTTTCTATAACTTCTTCCTGGTTATCAAATTTTTGCAAATTTTATATCGTTGGAAAACTGACTGAACTTCCTATGCAATGATAAGTCTAAATTAAAAAATTCTAAGTATTTTGGAAATTTTATATAGGAATACTCATGTACTGAGAGTTAAAATGAACTAGAAAATTTAGTGTATTATATAAAATAATTCCAATATATCAAAAGCATTATTGAATAAAAAAATGAATCATGTCATGATAAAAGAAATATTTACCATGAAAGCCCATGGAAAGCCATATAAGTTGACTGTCCTCGGCATGAATGGAGTCTACAAATATTTGACAGTCATTTTGTAGCTTTCATAACCCCAAGAATAGTTGTTAAATGCCTCAAGATCCTTGGAGAGCTTTATCAAACCGAGTGGTATGTTGTTGTTAATGTCTCTCGCCTAAAGAACATTATGTACAAACCAAACCAAGAACAATGATTGCTTATGCTTATTTGAATGTCTTTTAACTTTAAACTCTTCTATTAAATTTATGTTTTTGAAGCTTTAACTAACAGGGCACACTAGGTCATCACGATCACTCGACCTGCCTTTGCCTTTTTTGGGTGTGCCTGGTACTTTTTTTGGTTAGAATAAGTATAACTTAAGATGGAGAAGGAGGATAACTTTTTAATCTAGTACTAAAGCAAAGTCCTTCCAACCAAAACAAACAGGCATGCCACAGTAATTTATCCACTCCTTATCCATCTTATCTCTGTTTCATACATAAACCTATGCTTGAGAAGATCATATACCATTTTTATTTGTAAAAGACCATTGTTGTCCTCCAAAAAATCAAGCTATTGCCTAAAGAAGCTGTCCCTGAAATAATTATCCTATTTTTGTTCTCGAAGTAATTTTTTGAAGGCGTTGAAAGATTTTCTGATGGTTGACTTAGTCAAGAAATCACTCGTTAAATCTATGGTATTATCACACTGCATTCTCATAGGATAACGATAAATGCAAAAGATTTTGACCAACTCTTCGGTGGAAGAGCTATTAGTATTTGGATCTTCTCTTTTGAAACATTCCTCCTCCCCATGCTCATCATCTTCTACTCTTGATTAAGATAACGCTTGTAAAGAAAGCTCATAGATTGATGGATGTAGCCTAGCTGTTTCACTTGTTCCTTTAATTGGACTTGATTCAGTTTCTTTTCTTTTGGGAGCCATATTATAAAAAATTAACAGGAATATAAAATATATTATAATTGATTAATGTATCGTTAAAAAGGAATAATAGTAAATCAAACATATATAACAGTAAAATAACAGTTTCAATAGACCACTCATCTGCTGCACTAGGTAAGACATCTGTTACAACATATAACCAACCTATTGCAGTGGATGATTAATCCATTGGAAGCAATAAAAAATATCACTAATATGTTGTGCAAGGTAGGTTATCTGTTGCAGCATATAACTGACTTGTTGCAGCGGATGAGTAATCCATTGGAAAAAATAAAATAGATCACTAATCTTTTGCACCAGATAGGTTATCTGTTATAGTATATAACCGACCTATTGCAGCGAATGAGTAATCCATTGGAAACATTAAAAACAAGTCACTAATATGTTGCACCAGGTAGGTTATATGCTATAGCATATAACCGACTTGTTACAGCGGATGAGTAATCCATTGGGAACATTAAAAATAGATCACTAATCAATTGTACCAAGTAGGTTATCTGTTGCAACGGATAAGTAATCTGTTGGATCAGTATTGCTTAGATTTCTTCCAAACAGAAAAATTGTCTGTTGCAATAGATTAATGTCTATCGGAGTGTTTAGCTGTTGCATTAGATTTTCATGTATTGCATCAGATGTAATTTGATGCATCAGGTTGTTAATCTGTTGTAATAGATTGTTAATCTGTTACACCAGATGGTTCATCTGTTGCATCAGGTGGTTTATCTGTTGCATCAGATGGTTCATCTACTGCAACACTATTTTTACCCAAAAAAAATAACAAATCAACCCGGCAACACAAAATCAACACACACACACACAGAACATCAATGGTGATAAAAAAATCACCAACAAATCGTATAAAGAAGAACTACAATAACAACAGATAATTATATTTCACACCGAAAAGAGTTGAGAAGAAATGCCAGAAATTACGATTTTATTCAGTCCACATTTAAAATTTAAGCAAGAAATATTGAAATTATTAACCAATACTAAAAGGGAAGTTATCTCAAGTTCCTATGTTTCTTCATAACTCAAAAGACATAATTTTTTACCAGTGAAAGAAGAAATAGGATGACGAAAAACTCGAAGTTGTTGTCACCAGAGAACACTGCTTGTCACGTCGATTGATGGTTGAAAGTCGAAAAGAAACTCGCCGAGCTATTTGCCGCCGAGGCTTGAAGTTGTCGGGGATTGAAGGGAGAAATTTTGCTGAACTACTGGTTAAGAGTGAGTTGAGAGAGATAGAGAGGAGAGAGACGGTTGATTTGAAGAAAAGAGGGGTGTGGGTTGATTTTTATTTTTGAAAAGATTAAAAAGTTTTTAAAATAATAATCAAGTCCACAATTAACTTAATCAAGTTTTCTAATTATGTTTGACCCTTTAAGTTGGTCAATGTCACCAATCCTTCATTCAAGACTTAAATGACACCTTTCCTTCAATTTTCTCAAGATACTTAGGCTGAAATTCTATCTCTAATCCTATCTTATACTACTCCCAGTAAATAGTAAGTTAATTTTCTAATATCTAAATAACTTATAATAATTAATTAGGGGTAATATTGTAAAGTACGGTTGAAGCAATCAGTACAAGTAGGCATGTCGACCTAATCACAATACTTTTTCTTCTATTTCAATTTAGGTGACATTGATATAGTTTCGAGAGTCAGCCAAATATTTTATCGCATATTTGTTTGAAATATATAACATATTAAATCCAAATTTTATGACATTGATAGTTAATTATATCTTTAAAATAATCTAAATTTTTAATTATTGTAATTCATAATACTTTTTCTTCTATTGAAATTTAATTGATACTGATATAATTTCAAGAGTCGATTAAATATTTTATATCTTTTAAATTTTCAAGTTATTAATTGTTGTAGTTTATAATATTTTTTTACGTATTTTTTAAATATATATAATAAATTATAAAAATAAAATAAATATATTAAAGGGAGGAAAAAGGACCAATGAAGAAGTGCCAAAGCAGTATGTCAACATGCTTTCTGTGGCACTACTGCATTGGGACCTTTGCCCATTATTATTAGGTAACACACACGCATATACATATACATATACATATATATATATATATTCAATTCACAAGATAATTATAATTCATGGACAAAAATTGTCCTATTCCAGTTTTTCCTTCACGTACCTGATAGCTCATGTCGGCAAAATGCATGGTTGCAAGCACCCCATATTATTAGTGGCCATTAAAAGTAGTACTTCTGCAAAATTAATTGTAAAAATTAGATACAGTAGCATATTTAAAACTTCAATTATAAAAAATAGTAATATCTTGATAAAATTATATTATGTAATAATAATAACATTATTTTGTAAAAATAATTTAAATTTCAACCTTATTAGAATTATTTATACTCTCTTTCATTTTATTAATTACCCTACTCTCTCTCCCCATTTATATACATAACAAGACCAGCATATATACATAAAAACATTTGTACATGACAAACCTGACATATATAAATAACAAGGCCAATTCAAATGCATAACAAGTATGACAAAGCCAACATATACATCAAAAGACCGACATATACATAAAAAAGCCGATTCATATACATAACAAAGCTGATATATATATAGAAAGCTTTGTATATGTATTTTTAGATAAAAATAGAATTTTTGTAATATGCTTGGAGAGATGAGATTTTTTGTAATAAGTGAAACTTAAGTTGTGGGTTTGTGTAATTTTTAGTATTTTAAAAGTGGTCCCCTATTTTTACCGCTTTAGAGAAGTTACCGTGTATTGGTTCTCCTTTTCATGCTTTTCTCTTCTCTTTCCTTTATTTTATTTCTTCTTTACCTTTTTTCACGCCATTATCAGATTTTTCGCTTTCAAAAATTTTTCTTTCGCATGATTTTAGCACGATCTGATAAGGAAAGTGTTCATCTATTTTAGGTAACTAATTAATTCCGTTATTACATATTATCAATTTCTCTAAAAAAATGTTTGATATTGTAATTCATTAGCAACTCCGAATTTTAGATTTTTATGCTCTAATGGCTAAACATCTATTAATTTGGTGTCTGATTATGCACCATCTTTTAGTCATGGATTAACTCAAGACGATGTATTTAAAATTATTTCTAATACTATAAAGTCAAAGAAATCTGTGAGTACAAAGGATCAAATTCGTAACAACCCAGTGAAGATGGTTGATATTTGCAAAAAAAATCATTGAAATGTAACAACCCAGTGAAGATGGAAAATATATTTTTATATGAATTACTCATGAAGAGGTATTTGACTATATGTATTTTTATTATAATTTATATGTATTTTTAGTATTTTGAAATGTTGAAATAAACAAATACTTTTTACGGTTATGGACGTATTTGTATTTCTTAAAATACAAATACATTTGAAATTGGTATTTATAGAAGTACAAAGTGCATACACATACATATACACTTTCATTTATATTTTTGTTGGGTTCAATATAAATTTTAAGGTAACATTTATATTTTTATACATACATATCAAATTTCATATGTATTTTTCTTTAGTGATTGTTTTGAATTTTTGTTTTGTTCAATATACATATGCATTTTATATGGTTTTTTTTGTTACGTTGGTTTTGTTGTGTTGTGTTTTTTTACAATTTAATAAGGTGTAGTTTTACTTTGTATCGGTGCCGTGTGAGGAAATATTCATTGTAAGAAAACTTTTCAGATTTGCACCACATATGTGCTCGTACAGTGATAATAATATTGATGAAAGTTTACTGATCATATTAAACAAGGAGCAGTACAAACATTTTTGTGACAATGACATTTTTGGGTATTTCATGAAGAAGAAACACTGTGTAGTTCAAGCAAAGTTATGCAGATGTGTTATGTCCCTCGAGATAAAGGGTAGTTCTTCTTCTGAGATAGTCATTCGGGCTAATAGAACTTCTCTTCATTTTACTCCTAGGAAATTTATGATTATTAATGGGTTGAATTGTGTAGTACGACTTCATTTTTTATGAGGATGTACCAAACGGAATTGTTGAGAAGTATTTCAACAATTCAGAATTTATACAAAAAAGATAATTGTTTCTAGCAGTCACGGACAAAGTTTGGGGGGAAAACAATGATGAAGATGTCGAGAAATTTGCAATTCTGTATTTTCTTCATTCGTTTGTGTTATCTAACGTTGATATTGTGCTTATGCCCCGACTTCATTTTTATTTGATGGACAGTGATAGATATAATGATTTTTCGTGGGGGACTTTATCATTTGAGGATCTAGCTAGAAGTTTGAACAATAGGTTCAAAGCAGGTGAAAAATTTTATTTGAGACAGAAAATGTCACTAGCTATTCAAGTGTGGCTTTATGAGTGTTGTTTGAATGTTCCACGAAAGGTTGCATCCAAGGTTGATAATTGAATTCCCCAATTATTAAATTGAAAGACAAATTCACCTCAATCATACTTTGAATATTTTATGGATTCAATGTTTAATGATGATGACAAAGTTCGTTGTTAATAAATATATATGTATCAATATGTATTTTATAGTCTACATATATATATTTGATTTACGATTGTTTAACAAATACTTTAACATATTTTATCTATATTCCTAGGTTGTATTTGAGAACATTGAGCCAACTCAAAGGGAAATGTCAAAGTTTGAAATACCAAAAAAGGATGGACTTGAATATGAACGTTCAGTTGATTCGGATGATGACTTTCAGGATTCACTATCAAAAAAAATTTACGAATGCTCAAAAAAGAAATAAAAGGTTGATTCATCAACCTCAGTAGTGGAGAAATCGTTGAGAAAATAGTCACAAAATATTGCTGATGAGCATACCAAAAGAGGATGCCACCTCGCGCTGCAAAGATTGCCATAGTGAAGACACCAGTTTTTAAGCCCATTCAAACATGACAAGCAACTGCTTCAAAACGACAGAATGTGAAGCAAACAACTAGGGTAATTTTTCCTCCAGTACAGTCAAAGTCAAAGAGTCCTGTAGAGGAAAAAGTTTTTACTTCAAAGAAAGTTTTTGAAGCATATCACGATCAGGTAATTTTTTAGTCAAATATGTGTGTACATTAAAAAAATTATTTATTGATTTTGTATGAAAACAGGTATGTTGAGAGTTGAAAGAAATTTGTAGACTAGTGAAAACAAAGTTTGATCTGCTTCTGAAAGCAATTGAACAAAGTAAGCTAAAATCTTTATTATTAAAATATGCTTTAAAAAAACTTATCTGATTTGCATACGTATTCTTAGTGGATTGACTTATAAAAATACAATATACATATGCGAAGATTGTGTTATAATTATTCAATTTTCTTGCAGAAATAGTGTGCAGATAAAGAACCTGAACAGCCAAATTTGGATGATGGTGGTTTAGAGACATCTGGAAAACACTATAGTCCTGATGTTCTTCAGAATTCGGATAAGATGTATGACGGTACAAATGTAATGTTAAAATTTTTAATATCCAAATCTGCTTTAAAAAACTTATCTGATTTACTTATGTATTCTTAGTGGATTGACTCATACACATATAGTATACAAATGCGAATATTGCTTAGTAATTGTTTAATGTCCTTGCATATGTATTTATTGGAACAGTGTGCAGATAAAGAATTTGAACAACCAAATATTGATGATGGTGGTATAGAGACATCTGGACAACATTTTAATTCTGATGTTGTTCAGACTTCAAATAAGGTGTTTGACGGTACAAAGGTAAATATTTAACCTAAAAATATGTATTTACAAGAACTTTTAAATGTAATTTTTTTATGTTTATTTTGTTTTATATGTTTATAAATATAGGAGCATATATAGTTCAGTTAAACATTCATTTGAAAGAAAAATATGTGTTGTACATATGTATTTTTGAGACTTTTGTTATAACAATATGTATTTTTAGGTTGATTCCAAACTTCATACTTAGTGTAAAGTGGTGTTTTTAAGTTTTTATATACCTATTTATTTTGAGAATGTTGTTATAACAATATGTATTTTTAGTAGATTGAAATATACATATTCAGTATGAAAAAAATATACCTATACAGTGAATCTCAAGTATTAATAATTTATTGAACTTGTATATGTATTTGTAGCAACAATATGAAGACAAAGATTTTGATCACCAATATATGGATTATGCCGGTGCCGAAACTTTGTCACAACGCTTTAGTCCCAATATTGTTCAGAATTTTGGTGAAAAGTTGGATGGTAAAAAGTTAAATATTTAACTTACATATGTTTATTCATTTGATGACACATATGTATTTTTGTTCCTCGCATTTATATGTTGCTTTATATATATGTATATAAACACATATAACTGGATGTGTGTTTGATGTTGTTTTACCCTTTTTACGTGCACTGATTTGCATTCATATCAAATAAAAGAGAAAACTGATTCTCAAGTTTTAATATATATGAGCTTCTCCGAAGTATAGATTTGGATTATATACATTCTGAGAAGGTTGTTCAAGATAACTATCGAGTATGTATAATGAATATATCTTTGAGTTTATGTGAGGTAATAACTCACAGAACAATTATCTTTTTTCTTTCATTTTTAAGACCATGGATGAAAAATTGGATGAAATAATTTTGTCTGATTCACAATTTACAATCTCCGATGACCTATTACCGAGTTTAAATACCTACCAAAGATAAAACATCATTGTATATCCATCAAAAAATCATGAAGAAGAAACTCCTGATGAGAATTTAAATCATAAACATTCTGAGACTGTTGTTGAAGATTATTATCGAGTATGTATAATGAACATAGTTTTGAGGTTATGTGAGTTATAATGGAAAGAACAAACTAATCTTTTTTTCATTTTCTGTAGACTAACAAAGAGAATGCTAGATTGAGTGCAAATACATCGGTGCATGGAGAGGCTGAACTTTGTATCGAGAAGCAAATTAGGACACCTCCTAAAACTCATGTACTAACCACTGATAAACAAAGGGATGAATTAGTTTGGCCTGAATCACAAAACACAATCCCTTATGAGTTGTCTCCTAGTCTAAATGTCTATCGAATAAAAAATATTATCGTTCATACCTCCACAAATCGTGAACATCAAACTCCAAAACAAAAGATAACAATTAGGCGACCGTCTAAATTCAAGGATTCCCCATACACGATTTAGTTTGGATCAGCAACTAGTAAGTACACTAAGTTATATATATTTTTTAATGTAATATGTTTTGCAAATACATTTTTATAATTTTAATTTTTGTATTCTATAATTATAGAGGTAGATCAGCAGGGCAAATACGTATATTCTCTCAGAAGCATCCATTTGTTTTTCACCTAATTGATGGGATAGTAGACACGAAGGTTGTCAACAAGTTCATGGACTAGATTTCTCTTGACATTCTTAAAGGTCATGTTAAAAAAGTATTTCTTTTGAATTGCTTAAAATTATTTTTTTATTTTTATTATGTTTTCATGATTTACCATGTATTGAATTAAAAAAAAAAAAGAAAAAGTGAAACATTACAAGAGGATCAAATCAACTATATTCCAATTATGTAATTCGGAGTTGAAACTGTTGAAGATAAAACTTGATTCTACATTATAGGGTTCACTGATCAGTCATGGACAGACTCCATTAGTATATTATTTTAATATATTTTCCTTTAGAGTTATAACGCTACTTAAAATACATATAATATTACTTGCAAATATATATGTTGGTACCTATATGTATTTTTACAATGTTTTTATTTATTTACATATGTCGTGTTAAAAATACATATATAATTTATTAATATACATATGATGTATTCTATGAAATCATATCCAGTTGCATTATGCCACTTTGAAAACTTGAACCGCTTGCCTAATTTTACATCAAAATTTTGTGTGGGCTCATTGGGAAATAGTAAGGATCTTAAAAAGCCACTAAATGAACATCGATCTTTAAGCTTCTTGGCCTTCAAGAATGGGGTTGTAGTATACCCTTTTGGAAAGATAAACTCCAAAATGTAAGAATTTTCTTTCTCATTTTCAAAATTCATTATTTGCTTGGGTGATTCAACTTTCATCACATCTACCAAGCATAATGTTGATAAGGGGATCAAATGAGGACTAACTCTCAATTTTGGAGTAGCATCCATAATAGTATATTTACCCCAAAATGGACTAGAGACTTCACAAGAATTATTCTTGATTTCTTTTTTTTGACTCTAGTACCATTTCCTCATATTTGGCATCTTCATTCATGAATGGTTCGGTTGGTTGGTAAATCACCAAGGGTTGCTCAACATCAAGCTCAAAATGACTATAGGATTCTTTCTCCTCATCTTCACACTATTTGATTAGTTTAACTGATTCCACAGACTAGATATCATCTAAAAATAATGTAGAAGAGTGCTTTGGATGATTGACCTTGATATCTATCTCCCCTATCCTTTCCGTTTCCTTGTTCAATGCCCTAATGTCTTGAAGTATATAACATATGATATCATTCATCATGTCAATATAATCCAACTTTTGTTGAAGCATAACTTCAATGCCACTCTTTCCGGTGCTTTGTTCTTCCTTTTCTTGACCAAAAGACCTATCAAAATCATAAAAAGAACTAGAATTTAGGTTAGCACAATGGGGAGAGGGGGTATTTGAGCAATCACTCCAATGTCCATCTTGACCACCACATACAGAACAATCATACTCCCGATAGGATGGTTATGGTGCACACATCTCTCTCCGGGGAGCATATCTATAATCTTGGAAAAAGTGAGGTCCATCACAATATGGACATAGATCATCAAGATAAGATTTCCAACCATCAAGCTCATGTTCATTCCATGATGTCATAGAAATAAGTAAACTAAAATAAAAATCTACCTAACACAAGAAATAAAAGAAAACTAAAAACAAATATTTACAAGTTTGAATTCAAGCAAGTAGGCTAAAATTCCAAACCAACTTAATACGCCAAGTTATTCCCCGGCAACGGCGCCATTTTTTATAACGCTCAACTTACACTTCAATTTAGTGCAAGGAGGTCGTCGTCAATATATTTACCCAACTTTGAAGTCGGGGTCGAATCCTTAGGGAACAATGTGAATGGCGATTAAACTAGTTTGAAACTAAAGCTACAAGTTAAATTCAAACAACTGGCACAAAAAGATAAAATGGGGGGTTTTCAATTTAACAAGTGATTGTTGGTCACTTTAGTTTTAGTGCTTGTGATCAAGAGTTTATGGAAAAACCAGAATTATGTTATCTAGAGGTTTTGGTACTTGATAGATGCTAATAGTGGTTCCAGATTCTCACAGTAGATAGGGTAACAAGTTATATTTATCAAATTTATGCCTAAATGTCTCTCGACCTACTTAAGCATATAATTACCTAATCCTATCGGACTTAGGGAATTTATATTGATGACCATATTTTACCTCAGGTTAATCAACCTTGTTACAACGTCAACTATTAAATGGAAGTTTTAGTTCTTCTAAGTCCCTATTAATAATTCACTTCCCACTATATTTGATTTCTTTCTCTAGCAAACCAAAGTAGGTGTTATCTATTGTTTGCAACCAACAAACAATAATTAAAACCTCAGAATTATCAAGAAGTCCTACTACCTTTAGATCATAATTGAAATCCTAAAATAATGATTAAAATCTCCTCAAAGTAATTGTTTTCTCAAGCCAAGAAAATTAGAGTGAGAAAATATCAAAGTATTGTGTCTCAAAACTCAAGGTTCGGAACTCCCTAAGAAAACCCTAAACAAGGCTTTAAATAGTTCACCCTAATTATGGTAACAAAATAATAAAATTCTGAAACTCCTCGGATTAGGTTACACCATTTCTGATAGCCTATTAGAAAGCTGACGACTTATCATAAATGTCGTCATCTTCCTTTATGCTTTTAGTACTCACTGCCTAACTCTGACAACAAACAGTGACACTCTATTAGTTCCTTGATGTCCTATCACAAATGTTGTCAGGATTTTTCCTCAGCTCTCATGTTCTGCCTTAGGCTGGCAACAATCTTGACGACTTATCAGCTCCTTGACGTCCTATCACACAATGTCATCACAACATTCAACTTTGGAAAATTCTCTATCTACTGCTAATGATGAAGCTGATATCTTATTAGAGAGATAAGGACTTATCACAAATGTCATTAGCCACACTTTGCCTCTATTTACTTTCGATTTCAGCTCCTTTGTTTCCATTTTTGTTGGTTCTCAAGCATCTTAACTTCAACAGCAAAATCAAACATAAACCAATCAAAAATGACAAAAATTTCTTAAGACTTCACAATTATTCTTAGTTAAAAGCCTCAAATATGTTAGCATTAACTCACACATAAATGATTCGGCACTACTCTACAACCACACACTACCCTCTGTTGAATCGACTAAATAGATACCTATTCGGGCAAGCTGATGAACTTCCTGAACTAAATTCTTCGTATCATTCTCAACATGAGCAACACTACCCATCGACGGTCTACTGAGATCATTTACCACTACATTTGCCTTTTCTTAAATAATACAAAACACTCATGTCGTAATCTTTCAATAACTTTAACCACCTCTTCTGACATAAAGTCAAAACTTTTTAAGAGAACACATACTGTAAGTTTTTGTTATCTTTGAACACATCAACATACACCCCATACAAATAATGCCTCCAAATCTTTAAAGCAAACACCACAGCAGCTAGCTCGAGATCATGGGTAGGGTAGTTCCTCTCATGGGGCTTAAGCTGTCCAGAGGCATAGGCTGTAAGCTTATCTCTCTGCATAAGGACACAACTCAAACCTACCCTGGAGGCATCACAGTACATAACAAACCCATCTAAATAATCTAGAAAAGTCATAACTGAGGCTGAGGTGAGTCGAGTCTTCAACTCCTGAAAACTCTTCTCGCAGGAATCTGACAATTAAAACTTAACTATCTTAAGAGTCTATCTAGACATGGGGGATGTAGTAGATGAAAAACCTTCAACAAACCAATGTTAATAGCAATCCAAATCTAAGAAACTCTTAATGTCGGAAGAAGAGATGGGTCTGGGCCAGTTTCACACCACTTCAGTCTTTTGAGGATCAACTCTAATGCCAACACCGGAAATAATATGGCCAATAAAATCTACTAACCTTAGTCCAAATTCGCACTTACTAAATTTGGCGAACAATTAATGAGCTCTAAGAGTCTACAATACTATTTTGAGATTGTTTGCATCATTATTTTAACTATGGGAATAGACAAAAATATCATCGATGAAGACCATAACGAACATGTCCAAGTACTACTTGAACACGCGATTCATTAAGTCTATGAAAGTTAATGGGGCATTGGTAAGAGCAAAGGACATGACTAGAAATTTGAAGTGACCATACAAGGTTCAGAAAGTTGTTTTCGGAATGTCACACTCTCCGGCTCTATGTTTATGATAGCTTGATCTGAGGTCTATCTTTGAAAAATAGCTTACACCCTGAAGTTTCCAAACAAGTCATCGATTCTAGGAAGTGGATATTTATTCTTGATGGTGACTTTGTTTAATTGATGGTAGACAATACACATTCTAAGAGAACCATTTTTCTTATGCACGAATAAAACTAGTGCACCCCACAGGGAGACGTTGGGCCTGATGAATTCCTTGTCGAGAAGATCCTTCAACTATTTTTTTTAATTCGTTGAGTTTGGATGGATCCATTCTACATGGTTGAATAGAGATAGGATAAGTGGTTGGGAGAAGTTCTATTCCAAAATCAATTTCCCTTTCGGGAGAAACTCTGGGAAGATCTTCAGGGAATATATCTAGAAATTCTCTGACTACTGAAACTGACTCAAGAGTTGGAGTCTCTGAATTAGAGTCTTTGCATCAAACAAGATGGTAAATACACCCCTTGGATATCATCCTTCTCACTCTAAGGTACGAAACAAGCTGACCCGTAAGAGCCATAGTACTACCCCTCTATTCAAGGACTGGCGCATTTAGGAACTAAAAATGAACTATCCTGTTTCTACAATAAACTGAGGCATAGCATAAGTGGATCCAATCCATGATGATAAATGTCAAAAACTATCATCTCTAACTCCAAGAGATCCATTGAAATAATTTATGAGATATTTTGATCGGACAGTTCCTGTAAACCTACCTGGCTACAATGGAAACACTGACTAGGATAGATACTGAAAAAGAATCTGCTAGAGTTTTGGGACTGACTCCAAAGTTGATGGCTATATATGGAGTTTCAAAATAAAGAGAATCTCTAGGGTCTAGTAAAGCATAAACATATAAATAAAAGACCTGCAATGTACTAGTAACTACGTCAAGAGAATTTTCCTGATCTTGTAGAGACTAAAGAGCATATAATTTGTTTGGACACTGACCACTGGTCCTGTTGAGTTGGGCGACTAGATGAAATTGACAACTGATGGGATTGGCCCTATTGGTTCAACTCCCTAAAGCACACATCACTGCCAGCTCTATACTTACCTTGATGGTGTCTGCCACATTTCTAAAATAGAGGATTTATACAGGATCTATTAACACTGCCTTAGGACTTTGAGCCTGATGCCCTATCCCTATTATCATTTCTGAATTTGTGCATTGGAGTACTGGTTGAAGAGGGTGCTGGAGATGAAGATCTCTGATTAAACCGAGGATGGTTACCACTATTTGAACTTGGCTGGCAGAAGTTAAAACTATCCATCCTAGCCTTCTTGTTCTCCCTCACCCTTTCCTTAGTTTTCTGCTTCACAATCTGTTGAGCATGGACCATCAACCTGGACAATTCCATCTCCCTAATCAGCATTGCAGTTCTACACTCCTTGACCATACTATCAGACACACCAGACACAAACTTGCTCATCTTGGATCTTCTGTCAGCCACTATATGAGTAGCATATCTAGGTAACTAAGTAAACTTGAGGGAATAATCCTTCACTCTCATGCTTTCCTGCCTTAAGTTACTAAATTATATCTACTTAACCTCTCTCAACTCCAATGGGAAGAATCTATCCAGGAAAACTGTAGAAAACTCTTTCCATTCTACAGGCCCTGCATCTGCACCCCTATCTACCTACCACTATTTGAACCATGTATGGGCTACATCCTAAAAATGATATGCAGCTAACTTAGCACTCTCACCAGATGTTACCCCCATAATATCTATTACCTTCTGCACCATATCTAAGAATTCCTATGGATTCTTTTTAGTCTTGAATCCCATGAAGGAAGGTGGGTTCATCCAGTTGAAGTCCCAAATCCTGATTGCAGTAGTATTGGCTACTGGGTTGGCCTGAATAGCAACTGGTCATTCATTCTGAGCTACTACAAAATTGGCTAGAGTGGTGAACATAACTCTAAATTCTGCATGGGAGACATGCTCATCTAGAAGATTTTCATGGACGGGTGGAGGTGCTGGTTGGCTTCTTGTTCTTCTTTCATTGTTCTTTTTGGGAGGCATGTTCTGTAAATGGAAGGAAGAAATAAATTAGGCAGATATTTTAAAATGAGATCATGCTCAATCACATGACATGAATACTAAAAGAGGGGAAACTATTCCTAAAGGCCTTGTAGCCTCCTGCCCATAAGTGTCGCGCGCTACATACCCATTCACAAGACTCTACTAGACGCTACTTTCAAACTTTATAGGACACTTTAAAACCTTAGGCTTTGATACCAAGTTTGTATTACCTTGAGAGTACACCCTGGGTATCACACGGTGCTTATAGTCCCGAGAGACCACAAGCTAACCCATGAGCTAGTACTTGCTATGAGCACTAAATAAATACTAAATTATAAATTTAAAGAAAATAACTATCTGAATCTGATAAAAATACTGATAAACTAACTAACTGACATGTTTGAAAGCCCCTAAACTGACTGAATATGAGTTGATGGGATAGGCCCCCAATTAACTCTGACTAACTACTAAAATCTAAAAATATAATGCAAAATAGTTTGTCCCCAAAATATAAGGACTCACCATTGCTACTACTGAGGATCGAAGAAGCCTATCGCTATCGGGGAACTGGACGCCCAAACCTATGATATAATACATCATAGTGCAAAAGAAAAGATATGTGATCAGTACTTCGAATGTACTGGTATGCTAAATGAGGTAGTCTAATATGAATGGTTTCATCAACATGGATAAGTAATCGTCTAAGTATGTAGGCATAATATACGGTACTAAATAGAGTGTATAAAATCTGTAGGTACTAAGAATACATGGAGTCAGTAATTACTTAAAATGAACGAATGCTGTAAATACTGAAGATACATAAAATCTATGGATATTGGGGATGCATGATTAAGCATAGAACATGCACTAAATAAAATTCGTAAACTAAAATTCTAAAATACTGAAATAACTAATATATGTATGCTTTGGTCAAACAACACTGAGACTGAGTGTCTGAACTAATTACTGGACTGAAACTATAACTGAGACTATGGGAGGTATCATCTAATCGACATGCCCCAATTTGAGCTAATCGAGGTCCAACCTGTAACCCCAATTGGAAGGGTGTTAGTACCGTGCCATGAGTACTAACGCTAGCTATATGGATCCACTAAACTGGTATACTGTGTTTTCCTGAAGGACTAAGGGTGTCAAGCCTAAACTAACGGGAGACCCCTGCAAGATAGTCAAGCCTAAACTGATGGGTCACTTTTCATATCCTACGCTGGCTACGTAGTTCTAGAATATACGGACTGCTACTAACAACTCTGCCTATCTAACTGGGAAGTCGTCATCCCTACACCTTCTCGGTGCTAAATCCTATTCCCAACTGAATGACACTAGATTACTAACTATTCTGAGTTTTACTGGCTGACCTAGTAATGCTCATAATATAATCTGAAGTTATTCTGAAGATACTGAGACAGGATTAAGTAAACAGATATGGCTTTCGGATATTCAAAACACCCAAGACTCAAAACAAATAATAGTAACATGATACTTAAGCTTAGAGGACAAAACATGCAATCCTTTATCAAATATCCATTCTTATAGGCATTTTATCAAACACTTGGTATTCATAACTTAAGCAAATCATGGGAATAGTATTAAAATTAAAATAATAGCATGATTTCTAGATCAAAGACACGTGCTCGTGATTTAATTCGATGAATAATAACAATAAAACATGGGAATTTGACCACAATAATAATTTCAGTAAAACATGGTATAAAAGCAATATTCATAGAAGTTCATGGAGACTCATAATTTAAAATCACAATTTAATATCATAAATCGTGAAAATACGATAGATTTTGTAATTAAAGTGGGTACTTGGACTCCATGGGTGAAAGGAACCCATTGATAAACATTTAACATACTTGGGTTAATGAATTCATGGGAATTGGTGGTGAGTTCTTGAAATTTATTGTTGAATTTGAGAGCTAGGTTTCTTGTTCTTTGAAAAAGGATCTTAACTTTTGAGAGGAATTGAATAAATGATGACTACTTAGGTTATTTAGGATCTAAATATCGTGTTTTAGGCTAATTAAGGTCATGGAAAAAGACCAGAATATCCTTAAAGGAATTTAAAAACTCAAAACTGAAAGCTAAAATCCCAATTTTTGGCCTTAGTGCGACGTGCCAAGATCGCAGAGTCTTACTGGAAATTAATGAGTGCCATTTTTCCCTTTAGAGCAACGGGGTAGAATTGCGGTATCACACTGGTTGAGACCTAGAAGCTCACCACGATGCAGCTTTATCATGTTGGCTCACTCGTTTCGGACAATTGCCATTTGAAATGCCTCCACGATGAGTTGGTGTACCAAATGGTACACTATTTTACAAAAATGTCCCTAACTCATCGCCCGAGTATAAAATTTGGGTGAAGTTTATATCATCGGAAAGCTGACTGAATTTCGTATGAAATGGTAAGCTCTAAACTGAAAAATAATGAGTATTTCAAAAATTTCATATATGAAAACTTATGTACTGAGATTCAAATTATGCTAGAAAAATACAGGGTATTACAAATTTAGCTCCTTATATTTGCAGTGTTCAGATTTTGTAAAAAAAAAAATACATATGCAGTTAACATCATATGTATTATAATTTTTTTCATTTACTTTCCAAATACATATGAGGTGAATCAAACTTACTAATTTTGAATTGAACGAAATAAATTCATTATTGTATTTATGTGGAACATGTTTCCTATAATGTTGTACTACGTGTTTTATTTCAGTGTTCAGTTTTATTTATTGTTGTGAGACTTAGCTTCAAAATATATATGCAGTGTTCAGATTTTTTAATAAAAATATATATTTTGAATACATTTTATGTATTTAGCTTCAAAATATGTATGCGGCATTTAGATTTCGCAATTAAAATATATATGTAGTGTAATACCTCGAGAATCCAGACCAATTTGAGGATCGCGTTTCATGCTCCTACAGAATAAATCATAGTTCTTTGATAGCTTTGTGCCTAAGTTTATGTATATTAACGCCTCAAATAACTCTCATCTATTAGAAAAACCAAAATATTCCTTACCGATTGAGTTTTCGGGAAGAATGTTGCTCTAGTCAACTTTAAACGTGCTTATATTTTAGTATACTCAAAAATTTTCAACTCAAGACCCAGCAAATGATAGAAAATTTAATTATATTTTCAACTATACCAATTTCGCCCAAATCTGATACTCGGGGTGAGAAGTTATGAAACTTTTAGTAGAAGCAGTGGCTCAGTACAAGCAGCACTGCGTTGTGGTGATATGTAAAATGGGATTTTTCCATTTTCAGTAGCCCAATGCGATAAGGCTATATAGCGGTGATAGCTAAAATCACGTTCGTCCTTTTCCAGTCTGTCATCGCGATAATACTGGATCGCGCCAATAGTAAAATGCCTATTCCATAGGGCATCGTGATGGTGCTGCATCATAGAAGGGTGCCATTTTGGGTTCATCCTTTTTCCAGTGGCCCAACGCGATTGTACCACATTACGCCTAAGCCAAAATAGGGATTTTCCAATTTCCAATTCCGAGTTTAATTTTCAAAAGACATTTAAGTCTCTTTCCCTTCATCCTATTCAATCGAAAATGGGTTTAATCATTAGTTAAAGCAGTACATCCCATATTTCCTCAATTTCTATTCAAAAGAAACCCTAGCAACCACCCAAATTCATCAAGTTCAACTATTAATTCCTCAAGAAAGCTTAAGGATTCAAGATTCTCCACCCAAGAACAATCAAGAGCTACAATTTTTTTACAAGATTAAACCCCTAAGGTATGTTAGATATTCATCCATGGGCCCTTTTCAGCCATGGAGTCCAAGAATCCATCTTTTATGTTTTAATTCATGAAATTACATGTTTATGATGATTTATCTCCATGAAGTTTTTATGAATTTTGATTATACATGATGTTTACAATTTAATTTCATTTAAAGCAGCACTTATTCATATTTTATGAACTATGCCCATGATCTTACATGAATATTAAATTTTTATCATGTTTCCATGAAGTTGTTGGTGATATTAAACCTTTTATTATTGAAGGGTGTTGTTTGTTGAATTTAAACACTAATTGGCGATCTTAGAAGTGAAATCATGCTGTTACTATAAGTTTTAAAACTATTCTCATACTTAGTTTAAATCATGAATTTCAAGTGTTTGATGAAATGTCTAAATGATTGGGTTTTGAGCAATGACTACTTATTACATGGTTACAAGTTAAGATTTATGAATGGTTTCAAGTGGAATGCATTATAGTATGTTGTAAATATTGTGGTTTCCATGTCATGTTCATAGGAATTTGTAATAAATCTTTAGTTTATGATTTTTCATGTGATCATGCTATTTCATTAGGTCTAAAAGTATCCCCATTTTAAAGTCTTAGTCCCCATGTATTTGATGAAATGCTTAAGTGAACAATTGTGGACAATGATTTATTTCCATGGTTTCAAAGATTTCATGTAACCCTATTGTTATTAGCATCGAGTCCTGGGGGTTATGAATACCTAAAATTTAGCTCTCTACTTAGTGTTAGTGGATTCAGAATAGTTTCAGACACGCATGAGAATTATCAGTTCAGTTATTTTTCATATCAATCAAACTTAGAATAGTTCAGTATTTCAAGTTAATTCCCTCTTCATTTATGCTTCGATTAGTTTTGTAATTAGTGTAAGTCCAGTTAGGAGTAGGATTCAGCACTGAGCGAAGGGATGGGGGCATTTCTGTTAGTATAGGGTTTGATCCTTAGTAGCAAATCCTTGAATTACAGAACTACGTAGCAAGCATAGGTTGAGATATCTTCCTGCCAGATAAGGGTTGACACATCTCGCATGAGTTTTCCTGTCAGTAAGGGTTCACAAAAATTTCTTCCTGCCAAATAGGGTTCACTCATAGCCATTGTTAGTACCGTTGCACAGTATTAGCGCCCTTCCAATCGGGGTCATAATTTGGACCCCAATCTGCTCAGATTGGGGCTTGTTGGTTAGATGATACCTCCTAAAATTTCATTTTCTGTATTTAGTTCAGAACTTAGTTCAGTTTTGTTTGACCATAGCATACAGTATATCAATTATTTTGTTACCAAATTTTAGTATTTCAGTTACAGACTACAGCAGAAATATATTTTATGCTTGGTTATGCATTCTTAGATTTTACAGCTTCCATGCATCTATATCTAGCATTCTCATGCTAGCTTGACAATCTCTGATCCATGCATGTTTACTATGTTACTTCATATCATTTAGCTAATTATTACTTCATGTTTAGTTACCCCATTTTATTCATCTAGTTGGTTATCATTTATGCACATAAACCATGCATCTCAGTGTTACCTTATTTAGTATAACATTACATTTAAAGTACTGATTGCATACCTATTTCTTGCGCTATAATGTTACATATCATAGGTTTAGATGCTCAAGTTTCAGACCGTACCTAGATATCTCAGTGCACTAATAGCAACAACAGTGGTGAGTCCTTATGTTTCGAGGACCATTTATGTTATTTTAGTTTTTCTTAATTTTAGTAGGCAGCCATAGTTAGTTGAGGGCTTGTCCCATCAACTCCTCAGTTATTCAGTTAAAGGCTTTCAGACTAGTACAGATAGTAGTTAGCTTTTCAGCATATTTTTAGATGTTAACATCATGATTCAGTATTAATTACAGTTTTTAAAACCTTACGGATTATCAGTTGTTTCCGCATATGTTATTATATTTTTCAGTGCTTACAACAAGTACCAGCTCATGCATTAGCTTGTGGTCTCTTGGGACTATAAGCACTATGTGATGCCTAGAGTGTATTCTCAAAATGTTACAAACTTGATATCATAGCCTAAGGTTTTAAAGTGTCCTAGGAAGTACTAAAGTAGCATCAAGTAGAGTCTTGTGCATGGGTGTAAAGCGCACCACACTTATGGACAAGAGGCTACAAGGTATTTTAGGAAATGTTTCTCTTCTTTCATTATTTATGTCATGCGACTGAGCATAAGCTCAAGTTAAATTCCCCTGAAAGAGCATGTTTCTCATGTAGAGTTCAGAGTTGCATTCACTACTCTAGCTCACTCTGTGGTGGCTTAGAATACTCAGCCAACCGCTGTTCTATCCAACCCAGTGGATAATACTACCACAACTAGGATTTGAGACTTTACCCGGATAAACCATTCTTTATTTTTGTGATCCAAGTCTGAAGAGGATCTACAAGAATTCCTAGACATGGTCCATAACGTAAAAAATATTATAGGGTAACGTCTAGTAAGAGTGCAGATATAGATACTTACGAGTTACATAATATAGCTTATACCTGCTTCAAGTAGTGGAAGGAGGATAGGGGTGACGATGCAGAACCTATAGAATGAAAGGAGTTTACTGCAACCTTCTTATATAGATTCTTCCCTTTGGAGCTGAGAGAGGCTAAGGTGTTAGAGTTTATAAATTTAAAGCATCGCAACATGAGTGTGAAAGAGTGTTCCCTCAAGTTGACCAAGCTAGCTAGGTATGCTCCTTATGTAGTGGCTGATAGCAGGTTTAGAATGTGTGAATTTATTTTTGGTGCAGCTGATAGTGTTGTCAAGGAGTGTAGGACTGTAATGTTGATTAAGGAGATGGATTTGTCTAGGATTATGGTCTATTCCCAGCATATTGAGGAAGAAAAGACTAATAAGAAAGAGAGCAAGAGCAATAGGGCTAGAATAAGTAGTTTTAGTTTCGCTCAGCCAAATTCAGAAGGTGGTAACCATCCTTAGTTTTGCCCAAAATATTAAATTCCATCCACTTCTTTAGATAGTGCGCCAGTATCGAAGTTCATGAATGACAATCATAATGAGGCGCCAGGCTCCAAAACCTAGGGTAGTGTGAGCAGCGGTCGTACCAATCCCCTTTGTGGAGAGTATGGCAGGAATCAAAAAAGTGTGTGTAGAGCAGACAGTGATGTGTGTTTTAGATGTGGTAATTTAGGCCATAGAGTTAGAGAATGTCCTAAGGATGGTCCGCAGAGTCAGAACAGTCATCCTCTAGTTCCATCTGGTGGCCCGACTCAGCAAGGCACCACTTCCAATACTACTAGTGGTCAATGCTAGAATAGACTTTATGCACTCCAATCTCATCATGATTAGGAAAGATCTCCTGATATGGTTATTGGTATATTACTGTCCGTTAATTTTCATGTGTATGTTTTATTATACCCTGGAGCTTTATTTTCTTGTGTAACCCCTATATAATTGTTAGTTTTGGTGTTAGTCCTGATACTCTAGCAGAGCCCCAGACTCTAGAGTAAAATGGTGACAGTTCAGCTTAGATTTCTTAATTAAGTAGTTCACAAGCTTAGAATGATGGCTCTAAGCTATGGGGAAGATGATATAGTAAGTAATCAAGTCAGGTTCTCAGATCCTAGTAGGGATGCCAGTATGTTTAGAAAAGTAGTAGGGGAGGATGATGACCAACCAGTTCTTATCTCAATGTAAGGTATCTCAATCATCATGATATCTACTCATGCCTTACATGTCAGTTCCATAATCATAGTTAATGTTCATGCACATCATAAAGAATCATGTACGCTTCCAGTTCCTAGTATAAGGAGTTCCAATTTGCTCAGCAGTATAGATCATGTTCCATAAATTTATGAGCTCCAAATTCAGGTCATGCAACTCATGACTCATGTACTCATGCTTTACAGTATGTTCAGTTCTAGTACTCATGCTACACTCTTAAGGATCATTGAAATTCAGATTCATGCCATGCATTTCCTTAATTCAAACCTCTTTGATAAATTCATGTCATTAACTCTCTCGTTCCAATCCTAGCCTTATACGCAATCACTTACCATTGCATGTAGTTAAGAAATCAGTTTAGTTCATGATATTTAATTTATGTACTATGTTTCAGACTCAGTTAGATAGTCATGTTCCTAGTCATACATGTCCAGTATGTGTTCTCAGTCATCTTAGCTCCCATACTCTCAGTCTAACCAGCCACATTTGAGGACGAATGTTCCCAAAAGGGAGATATTGTAATACCCCAAGAATCCAAACCATTTTTAAGATCGCATTTTAAGCTCATGCAGCATAAATCATAATGCTTTGAAAGGTTTGTGCCTAAGTTGATATATATTAAGATATCAAATAACTCCTAGATATTAGACAACCAAAATATTCCTTAACAATTGAGTTTTTGGGAAGAATGTTGCTCTTGTCAACTTTAAATGAGATAATGTTTTATTCTACTCAGAATTTTCCAGCTCAAGACCCACCAAATGATAGAAAATTTAATTGGATTTCCAACGAAATCAATTTCTCCCAAAGCCGATACTCCGGTGAGAAGTTATGACACTTTTAGTGAAAGTAGTGGCTCAGTACAACCAGCAGCGCATCGCGGTGATGAGTAAAATGGGACTTGTTCATTTCAAGTAGCCCAATGCGATAAGGCCGCGTTGTGGTTATGGACAAAATCAGGATTTTTTAGTTTCCAGTTCCAAGTTTAATTTTCCAAGGACATTTAAGTCCTTTTCACTTCATCCTATTCAGTCAAAAACGGGTTTAATCATTAGTTAAAGCATTATATCCCACATTTCCACAGTTTCTCTTCAAAATAAACCTTATCCACCACCCAAATTCATCAAGTTCAACCATTAATTTTTCAAGGACAAAATCAGGATTTTTTAGTTTCCAGTTCCAAGTTTAATTTTCCAAGGACATTTAAGTCCATTTCACTTCATCCTATTCAATCAAGACCTACAATTCTTTTGCAAGATTAAGATCCTAAGGTATGTTAAATGTTCATCCATGCGCCCTTTTCACCCATGGAGTCAAAGAATCCATCTTTTATATTTTAAATCATGAAATTACATGTTTAGGATGATTTATCTCCATGAAGCTTTTATGAATTTTGATTATACATAATGTTTACAATCTAATTTCCTTGAAAGTAGCCCTTATTACATATTTTATGGACTACGTCCATGATCTTATATCAAATTTTATCATGTTTCTATGAAGTTGTTGGTGATATTAAACCTTGCATGATTGAAGGGTGTTGTTTGTTAAAGTTAAACCCTAATTGGTAATCTTAGAAGTGAAATCATGCTATTACTACAAGTGTTTGATGAAATACCTAAATGATTGGGTTTTGAGCAATGACTAATTATTACATGGTTAGAAGTTAAGATTTATGAATGGTTTCAAGTGAAATACATTATAGTATGTTTTAAATATTGTGGTTTCTATATCATGTTCATGGGAATTTGGAAAAAATCGTAAGTTTATGACTTTTCATGTGATCGTGCTATCCCATCATGTCTAAAAGTATCGCCATTTAAAGTCTAGGTCCCCATGTATTTGATAAAATGCTTAAGTGAATAATTGTGGACAATGATTTCTTTCCATGGTTTCAAAGTTTACATGTACCCTGTTGTTATTAGCATTGAGTCCTGGGGTTTACGAATACCTGAAATTTAGTTGTCTACTTAGTCTTAGTGGTTTCAAGATAGTTTCAGACACGTATAGCATTATCAGTTCATTCTATTCTTGTATCAATCAAACTTAGAATAGTTCAGTAATCTGAGTCAATTCTCTCTTTAGTTAAGCTTAGCTTAGTCCAGTAATTAGTGTCAGCATAGTTGGGAGTACAATTCAGCACCGAGCGAACCCAGGGATGGGGGAATTCCTATTAGTATAGAGTTTGACCCTTAGTAGCAAATCCCTAAGTTAAATAACTACGTAGCCAACATAGGTTGAGATATCTTCCTACCAGTTAAGGGTTAAAATATCTAGCATGATTTTTCCTGCCAGTGAGGGTTGACAAAAATATCTTCCTGCCAGATAGGGTTGGCTCATAGCCATTGTTAGTACCTGTGGCATGGTACTATTACCCTTCCTACTGGGGTCACAGGTTGGAACGTGATCTGCTCAGACTGGGGAATGTTGGTTAGATAATACCTCCCACAGTTTTAGTTTTAGTATTTAGTTCAGAACTCAGTTCAATTTTGTTTGACCATAGCATACAGTTATTCAGTTACCAGATTTTAGTATTTCAGTTATAGACTATAGCAAAAATATATTATATGCTTGGTCATGCATTGTCATATTTTACAGCATCTAAGCTTCTATATTCAGTATTGTCATGCTAGCCAGACAGTCTCTGCACCATGCATGTTTACTATGATAATTTATATCATTCAACTAATTATTACTTCATGTTCAGTTACACCATGGTCTTTATCCAGTTGGTTATCATTTATGTACATAAACCCATGCATCTCAGCCTTACTTTATTTAGCATACCAATATATTTAAAGTACTGATCACATACCCATTTCTTGAGCTATGATGTTTCATATCATAGGTTCGGACGCTCAGGTTCCTGACCGTACCTATATATCCCAGTGCACCAATAGCAACAATAGTGGTGAGTCCTCATGTTTCGAGGACCAGTTATATTATTTCAATTTTTATCAGTTTATGCAGTCAGTGAGAGTTAGTTGGAGACTTGTCCCATCAACTCCTCAGTTATTAAGTTATAGGCTTTTAGACTAGTACCGACAGTAGTTAGCTTTTCAGTATGTTTTCAGATGTTAACATCATGATTCCGTATTAATTACAGTTTTTAAAACCTTATGGCTTATCAGTTGTTTTTGCATATGTTATCATATTATTTAGTGCTTACAACAAGTACTAGCTCATGGGTTAGCTTGTGGTCCCTTGGAACTTTAAGCACCATGTGATGCCCAGGGTGTACTCTAGAGGCGTTACAACAGTATATTTCATATATATTTTAACCTTTGTTCATTTACTTTCCAAATACATTTGAGGTGTTCAGAGTTTGCAATAAAAATATATATGCAGTATACATCATATGTATTTAATCTTTGTTCATTTACTTTCAAAATAAATATGAGGTGAATGATACTTACTAATTTTGAAGTGAATGAAAGTAATTCATTTTAGTATTTATGTTGTACATGTTTTCAATAATTTTGTACTCAGTGTTTTATTTTAGTGTTCATAATTTATTTGTTACAATGAGATTTAGCTTAAAAATACATATGAAGTGTTCAAATTTTGCAATAATAATACATGTGTAGTATACATCATATGTATTTTAGTCTTTATTCAATTACTTTCAAAATACATATGAGGTGAATCCAACTTACTAATTTTGAAGTGAATGAAAGTAATTCATTTTAGTATTTTATGTTGTATATGTTTTCAATAGTTTTATTCCAGTGTTCAAGTTTTCTCTGTTACAGTGAAATTTAGCTTCAAAATACATATGCAGTGTTCGGATTTTGCAATATCCATATGCAGTATTCAGATTTAACTTTGTCCATTTACTTTTAAATACTCTAAAATACTTTCATAGTACAAATACATATAGATGATCATATTTGAAAAATATCTCAGTTATCAAATACACATGCCATAAAACATAAGCATTTTTCAAATAAAAAATATTAATATTTTTTTATCAAATTTAGCAATACATAACTGTATTACTAATTGTTATTTAGAAAGCATAATAGCAAATGATACATAAATGTTTTAAAACACTAAAATGATTTCATTAATATATAAAATGTAGAAGAAAGTATTAAAAATAATACGAAAGAACAAATGTATCATTTATGATATTTTCTACATGAAGGCCTATTGTGACCATTAGTCCCACAGTCACTGCATGAGTTGATGTTCTTCTATCCAAACATATTCTGGCCTGATTTTTCATGATCCTTCTTTGCAGGTCTTTCAAGAGGCGTTTGTACTTCAGAGGCACTACTATTTCACCAATTATGCTAAGTTGAATTATCCAGTCATCTTGGTGTGGCAAAGGATAGATTGGAACATTATATATTTTCAACACTATTTTCGGTTTATACAAATCACAACAATATGGCCTCTCCTTAAAATTCTTGCTATCCAAGATTGCACAAACATATGCACATGGTATCTTATCAAGTTGAAATGTGTTACATGAGCATGTCTTTTTCTTGAGGCAAATGATGAAACTTTTGTTTGTCGCGCAATGCGTACACATACTCTATGGCTGGTACAACCTGATAATATTTTTAAAAATCAAAATTAAAATTTTTTTAAAAATAAATATGTAAATGCATTGCTACAAAAAGATGCAAAATGTATATTTTGATATGTTGTAACCACACCTGCAAAATACAAATATACATATTTTCTAACTGTATATGTATTTTTGTGCTTATTGCATATGTGTTCTAATAAATACAACAACAGAGATTAATACCAACAAATCCCATAAATATTTTTATTACTTACTGCAGATATTTTTTGTTTAGTAATAGAGATTAATGCATATATATTTAATAGTGAATATTGAATACTGCATATTACTTACTGGATATGTACTTTTTGCATAACAAAGAACATTCATTAACTTAATAATTCATTTTAAATTACATACGACCATAGTTATTTATATATATATATGAATAAAATTAAATTCATAAGTATAAATATCATAAATCTAAAAGATCAAACTTATATGAGTACACAAAGCCTCGTTCTCTTTGAGTATGCCATTAAGTTTTCCAATGAGAGTTGTGAGTGTATATGAAGCCTTCTGTCTATTTTTACAATTTTATTTTTCAAACAGCAATTGAACTTCTTCTAGAAAATTATAAATTGGTAGTTTTTTAGCTGATACAAGAACTTCATTTATTAACTCAGCAATGTTTGAAGTCAAAGTTTATCCTCAGTGGACTGTTGCATAGGACCTAGCCCACTTTTCGTAACCAGCCAATTCCAAATCTTTTTCATTCTAATATCAATTGCCTCAACCTTTTCCATTAATATGTAGAATTCTGACTTTGAATATGTTTTGGCCATTGTATAAAAGATCTCTGATAATGCATCATGTGACTTTCTGTAAAGCTTTTCACGTTTT
This sequence comes from Capsicum baccatum var. pendulum, assembly GCA_030864225.1. Taxonomy (NCBI): domain Eukaryota; kingdom Viridiplantae; phylum Streptophyta; class Magnoliopsida; order Solanales; family Solanaceae; genus Capsicum; species Capsicum baccatum. The sequence continues at coordinate 294,394,902 of CM061552.1, forward strand.
TCTATAAATGTCACATACATGCATAATGCGAAACACCTTTGCACATATCACCAACAACCTTTTTGATGCTTGAATTCCGATCAGAGACAACACATATGTTTTATCTTTTCCTGTACACTTTCTTTAGATTCTCAAAGAACCAAATCCAAGATGCATCATTTTTTGAATCAAGCACACCATATGTCAAACGAAATATATGACCTACATGTATAAACACATTTTGCGAAACCAAATATAAATACATATAGTAACTGCATATGTATTTATTAAAACTATAGTTTCAAAAAACTATATATTTTACCAAAAAATAATTTCAATTACATATACAAAAATGTAAAAGTACAACACACACATGACTAGTTTGCCCTTGAAAGCATCCGGCTCCATGGTGATTTCCATTCGTTGATCGCAATTATGACTCACATGATCACATTAGACCTATCACAATCACAATTAGTTTACATGAACTTGAGATGATCGATCTCTTCTCTCCATTCATTATCAATTATACATGTTTCATTCATGAAGATATGAATATATGTATATATTATATAGATATGTATATATATGATAGAGATTTATATTTTCAAGTGATATGTAGAAATACATATAAACATACAAGCAGGTCTATATTGTAGAAATAAAGTGATACTAACCAGCTCCATCCATCGTACAGGCAGTTACAAATGTCCAAGTATATATTCCTCTCAGGTCACTACCATCAACAACTACGACATGTCTACAATGGTCAAATCCTTTAATGAATACATGGAGAGCTATAAATACATATAATAACTTATTTTCATCCGTCTTTTTCATTCTTATATGTGACTCAGGATAGGTATTATTCAAAACATATAAGTAGGATGGTAATTTATGGTAAGATGTTGATGACTTACCCCTCAATTCTTCTAACACTATTTCCTTGGCCCTCCAACATAAAGTGTATGTCAAATTCATACCAAATTCTTCCTTCATGTCATATTTTTTGGTCACACTGCATTTTTGTTTGTGGTTTTTGAATTGTTGTTTAACCATACCACTTATCAACATACTAGTAGCATGCATCTTTAGATAAACCTTGTCCTTCACCGGAAAAGTATGTTCCGGTATGTATTCTCTAATTTTAAACATTCCAGAATCTTTCATACTGGCGGCGCGATAAAAAATAATCACAGTTTACTGATTTATAAAACAATGTATAACTGCATCCAACAAATTTTAATACAATCAAAATACATATCAAAACTCATTTTAAACATGAATAAATTAATCTAGAATGTACGTACCATTTTTTACATGACCTTTCACTTCGCGTTTGAAATTTCTTCCTGGTTGTATAATCCTTCATGACTGACTTTAAAAAATACTTCATCAAGTATACCTGGTCTTCGTCAATATCCTTGTGATGTGGGTCTGAGATAACCACCTGAACCGTATCCATCTCAAATACATCTAATGTTGTTGTATTTTCAGAAATCACCAAAGCACCTTCAGTAGATGTATTTAACACTTTATATGAATTATTACAGATGTCTTTTCTTTCAACAACGAATAAAGATGAACTTGCAAAGATGCTTGCATCATCTTTCTCTAAAATTCGATAATTCATGTCTTGAATCTTTTTTTTATATATAAAATAAACACCATTAAACCCATTCATTATGTATTTATATTTTTTCTACATTACCAGTGATTTGATATTCCACTAGAATATATTTGCGGCTCAAATTCACATTTAAGTGAGATGCCAAAAGATTGTGCAGTTCATTAAATGATGTTGTCATGCTCAATAATATTGCATTAAAGACGTACTTTTCATAGTTTTTTTCATATGTCCACTTTCCAGAGTGCTTCACGAAAATTGGTATGTTTCCAATTGCTAACTTATTCACCTAAAATACACAATTATACAAATCTGTAAGCTGTCAATTGTTACAACATACACTTTCATAACAAAAAATTAAAACAAAATTCTATAGTTATAAACGTAAACAATATATACTTACACATCCAACAACTACAATCGAAAATTTATTTACACAACATTTGTTAAACTTAAAATACAAACACAACAAAATTTTTTAGCCAAAATACAATTACAAATTATCTATTCAATGTTAAATACAATCAAATCCAAAACCTCCAGAATCGAACACAACTAAAATATATATAAAAGAACTTTTAAGATACATAGATATAATCTCAAATTCTGACAAGCAAAGCACCAAAAATAGAATTTGATCATCTTGAAAAACTCATTTCGATCAGTTCAAATTACTGTTGCATTAACTTTACCTCAAATTTTTTTTAGAAAATATTCATAAGCAAATTACGACGACATGAAAAATTTGAATGAAGTAGCACAAAGAGATCAATAAAAAAATTTTGAACAAAATAACTATTACGGTGCGAAAAAAAATTAAGAACAAATTCCTTTTTTTCAATTACATAAAACCTGATGAAATTGATATGAAAAAAAATATTACGATTTAATACCTTCAACTACAGTAAAGGATGAATTTACAAATGATGGTTGAATTCAGACAAATTATCCAGAAGAAGTTAAAGTTGATCGTCGAATTCGAAGAAACTAATTGTTCAAACTGATCGCTGAATTTGATTGAACAGAAGAAAAAGAAGCTAATAAATTGAACAGAAGAAAATACACTTGAATTTGTCTATTCAACTAGAAGAAATTGAAGATTCAATTGATTTTGATTTTTTTTGCATGAACACATTTTTTTGAAACTAAAATTCAAATTTGAATACTGTTGTTAAGAAATAATGGAAATCGCGTGATTTATGAAGCTTAATGAGAATAAAATCTGCACATTTAATTTAAGATAATTTTACCATATTTACCTCAACAGATTTCAGTTGATTATGGACAGTAAAATCATTTGTATTTGTATTTGTATTTTTATAGCAACAGTTTGATAAAATACAAAACACAAGTTGTTATCTTAGGTAATTATAAAAGTATTGGTATGAATCTCATAATTAAGATGTTAAGTATGCTATTTATGATTTTTTTTTCCCAAATTAATTATGACGATGAAACTAATTGAATATACCAAACTTTTAAAATTAAAGTTAGGCAAAAAAAAATAAAAATAGAGGGCCTAAATATATCTCATTTATAGAAGCCCCCCCCCCCCCCCCCCCCCCCCTTTTTTTTTCTGCCTAGACCCATTTTCATTATATTGACGTATTTTTTTTTTATACATATTATTTTAAACTACCAAATTGGAATTGTCTGACTAACTTATTTTTCAAGATTCAAAAGTAAACAACAATTATTGGCTCCTAAAATTTTGAGGCTCCCATTATTTTTTCAGTCAGTGTTAATTGTTAAGTATTTGGATTGAATTTTGAATTAATTTAATTTTGAGACTAGTTCAATTTTGAGAATTAAAAATGATTTTTTTTTTTTTGCCTAGATCCATTTTCATTATATCGACGTATTTTTTTTATACATATTATTTTAAACTACCAAATAGGAATTGTCATACTAACTTATTTTTTAAATTATTTTTCAAGATTTAAAAGTAAACATCAAATTATTGAATCCTAAATTTTGAGGCTCCAATTATTTTTTCAGTCAGTTTTAAGTATTTGCATTAAATTTTGAATTAATTTAATTTTGAGACTAGTTCAATTTTGAGACTTAAAAATGAAAATACTATCTAGCAAGTTTTTTTCGTTGTGAGGCTAGAACCCAAAATTTCTCATCAAGGAAGAATAAGATTCAAATTTTATGTATAATAGATTTATAAATCAAGATTTTTATAGTTAAAGACTTAAAATTTGCTTTAAATAACAGTTTTTATTCAACCACCCGTCCATCCTATACATCTGGATGAACCCCCCCCCCCCCCCAATATTGTCAGTTTGTACAGCTATCTGACCACTTCACAAAACCTCTAAACCATCATCAATATTTACACATGCTCTAAAGCATTATAAATAGGAATTGAGTTCACATCATGGTTCAGCGTATTGATAAGTCTAAGAAAATTTTAATTTGCAACTTGGCCAAAAACATTATCAGGTATCCCCTTTTTAAATTTTTTATCGAGATCATCATTTCGTGTAACAGTTTTATTTTGCAGAGAATTAGCTTAATAAGTGGAGTAATATTATTTTTCTTCTTAAAAAGTTACTAGTAGCAAGTATACACGAATAGTTCGTACAAAATTTCATATATAGAGAAAAATCCTCTATACTCCCTGGGAGCCTACCTAGGTGATTTCTAGATCATCCTAAAACGAGTTGTGAAACTTTGAGGTTTCGTTGGTTTTAAATAGTACGTATACGTAAAAAAATAGCTTTTGATCTATATATATTGTATAATTTTCTCTATATAAAGTATAATCTTTTGACAAATGATATTGTTCAAACTAACCACCTTTCGATTTATGCTGCTACCCCATTGGCTGACACTAACTCATGTTTGTTACAATCTTGGTTCATTTCCTTTACCAAACAGTTTTTGTAACTCCTTCAAGTTGAAAAATGGAGCTGTGTACACAAACCATTGTGGCTGATAAAATTACACGTCGCTCAGGCAATCATCATCCTACTATTTGGGGAAACCATTTTCTTGCGTATGCTGATCTATCGGTAAATAAACAAATATTTTTTACACCGTCAATATGCATGCTGAACTAATTCATATGAGTAACATATATATTCCCAATAGGTAGCTAATGAGGAGGAAGAGAAGCAGCATGATGACCTAAAAGAAGTGAGAAAGATGCTAGTGATGATGGCTCCTTCAAAATATTTGCAGAAGCTTGATCTCATCAACACAATCCAACGTTTTGGTATAGCTTATCATTTTGAACGTGAATCATTGAGTTATATGTACACTTGCTATGAAGAATGGATTGATGAAGTTGATGACGATGACCTTCATGCAATTGCTATATGCTTTCGATTACTTAGGCAACAAGGTTATTACGTTTCATGTGGGAAGTATTGTTCTAATTCGTGAAAAATTTGATGCAGATGCTTTTAGAAAGTTCATTGGCAACCAAGGAAGTTTCAAGAAAGAATTAGTTAACGACGTGCATGGAATGTTGAGTTTATACGAGGCAACACAATTCAGAGTACATGACAAAGAAATTCTGGATGAAGCACTAAATTTCACCATCACTCAATTGAAACTAATTTTGCCAAAATTGAGCAACTGTCATCTTGCACAACAAGTCAGTAACGCACTGAAATTTTCAATTAAAGATGGTGTGGTGAGGGTAGAAACAAGGAAATACATATTACTTTACCAAGAAAATCATGAATCATGCAATCAAGTGTTACTGAACTTTTCCAAATTAGACTCAACATCCTGAAAAGGTTGCATAAAAAAGAGTTATATGATATCACAAGGTAACTCGCCACACACATCTTAACCTTCGGTGAAATATTAAAAACCAAATACTATCCAATTAAACATTCAATTTGTGTAGGTGGTGGAAAGAATTGGAATTGGTGAAGGCATTACCTTATGTTAGAGACAGATTGGCTGAGTTATACTTCTGGAGTTTATGTTGCTACTATGAGCCTCACTATTGCTTTGGGAGGAAAATTATAACAATTTTTTTATTCTTCACTTCCATGATAGATGACACATATGATATCTATGGAACACTAGATGAACTTACTCTCTTTGCAGAGGCAATTGAAAGGTAGCAATTCTTATTGTTATATACATACATACACATGCTCTTTTATCCCAGTAGAATATGATTTGAATGTTTTTGATGTTTGTGATATATGCAGGTGAAATATTTATGCTTCAGAATAGTTACCATCATATATGAAGATCATTTTACCGTGGTCTTCTACATGTTTTCAGTGAAGTTGAGAAGGAGTTGGCAAGTGCAAACAAGTCATTTCTAATCTACAATTGCATAACTGAGGTACTTAATATAAATAAAGTAGCAAACAATTAATTACTTAAATTGATCAACACCAACAATGGAAATACATAAATGTGCCCTGTAACTTGACCTGATCAGCTGACAAACCTCCAATTTTGGATGTGTACAAATAGACATTAAATTTGTATAACGTCAAACAAGTTGACACATAAGTCGAACATGGTGTTTTACGTGAGACCCTATACAGGAGGCCTACATAGGAGGCATGTATCTACTTATTCAACTTTATACAAATTTAAGTGTCTACTTGTGGACACCCAAAGTAGTATAAATGCCAGCTGAGGCCAAATTAAATGACAAATTAATATATTGTGCCTTCTGGTTTTTATAACTGATCAATCAAACTGGATTTTTAGGAGAATTTTACAGCAACAAGTTTTGCCAAATATATTTTTCCAGATGAAAACTGTGCCAAGGTCTTACTTCCAAGAGGCATAATGGTGTCATGAGAAGAAAGTCCCAGCATTGAAGCAGTATATAAAGAATGAAATTCCATCAAGTGGTTGCCAATTGTTTGCAATTGCAGTTTGTGTTGACTTGGGAAAGGTGGCAACTAAAGATGCACTTGATTGGTTAGCAAATGAACCTCCAATACTTGATGCTTTATGTGTCATTGGAAGACTACTCAATCACCTTGCATCACATGAGGTATATATATAGCGTATAGTATAATTTTTGGATTTAATTTATTTAAATTGATAGTTACGTTAAATATTTTTACTTTTTTTTTTAAGACTAGAGTCATAAGCGGCTCTTCACAACAAATTTTCGTGGTGCTGAAAATTAACTGCAAGTAAAAATAAAATAAATAAAAAGAATAATTTTTTTTAAATGAATCATGTGAGTACAATTTTGTTGTTCTCTTGATTCTTCTCTCCTAAACTTAGAAAAGATCCGAGAGCCTTCAGTAGCGTGTTTCTCGAATCGTTGGATGATTTGGACTCCTAGAGACATATTTCAATCACCGGGAATGTCGAAAAGTGTTTTTTCACTTTGGAATAATCTCCGTGAAGAACTCCATTGATTTCTCCTTGCAAGAACTAGATAGTCAATGTTGACATTGCGAATGCTTGTCAAAGTCCTTTTTTCCGAATCCCCCCTCCCTTAGAATGTTATGTCACCCCTTATTTATAGTTGTAGGGAGTAGGCTTGGTTGCTTGTGATTGGCCAAAATATGCCACTTTGACACTTGACGCCTTTTGACTGGTTCTTGAATTTGAATGAGATTTCCACATCATTTGTACATGTGTCGGCATCTCGTTGGTCTTAAATTTGATTGGGTGGGTCACTTGATGAGTTTGGGCTTCAAAGTGAGATGAACCTTGATGAGGAATAAAATGGGCTTATTATTTTTTTAAGCCCAAAATAATTTTAGACCCAATAAAATATGGATCAGATTTAAAATTTATATGAATTTGATGCAATAAATTTTACGTGTCTATAGATACCCCCTACTTCAAGGTTGGTCGACGTGTAAGCATGCCGAAACTTGTCGGAGAGACTTGAAGTACTCATGAATGTGTTTTCATTATCGCAACTTAAAATGTATTTATTTTTCATCGGTGCATCCTAGTTAGACCAATACTTACGAGTGGTCTAACTAAAGTTTCCTCTATGAACTTTCATGTCGTGAAAGACTTTGTCAAGGCAATCAACGATTTGATTGTGGTGATTGTAACGCCCCGAGTTTGTACCCAGGATACTACATGGTGGTAGCAACCCTAAAGGACCACCAGATAACCCATGACTGGTACCTCATATGAGCACTGAATAATAATAACACTGCAACAATGATATTTCTGAAATAAATGCGGAAGGTAGACTAAAAACGCCATAAAGTTCATAACTAAAAAACAACTACTGAATATTGAAAACTGAATATTAAAGTATCAGTCTGAAATACTCTAGCTTGAAAGCCTCTAACTATCTGAATTATGGAGTTAATGGGACAAGCCCCCAACAAACTATGACTATTGGAATAAACCGATCCACTAAAATAATACTTTGTCCCCAAACTATAAGGACTCACCACTAAGTCAGCTGCTGAATGGCTAGGCTACTAATTACGGTCAGGAGCCCGTGCATCTGAACCATGATATAAGACATCATAGTGCAAAGAAAAGTATGTTTCAGTACTTTGAATATAATGGTATGCTAAGTAAGGTTGGCTGATATGCCTGGGTTCATATGAATGAACAATAACTGGCTGAGTACATGAACATAACTCAATGAGAGTATATACATAAATAAATAATCTATAACTGAGGTCATGATAACACTAGATACTGAGTTCTGAATTATTGATTTACTGATATCTGATTTTACTGATACTCTATAACTGATAACTAAGTGACTGTATCTGACAGTTCTCATTTTGTAGAACTTATCTGAGTTCTATACTGGTCTGAATGACTGTGTCTAACAGTCATAAATTTGTAGAACTGATCTAAGTTCTATACTGAGCTGGGTTACAATATCTTACAGTCTTGATTCTATGGAACTGAACTGAGTTCTATACTTAGACTGAAACTGAAACTGAAACTATGGAAGCTAATCATCTAACCAACATGCCCTAAATCTGAACTGATAAGGTCCAACCTGTAACCCCAGTTAGAAGGGTTTTAATACCGTGCCAGGGGCACTAGAAAGACCAGGATACCAAGCTTAACTGACAGGTGATACCTGGGCAGAGCCAAGCCTAGTCTGACAGGTGACTCCTCATCCTATGCTGGCTATGCAGTTTAGGAGTACATGGATTGCTACTAACTACTCTGTCTATCTGAAGGGAAATTCGCCATCCCTACTTTCGCTCGGTGCTGAATCCTACTCCCAACTGAATAGTCACTGAATTGATTCTTAGACTAAACTAGACTTGATTTAGCTATTCCTGATCATATTGTTTGACTGAACTGAGTTCACTGGATTCCGTTGACTGACAAAATACTATTGAGTTCTGTTAACTGGCTGAGTTTACTGAGGTCTGAACCGAGATTGTGAATGATTACTGAGTACTACTATTCGTGATACTACTGAGATTGTTCTCTAACTACTATAGGTCTAGGTCAACAACTAGGTTTTTGGGTATTAAATACCTTCAGGACTCGATAGCATGAAAAGTAAACATGGTCTTACATTAGACGCATAATAATACTTGCTAGATAATAATGCATTTAATTAAACATTTTGTCAAGAAATTGATGTACATGAACTCATGCATGAATAGAATCACATAATACATGTCTTGCTTTCATTTGTCAATTCACATACGCATTTTGTCAATCACATAATCTATACCCATGATACAAACAACATGTAGACATCATAACATCAATTTCCAAATCCACAAATTCAAGGGCTTAAACATGAATTCACATGATACTACACGCATGATCATAGATTCTATATGAAACTTGTAATAGACCATGAATTAGAAACCCAATTAACATTAAATCATGAATATCCTTAAATCCAATCATGGAAGTCATGAAAGCAAATTACTTGAAGTTTAAAAGAGTTTCTTGAGCTCCAAGGGTGGAAGAAATCCTTGGATGAACACTTCACATACCTTAATGCTTGAACTCTTGAAGATTGATGGTGTAATTCTTGGAATTTGAATCTTGAATTAAAAGCCTTAGGGTTTGTTCTTGAGTAATTTGAGAGAGAATGGGTGTAATTTGCTTAGTGAGGGTTGAATTTCACATTTTTGGGGCTGAATAGTTGTGGGAAAAAGACCCAATCACCCCTAAGGATGCGGAATCTTAATGACTAAAAATTGACTTAGTGAAGCATAGATTGACACATCACATCAATGGGGTCGATGCGATGGATGAAATGCCGCATCAAGTCGTGTCGACTCATTAAAAATTGACACTGAAAGCTGGGGACAACATTTATCAATGTTATAGGCAATGCGGCGCATCGAAATCACGTTGATACACTGATCTAGACTTCCAAACGTGCCCCAAACAATGTTCGAAAGACCTGAAACTTGTACAAGGATACCTACTGACATTCCTGATCATGGATTAACCTAAAAATCAACATATAAAGGTCGTATGGATCATGAAATACGATTTTCAACTTATGAAGGCTAAAATAACACTAAGTCTGAATACTTATCAAAAATTTTCTAAGTATAAGACCCCTTATTAAGCTTTACGGGACTGAGTAAAGCTCAAAATTTTGTAGGGTCTTACAATATCTCTACCTTGAAAACATTCATCCTCAAATGAGGCTGACTAAGATGGGAGAACAGATAAACTGAAAGTACATATCGGAAAGGCACAACTGAAGCATGATTCATGGATGAACTACTGATATACTTGTTGACACCTGATTTTTGCCGTCCATAACTACGTTTAATCTCGATGTTCTTCGATTTTCCAATAAAATCACAACAATTATTTTTCCAAATAAATGCACTTTAAAATGTTTGTTTGGGTTAATTTTATCATTTAAGTGACTGTTATACATTTTCGTATTCACATACACGAGATTGTATAAATTTTGTTATCTAATGAATACGTTTATCAAAATTGAATTCTTATTTAGATTGAGCTTGAAAATTATTTCAACAGAATAACATCTTGATTCAAGTATAATTTAATCTCAAAAATAATTTATTTGGATAAATGTGTTTTTTGATTTTATTAAATCAAGAAGCTCGAGATTAAGTGAGGTATTAATTTGTATCAAATTTCGGTTTGATTTGCCCAATCTATTAAATTTGGCTATATTTGAAATCAAATTGGTCTCAATTGCAATGCAATTGGCTAATTGATTTTCAATATGGCTAAAATTTAAACGGATTCAGCTAATTCTTAATTCAGTTGGGGTTATCCATTAAATAACCCCAATTTCAGCCCATTTCTTATCTTTAATCACCAATCCAAATTCAACCTAACCCCAGCAGCCCATACCCCAACTAAGACTAACGGCCCAATTTCCTTTTCTTCTTTATCCATTAACAACAATCCAACCCCTCGGCCCATTTAAAACCTGACCCAGCCCACCATCAAAAAATCCCCCTTATACTCCTCATCAGTAACAACATCAACTCCCAAATCACAACATCAAACAACATCATCTCCCAAATCACAACATCAGTAGATGACAACACCTCTCGAACCAAAACATTTCCAAATCAACCCGATTCCTATTTTTCTCAACCCAAATTTGTTGACCCATGAATGACCTGAACTCAACCCGTCAATCACGTGCCCCTACCATGCAAATTCATACAAGAATAGGCTCGAACCTTCTAGAATATGGTGAGTTGGCTCCTTCTAATGTTCCAATCCCGAGAATCTTGGGATAATGGTGCAATTTTCATACATATATGGTAGAATTTCATTGGTCTTGAAGAAGAATTGGTTTTCCCCAATTCTTATTGGTCCATCGGTTTTAGATTTGTTGAAGAAAAATCCAAATGAGGGGGGGTAGAATCTATTGGATCCTGATCTTTTGAATTTCAAATTCCCCTGAGGAAATCCCTAAAAAGACTCCAGTTTCATATTCTATATAAGAAGGTTTGGGTCACTGTTTTAGCGTGTTAGAGATTCGAGAGTAAAAAAAATTAGGGTTTGAGAATTAGGACAAAAAATTTTAGGGTTTATTTTCCCTTCTTCCTGGGCTCAGTTTGAAACGTTAGAGGAATTTCATGGGTTAGAAATTCTTGGGTTGGAAATTTCTGGATTCAAAACATAGGTTCGGAAAAATCCCAACTGAGAGGGTTTGATATTTTGGGTCTAAAGAAAGGGATTTCGGTTCAAAATAGGGGGAAAAATTAATTCTTCAGTATAAATTCTGTTTTAGTTTTGAAATTTTTTCAGTTAAATTAGAGTCTCGAGTTGATGGTGAAGAAGTTTTTTGGTGGTCTTGATCTCCCTACTCGCTCGTCGTCCTATTTTGTTGCTCCAAAACAGGTGACATTTCATCCCGTTTAACTTATAATTATTTCTGCCTCATCTTAAACTTCTAAAGTTGCAAGTTTTTTTTAGTGACATAGTGTGCTGATTTGTGTAAACCTCTGAAGTTGTAAGCTTTTAGTGATATGGTGCGCTGGGTCGTTTGTTGTATTCGGCCTTAAAGGCTAGTATTATGTGATGAAGATGGTGTTTTTTAACATGTTGACATAATTTCTGTCTTATGTTAGTTTCATTCTTTTCTTTGTAAAAAGTCCATTGCTTTGATTCTCTGTCATCGCAAATCACTATGAATACGCATGTAGTCTTGATATTGCTTTGAAATGTGAGATTTTGTTTCGCTTTCGTCACTATTTTAGCCGTAATTGGGTACTTTTATAGTCGCTGCCGTCGTCATACCAAGAAAGTTATGTATATGTACACACTTGAGTTTACAAAGGTATTAACTTTTTCTTGTTTTCAGTCTTGCATGTTTCAAATACAATCATTACCAGAAAAATTTACCTTTTTGCGCATCTGTGTATACTATTCACATAATTTCTTTCGCATCTCTCTCATGAAATAGTTTACTTCCTTTTGTTCTGGAGGGTCTTCCCTCCTCACCGTCTTAATTGGATCTTGCCTAGAAATAGAAAATACTGTAATTTATCTTGTCTATTAAGTATGTGATGCCTTGGGATATTGGATTTCAAAATTTTGGCTTTGCTCGATTCCCTTATTGTGAGAGTATTATTCAAATGGTGCATTTTTAAGCTGGCTATACTGTGTAAGTATTTACAATTGCTGATTTCTATTTCGCCTAGATTAAACCTGGATTTTCTTTTCATCATTCTGGCGAGTACATTTGGGAATAGAAGTTATTCTTACACATCTTCGTTATGTGTTGTTAACTTTAGAACTATATTTGTATTCATATACTTGAAAACTTGGGTGCCTGCTCGTGTTGTTTCCATGTATGCCATCAAAGATGAATTTGTTGTTGTTAAACTAGATTTGATATAGTTTATTTCCTACTTTTGAGGAAGATGCATGATATCTTAGCATTTTTTCTTATTCATTAATGTTAGCACACATTAATTCCTTTTCTTTCCTTTTGCATGTGGTTACGCTCGAGTCTCGCATGGACTCTCTTTCCCTTTGCATGTTCCTTATGGTCCATTGAGGCCCACCTAGTCTTGAGTCGAATTTGAAGGCCCAAAAAGACAAAGCTCATATGGATACAAGGAATCAAAAGAAGGGAAATGGTTAAAGTCCTATTCTTGAAGCGATGACATGACCCGAGCCTCATTGCTATTTATTTGTTGTTGTTATTTATTATTGTCGTATTTATTTACTTATTTCTTTAGTTATTCATTCGGGTCACAAAGCCAAAGTTGTATCTAATACAGGTGGATTGAGACTCGAGCCAAAGGCTCGAAAACTAGAGTAGGACTGGTGAAACAGGTCAAAGACCCAATTAGATTAGGACAGGTTTTGTTGGTTTGGGCCCAATGGCCTGAATCATTTACTTTCTCCTCCCTTTCCCCGTTTATATGTTTACTTGCTTATTTCATTTGTTTAAACTTAGTTAAAATCCCTATTAGGTCGTCTAAAACTGTTTTTACACGAATTTTTTTCCTAAAAATTAATCAATTTTTAACAAACCAGTGTTCAAACCCACTCTAGACACCGAGGATAGAACGAAACCAAAACCGTATTTTAGGCATGAGCCTAGGAAAACCCAGTACCCAAGCAGGGTATTGGTCACACTAGAAAACCTACCCTACGTCTATTGACCCTGAGTTAATTACAGACAAATCATATTTATGTGTTGAAAAAAATACATGCTTGTCTAAATTCAATCCATTATCCTTTGGGGTCGGGGGAAGGCTTATCTTTGTCTACTTTCATGTAGGATATGGCTCAACTACATTCCCATGAAAAGTTCAAGATGGTTACTAAACCTGACGGTTTCTTGAAACTATGGTGGGACCACATGAGTGCAAAAGAGAGAAAGATTGTTAGAATACAATTTAGGCATCTTCCTTCTTTGATCGAGATGGACGCTTGGCCCGAAATGATCCATGTACTAACAAATTTTTGGGATGATCAGAATATGGTATTTTACTTTGGGGATGTTGAATTTACTCCTACCATTGAAGAGGTATTGATTTGTTACGAGAGTATGGAAATGTGTTTTAAGAGAAGGGAGACACCTGATAAAAATATTTTAGTCCCGGTTGTGTGGGATCATCAAAAGATCAAGGAGGTATTTTTAACTGATGACGACACCTGGATAGGAGAACGTGATGGAGAAAATATCACTTTTCGTGAGTTGTATTATCAGTTCGGGAGATTCAATGTTTTTCACAAATTTGGGCATAAATATGAGTCAGAAGCAAAATGGAAGGAGATGAGAGTCTTTGCATTTGTGGTAGGCCTACTTGGAACCATGGTGTTCCCACAAGGGGAAAATGGCATAATTGATCCGAGGTTTTTCTCAGTGACCCATGCACTCTTCTTTGGAATGGAGTACAATTCTAAAAAGGTATTCCACAACTTAGCTCATATGATTGTCGCCGACATATATCAAGCTTTGGGAAGGTGTCAAGTCGAGAATCATTTATTTCAAGGCTGCAACCTTATATTACAATGGTGGATGATGATGTATTTGGTGAAAAATCCCAGAACGGCACAACCTGACCATAAAACAAGGTGGAATCTGCTAGAATCGCACGACATGCGGTTGTTTTTACACAGGTTCAAAAGGGAAGCATCTCATGAATTTTGGTTTAAGACTCTTAGAGAATTAAGAGATGACGATGTCCAATGGTCCCTTAACTATCTTCATTCAGGGAAATACATTATTCGAGGGGGCGAGTGGCCTTTTTTAGTGATTCCGGGTCTCAGGGAACCCGTCCCTACAATCCTGGCAGAGTTCTTAGACAATTCGAGATCAAGCAGGAGACGCCTCAAGTGGATTCTATGCTCAGATGTTTCATCGAATATGATGAAAGCGAGCCCCCACTCAAAGACTATATGATAAAAGGATGGAGAAGGAGAAGGTGGAAGGAAATCTCTTTCCTTATAGGGTATGAACCTGAAGTCAGCGACACCTATAAGGAGTGGTTAAAAAAGAGCCTTGCCGGAGGATTGGTTCCAGGGCCGAACGTGCCCACTCGGGTCATGGATGTAGCATCCGAGCATAAAATCTGACTCTATAGGCTTCAGGATGAGTTTTATAAAAGTGAAATCGCATACCGACAGGCGCATTTAGAAGATGATTTAACCATACCTATGTTGAGGAAAGAGTTGAAAACAGCTAGGCAAGAGGCTGATGATGCTAGGCAGTGTTTAATCGATTTGGATGATAGCATGGCATCTCAAATCGATAGTATAGGAAAAATGACTTACGACAGTAAGGCAAAATTATGTGGGAGTTATCTTATCATCAGTAGGTATCAAAAAGCACAGGAGGTGAACAAGGCAAAGAAGGAAAAGGCAGACGAAAGAGCCTCCGATAGCTAGTTTTTCTATTACCCCTGTGTGGGAACTTATTTTCTTTTATGTTATTTCCCTTTTTCCATAAAGATTTTATCCCTTTTTTGTTCTCTTTTGTAGGAATTTATGCCCTTTTTCGTATCTATATAAGTTGGGGGATAATGGATTGACTTTAAGGAAGCATATATTTTCTTCAAAATCATTAGGCCTGAACCCTTGGATCAAAAAGGGTCACCCCAGTTAGGATATGCATTATTATAGTGTTTTGTGTAATATAACTGTCTTGTGTTCTTGTGTGTGTTTGTTTGGATCAAAGAAAAGTTTATCCGCTAGGCTTCTATGGATGAATTTGCCTATGGCTCAAACAACTCTACGTGGTTATTTCTTGTCAAATATTTTGCATTACTTATCACATACGGAAATTAACACATCTGCCTTTGAGTTGTTTTACTTTACAGATAATAGAAACTACTCCGTGTTGATATAAGCTGACAGAACATCCCTACTTCATCCGGTCAAAAATGCATAAAATCCCATCCTATGACCATTATTCAATAATGACTGGAAATAATGAAGAAAGTGCATTGACCATTAGGGATAATCTAATAGCAGAACAGAATGAAATGATTGCAGAACTCGCAAGAAAGCTTGAAATGATTCAGGAGGAAATAAATCATACTCGAGATTTGACTCACCTGGCAATCACTATTAATGCTCGCACTCCAGGAGGACATGGGATTCCACTCCAAATCCCTTCCCTTAGTATGCCTATTCTCGGGGATCAGCCAAATAATATATCATCCGTCTCTTTCCCTCTACTTGTCCAAAATACCAATCGCGAAAACAACCCAGATGCCTACCATCCGTAAAATCCATCTCTAACCCCACAAAACCCATAGCCGAATCTATTCCCAAATCCCCAGAATATATTTTCAAATCAAGAAAATTCATTCCCAAATCCACAAGATTCACTTCCACACCCGCAAAATCCATCAAATCTATTCCCGAATCCACCAAATTCATTTTCAAATCCACAGAATTCTTCTCCAATTCCACCAAACCACTCGCAAATTCCACAAAAACATTCTAAATTTAAAAACGTCCTCCCCACCTACCAACCAACTTCCTTTCATCCGCAAAATCAAGCATCCCTTCCAAATCCCTCTCATGCCATCATATCCCCCAAAATCTATAATTCCCTTCCTAATCTCGAGATGGAGCATTACGAAGAAAAGGAGAAAGAGTAGAGGACCGAGCATGAAATAAAGTTGCTAGCTATGAATGAAGAGATCATGAGGATCAAAGAATCTAATGGAGCGAGGAACCACGAAGATTTAGGGTACAATGAATTATGTTTTCACCCTGGAGTAGATCTTCTAGAACGGTACAAGGTCCCCAAGTTTGAAGTGTTTGATGGTGCTGGAAATCCAATGGCCCATCTGACGAGGTATTATGAGCAACTGGTAGGGATCGATAAAAATGAGGAATTATTGATGTGCCTATTCAGCTGAAGTTTAAGAGGTGAAGCCTTAGAGTGGTTCATGTCTCAGCAGCCAAAAAAATGGACTGGTTGAAAAGCATTGGCCAAGGGTTTCCTTGACAGGTTCACATTCAACATTGAAATTATCCCAAACCGGTATTCACTAGATCGGATCATACAGAAGAGTGATGAGAGTTTTTGAGACTATGCTTTTCGTTAGAGGAAGGAAGCTGCCAAAGTGCAACCCCCCATGTCCGAGGAAGAAATGGTATCCGTGTTCTCTTACTCTCAAGAAGGAGAATATTATACCAGGATGGTATCCGCTGTCAGGGTATCTTTTGCAGATTTGGTAAAAATTGAGGAATCACTAGAAGAAGGTATTCATACAGAAAAAATTGCCAAGACCCCAACATCATCCGGAACTGCTATGTTCTCGAAGAAGAAAAAAGAGGATGTAGGCACGGTTTTTGCTGATTCTATTGTAAAAACGAAAAAGAGGTTAAACTCTAGGAATATTTTCTCTTCTCCGCCATCACCAAACTTTCAAAATATATTCTACACCCAACCCTAATACCAAGCTTCACTTCCAAATGTCCAACTTCAGTACCAAACTCCACTCCCAAATAGTCAACCCCAGTACCAAGCTTCACTCCCAAATGTCCAATCCCAATTCCAAGCTTTGCAGTCAAATATTTTTCCCCAATGTCAAGTTCCACCGCTGAATTATCATCCTAATATCCAATCCACTCTTCCAAACATCTTAACAAACATCCAAGCTCCTCTAAATTATCATCAAGTGCCTCCTCCTGTAAATCAGAATCATTATAACACTTCACGTCCAAACATAAAAAAGAAACCTCCCCAAAACTTCACACCGCTTGCTAAAAGTTGCACCCAACTATTTGAAAGATTAAAGAATATTGGTCATTTACAACCAATCCAGCCAAAGCATGTCAATCACAACTCTCAATTTTATCATCCTGATCAAAATTGTGCCTATCATTCAGGAGCAGCAGGGCACAGTATAGAGGACTGTTTTATCTTGAAACACAAGATCCAAGATTTGATTGATCAAAAGGTCATCGCGCTTCAGTCGCCGATGCTAAATATCAACAGTAACCTATTTCGTATTCATGGGGGACCTACAGTTAACATAATTGAAATAGAAGGAGAATGGGCGTCTGGCAAGACTATTACTAAGGTAAATTTAGAAAAGTGCAAAAGGGCAGAAGAGGTAGAAAAGAAAGAGAAAGTTTTAGCTACCTTAAGTGTCAACGAGAAAGCCCCATTTATAGTGATGATGTCCCCGATCCAAGTGCACACTCCCCCACCAAGGAAGGAATTTATTGTACAGACCGCTGCTGCCCAAGGGATGACGCGATCGGGATGATGCTACATCTCTGAAGAATTGACAAACAGAAAAGATTCATAGAAAAGGCCAATCACTGAAGAGGAGGCTAAGGAATTTTGGAGGCATATGAAACCGAAAGATTATTCAATTGTCAAACATTTAGAGAAGACTCCAGCCCAAATCTTCATTTTGACACTATTAATGAGTTCGTAATACCACCGACAAGCTTTATCAAAGGTCTTGGATGAATCATATGTTCCTGCAGGTATAAGTGTTGAGAACCTGGCTGCGATGATAGGAAATATTATGAGGAATCATCGCATATCATTCAGTGATAAAGAGTTTCAATTTGAGGGAGCTATGCACAACAAAGCCTTGCACATCACTATCATTTGATTAGACTATGTGATAAATCAGGTATTGATAGATGACGGATCTGGTGTGAACATTTGTCCCCTATCCACATTGGTTCAAATGGGCTATGATTTGGAAATAAATCGCCAAAGGCACGTAAATGTGAGAGCATTTGATGGGGGGCAGAGACATACCATAAGAGAAATTGATTTATACATCCAAATGGCACCTGCTGAGTTCAAAACTAAGTTTCATGTTATGGAAATTCATCCTAGCTACAACCTTCTCTTGGGAAGACCATGGATACATGGTGCAAAGGCCATTTCATCACTCCTTCATCAACTATTGAAGTTCATTTAGGAGGATCATGAAGTAGTCATCCAAGGGTAAGGAAGCCGAGCGGATCATCCCAATGGTTAGTGCCGGTGATTGAAGATGTTCCAAAGGGTAGTAGTTTTTATATAGTTAAAATTATAAATACTGTGGAGAAGGATCTAACGCTCAAAGTGCCAATGCCTTCTGTCTACAAAATAATTGCGATGGTGATGCTAAGAAATAAATTTAAGCCTAGTCGGGGTTTGGGTAAGAATCTACAAGGAATTATTGATCCTGTTATGATCCCAAATAAAGCCTCTAAGTATGGGTTAGGATAACAGCCTACCGAGAAGGATATGGTTGAGGATAAGTCAGACCAGAGTCTGTGCTCTTTCCGCTCCTGTACCAGCCATTTCCTATACGGGAGGTGTCGAATGATGATGGTCTTGAGAATGGGATAGGAGATTTGTTTGAGGGATGCGATTCTGTACCAGAATATTTCCCAAAGTCTGGCGGGGTGAAGAAGATTGCGCCAGGGGAGGCCTTGCAAAAATGGACCTCCACTCCACTCATAACCCATTGACCGTCGTGGTAGATGAAAGGGCAATTACTAATAGTTTTAAAATCGGTGATGACCCGGAGGAGGCCCCGCGATCCACCCTTTATATCTCAAATTTTTTTTTTTGGATTTTACTGCTTTAAAAAAGGCATGGACTTGTATTTGCGCGAGTCATGAGCAATGGTTTTGTGATTATCTCGCAAATTTCATTGAAAAGGCCTTCATTCATTTAAATTTTTTTATTATTCCTGAAACATTCCTATTCGTATATTCTATTATATCTCATTATCATCTAACTTGGTTTGTTTGTCCATTATAGTAACAGTAACTTAAAATCTACTAATATCATGTCATTTCAAAGCTTAGATGAACAAAATGAAGGGAATAGTGATGATTGGAAGGACGGTGATGAGGAACAATTAGTTAAAGATATAGAGGAGTTTGAGAGCTGAGAAAAGGCTAACCTAGAGGAAACTGAAATAGTCAACCTCAGAGATCATGATGAAATCAACGAAACAAGTGTCAACGTTCACTTAGCTGAAGAACAAAAGAGAGAGCTCATTCACCTATTGCGAGAATATATTGACGTGTTTGCTTGGTCCTATGATGATATTCCAGGATTGAGCACCAGTATTATGTCGCATAAGTTGCTGATAAATCCAGAGTTTGATCCAGTCAAGCAAAAAATGCAAAAATTCAAGCCACACTTAAGTCTAAATATCAAGGAAGAAATGACAAAACAAATCTAGTCTAAGGTTATAGAGGTCAAAAAATATCTGACGTGGTTGGCCAACATCGTCCCCATGCCAAAGAAGGGCGACAAGATTTGAATTTGTGTTAACTATAGAGACTTGAATAGAGCTAGTCCTAAAGATAATTTTCCATTATCCAACATCAACATCCTCATCGATAACTATACAAATCATGAAATACAGTTCTTTATTGATTGTTTCGCCGGGTATCATCAGATATTGATGGATGAGGAAGATACAAAAAAGTCAGCTTTTATTATGCCCTGGGGTGTTTATTATTACAGGGTAATGCCGTTTGGTCTCAAGAACGCGGGTTCAACTTATATGAGGTCTATGACGAAGATTTTACATGATATGATCCATAAAGAGATTGAGGTGTACGTGGATGATGTTATTTTCAAATCCCACGAGAGTCTGGATCATCTAACTCATCTGGAGGATTTCTTCAACAAATTAAGAAAGTATAGTTTGAAGTTAAATCCTTCTAAGTGTGCTTTTGGTGTGCCATCAGAGAATTTGCGGGGGTTCATAGTTAGCAGAAGAGGCATCGAGCTAGACCCATCCAAAATCAAGACGATTTAGGACTTGCCACCACCGAGGACCAAAAAGGAAGTTATGAGTTTCATGGGTCATTTGAATAACATTAGCAGGTTCATCGCTCAATCGACAGTCATATGCGAGCCAATTCTCAAGATGTTGAATAAAAATACACTGAATGAGTGGGCAAAAGAATGTTAGAGAGCTTTTGACCGCATCAAGGAATATCTGTCTGCACCACAGGTTTTGGTTCCACCAAGAGAAGGAATTCCATTATTGCTTTACCTGTCAAACTAAGAAAATACTTTTAAATGTATCCTCGGAAAACATGATGAGACTTGTATGAAAGAGAAATCCATTTACTACTTGAGAATTTTTTTTACGCCATATAAAGCCTGTTATATCTTGTAGAAAGGACATGTTACGCTTTGACTTGGGCCGCACAAAAGTTGAGGCATTATCTATCTTCGTAAACAACATAGCTCATCTCGATAATGGATACATTGAAGTATATATTCCAGAAGGCCATGCCCACAGGAAAGTTATCCAAGTGGAAAATGTTGCTGAGAGAGTTTGACATCATGTATGTAACTCAAAAGGCAATCAAAGGGTAAGCTTTGGCAGATCATTTGGTAGAGAATCGAGTTGATGATGAGTATGAACCACTTTGAAATTACTTCCCATATGAGTAAATTCTATTCGGGGGAGAAGACATTACAAAAATTTACCCTGGATGGAGGTTATTCTTTGATGGAGTGGTCAACTTCAAAGGTTCAGAAATCGGAGTAGTGATGGTCTCAGAAATGGGTCAACATTATCCATTAACTGCTAAGTTGCATTTTCTATGCACCAAAAACATGGCCGAATATGAATCTTGCATCTTGGGTCTCAAATTGGCACTTGATATGGGTGTTCGTGAATTTCTAGTCTTTGGGGATTCAGATTTTCTGATTCACCAGGTACGGGGAGAATGAGCGGTAAAAAATTCCAAGATTACTCTTTATGTTGAGCAAGTACAGGAATTATGTGGAAAATTCAAAGAAGTTGATTTTAGACATATACCAAGGATACAAAATGAGTTTGATGACGCTTTGGCCACTATATCCTCCATAATTCGGCACCCAGATCAGAGTTACATTTATCCTTTGGAAATAAGCTTGAAGGAGCAATCTGTGCATTGTGCACGTGTTAAAGAGGAACCCAATGGAAATCCATAGTACTATGACATTAAAAGGTATTTAGAATCTAGAATATATCATGAAGAGGCCAGCAAGAACCAAAAGAAAACAATCCAGCATTTGGCAAAAGACTACTTTCGAAGTGGGGAATTTCTTTTTAGGAGGATGCCTGACTTAGGATTTTTAAGATGAGTCGATGCTGCGGAAGCCAATAAATTGATAAAAGAATTACACGCAGGAGTTTGCGGATCCCACATGAATGGGTTTGTCCTTGCCAAGAAGATCCTGTGAATCGGCTACTTCTGGATGACTATGAAGAATGCTTGTAGTAAGTATGTGCAGAGATGTCCAAAATGTCAGACACATGGAGATTTGATTTGAATGCTTCCACACAAGCTTTATGCAATGAATTTACCTTGGCCGTTCGTAGCTTGAGGCATGGATGTTATTGAACCAATAGACCCATCTACATCGAATGGGCATAGATTTATTTTGGTCGCTATTGATTACTTCACTAAGTGGGTTGAAGCTGCTTCATACAGAGCCGTCACTAAGAAAGTGGTTGCATATTTTGTTAGGAATAACTTGATTTTTTGATTTAGAGTACCAGAATCAAGCATTACTGATAATGTGGCAAACTTGAACAGTCACTGATGAAAGAAATTTGTGATCAGTTCAAAATCATGCATTGCAACTCGACCGCATATCGTCCATAGATGAATGGAGCCGTAGAATCTGCCAATAAAAACATCAAGAAGATCTTGAGAAATATGGTTGAAACCGATCGATCATGGCATGAGATTTTAGCTTATGCTTTTCTAGGATATCACACAACAGTTCGAACCTCTATCGGGGTAACTCCCTATTTGCTGGTTTATGGGAATGAAGTTATGATACCTGCTGAGGTTGAAATACCTTCCCTGAGGATTATTCAGGAAGTCAGACTAAGTAATAAAGAGTGGGTTCGAGCTCGTGTTGAACAACTCATGTTGATTGATGAAAAGAGAATGGTTGCCATGTGCCATGGTCAGTTATATCGGCACAGGATGATTCGTGCTTTCAACAAAAAAGTGAGAGCTCGAATATTTGAAGTTGGGCAATTAGTTCTCAAACGATACTCCCTCACCAAGAAAAGTACAAGGTTAAGTTCGCTCCAAATTGGCAAGGTCCATACATAGTTTGCAAGGTACTATCTGGAGGGGCTCTAATTTTGTCTAGGATGGATGGCCAAGAGTGGACCAGACCAATCAATTCTGATACGGTGAAAGGATACTATGTTTGAAGGGTGTTCTAGTTTTTTGGTTCTTATTTTATCTGTAATCATCGTGTAATAATGTGTTTTATGATGTGTAATTTCCTAGAACACCTTTCCCTTTATGTACGAACTACGTTTGACCTGAATTCCCAAGAACGGGATACGTAGGTGGCATATGTTGGCTTCTATCAACCCCTTAGGAAAATTTATCCTTTCCCTCTATGTATGAACTATGTGATGACCTGAATTCCCAAGAACGGGATACATAGGTGGCCTATGTCGGCTTTGGTCAACCCCTTAGGAAAATTTATCCTTTCCCTCTATGTATGAACTATGTGATAACTTGAATTCTCAAGATTGAGATACGTAGGCGGTCTATATCAGCTTCGGTCAACCCATTAGATTTTTGTATATATATCCCTAGCGTAGTCTTGAACTATGTTTGACCTGATTCCTGCTTCAATGGGATACGTAGGCGTCCCAACGGATCGGTCATATAACCCCAGAAAATAGAAACTGGGGCAGAATTTTTGAGAAAGAATCTCGAAAATTCACCAGATAAAATCAACAAAGAGAATGAAGACCAACAAAGACTTCAGATCCACTCGAAATGATGTCATCTCACACTACTTTAAACTGGGGCAGAAATTTTGAGGAAGGCCTCAAAATCTCCACCAAATATTGAAATATATTTCAAATTCCCTAGCACTAGAGGTCAAAGTTGAGATTTACGGATCGTCACCTGCGATAAAGTCTAGTAATATTGAATCTTCGTCTTTGATAAAACTTCTGGTAGAGAGCCTCGACAATGTTGAATCCCTAAATTTCCTCCGTCAAACGTCGAACATTGTTAGAATCAAGAGAAAGATGGTCGTTCAGCTAGCACATGACATGACTGGCAGAGATTTTTCAAAGTTTTGCAGGAGTTCTCGAAACTATTTTCTAAAAAATTAAGAGTACTTTCTAAAAAATCTATATAAATCTTTTACTTAGTGATTGCCTAGACATCAATTAGGACGGGGAGTTAGGGGTGGAAGTCCCAACATGATGAAATACCTAAAGGATGGCGAGGGAAAATCAAGGATCATAGGAGGTCAACACGGAGTAGTTTCTTTCAAATTAATCATTTTTGTGGATGCAGGGATCGATACACAAAATGAGTGTTTCTTTCAAAAATTTCCCAAGCAAGTCGGGAGCCATGACAAAGCATATAAGGCTTAATAACAGTACTTTTGGTAGCCCAAAAACTGGATCAACACCCATTTATTGACGACCCTTCGAATTGTCCATCTCATTTCTTGAGATCATGGAGGACAAACAAAAGTGTGTTGTCTTCTTTACAAATATTGTATTTAGATTTTTTCTAAAAAAAAATACTCGCTAGCAAAAGCGACTTTGTGTCTACTAATCGTCTACCTTGAGTACACGTATATGCAGAAAGCAAGAACCTAACAAATGGTTTCAGGTGAAACTATTTTTAATTTACTGGAAGAACTATTGCATGTCATTGCCAAGAGGGCCATTGCATATCATCATCATTCAATATCTGTTGATGCGCTAGACACAATGCTGGCATCAAGGATATCATCAACATTTAATATATCTGTTGACACACAAGACAAATGTTGGGCTTGAGGATAGCATCATCATTCAATATTTGTTAACCTGCTAGACACAATGCTGGCGTCGAGGATATCATCAGCATAATATTTCTATTGACATGCAAGACACAATGCTAGCGTCGAGGATATCATCATCATTTAACATTTGTTAATGCTAGACACAACGTTGGTGTTGAGGATATCATCAGCATTCAATATATCTATTGACACGAAAGACACAACACTGGCGTCGAGGATATCATCATCATTTTATATCTATTGACACGCAAGACATATATGCTGGCATTGAGGATATCTTATAATTTTTTGAATCATCATTTAAATGCATCGAGAGCACACAATTTGAAGGGATGCCTTTAAGTCGCTATCCAAGGATGAATGATATATAAGATTTCCTAAAAATTGACAATTTGAGGGTTATCTATAAGTCATATTATTTGAAATAAAATAGTGTGCAAGATCACCCATAATTTGATAGCCTGTAGGTCACCCGTAAGCCACAACAACATCTTAACTGGATAATGTGCAAGATCGCCCAAAAAATGATAGTTCAAAGGTTATCCATAAGTCACAACTAAATCCTTACTAGAGAATATGCAAGATGTCATACCCCAAATCCCATTGGAGCGGACTGGCACCCGTAGCCGAGGAGGCCCGGGAGAACCCGTTCATAACCTATACTTTCACATCTACATTACTTATGAAAATTAGAAATTTGGGCAGCACTTCATTGTAAATAGAAGAAAACAGTACCTGTATCAGCCCAACATACACGCATAAATATATATATAAACAGTAATTGGCCGTCAGAGTCATCACGTCTATCAACCAAACACTCCTATGGTTGTACTATATATCCACAAAAGCCTCTACATAGATACACAACTGAGTTAGGGTCGGGACAAACTCCCGCCCACAAAAGACTTTTATAGAAATACCAAAAATACATATAGATACGACTTGGGATGCCCCGAAACAACTGAAGCTCACCACTAACAACAAAATGTACTCGCTCTTACTGCGGAGGTGTACGACCTGAAGTACCTGTTCCTGTAGGCATGAATACGGGTCCCCCATGAGGGACGCCAGTACGGAAATATGTACTGAGTATGTAAGGCAGTGAGTATCAAGATGAGATACAAAAGATCAACAAAACCCAGATACCAGTGAATAAACAGTATGAGTAGACCACACTTAAAAGAGCTGATGGGATACCTGCACATTGCTTTCATATCATTACTTCCCGTAATCCTTATCAATACATAAGATATGTCATACAATGGCCAACTGATCAGTGGTACTAATACAATACATCAGGGACCACCCCTGTAATAGAATATATACATAAACTTTATAATACAATGGCCAACTGATCAGTGGTACTAATAAAATACATCATATCATCAATTTAAAATACAGACATTCCATTTCTTAATTCAATTAATCTTTGAGATTGGTTACTTTGTGGTTACACCTTATGGAACTTGAAACCATGATACCTCAATAGGAAAACATGTAAATATGTAATCAATATCATGAAAATGAAGTAGAGAATCATGGATACCTCATTAAACCATTTCGGAGTCAACAATAATATATGGACATTTTTTTGACTAGCCGGAGATCTTAAAAGTGAAAAAAGTTCAATTGGTAGTGTCGAAGATCATATGATGTTTTCAATTGGTAGTGTCGAAGATCATATGATGTTATTATGTGTCATGTGTCGTAGGAAAATGTTGGAAGCTTACTTGAGAGTTCCATGGGTCATTATTCATGCCAAAGATTAGATAGAGTATGTCTTACATACCTTGATATAACCACTTCAAAACAAATCCAACTTGACTTCCCGTACTCTTCGAACACTTATCTACAATAAGTCATTTGTGGCAACTAGTATTAGCACCCAAACCTTACCATTTAGGTATTAACTTCACCAAATAATGTCTAGGAAGTAATCTTTTAACTCATCAATAAGAGTGCTACATACATCCTCTTATACTCTTATTACATTCACATATCATGCATTTTCATGAAATATCCCTCAACATCACTCTTAGCCTTTATTTCCCTTCTTAATCACCATCCAATAACAACATGATCACTAGGCATCCATAAACACTAATATAATGATATATCACCACAATTCATCCTCCATAATCCAATACAACAACTTCCATAATTTACTACTAACAATTTATACAAAATAATTCATAACTATGTTTCTAGTTATCTTCCAACATCAAGACAATACTCATAATCCTTTATCAATACTTATTCATGGATAAGAATCAAGAATAAACAATATTCATACCTTAACAATGAACTCTTGTATTTATAATCCTCCTTACATAACCATGGGGTGCTTCTCGAAGCTTTCGAGATGGTGAACACAACTACGGAACCAATTCGAAATTTCTACGGTTGAATCACAAAATATTTGAAGTTGAAATTAGGCTAGGGTTTCACCTTCTCTTAATAATTGGATGGTATATGATATATATCAGGATAAGTGTAGGTTTATAAAGACCCATTTTCGTCCAAGAGGTAATAGAAAATGACCATTTTGCCCTAAAAATTTAAATAAATCCGAATCTGTCCCCAGTGGACAGTTTTGACAGGCTGAAGTAAATCGATCATAACTCTTTGCTCCGGTATCGGATTCGGGTGAAACCAATTGCATTGGAAATATAATTCAAAGGGATTTCATTTTCATATAAAGTATACCACCCAGTTCTTCCTTTACAAAGATTTATGGTCGTTTAATGTTGACCCGAAAATCTGCCCCACAATTCTGTTTTTTTTTATAGGCTGTAGTAAAATGGGTATAGCTCCTTACTCAGACATTGGATTTGGATGAAACAAATTTCATCGGAAATAAGACTCTCAGAGATTTTCGTCGATATTTATAAGCTCACACAGTTCTTTTTGTAAAGGGAGTTATGATCGTCTAAAGTTGATCCAAAAAAATAATTGCAGATTTACTGTTCACAGGCTTCCCGGCCACTGTTTTGAAATTTTGAATGTGCTCGCTTATATGAAATACTCCTCTGTTTTGGGCAAACTTTATATCGTTGGAAAGCTTATTCCAATAACTACGCATACAACTATTGACGGGATACTTCCGAACACCATACACTTAATTTAACCCATACGCAAGCCTTTAGGACTCCATATAATCGCGATAAGTGTACGAAAAAATTTACGGGGTGTTACATTCTCCCCCCCTTAAGAACATTCGTCCTCGAATGTTAGCATAGTTACTTAATTAAGACATTTCCAAGCTTACAATTAACATATTCATCATCATAACATACTTGCATAAAAATAAACACTTGTTATTGTTCTTCTTACATCTCATGAACTTCCTCCTCATCGTTGAATAGGTAAGGGTACTTAATCTTGATTTCTTCCTCGGCTTCCCATGTGTTCTCCTCAACTTTTTGATTCCTCCAAAGTACTTTTACCTATGCTATCTCTTTAGTCCTTATCTTTTTAATTTGGCGATCAAGAATAACAATAGGCATTTCTTCAAAAGTGAGATCTTCTGTAACTTGTACATCTTCCGTAGTAGTGATGTGCGATGGATCTCTGATGTACTTGCAAAGAATCGAAACATGAAATATGGGATGAACTGCTGAGAGCTCTTGAGGTAGCTCTAACTCATAAGCAACTTGTCCAAATCGTTGAATGATCTTGTACAGACCTATGTATCGTGGACTTAACTTTCCTTTCCTGCCAAACCTCATCACTCCTTTCATTTGTGATACTTTCAAGAATACCCAATCGTCGATAGAAAACTCAAGTACTCTTCTTCTAACATCCGCATAAGATTTGTGTCGACTTTGAGTTGTTTCAAGCCGTTGTTGGATCACTTTAACGTTCTCCATTGCTTGATAAACAAGATCCGGTCCAAACCAGACCGCATCACCTGCTTCAAACCATCCTATTGGCGATATATACTTTCTTCCATACAATGCTTCATATGGTGCCATTTTGATACTTAAATGATAGCTATTATTGTAGGCAAACTCGATAAGAGGTAGGTGATCATCCCAGTTGCCTTTGAAATATAATAAACATGCTCGTAGCATATCTTCAAGTTTCTGGATGGTACGTTCCGCTTGTCCATCCGTTTGAGGATGAAAAGTCGTACTTAGATTTACTTGTGTCCCCAAACTCCTTTGAAAAGACTTCCAGAAATTCGCGATAAATTGGGCTCCTCGATCGGATATAATGGAAATTGGAACTCCATGTAACCGAACGATCTCCTTAATATACAACTTCGCATACTCTTCCGCCGTATAAGTTGTCTTAACTAGTAAGAAGTGCGCAGATTTGGAAAGCCTATCAATGATCACCTATATGGAATCAAACTTCCGATATGTACGAGGCAAACCCATGATGAAATCCATATTGATCTTGTCCCACTTCCAGACTGGAAGATCTATACATTGCATGTAACCACCGGGTTTCTGGTGTTCTACTTTGACTCTTTGACAATTCGGACATTCAGCTACAAATTCGGCAATATTCTTCTTCATGTCATTCCTCCAATATATTGTTTTCAAATCTTGATACATCTTAGTCGACCCTGGATGGATGGAATACCTTGAACAGTGTGCTGCCATCATAATTCTCTTTCTAAGCTCAACTACATCAGGTACACATAAACGATTCTGACACTGAAGCATTCCTTCTTGTGTAAGCTCAAATGCCTTTGTCGTGCCACTCTGCACATCCTCCTTAAGCTGCAATAAAATTGGATCTGCATACTGCTTCTCTTTCACTTCAGCTATCAATGAAGATTCCGCTACATTACGTACAATAACCTCTTCATCTGGAGTTTCGAGAAGTCGAACTCCCAAATTAGCTAGTTGGTGAAGATCCTTAATCATCCCCTACTTTTCAATAGATGCCATTTTAGACTTACGACTCAGTGCATCCGCTACCACATTCGCTTTCCCTGGATGATACGAGATATCAACATCGTAATCTTTCAACAATTCAAGCCATCTCCGCTGCCTCATGTTTAGATCTTTCTGACTGAAGATATATTGCAGGCTCTTATGATCGGTATATATGTCAACATGAACCCCATATAAGTAGTGGCGCCATATCTTCAAAGCAAATACAACTGCAGCTAGCTCAAGATCATGTGTGGGATAATTCCTCTCATGTGGTCGCAACTATCTAGAGCCATAGGCTATTACTCTACCATGTTGCATTAATACACATCCTAAGCCACTTCTCGAACCATCACAGTACACTGCATACCCTTCTGTGCCTTCAGGAAGTACCAATACCGGTGTGGAAGTCAACTTGCTCTTCAGATCTTGGAAACTCTTTTCACAGGCATCATTCCACTGAAACTTGGAGGCTTTATGCGTCAACTTAGTCAAGGGTGCAGAAATAGAAGAAAAACCTTCAACAAACCTTCTATAATAACCTGCCAACCCAAGGAAACTACGAATCTCCGTAGGCGTCGTGGGTCTTGGCTAATTCTTCACAACCTCAATCTTTTGAGTGTCAACTTTTATGCCTTCACTGGATACAATATGGCCCAAAAATGCCACTGACTTGAGCCAAAACTCACATTTAGAAAACTTTGCATACAGCTTACGATCACGAAGAATCTGCAACGCCTACCTCAAGTGATTAACATGGTCCTCTTCTGATCTAGAGTAGACCAGAAATCATCTATGAAAACTATCACGAACACATCTAGAAACGGCTTAAACAGCCTATTCATCAGATCCATAAAAACTGTGGGTGCATTTGTCAGCCCGAATGACATAACCAGGAATTCATAATGACCATACCGTGTTCGGAAAGCTGTCTTGGGTATATCTTTATCCTTGACTCTCACTTGATGATAGCCTGATCTCAAGTCAATCTTGGAAAAACACTGGGCACCCTACAACTGGTCAAATAAATCATCAATTCGGGGGAGAGGGTATTTATTCTTGATAGTCACCTTATTCAAATGCCGATAGTCAATACACATCCTCAGCGAACCATCTTTCTTATGCACAAACAATACTGGTGCTCCCCAAGGGGACATACTAGGCCTGATGAATCCCTTCTCTAGCAAGTCTTTCAGTTGCTCTTTCTATTCTCTCAACTCTGCTGGTGCCATTCTATAAGGAGGAATTGATATTGGTTGTGTGTCTGGCAACATATCAATACCAAACTCCACTTCTCGTTCAGGAGGTAAACCTGGTAGTTCTTCAGGAAATACATCAGGAAATTCATTCACAACCGGAACGGTCTGAAAAGTTGGCGCCTCTGCCTCTGTATCCCTTACTCTAACCAAATGGTATATATACCCCTTGGAAATCATTTTTCTTGCCTTAAAGTAAGAAATAAATCTACCTCTCGGCGCGCCAACATTACCCTTCCATTCAAGGACTGCCTCATTTGGGAAATGGAAATACACCTTCTTAGAACGGCAATCTACTGTAGTATAACAAGACGCTAACCAATCCATGCCCATAATAACATCAAAATCTACCATTTCTAACTCAACAAGATCGGCCATCGTAACATGACCACAAATATTCACAACACAATTTTGATAAACATTCCTAGCTATAAGAGATTCCCCCACTGGCGTTGATACTTCAAATGGCTTGGCTAATAATTCGGGTGTTCTCTCGAACCTTCCCGCAACCAAAGGAGTAGCGTACGATAATGTAGAACCAGGATCAATTAAGGCATACACATCAAATGCAAAGATGGACAATGTACCTGTAACCACGTCTGGAGAAGCCTCTAAATTCTGCCAATCTGCTAGGGTATACACACGGTTCTGAGCTCCGCTAGAACTAGCTACTCCTCTATCACCTCTACCGTGACCCATAGGTTGTGCACCCTACTCAAAGGACGCACCGATGATGATGATGCAACAGCTGATCCGGTAGGTCGTGTTATACCACCTGTGGTCCTGTATGGGCAATCCCTAGCCATATGCCCCGGCCTACCGTACCAAAAGCAATTGTTCATTCCAAGCCGACATTCGCCAAAGTCAAATCTTCTACATATGGGGCACGGGTGTCGTGGAGCTCTCAATTGACTCATACTCCCTTGCCCTTGATACCCCACTGTTCGCGAACTCTGATTTTCACTGCTTTGCCCGAACTGATTACCTCTTAACCTTTGAAATTGCGGTGGAGCACTAATTGCCGGATAAGAAGATAACGGGCTAGGCAATCTATGAGAGAACGAAGGCCTAAAACCTCCCTGAGATGCCATAAACTGCCCTATAGCTCTGGCCCGCTTAGAATATCCTTTTTCTAATTCCTGGGTTCTTCTTCTTTGCCTCTGATCTTCCATCTTCTGAGCAAAAGCTTGTATCCTCGCTATATCTATGTCCTTGTTCAAATCAGCAATGGTACAATCTCTAACCAAGTATGGTTCCAATCTATCCACATAGTGATGAACTCTGTCATCCATAGTAGCTACCACATTAGAAGCATATCGAGACAAGGAGTTAAATTGAAGACTATACTCCCTTACACTCATATTACCCTGACGAAGATTTAAGAATTGATCTGCACGGGCTTGACAAGTCTCAAATGGAAGATAATGATCAATAAATGCATCTTTGAACTCTCCCCACGTAGTTGGAGGTGCATCAATACCCCTAGATCATTTCCAATCCTCATACCACAATATAGCCTCTCCTTTCAGTCTATATGCTGCTAGCTCAACCATCTCTTTACCGGATATGTGCATAACATCTAGAGCCCTTTGGGTTCGATCGACAAAGTCCTGCGGGTCTTCGTTAATATCTGATCCGGTAAAATTAGGAGGATCCAGTTTCAGAAAATCCTGTGTCCGAAGGCTAGCTGCTCTATCCGTACCACTAGAACCCGTGGTAGGAATAGATTTCCCTTGAACTTGACCGGAAACTATACGTGTCAGAAGTTGTACTGCATCCCTCAAATATCAAACAACAGCATTAATAGATGGCCCTTCCGGAGAAGAAGAAGCTCCTGATATATGCTCAGCTTGAGACTCACTTTATTCAGCTTGTGCCGGTGGTGACTTACTAGTACCTTCTCCGGCCACTACATCCACTCGCTTCCACTTATTCTTTCTCCTTGTAACCAGCATCGTTACTATAATAAAAAAAACAATTGAATTAAGCGATCAATTATGACTTTATCTCTAATATTGGCTCTATTGCACGATCTAAGAAATAGAGAGTGGAAACAATCCCTAAATGTCCAATAGCCTCCTGTTTATAGATGTGGTGCACAACACACCGATAAACGATATTCTACGTAGACACGACTTTGTAGACTCACTAGGACGAACCTCTCTGATACTAGTTCTGTCATACCCCAAATCCCATTGGAGCGGACTGGCACCCGTAGCCGAGGAGGCCCGGGAGAACCCGTTCATAACCTATACTTTCACATCTACATTACTTATGAAAATTAGAAATTTGGGCAGCACTTCATTGTAAATAGAAGAACACAGTACCTGTATCAGCCCAACAGACACGCATAAATATATATAAACAGTAATTGGCCGTCAGAGTCATCACGTCTATCAACCAAACACTCCTATGGCTGTACAATATGTCTACAAAAGCCTCTACATAGATACACAACTGAGTTAAGGTCGGGACAAACTCCCGCCCACAAAAGACTTTTATACAAATACCAAAAATACATATAGATACGACTTGGGATGCCCCGAAACAACTGAAGCTCACCACTAACAACAAAATGTACTCGCTCTTACTGCGGAGGTGTACGACCTGAAGTACCTGTTCCTGTAGGCATGAATACGGGTCCCCCATGAGGGACGCCAGTACGGAAATATGTACTGAGTATGTAAGGCAGTGAGTATCAAGATGAGATACAAAAGATCAACAAAACCCAGATACCAGTGAATAAACAGTATGAGTAGACCACACTTAAAAGAGCTGATGGGATACCTGCACATTGCTTTCATATCATTACTTCCCGTAATCCTTATCAATACATAAGATATGTCATACAATGGCCAACTGATCAGTGGTACTAATACAATACATCAGGGACCACCCCTGGAATAGCATATATACATAAACTTTATAATACAATGGCCAACTGATCAGTGGTACTAATAAAATACATCATATCATCAATTTAAAATACAGACATTCCATTTCTTAATTCAATTAATCTTTGAGATTGGTTACTTTGTGGTCACACCTTATGGAACTTGAAACCATGATACCTCAATAGGAAAACATGAAAATAGGTAATCAATATCATGAAAATGAAGTAGAGAATCATGGATACCTTATTAAACCATTTCGGAGTCAACAATAGCATATGGACATTTTTTGACTAGCCGGACATCTTAAAAGTGAAAAAAGTTCAATTGGTAGTGTCGAAGATCATATGATGTTATTATGTGTCATGTGTCGTAGGACAATGTTGGAAGCTTACTTGAGAGTGCCATGGGTCATTATTCATGCCAAAGATTAGATAGAGTATGTCTTACATACCTTGATATAACCACTTCAATACAAGTACAACTTGACTTCCCGTACTCTTCGAACACTTATCTACAATAAGTCATTTGTGGCAACTAGTATTAGCACCCAAACCTTACCATTTAGGTATTAACTTCACCAAATAATGTCTAGGAAGTAATCCTTTAACTCATCAATAATAGTGCTACATACATCCTCTTATACTATTATTACATTCACATATCATGCATTTTCATGAAATATCCCTCAACATCACTCTTAGCCTTTATTTCCCTTCTTAATCACCATCCAATACCAACATGATCACTAGGCATACATAACCACTAATATAATGATATATCACCACAATTCATCCTCCATAATCCAATACAACAACTTCCATAATTTACTACTAACAATTTATACAAAATAATTCATAACTATGTTTCTAGTTATCTTCCAACATCAAGACAATACTCATAATCCTTTATCAATACTTATTCATGGATAAGAATCAAGAATAAACAATATTCATACCTTAACAATGAACTCTTGTATTTATAATCCTCCTTACATAACCATGGGGTGCTTCTCGAAGCTTTCGAGATGTTGAACACAACTACGGAACCAATTCGAATTTTCTACGGTTGAATCACAAAATATTTGAAGTTGAAATTAGGCTAGGGTTTCACCTTATCTTAATAATTGGATGGTATATGATATATATGAGGCTAAGTGTAGGTTTATAAAGACCCATTTTCGTCCAATAGGTAATAGAAAATGACCATTTTGCACTAAAAATTTAAATAAATCCGAATCTGTCCCCAGTGGACAGTTTTGACAGGCTGAAGTAAATCGATCATAACTCTTTGCTCCGGTATCGGATTGGGGTGAAACCAATTGCATTGGAAATATAATTCAAAGGGATCTCATTTTCATATAAAGTATACCACCCAGTTCTTCCTGTACAAGGAGTTATGGTCGTTTAAAGTTGATCCAAAAATCTGTCCCACAATTCTGTTTTTTTTTTTGATAGGCTGTAGTAAAACGGGTATAGCTCCTTACTCAGACATTGGATTTGGATGAAACAAATTTCATCGGAAAGAAGACTCTCGGATATTTTCGTTGATATATAGCAGCTCACACAGTTATTTTTGTACAGGGAGTTATGATCGTCTAAATTTGATCCAAAAAAATAATTGCAGATTTACTGTTCACAGGCTTCCCGGCCACCGTTTTGAAATTTCGAATGTGCTCGCTTATATGAAATACTCCTCTGTTTTGGGCAAACTTTATATCATTGGAAAGATTATTCCAATACCTACACATACAACTATTGACGGGATACTTCCGAACACCATAAACTTAATTTAACCCATACGCAAGCCTTTAGGACTCCATATAATTGTTATAAGTGTACGAAAAAATTTATGGGGTGTTACACAAGATTATTAAATTGATATGTCCAAGAGTTCTCTATAAGCCGCGTCATATCCAAGATCGATTATGTGCAGGATTACCCAAATACTAACAATTTGAGGGATTATCTATAAGTCATATTGTATCCAAGGTCGGATAATGTGAAGGAACACCTGAAAGCTAGCGATTGGAGGGATATCTGTAAGCCATATCTTATCCAAATTCATATAATGTGCAGGATTGCCTAAAAGCTAGAAACTTAAAGGATATTTGTAAGTCGCCTCGTATCCAATATCAAATAATGCGCAAGATCATCCAAAGTTGGACCATT
Source organism: Capsicum baccatum var. pendulum (assembly GCA_030864225.1). NCBI lineage: Eukaryota > Viridiplantae > Streptophyta > Magnoliopsida > Solanales > Solanaceae > Capsicum > Capsicum baccatum. Next base: position 294,430,876 of record CM061552.1, read on the forward strand.
TAAAGGAAATTTATAAATCGATCATCGGCTATAACTGGAGAGGTTATCATTCCACATACAACAAGTGATATAGGTAACCAAGAGAGTTGCCATACCAGCACAAGATTACACGGTTGTAGGGACCATTCTTCATAAAGTATTACTGGCATCCAAAAGGGCCACCCCACTTTGAAGACATATTCAACTGACAAATGGCATAATTATACAACAAGCAAGAGGTTTGTTGTGTTTGTTGTTGCCAGTTATTTCATTCCAAATAGGTACATGAAGATATGACTTTGTTTCTCAGGCGACAACTCACGTGGAGATATGGTAAAAGACTACATACCTCTTTCATGAATTATGTTTAGTACTAATACTTTTTTCTTGAAGCATTTTTGAGAGAATCCAAGAGGATGAAAATCTCAAATCAAAACCATAGGTATGGATGACTCCAAAAAGGATGCAGCAAAATATGAAACTCTTTCTTAGCAGCAAAATGGGACATAGTCTAGAGAGGGACGTCAAACTCCATGGACGCGAGATAAAGGATGATTGCCACCACCATCATACCACACCCCAATTAGAAGGCATGTGGGTATTTCAGGGATATTCTGGTTTCTGCTTCACTTTTGAGATATTTCTAAACTCATATCGAGGGTAACCTTCTCTTTCTTTCAAAGTCGGGTGACAACATACTTAGTGTTTAGAAATTATGTCTGGGTAAGTTCTTTTCTATGGGTGTGAATGATACCACATTCATGGTTAAGAGGTTACAAGCCTCTTTTCTGAAACTCGATCAATTTGTCACTCATCCTGAGCCAAGGATCGTCTGAAATAAAAGACAATCTTTTCTACCGATCGAGTCAAATTACAAGCAGTCTGATTCCTTGAAATCTTGGGTATATATAGGAAGGGATCTATGTATAAAACTTGATTTCATTCCAACCTCCCCCTAATCTCATTATTCTCCAGTTTCTCAATTTTATCAAAAACACTAAAACTGAGATAACTTGTGAATTTTTTGAAAATCGTGCTATAAATCAAGCTCTATGAACTACAAGTGGCCTGAATTCTCATGAAACCTGACATATGTAGGAAACCTGATACCAAGGTTCGGCCATAACTCCATGAAACTCATGCGGAAAACCAACCTCCCTTAGATACAAATTTGTGGTCGAACAAAAATTAGAAACACCAACCTCCCTTTGCCCAGGATTACTTGCATCCATCCTACCCAAAGGGAGGGGGCAGTTGTTGACACCTTATTTTTTCCCTCCACATCTACGTTTAATCTCGAGTTTCTTAGATTTTCAAATAAAATTACAACAATTAATTTCCAAATAAATGCACTTTAAAATATTTATTTGGGTTAATTTCATCAATTAAGTGACTGTTATACATTTTCGTATTCACTTTCACGAGATTGTATAAATTTTGTTATTTAAATGAATAGTTTTATCAAAATTTAAATCTTATTTAGATTAAGCTTGAAAATTATTTCAAAAGAATAAAATCTAGATTCAAGTATAATTTAATCTAAAAAATAATTTATTTGGCTAAATGTGTGTTTGATTTTATTAAATCAAGAAGCTCGGGATTAAGTGAGGTATTAATTTGTATCGAATTTTGGTTTTATTTGGACAATCAATTAAATTTGGCTATAATTGAAATCAAATTGGCCTTAATTGCAATGCAATTCGCTAATTGATTTTCAATTGGCTAAAATTTAAACGGATTCAGCTAATTCTTAATTCAATTATAACCCCAATTTCAGCCTATTTCTTATCTTTAATCACCAATCTAAATTCAACCTAACCCCACAGCCCATACCCCAACTAGGACTAACGGCCCAATTTTCTTTTCTTTTTTATCCATCAACAACAGCCCAACCTATTGGCCCATTTAAAAACTGACCCATCCCACCATCAAAAAGTCCCCCTTATACTCTTTATCAACAACAACGTCAATTCCCAAATCACAACATCAAACAACATCAGCTCCCAAATTACAACATCAGCAGACGACAACACCTCTCGATCCGAAACAATTCCAAATCAACCCGATTCTCATTTTTCTCAAACCAAATTTGTTGACCCGCTACCGACCTAAACTTAACCCATAAATTACGTGACCCTACCATGAAAATTCATACGAGAATAGCCTTGAACCTTCTAGAATATGGTGAGTTGGCTCCTTCCAATGTTCCAATCCCGTGAATCTCGGGATAATGGTGCAATTTTCATACATATTTGGTAGAATTTCATTGGTCTTGAAGAAGAATTGGTTTTCTCCAATTCTAATTGGTCCATTGGTTATGGATTTGTTGAAGAAAAATCAAAATGGGGGGGCCAGAATCTGTTGGATCCTGATCTTTTGAATTTCAAATTCCCCTGAGGAAATTCCTAAAAAAAATAGTTTCGTCTTCTATATAAGAAGGTTTGGGTCACTGTTTTCGGGGGTTAGAGATTCTAGAGTAAAAAATAAGGGTTTGAGAATTAGGATGAAAAATTTTAGGGTTTCTTTTCCCTTCTTCCCGGGATCGGTTTGAAACTTTAGAGGAATTTCTTGGGTTACAAATTCTTGGGTTGGACATTTCAAAATTCAAAACTTAGGTTCAGAAAAATCCCAATTGAGGGGGTTCGAGATTTTGGGTCTAAAGAAGGGAATTTCGGTTCGAAATAGGGGGAAAATTAATTCCTTAGTATAAATCTTATTCTAGTTTTGAAAGTTCGTCAGCTAAATTAGAGTCTCGGGTTGATGGTGAAGAAGTTTTCCAGTGGTCGTGATCTCCCTACCCGCTCGCCGTCCCATTTCGTTGCTCTGAAACAGGTGACATTTCATCCTATTTAACTTGCGATTATTTCTGACTCATCTTAAACTTCTAAAGTTGTAAGTTTTTATTTAGTGACATAGTGTGCTGATTTGTTTAAACCTCTTAAGTTATTAGCTTTTACTGATATGGTAGGCTGGGTTATTTGTTGTAGGCGACCTCAAAGGCCATAGGATTATGTGATGAAGATGGTGTTTTTTAACATGCTGACATATTGTCTGTCTTATGTTAGTTTCGTCCTTTTCTTTGTAAAAAGTCCATTGCTTTAATTCTCTATCGTCGCAAATCACTGTGAATATGCATGTAGTCTCGATATTGCTTTAAAATGTGTAAATCTGTTTCACTTTCGTTACTATTTTAGCCGTAATTGGGTACTTTTATAGTCGCTACCATCTTCATACCAAGAAAGTTATGTATATGTACACACTTAAGTTTACAAAGGTATTAAATTTTTCTTGTTTTTAGTCTTGCATGTTTCAAATACAATCATTACCAGAAAAATTTACCTTATTGAGCATCTGTGTATACTGTTCACATCCTTTCTTTCGCATCTCTCTCACGAAGTAGTTTACTTCCTTTTGTTCTGGAGGGTCGTCCCTCCTCACCGTCTCAATTCGATATTGCCTAGAAATAGAAAATGTTGTAATTTATCTTGTCTATTGAGTATGTGATGACTTGGGATACTAGATTTCAAAATTTTGGTTTTGCTCGATTCCCTCATTATGAGTTTATTATTCAAATGGTGCATTGCAATTGCTGATTTCTATTTCGCCTAGATTAAACCTGGATTTTCTTTTCATCAGTCTAGCGAGTACATTTGGGAATAGAACTTATTCTTACACATCTTCTTTATGTGTTGTTAACTTTAGTACTATATTTTTATTCATATACTTGAAAACTTGGGTAACTGCTCGTGTTGTTTCCATGTATGCCATCAAAGATGAATTTGTCGTTGTTAAACTAGCTTTGATATAGTATTGCCTACTCTTGAGGATGATGTATGATATCTTTGCATTTTTTCTTATTCATTAATGTTAGCACACATTAATTCGTTTTCTTTCCTTTTGCATGTGGTTACACTCGAGTCTCGCACGGACTCTCTTTCCCTTTGCATGTTCCTTATGGGCCATTGAGGCCCACCTAGTCTTGAGTCAAATTTGAAGACCTAAAAACACAAAGCGCATATGGACATAAGGAGTTGAAAAAAGGGAAATGGGTTAAAGTCCCATTCTTAAAGTGACAACGTGACTCAAGCCTCATTGCTATTTATTTGTTGTTATTTATTATATTCGTATTTATTTACTTATTTCATTAGTTATTCATTTGGGCCACTAAGCCAAAGTTGTATTTAATAAAGGTGGATCGAGAATCGAGCCAAAAGCTCAAAAAATAGAGTAGGATAGGTGAAACGGGTCAAAGACCCAATTAGATTAGGACAGGTTTTGTTGGTTTGGGCCCAATGGCCTAAATCGTTAACTTTCTCCTCCGTTTCCCCGTTTATGTGTTTACTTGCATATTTCATTTGTGTAAACTTAGTTAAAATCCCTATTAGGTTGTCCAAAACTATTTTTACACGAATTTTTTTTCTAAAAATCAATCATTTTTTAACAAATTAATCTTTTAGAAGATAATCAAAGACATTTTCAAACAGTCCGGATATCGGCAAGTTAGCGGACGTTTTAGGTGCCTAACACCTTCCTAAAATGTTAATAGGAACCACTTATTTGGAATCTCTAAATTAAATGATTTTCTGTTTTGGATCGTTTAAAGTATTTTATTAAGGTTTCTTAATTCCTTTTCAAAATTAAGTGGCGATTCTTTTCAAAAAGTCAAAATTTTTCATCAAAACAATACTGAATTTTCATACTGAACATGCAACATGTATATCTTATGCATGATTGAATTTTGAAAGAATAACATATGACTGATCTACTTCATGAAGATTAGCATAATATGAGAAAACTGGACTGATATCAAACTCATGATAGAGATCTGAACATGGAACTGATTAAATTCAAGGAAAACTGTTACCTTGAGCTGAATCTAAGTTTGCAGGGAAAGGTGAGGGTACTTGGTCCGCATATCTGCTTCTTCTTCCTAAGTGGCTCCCTTAACGGACTGATTCCGTTAAAGAATTTTGACTGAAGGGACTTCTTTTTTCCTCAGTCTGCAAATTTGATAATCAAGGATTTTGACTGGAACCTCTTCATAAGAGAGATTGTTCTTAACATTTATTCCCTCTATAGGGACTACCACGGCTGGGTCAACTATGCATTTCTTTAGCAAGGAGAAACAATGGGTGCACTGAACCTAAGTCTGAAGGCAACTCAAGCTCGTAAGCTACCTTTCCGAAACGGCTGAGAATTCAGTAAGAACCGACATATTGGGGACTGAGTTTCCCCTTATTGTCAGACCTCTTTACTCCCTTCATAAGAGAGATTTTCAGATACACAGAGCCATCAATCTCAAACTCGATATCCTTTTTGCGCACATCAGCATTCGATTTATGTCGGATATAGGCTGTCTTAATCCATTCCTTGATCAACTGAAATTTTTCTAAGGTACCAAATACCAAATCAAGCCCTACCACTACGGCTTCACCCACTTCAAACCAACCAATGAGAGATCTAAATCTCCTCCCATAGTGCACCTCAAACGGAGCCATCTAAATGCTAGAATAGTAACTATTGTTATATGCAAACTCCATCAAGGGCAATTAGTCATCCCAACTACCCTTAAAGTCAATGGCACACGACCTTAGCATATCTTCTAAACTTTGGATGGGCCTTTCTACTTGACTATCTGTCTGAGGATGAAAGGCTGTACTGAGGTGAACTTGGGTACCAAGACCCTTTTGGAAGGCTTTCCAGAAATGAAAGATGAACTGTGTACCTATATCTGAAATAATGGATAATGGAACTCCTTGAAATCTGGCCAACTCTATCACATAGAGCTTGGTATAATCCTCGGCTGAATAAGAGGTATGACTGGTAAAATATGATATGATTTGGTTATTCTATCTATAACGACCAAAACTGAATCATGTTGATGACGAGTATGGGGTAAAACCATCACAAAATCCATGTTCACTTCCTCCCATATCCAAGTGGGCATACTAAACTCCTACAAGCTTCCACTAGGCTTCTGTTGCTCGATCTTAACTTGCTGACATGTTGAGCACTTAGCCGAAAACTCTGGAATATTTCTCTTTATCCCACTTCACTAATTGACTTCTCACAAGTCGCGATATATTTTGGTGGCCCCTGGATGAATTGAGTAGTGCACACCATGTGATTTTGCAAGAATCCGTTGCCTCAATTTGTCCACACCTGGCATACATAGTCAACCCTGGCAACGCAACACACCATCTCCCCCTTAGGAGAAAACTTCAACCTTCTGAGCTCTAATTGATTCTTTCAACTTAACTAGACTAGGATCCTTATCCTGTTTTTCCTTTACCTTTGAAACCAAGGATGATTCTGAACTATTCTGTACCCATACACTACCATCTATTGAATCGACTATGTAAGACCCCACGAAATCTTACGTGTAAAATTCAGCTCATTAATCTCCTTACGCTCTTTAAAGGCTCCAACACTTAAAAAAAATTTGCTAAGTGTTCAACACTTTGTCTCATTTTAGACCTCTGAACTTCAGGGATTTATTTGATGACCTTCCCGACCCCTATTTTACAATTTTCAAGTTGCATTGTGATGGGGCAAGGTTGTAGTAAATCTCGAGTAAGTTTTGGAATTTTTAGAGTAGCGTAAGGGCACGGTTGGTGTGCCAAACCAGTAACAAAAGGCCTTTACCCAGCGCCGCTGAGCTTTCAGCACAGTTGTGGCCAAGGAATTTCCCTAGTTATAGCATCGCTCTATCTAGGTGCCGCCAGGGTTCTCCCCTGGGCTAGGCAGGGCGTCGTCCAGACTATAGCCCTAGGCCAATTTTCAGCAATCCAGTCTGTGTTTACAAGGGCAACATTGTAACCTTCCAACCCTTATATATACCCTTTAAGATGATATTCCTCATATATTCACTCAAATATTGATAGTTTCTCTCAAAAACTCTCAAGAACACAAGCTAGGGTATTCATAGAAGATCTAATTTCAAGAAATTCCCTCCATCAAGCATCATAGATTCACGAAATAAGGTATGCGTAGTGTTCATCCACAGATCCCTTTCATTCATGGAGCTTAATAACCAGGTTTTAAATAATAAATTATGATTTTTATGTGTTGTATGATTATGTTCATGATTATGGTTGTTATTGGTGATTCAAGATGGTATGTTAATGTGTTTCTATGAATAATGTGAGCAGGTTAGTTGAAACACATGAGTTTTGGGTGGTTTAAGATGGTTAATTTGATGATTTCACCTATACCATAAAGTGTGCATGTAAGGTGTTTGATCGAATGCCTAGAATGATAAAATCATCTTTCTTATGACTCAATAGTACTTAAATGACAAGTCCATGCTACCCCTTATGATTCAACACAAGTTCCATGCTATTGTTGGGTATTTATTATTGTGACATGCCTATGATGATAGAATGCCCATGATGTTAAAGTATGGAATTATGCTATGAATATTTGCATTCTTATTCATGAACAAGACTATGATAACCATGTGTTGTATAAAATTCCCAAGTTAGTGTATTATGAATTATTGATCTTGATTATGTATTCAAGAATTGTCAAGTCTTGTCAGTTTCTTTCCATCGAGTCCTGGGGGTACTTGTAGGCAAAAAATATAGTTGTGTGCCTAGATCCATGTCATGCTATCACGATACTCTCAGTCAAGCCATGATCTATAGAATTCAGTCAGTCATGTGACTAAGGAAAACTCAAAAATCAAAATAATCTTAGTAGTTTAGAAATCTCAGCTATCTCAATACTCAATAATCTCAATAACAACAGTATTCCTAGTAATCTCAGTAATTTCAGTACTCTCAGTCATTCCTCATAACTTAGTATTTTCCGTCAGTCAAAGGAACTCAGTAAACTCAGTTTAGCTTCACTAAATGATACTATTTAGTTAATCGGTTTAGTTTAGTTAATCAGTTCAGTGTCTTTTAGTTGGAAGTAAGATTCAACACTAAGCAAATCTAGGGATGGGGCCTCACCCGCTAGATAGGACTGAGATCTCTAGAAGCAATCCCTAAGTTCCAAAACTATGTAGCCAGTGTAGGTACGAGATGTCACCCGTTAGATAGGACTAACATACTTAAGGATCACCATTTTAGCACATTTAAATATATAGGACTGGTCCCAAGAGTCACCCGCTAGATTAGGACTGAATCTATAACAGTTGTCTTTTCCAGTGGCGCGGTACTGATACCTTTCCAACTAGGTTACAGGTTGACCCCAAACTAGCTAGAAAGGGGAATGTCGGTTAGATGAATACATCTCACAGTTTCAGATATAGAATCAGGACTTTTTGATATAGTCAAATCAGTTCATTAGCATAGATTCAAGATTGTCAGATATAGTCATTCCTTATCATTATAAATAGACTCCAGGATCACCCACTAGATAGGACTAATCGCAACTAAGGTCAATCAGTATCAATATCATAATATTTAGAGATCACCCACTAGTTAGGACTGATCTCAGACTATGTCAAATCATCTTTATTATCATTATACTCAGAGATCACCCGCTAGATAGAACTGATCTCAGAATTAGTTAATCTATACAGAATGGAACTCAGATAGTTCAATCAGAACTTAAACTATTAGATATAGTCGCTCAGTATAAGTTACATCGGTTATGCCGATCATCACAGTCACATCATATATATTAGTCATTATAACTCACGTTATCAGTATTCAGTTTCAAGACTGTTAGACACAGTAAATCAGACTAGTTCTTCATAATTCAAACTATCAGAAATAGTCATTCACCTATTTAGTATCATAGTATCAGTATACTCATATTATCAGTATATAGACTAAGTAGTCTGTATTACCATGAGTTCAGTTATAGTAATTATGTATGTATGTATTCTCACGTTCATATTAGTCTATATTTTTCATACATATAAACCCCTTTGCATTTAGCCTACCTCACTCATATACTCAGTACATTCAGATGTACTAACGCATTTGCGCTATGGTGTTTTATTTTATGCTATAGGTTTAGAGGAATGAGTTCTAGAGCAGCAATACCATTGCAGATTTTAGCAGTCAAAGTTAGAAGTGAGTCCTCATCTTTCGAGGACATGATTATTTCTTTATTTTCTCATTGATTAGTTCATTAGCTGGAGTTAGTTGGGGACAAGTCCCATCATCTCCATATTCAGATTATTCAAATAGTAGAGGCTTTCAAACTATATGTAGACTAGATTACAGACTAGATTCAGCCTTTAGTATCTCAGTTTTATTTTTTGTATTGTGATACCACTTTATGCAGACATTTTTATTATTCAGATTATATTTAGTATTGAATCTTATGGCCTTTTAGTTCATATTTTTACATCTATATTCATATATTATGCAGTGTTCAGGTACAGATATCAGTCATGGGTTAGGTTGTGGTCCTTCAGGGTCATGAGCACCATGTAGCATTCCGGTTCAAAAAATTAGGGCATTAAAAAATTGGTATCAGAGCCTAAGGTTCAATAGTGTCCTAGAAAGTTAGAACGCCGCATCTAGTAGAGTCTTTTACATGAGTGTGTTGTCCACCAAATTTATGTGCAGGAGGCTAAGAGATATTTTAGGAATAGTTTCCCTTCTTTCAGTATTCATGTCGTGCCAGTCAGCATAATCTCAAGCCAGTTTCTCAGTCTAATCTAGTGGGCAACGCCCATATAGGCTTGATGCACTTCATTCCAGATAAGATGAGAAAAGTTCTCCTGATATAGTTACAGGGACGTATGAGTCTCTCATCCTCATGTTTATGTTCAGTTAGGTCCCAAGATTTCTCTTAACCTTTCAATGAACCCTCTTTAATGTTGAGCAGTTACCTAGATGGGAGAGAATAAATGTTCCATGATTATGGAAAGATTGTTGCATAACTATTTTATACTAGGCTATAGTCCTAAAGATAGGCTTGAATGATATATTGATGTGTAAGTTGCTAGAAATATTTCATAGATTTCAGTAGGTTTGAACAGTGCATGCAAGAATTTAAGTTAGTTGATTTGAAATTAAGTATCAAGGTGGGGATATGAGTTAGGAGATGTGACATTAGCAGTCTATAAAGAAGCAAAAGCATATAATATTTGTAGTAAGACAAGCATTTGATGAAAGAATGTAGAGTTCTAGCACAGGGGGTAAAGATTTGCGTCAGCAGGGCACCAAGAGTGGTCAGCGTCAGAATAGACTTTATGTACTCTAGACCATTCATGATCCAAAAAGTTTCCCTGACCTAGATTTGGGTATGTTACAAGTCTTTCATATTTATGGTATGCATTGTTAGATCTTTTTCTCTCATTTGAGCTTATGTTTCAACACGAGTTAGTTAGTAAAGTCATCAAGTCAGTTTACCAATCAAGAAGTTAGATTGGTATAGTTTGTTTTCTCATCCTTGCATCTATTCATGCTATCCAAAATCTTATGGAATATAACTATTCCAAGGTAGAACCTCCTAGTAGTTGTAATTTTAGTTTAGTTCATGCATCATGCAATAGTTTTAGACTCTCGAGGTTTAGTTATAACCTAGTTCATAGATGACCTGTACATCGCCCTAGTATCTCAGTAAGGTGGATGTTCTTAGAAGGACATAGTGTACCAAGGGGGAGATACCAAATAAACCCTTAACTCTCTCATGTCTTAACTCATTCAGTTTCTCTTCACATAACTAATCCAATTTAGAGTAGAGGGCACTCATAAGTTAACTCTCAAGTTCAGATCTCTGTCGAAAGACAAGTATTCTGAAGCTCAGTTCAGCTCATGATGTTCAGTTCATATGTCACGTATCATACTTAGTTATATTCTCATGTTTACGCTTATGCATGTTTAGTAATCGATCTCAGGTTCATTAGAATTTATGTTTAAGGTAACAGTCCTCTTTAAGCTTATTCAGGTTCATGTTCAGTATTCAATACAAATTTGGTATTCAGTTTCATGCACAAGTTCCCATTATAAACTTGTTATCAAGTACCATTACATAATCAGTCATGCCTCTAGGAGTCAGTTCAGTCAGACATTCATCCATTAGATATGCATGTTCAATAAAGAAAGTTTAGCTTATCAGTATATCCAGCCATTCATCCATGAGAACAACTCAGTAACATATCTATGCATTAGATATTCATGTCCATTATGAGAATTCATCTTATGAGTAGTTTCAAATCTTACTTGCATCAGATATGCATTCTCATTGTGAGAACCTCATCTTATCAGAACGCTCAGTTATGCATTCAAGATAAGTTACACATGTATCAGATATGCATGCTCAGTATGAATCAATTTATCAGTCTGTCAGTCATGAGATCACGTTTTAGTCATTCATGTTCATTTCATGTTCAACTCATTGTTTCCCCTCTCAGTCAGTATCATTCAAGGATGAATGCTCCCAAGGGGGAGATATTGTAAGAAAGACTCCACAAAATCATGCATGTAAAAATCAGCTCGTTAAGCTCCTTACGCTCTTTAATAGAAAATTTCTCCTAAGTGTTTAACACTTGGTCTCATTTTAGACCTCTATATGGGCAAGGTTGTAGTACATCTCGCGCAAGTTTCAAAATTTTTGGAGTAGCATAAGGGCACGTTTGGTGTGCCAAACTAGTAGCAAAAGGCGTTTAGCCTATGCCGCCGAGCTTTCAGCACCGCTGTAGCCAAGGCATTGCCCTGGTTACAGCACCGTTGTAGCTAGTCTCTGCATAGGATTCTCCCTATGTCTAGGCAGGGCACCACCCAAGCTATAGCCCAGGGCCAATTTTCAGCAATCCAGTTCGTGTTTCTAAGGGCAAAATTGTAAGATTTCAACCCTTATATATACCCCTTAACACGAGATTCCTCATATATTCACTCAAATATTGATACTTTCTCTCAAAAAATCTCAAGAACACAAGCTAGGGCTTTCATAGAAGATCCAATTTCAAGAAAGTCTCTCCGTCAACCATCATAGATTCACGAAATAAGGTATGTGTAGTATTCATCCACGGATCCCTTTAATCAGTGGAGCTTAAGATTAAAGTTTTTTAATAATAAATTATGATTTATATGTGTTGTATGATTATGTTCATGTTGATGGTTGTTATTGGTGATTCAAGATGGTATCTTAATGTGTTTCTATGAAGTATGTGAGCAAGTTAGTTGAAACCCATGAGTTTTGGGTGATTTAAGATGGTTAAGTTGATGATTTCAGCTATGCCATAAAGTGTGCATGTAAGGTGTTTCATCAAATGCCTAGAATGATAAAATCATGTTTATTTTGAATCAATAGTACTTAAATGACAGGTCCATGTTACTCCTTATGATTCAATACAAGTTCTATGCTATTGTTCGGTATTTATTGTTCTACCATGACTATGTTGATAGAATGCCCATAATGTTGATAACCATGTGTTGTATGAAATTCCCAAGTTAGTGTATTATGAATTATTGATCTTGATTATGTATTCAAGAATTGTCAAGTCATGCCAGTTTTCATCCATCGAGTCCTGGGGGTACTTGTACACAAAAATATAGTTGTGTGCCTAAAGCCATGTCATGCTATCACGATACTCTCAGTCAAGCCATGATCTAGAATTCAGTCAGTCATATGACTCAAAAAAACTCAGAAATCACAGTAATCTTAGTAGTTCAGAAATCTCAGCGATCTTAGTACTCAGTAATCTCTGTAACAGCAGTATTCCTAGTAATCTCAGTAATTTCAGTACTCTCAGTCAGTCCTCAAAACTCGGTACATTCTTTCAATTAAAGGAACTCAGTAAACTCAGTTTAGCTTTGCTAAATGATACCATTCAGTTAATCAGTTCAGTGTCTTTCAACTGGGAGTAGGATTCAGCACCGAGCAAACCTAGGATTGGGGGCTCATCCGCTAGATAGGATAGAGATCTCTAGAAGATATCCCTAAGTTCCAGAACTATGTACCCAGTGTAGGTACGAGATGTGACCCATTAGATAGGACTGACATACTCAGGGATCACCCGTTAGTATATTTAAATGTATAAGACTGGTCCCAAGAGTCACCTACTAGATTAGGATTGACTCCACAGCAGTTGTCTTTACCAGTGGCGCGGTACCGACACCTTCTCAACTAGGGTTATAGGTTGGACACCAGACTATTTAGAAAGGGGCATGTCGGTTAGATAAATATATCCCACAGAATCAGGACAGTCAGATATAGTCAAATAAACTCAGTAGCACAGATTCAAGATTGTCAGATATAATTAATCCTTATTATTATAAATAGACTCTAGGATCAACTGCTAGATAGGAATGACCTTAGCTAGGTTAATTACAATCAGTATCATTATGAGCACCGTTTAGCATTTCAGTTCAGAAAATTAGGGAGCTACAGACTAAACAGACACCTAGTAGGGCAAGCTGATGAACTTCTTGGGATAACTTCTTTTTATCATCATCCACAAAAGCAACACTACCCATAGACATCTTGTTGAGATCATCAAGCACTATATTGGCCTTTTTCAAATGATACAGAATACTTATGTCGTAGTCTTTCAACAACTCCAACCACCTTCTCTAATAAAGGTTTAGATCTTTCTGATAAAATACATATTGCAGGATCTTATGGTGAGTAAAAACATCCACGTGCACTCCAACAAATAATGCCTCCAAATCTTTAAGGCAAATACTACTTTTGCTAACTCAAGATCATTAATGGGATAGTTCTTTTTGTGGGGCTTAAACTGTTTAGAGGCATAAGCTATGACCTTACCTCTCTACATCAAAACATACCCCAAACCAACACTAAAAGTATCACAGTATACCATAAATATGTCTGAACAATATGTTAAAGTCAACACTGGGTTGTAGTGAGTTGAGTCTTCAACTCCTGAAAACTCTTCTCAGAAGAATTTGACTTTCTTCTGAGTCAATCTAGACATAAAGGATGCAATAGACAAAAATCCCTCAACAAATGATCGATAACAACTAGTTAAGCCTAAGAACCTCCTAATATCTGATGAAGAGATGGGTCTGGGCCAGTTCCTCAGTGCTTCGGTCTTTTAGGGATCAACTATAATGCCATCACCGAAAATGATATAGCCAAGGAAATCTACTGACCTTAGAAAAAATTTGCACTTACTGAATTAGGCGAGTAGCTGATGGTTTCTGAGAGTCTGTAACACTATTCTGAGATGGTCTGTATGATCATGTTTACAGCAGGAGTAGACAATAATGTCATCAATAAAAACTATGACAAACATGTCCAAGTACTGCTTGAACACAAGGTTCATCAAGTCCATGAAAGCTGTCGGGGCATTGTTTGGACCAAATGACATGCCTAAGAATTAGAAGTTACCATATCTAGTTCTGAAAGATGTTTTTGAGATGTCACATTCCCTGACTCTAAGCTGATGATTGCCTGATGTGAGGTCTATCTTTGAAAAATAACTAGCACCCTGAAGTTGGTCAAATAAGTCACTGTTTCTGGTAAGGGGATACTTGTTCTTAACCATGTTTTTATTTAGGTGACAGTAGTCTATACATATTCTAAGATAACCGTCCTTCTTACACATGAATAGAACTGGTGCACCCTATAGGGACACACAGGGTATGATAAGCCATCCATCAACTATTCTTTTAACACCTTGAGTTCTACTGGAGCCACTTTGTATGGAAAAATAGATATGGGTTGAGTATCTGGAAGAAGGTCGATTCCAAAGTCAATTTCCTCCTTGGCAGAAACTCTTGGAAGATCTTTGGGAGACACATCTGGAAATTCACATGCTACTGACACTGATTCAAGATTAGGGGTCTCTGAACTAAAGTTTAAACTCAAATGAGATGATAGAATCATCCCTCAAATATCATTTTTCTTGACCTAAGGTAAGAAACAAGATGACCCCTAAGTGCTGAAGTACTACCTCTCCACTCTAGGACAGGTTTATTTGGGAATTCAAATTGGACAATTTTATTTCTGTAGTCAACTGAGGCATAGCATGAATGAAGCCAATTTATGATGAGAATGACATCAAAATATGCCATCTCTAACACTACTAAGTCTGCTGAAATGATTTTCTAAGATACCATAACCAGACAGTTCTTGTATACCCGTCGGGCTGTGATAGATTTATCCACTAGAGTAGAGACTAAAAAAGGCTCTACTAGGATTTCAGGATTGACTCTGAAGTCAACAGCTATAAAATAAATTACAAAGAACAAGGAAGCTCCTGGATCTAACAAAGTATTAACATGTAAATGATAAACTTGTAACGTACCAGTGACCACATCAGTAGAACTTTCCTGGTCCTGTCAGGACTGAAGTGTGTAGAGTTTGGTTAGGCGTTTCCTACTGGTAGCACTAGAAGAGGCACCTTACTGAGTCGGGAGACCAAATGGAACTGAAGACTGATGGGACTGGCCCTATTAGCATAACTCCCTACCTTTCTGAGAAACTACCCGACACTCTCAAATCTGATGGCCTGGCTTTCCATACCTAAATCACACACCACTGTCAGTTTTACACTCACCCTGATAGTTTTTACTATATTTTTAACAAAAAGGATTCATTCAAGCACTGCTAACACTACCCAGGGGTTTAGGGCCTGATACCCTATCTCTATTTCCATCTCTAAATTTTAGCAGTTGAGCACTAGCTAAGGATAGAGCTGGAACAGAGGATTTCCAATGGAACTAAGAATGATTTCCACCCTCTGACTTAGGCAGAGCAAAGTTGAAACTACCAGTCCTCACTCTCTTATTCTCTATCTTACTTTATTCTTAGACTCTTTTATCTGTTGAGCATGGACCATGAGCCAGGATATGTCCATATCTGTAATACACATTGCGGTCCTACACTCTTTGACCACACTATTAGATATACCGAACACAAAATTACTCATCTTAGATCTGCTATCTGCTAACACATGAGGGCATATCTGGCTAATTGAGGAAACTTGAGAGAATACACAGATACTTTCATGTTTCCCTGCTTTAGATTTATAAACTCCCAAAACCTTTGCTTCGCTTAACTCCACTGGGAAGCACCTATTAAGAAAACAGTGGGAAACTCCTCCTATTCTACAGGCCCTACATCTACGACCCTATCTGCCTTTCACTACTTAAACCATGAGTGAGCTACATCATGCAACTGATATGCAGAGAACTTATCACTCTCACTAGTAGTCACTCCCATAATTTCTATGACTTTCTAGACTTATTCAAGGAATTCTTATGGGTCCTCATCTGACTTAGACTTGGTAAAAGATGGAGAGTTCATTCAAGTGAAGTCTTAAATTCTTGCTACAACATTATTGGCCACTGGGTTGGCCAGAACAACAGTTAGACATTCATTTTAGGCTGCCACTAAATTGGCTAAGGCAGTAAATGCAGCTTTGAATTCCGCATAGGAGACATGCTTGTCCAGAGAATTTGTCTAGATGGTCTGAGGGGATGGCTAATTTCCTGTCCTTCTTCTATTCTTCTTGGGAGATATGTTCTGTAATGAAAGGAAGAAAGGATTGGGCAGAAAGTTTAATTTAAGCTTATGCTCACTCTCACGACATGAATGCTGAAAGAAGGGAAACTTTTCCTAAACATCTCGTAGCCAAATGTTCATAATTATGGTGCGCTACATACCCATGCACAAGACTACTTTATGTAGCTTTTAGACTTTCTAGGACTCTATTGAACCTTAGACTCTGATACCAAGTTTGTAATGCCCCATAGTCTATACTCCGGACGCTACACGGTGCTAGTAACCCCAAAAACTACTAGCTATCCCGTGACTGGTACTTGCTGTAAGCACTAAATAATAATAACACTGCAACAATGATATTTCTAAAATGAATACACAAGGTAGGCTAAAAATTCCATAAGGTTCATAACTGAAAAACAAATACTGAATATTAAAAACTAAATACTAAAATATCGGTCTGAAATACTTTATCCTGAAAGGCTCTAACTATATAAATTATGGAGTTGATGGGATAATCCCCCAACTAACTCCAACTACTGGAATAAATTGATCTACTAAAATAATACTCTATCCTCGAACTATGACGACTCACCACTAAGTCTGTTGCCAAATGGTTGTGCTGCTAAGTATGGTCAAGAGCCCTGTTTCTGAACCTATGATATAAGACATCCTAGCACAAAGAAAAGTATGCATTAGTACGTTGAATGTACTAATATTCTAAGTAAGGTAGGATGATATGCATGGGTTCATATGCATGAATAATAACTAGCTGAGTACATAACATAACTGAATAAGATTACATGCATGAATACATAATCTGTAACTGAGGTCATAATAACAATGGATGCTGAGTTCTGGATTACTGATTTACTGATATCTAAGTTTATTGATACTATATAACTGATAACTGAGTGACTATATCTAATAGTTCTGATTCTGTAAAACTGATTTGAGTTCTATACTGATCTGAGTAACTGTATCTGACAGCCATAAATCTGTAGAACTAATCTAAGTTCTATACTGAGTTGGGTGACAATATCTGAGAATCCTAATTCTGTAGAACTGAACTAAGTTCTACACTGAGACTAAAATTAAAACTGTGGGAGGTAATCTTCTAATCAACATGCCCCAAATCTGAACTGATAGGGTCCAACCTATGACCCCAATTAAAAGGGTGATAATACAATATCACGTGTACTAACACTAGAAACAATAGAATGCCAAACTCAACTGACGGGTGACACTTGGGAGGAGCCAAGCCTAATCTAACGGGTGACCCCTGGGAGCTAGTCAAGCCTTGTATGATGGGTGTTTCCTCATCTTGTGGTGGCTACATAGTTCTGGAGTATAGGGATTGACACTAATGAATCTGCCTATCTGACAGGAAAGATGTCATCCCTACTCTCGTTCGATGCTGAATCCTACTCCCAACTGAATAGACATTAAACTAATTCTTAGACTTCACTAAACTTAATTTAGTTGAAACTGATCGTACTATATAACCGAACTGAGTTCACTGGGTTTCATTAACTGACAGAATACTACTGAGTTCTATTAACTGAATAAGTTTACTGAGGTCTGAACTGAGGTTATGACTGATTATTGAGTACTACTGTTTGTGATACTACTGAGACTGTTCTGTAACTACTATAGCTCTAGGTCAATAGCTGGGTTTTCGAGTATTAAATACCTCCAGGAATCGATATCATGAAAAGTTAACATGGCCTTACATTAGAGGCATAATAATACTTTCTTGCTAACAATGCATTTAATTAGACATTTTGTCAAGTGTTTGATGTACATGAACTCATGCATGAATAGAATCACATAATATAGGTATTGCTTTCATTAGTCAATTCACATAAGCATTTTGTCAAACACATTGTGGGACATAATTTATACCCATGATACAAACAACATGTACACATCATAAGATCAATTTCCAAATCAATAAATTCAAGGGCTTAAACATGAATTCACATGATACTACACACATGATCATAGATTCCGCATGAAACTTGTAATAGACCATGAATTCTAAATCCAATTAACAATAAAATCATGTATATACTTAAATCCAATTATGAAAGTCATGAAATCAAATTACTTAAAGTTCAAAAGAGTTTCTTGAGCTCCAAGTATGGAAGGAATCCTTGGATGAACACTTCACATACCTTAGTTCTTGAACTCTTGAAGATTGACAGTGCAATTATTGGGATTTGAATCTTGAATTGAAATCCCTAAGGTTTATTCTTGAGTAATATTACAGAGAATGATTATAATTTTCTTAGGGAGGGATGAATTTTGTATTTTTAGGGCTGAATAGTCATGGGAAAAAAACCCAATCACCCCTAAGGATGCAGAATCTTAATGACTAAAAATTGACTTAGTGATGAGCAGATCGACGCATTGCGTCGATGGGGTTGACACAATGGACGACCCATCTCACTAAAAATTAAAACTGGGCACTGGGGATAACATTTATCAACTCGAAAGGTGATGAGGCATGTTGAGATTACATTGATCCACTAGTTTGGACTTCCAAACGTGCCTCAAACGATCTTTAAAAGACCCGAAACTTGTTTGGGGATACGATCAACCCAAAAATACACATTTAAAGGTAGTATGGATCGTGAAATAAGATTTTCAACTTATAAAGGCTAAAATAACTCTAAGTCTGAATACATAGCAAAAATATTCTAAGTCTGGAATCCCTTATTAAGCTTTACGGGGCTGAGTTAAGCTTAGAATTTTGTGGGGTCTTACAGTGATCCTCATTTTTCGCCCACAATCGAGTACAAACTCGATATTATTTCAAGAGTATAAAAAAATGACCAACTTTATTTTTTTACTCTTCTTGGACAAGTATGAACATGAGAAATCACTGCCTTAATATTTATTTATATAATTTTTACTTGCACAACAATGTGACCCTTTCAATTTATTTGAATTAAAAAGACCAATACAATCCCTTCACTTGACATATTGAATGGATGAAGTAAAAAGGTTGATGTGACTTTTTTGTACCAAAGGAAAATATTAACTTTCCTTTTGGTTTCATGTACCAAAGAAAAATATCATCTTCCCTTTTTGTTTCATGTACCAAAGAAAAAAAACATTTACTTTCCTTTTGATTTCAAAAAATAATTAAAGTAACCTCCAAAGAAATATCCTCAATATGGTAATTTTTCAACTAATTGGCAATTTGAAATTCCCAGGGATTCTCGTCTTCTAATTTCATAACAATATTCCTTTTACACGAACTGAAAATTGTTAATAGGAGCCGCTATATAAGGAGATGTTATGAAATCATATCAACCACAATCTTTTGAAATCTGTAACCTTTGGAAAGACATCCTTTGGCCTCTTTGTGACCATGTATTTAAAAAAAAAACAGCTGGTGCATATCAACCCTTTTGGCAGCATTAGTGTATGCCACACAAAGTATATAATCTCTTCGAAACATCGATGAAAAAGTACATGGAGTGTCTTTCCTGATTTTCAACTTCAAACACTCACAGTGTAAAAATCATATCTGACTGTAGGAATGTCCAAATGTAGAGCGGCTTAGTTCTGAAGAGACTAGACTTGTATTGCTGCACCATAGCCAAAAATCAATGTCAAACTCCTTTTGTACTGACGAAAATCAATTTTTGAAGTTGACTCTATAAGTTGTTATGTCGTGACTCCATATATAGCATGTTCGTGATTACTCCTCTTTGCATTTATTTTTGTAGGTTCATCAAAAAATCCAAGTGGTGTCGATATCAGACCAAGCAGATACAAACATGGTCCTGATGATTGGTCAGGAACCACTTGAGGCATCATTTTTTCGAGTCCCAATTTTCAATGAGAAACATATGTGCTTTACCCATTTTCTTGAGGATTTGGTAAACAATATTCCCTCTCACGACTTGGAAATGGACACTCGGAGCAACTCTTTTCTATACTTTTCAAGAAAATTTATGCCTATTTTCTTACATCATGGCATAGAAAACTTCTTGCATCTCGGCATAGAAGATCAATAGTTGAAAATATAATTTCATACTAATCGACATCGATATCAGCCATGTTGAACTAAAATGATATGTTTCTCTCAATGTTGATCATGCCAAATTGAAGCATCGTGCCTTTGGTGCCAACACATACTGCCAGATTGAATTTTCACATAGTTTGCATCGATCTGCATAGAACTGAGGAGCTTCATCCATTCAATATTGTAGATGTGTTTCATCTTTATTTTTTGGGCAGGTTTATATAAATGGTCTTGATGTCAGACCAAAAAAGGTTGACATGATTGATGTTGAATCATTTGGTGCATTACTTCCTTACTGCCTTATAAGAAAGTGACCTGGAATGATCTAATTTCATTCTTGACGACGCTAAAAGTTTCCTTTTTTAGTTTCAGTGAGCATGTACTTGGTGTTATTCTTGTGGCCTTATGATGATAAAGTTCTGAGTGTCTGCAATCCATCCTTGCAAAGCAAGCATGCGGTGCATCTCATCTATAGGGCTCAGAGATAAAGAGTCTTCAAGTGATAGCATCCCATTCTTGTCAAGGAGCCCGTACGTGGTGTCATCCAGATTGATAATATTGATACAGGGAGTAGCCTTTTCTGACTTTAGTGAGCAACCACGAGGAACACGTCTACAAAAATATTTATTCTCCATTGGTAGAACAAAAATATGAGTTGTTTGATTCATAAAAATAGAACTCAATGTCCTAATATATTTGTTTTTTCAGTTTTGCACAGCTTCACGGTAAATTTCATATTTTGACATAGGAGTATCAAAATTAGGAGCCATTTTTTTGTGTTGGAAACTAAACTTGTAGATCTATATCTCACTCAAGACTAAAAATCATATTAAACTCAAATCTTCCCAGATATTTCCCCAAAACCTATCTTCTAATCTTGGTTTTTTCGTATTATCAGCTTTGCACAGCGTCACAACAAATTCTGTATTTTGACGTAGGAGTATAAAAATTAGGTATCATTTCTTGCATTGAAAACTAGACTCGTAGAGTTATATCTCAAGTGAGAATCACAATCATATTGCACCTAACTCATCCTAGATATTGCCCCAAAACCGATGTTCTAATCTTGGTTCTAGTTTTATCAGCTTTGCACAGCATCATGATAAATTATGTATCTCAACGTAGGAGTATCAGAATCAGGTGTCATTTTTTTTTGGAAATTAGATTCATAGAACTCCAAAAATAAAAACCACACTCAACGCCCTTGCGAATTTATATATATACATCATCAAAGTTAGCCTAGTTCGGAATCAGTTGACCTATTTTCCAACTTTGAGCGGCTATGATAGAAAATTCATACCTTGTCATAGGAGCCTTTAAATCATGAGTCTTGTTTTTTGTTGCGGAGAAGTCTCTAAGATCTATCACATATGTAAAAATAATGGTGAACACCTTTATGAATTTATATAAATATATTATCGAAATTCTCTTTGCCTTGCTGGTCTCTTCACCTTTGCACGACTGCGGTAAAATTAGTGAAAGAACATCTATCCTCCTGTGATATCTATGTCAATTCAAAGTTTTATTGTCGTGCTCAAATAATGACACACATTTTTCCTCCTTTTTTATTCTTTTAACTCATATGACGAAACTTAGAGTAAAAATACTCTAAGCTGCCTACGTACCTCGGGAGGATTAAGTCATAACGTAGTTCAGGAATGATAAGTTAATTCACTTTTTTAAAAGTTTCTTTTTTTATTTTTATTTTTCTTTCTTCTTCTTCTTCTTCTTCTTTTAGTGAGCTGTTCATAGTTTAGAATCTTGTAGGCCAGGAGTGACATGCAATTTAGGCTCGTGCCTTAAGGAGAGTTTTGAGTTGTAGTTTAGGCTCACGTGTTGAGGGGCATTTTTGACTTACAGTTTAGGCTCGTGTGTTGAGAAGCATTTTTGACTTGCAATTTAAACTCATGCATCAATAAGAGTTTTTGACTTGCAGTTAAGGCTCGTGCATCAAGGAGCATTTTGACTTACAGTTTAGGCTTGTGCATCGAGGAGCATTTTGAATTGCAGTTTTATGTTTGTGCATCGAGGAGCATTTTGACTTGTAGTTTAGCCTCGTGTATTGAGAAGCATCTTGACTTATAGTTTAGACTCGTACATCAAGGAGCATTTTGGGGAAGAATTCTGATATGCATGGGTTCATATGCATAAATAATAACTGGCTAAGTAACATAGACGTAACCAAATGAGAGTACATGCATAAATATATAAACTTTAACTAAGGTCATGTTAACACTTAATACTAAATATTGAACACTGATTAACTGATATTTGAGTTTACTGATACTATAGTACTGATAACTGAGTGTTTGGTTTTGACAGTCCTAATTCTATAGAACGGAATTAAGTTCTACACTGAACTGGGTGGTTGTGTCTGACAGTCCTGAATCTGTAGAACTGAACTGAGTTCTATGTAGAGACTGAAACTAAAATTGTGGGAGGTAGTTATCGAATTGACATGCCCCTATCTAATTGGATAGGGGTCTAACCTGTAACCCAGTAGGAAGGGTGTCAATATTGTGCCATGGGTAAAGATAAGTTGTGAGTTACCCCTCTCTAACAGGAAGCACTTTCGTTAACACTCACTGGAAGGAAAACTCATATGAGATGTATCAACCCTAGTCTGGTAGGAAGATATCTCAACCTACACTAGCTACGTAGTTCTGTAACACATGGATTGATACTAAGGGTCAAACCCTATGTTGGTAGGAATGCCCCTATCTCTGGGTTCGCTCAGTGTTGATTCCTACACCTAAATAAATGGACCCTAAACTGATTTCTAAACTATACTAGGCTTAACTGAACTAACATTGATCGTGTTGATTGATTGAGCTTGACTGAGTTTACTAAGTTCTGTAACTGACTAGGCTCTAGTTATCGTGACAATACTAAGTCTATTTTGTAGTTACTGTAATTCTAGGTAAACAGCTAAATTTTGGGTAATAAATACCCCCAGGATTCGATAGCATCTTAATAATGAGATATGAAAATTCTTGAAAACATAACGATAATCAATTGTCCTTAATGCATTCACTAAGGCATTTTGACAAATATTTGGACATTGTACATGAATGGAAAAACATGCTAACATATCATAATCTAAGTATTCCCATCGCATGGACATTCCATCAAACACTTACAAGGCATAGATTTGACATGAGAGTAATTTTAAACCTGTAGTTCTAGCATGAATTCATCCTTTAGATCACCCATGGTTCACCATGCACAATTTATTCACTTAGTCTTTTTGACAAACACATAGGAGGCATAACCTTATATTTGGGCATGAACAACATGCTAATTTATCATGACTACAATAATCAATTCACAATTCAAGGGTTCTTGAGATGGAAATTACACCCATCACACACATGCTACTTTACATTAATGAAACTAGAAATTCAACGTTGAATTGAACAACAAACACCAATACATACATGAATATAATTAAATTCAAATATGTAAATCATGAAATCACTAATCTTGTAGTTTCAAAAGGGTTCTTGAACTCCAAGGGTGGAAGGAAACCCTTATATGAACACCTAACATACCTTAATTGTAAATTTTGTAGAGATTGGGGTGAGTTATTGAGGATTGATTCTTGAACTTGATGAAGCTATGACTTGTTCTTGAGAGGATTTTGGGAAAAGAATGAGAAATTGTCTATTTGGGGCTTTAATCATATGTTATTGAGCTATTGGATGAAGGGAAAAATGATCCATTTGACCTTGAAAACGTGAAACAAAACTGCAAGAAGATACACAGGCCGGACTAGCTAGGGCACCGCGGTCTCTGGAGCACCGCTCAAGGTGAGGCACCGTGAGCTCTAGAGCACTGATCTAGACAACGAACCATGGGATCATCGCCTCAAGCCACTATTTCTAATTCCAAAAACGCCCTTACTCTAATCCAAAAATTCTAAAACTCACCCGAGGTGAACTATTGACTTTCTCAATCATGAATCAACCTAAAAATCGATACTTTAAGGTCTTCAAGGTCAGAAAAAAGGATCCTCAACTTATGAGGCAAAAAATAATCCTAAGTATAAACACTTAGCTGAAATTTCTAAGTATGCAACCCCTTATCAAAATCTAAGGGCTAAGTTAAGCTTAGAATTTTTTGGGGTCTTACATTTAGACTAAAGTATTTTGTGGTGTGATGACTAACAATGCAGTGAAATTTATAGTACTTAGGATCATTAACTTTGTTTGATTTTGCAGGTATTTGATTCTGCAGGTCGCTTTGACTTAAGGAGTTCAATGACTTCTTTAACTAGAAACTCATCAAGAATCCCAAAACATCAGAGTCGGGGAAAGGATATACCCTTACTTGTAACTTCTTCAAGGTTGGTTGATTTTTTACCTCTCTAATTTGTTTCTTTAGAGCTTCTTCTTTTAACTTTTTGTCTTGTGGAGCTCTTCGTAAAACTCACAGTTGTTGGTATAGATTCCCCAATTTGGTCTTCTGAAGAATCTTTGAATTTCATGACTGCTGCCCTAGGATCAAAAATAGGTGATACCATTCTATGATTTGCAATGCTTAACTCTATTTCATGAGCCCCCATAGCTAATTTTTCAAAAGTTTGAGGGTTAATTCCTAGGAGGATATACACAAGGCCCTAATGCATCCCCTGAATACAAACTTCAACCACAAAAGTTTCAAAAAGTTAATCATTTCAATCAAATATCAATGTTTGCCAGCGATTTATGTAGTCCAGTACTGGATCATCTTTACTTTGTCCTTTGTTTGTCCACTCCATCATGTTAACCGTACGATGGGTATTGTAAAAACAATTTAGGAAATGACTTTCTAGTTGCTCCCAACAATCAATTAATTCAGACTCCAAGTTTGTGTACCAATAAAAAATGTTGCCTTTCAAAAAGCGAACAAACTACTTGAGAAGTAGATCACCATATGTACCAGCAGTTCTACAAGTCTCAACTAAATGAGCGATGTGTTGCCTTAGATTTTCCTTTCCATTAAATTGTTGAAACTTTGGTGGTTGATATCCAACTGGCATTGGTAAGACCTCATTTCATCTAGAGTACAGCTTTGAGTACCCTATGAAACTTTGTGATGGACTGCCATATTATGTCTTGATGGTGTTTTCAATCATATCTTGTAGTTGTTGAACTGTTAGAGTGGACACTAAAGAAGATTGATCAACGCGTTGATTTTCACTTGGCTTGATATGAGATTTACCATCAAATTTTTCTTGTGATTCTAGATTATAATTTAACTCCCCAGGATTGTAGAGATTAAACTTTCTCATAAGTCGAGTGATTTGATGATCTTTATTATCAGTAGACTTCCTTAAGGCTTCAATGGTTTACTCCATCAACTTCTCATTCGTGTCAACGACATCAACCATGTGGGTGTTGAGTTTCGTTGAAGTTGAAGAATTCATTAAGTTCTCAAATTCTCCAAAGTTGCAGAAGTTCATCTAATAACATAGATGCAAAGTTGCCCCCAGGTGCTATAGTTACATTAGAAATTTGAGATTTTCTCATTTTCGTCATCTCTAAAAAGATAAAGTATTAGGATCCATCCAAAGCACAAGCATTGATATGCGTCGATTGATGGGGCCAAAAAGTTTGATCTCAGTAGACGTGGCAGTAGTAGACTTCTTGCACGAAATTTCATTGATTTTTTTTTAAGTCCATTATAGTAGTTGAATTTGTGTTTATTTTTAATTTTTAGAAGAAAGAGATGGAGAAAAAAACTCGTCCCACTGGGCGTGTCAAAATTCGTTCACAATAAATTTTTGTGGTACTGAAAATTAACTTCAACCAAGAATGAAATAAACAAAAAGAATAATTTTATTTAAATGAATCTTGTGAGTACAATTTTGTTGTTCTCTTTATTCTTATCTCCTATATTTACAAATGATCTGAGGTCCTTCAGTAGAGTGTTTATCAAATCATTGGATGATTTAGACTCCTAGAGATGTATTTCATTCGTCGGAAATGTCGGAAATTGTTTTCTAACTTTGGTATAAATTCTGGGAAGAACTCTATTGATTGCTTTTTACAAGAACTTTATAGTCAATGCTGACATTGCCAGTTCTTGTCAAAGTCCTCTTTTTAGAATCCTCCCCCCCCCCCCATTAGAATTTATGTCACCCCTTATTTATAGTTGTACAGAGTAGGCCTGGTTGCTTGTGATTTGTCGAAATGTGTCACTTTGACACTTGGTGCCTTTTGACTGGTTCTTGAATTTGAATGATATTTTCACATCATTTGTACATGTGGCGGCGTCTCATTAGTCTTGGATTTGACTAGGATAACACATCACTTGATGAGTTTGGGCTTTAAAGTGAGATGGACCTTGATGAAGAATAAAATGGACTTATTATTTTTTTAAATCCCAAAATACTTTTAGATCCAATAAAATATGGATCAAATTCAATTTTTAAAAGAATTTAATCCAATTAATTTTATGTTTGTACAGTGGCTTCTTTCTAAAGTTACCCGTACACCTTTTACGATGTTTAAACTGACCAATCATCCTATTAGACACTCCAATCTTAGAAAATGCCTCATTTCTAGGCTATGAATTTTCCCCCACGGTGCTGACAGTCATACTTTCATAGACCCTTGAACAAAGAAGGAAATAAACACATGTTGCTTGGGGTTTTGGAGCACCCAGAGAAGCATAATGATTTGAATATTCTAGATGTATAAAGATTGAGGAGGTTGAGAGTGCTATTCTAGGATAGGATGAGTAAGGGGAGAGCAGTTGGGCTGAACAAACTCCCCGTGAATTTTGAATTGGTGCGGGTAGGGGTAGGTGGACCATTTAATTTCATTTTTAGGACGACGAAATTGTCCGAAGAATGGAGATTGAATAAAATGGTTCAGTTATACAAAAACAAGGGTGATATTTAGCATTTCAACATTTTATGAAATACTTGGAAGTTTATTTTTTTGTACTTATTTTGAACCTAAATGGCAAATGTCTCCATTTATTCAACCTGTCACATCTCCGCGTATATCCCACAATTATTTTATTTTTTATCTGATTGTTAGAAGTGTTTAACAGGTATGCATTTGTTAGGATTGAAATTTTTAATAAGAAAAAAGATTGTTTGAGAAGTCAAAATAAAATAATGCGAACTTTAGAGGACTGTTTATAACTTTTATCTATTGTTTAAGAGATAAGCATCTAGTTGTTATTGGGAAAGAGGCAGGGCACAATCAAAATGTCCAACAGGGTAGCAACGGAAAATACCCAGGTCTAAACTTTTACCTTTAACTTGAACCAAGAGGATACAAATAAACCCAAGAAAAATAATGATAATAGGCAGCAAATATATCAACCATACAAATACGATAGGATAAGAATAAAGGCAATCACACGAGACACCAAATTTACGTGGAAAATCCTTTGGCATGAAGAATAAAAACCATGAGACCAAATTTTTACTATAATCATCAAGAGCTACAATATTTCTCTCCAAAATTTTCCACAAAACATGTTCCAAACAATGAACAACAACACAAAAAGATAGAACCAAAACTAGAGAATAAAAAGGAGCACAAATACCAAAAATGCAATTACTGTTCGGTAATAAAGAACAGGACCTACAAGCCACCAAATCCACCTCCATCAGTTCCTAATCAAATATTGAGATTAGAGGAACAAGTTGTCCAAAAATTAGCTCAATTGGACAAGAAGCGGAAATCACAATTTGAATTTAACAGTTGTGGCTGAAAATTTGGGCAAAAATCAGCTCTCTCTCTTTTGTGGCTTGTAAAACTCTCTTTTATGATAGTGAATAAGACCTAAAAAGCATCTATATATATGACCCATAGTAATGGGCCTATGGATAAAAGTGGGTTGGTCTCAATTAAGTTTTATTTATCTACATAGGAAGAGACAAAGACCCATATCCCAACTATTCTCCCCCTTCCGACTATGTGGAGAGGACCGCCACCCCGAAGATCATGCAATAATCTTCAAACTTTCCTCTTGGAAAAGATTTAGTCATCATGTTGGAACCATTATAATGCGTATGAATCTTTTCAAGTTCAAGCAACTTACAATCCAACACATCCCGAATCCAATGTATCTCACATCAATGTGTTTAGACCGACCATGAAATGTAGAATTCTTCCCAAGATGTATAGCACTTTGACTATCGCAATCAAGCACATACCTCTCTTGTGCACAACCAAGTTCCCCTAAGAATCTTCTCATCCAAAGCAATTTTTTACAAGTTTCAATAGCAGCAATGAGCTCAGCTTCTGTAGTAGAAAGTGCAACATATTTTTTCAACCTAGATTGCCAATACACAGCTTCCTCTGCAAAAGTCTTTCATATACCAAAACACAAACTCAGACTAGGAGAGCCACAAAGATATCTCATAATCCACTTTACAGCATTCTATTGTTCTCTTCCGGGATTAGAAAGAAAATGGCTGACAACACCAACAGCATGAGCAATATTCGGTCTTGTCCAAAACATTACAAACATAAAACTACCAACGACTGAATCATAAAGAAATTTTTTTATATCTTCTTTCTCATCATCACTGTAAGGACACTGCTCCATGCTTAATTTGAAGTGCATAGATAAAGGTGTACTGACAACCTTAGCCTTATCCATGTTAATCCATTGAAGTACTTTCTGAATGTACATCTCTTGATATAACCACAACTTTTTAGCCTTTCTATCACGTACAATATGCTTTGCTAGTCCTATGTCTTTCATTGAAAAAGATTTACTCAACTCTGGCTTTTACTTATGAATCTTGCAAGTATTATTAGCAACAACAAGCATGACATCAACATAAAGCAACATAACAATAAATTCACCATCAGAGAATTTTCGCACAAAAACCCAATGTTCTAAAGTAGTCTTTGTAAAGTCGTGCTGACTCATAAAGGAACCAAGGTTCCTGCACCACTCCTAGGAGTTTGTTTCAAACTATACATGATCTTGTTCAATTTGTAAACATAATTCTCTTTTTTCTTGACTTCAAATCCTTCAGGTTTCTCCATATAAATTTCTTCATCTAAGTACCATGGAGAAAACCAATTTCAAAATCCATTTGCTCAACCTCTAAATCTAGACGTGCAGATAAGCCTAGAACCACACGAATGGATGACATCTTCTCAATTGAAGAGAATATCTCATAAAAATCAACTCTTTTTTTCTAGTTAAATCCCTTCACAACCAATCTAGACTAATGATGTTGGGCGTATTTATACACCTAAGAACCATAATTTACCCATATTTTAGGCTAAGTTTGGAGGATAAAATATATAATTCCTACACTTTTAGTCCATTTTCCTGTAAGTGAGCTAACCTATGTGATTAGCATATTTTCAAGTATTAATGATGAAGATTTCAGCACTTTGTGGACCTTGGGCAGCAAAGGAAAATTTCACATAAGAGGGAAGGCATCTTTTGGAAGCTTGGGGATGAATGTGACGCATGGAGAATTTATCCCGGGCAAAAGCAGTATTTTTAAATACTTAGGGGTGCAGCAGTAACTTAGTAGGACAAGGATGTTATAAAAAACTTATTTGCTGAATTTTTCAGCATTCATTCAATCATTATTCATTCGACACTTTGAACAATTCACGTTACAGATTCTGTAAGTCTAACACAGAGAAAAACGCTACACTTGGGAACGGAAAGAGAAGAAAACATCAATCTCCTCTTTGGCGTTAGAATCATCCCATCGCGAAGATTATTCTAGGTTGTGGTATGATGATTATGTCTATTGTGATTTCCGTTGTAATGATGAGTAGCTAAACTTCTCTATTAGGGTTATGGAAACCTTGTGAGATACTATCTATTGCTATGAGTTTGTGAATTCTTGATGTATATGCTACTTATATCATTACTCTCTTCGTTTTAATTAAACTCTCATGGTTGCAAACATAGGGAATATGCCAGTATAACGTTAACTTGTTCAAGAGAAAAGTTACATGTCTGAAAAAGAGAGTATGACAAGGAAATAGGACTACCAACCCCTGTTTACACGTTAATGCCTTAACCGGATTAACTTCTTGGAGAATTTGTACCGTTAGTTATACACTTTAGGCTCGAGAGAGTTAAAGTGAAATAATCCTTGATGGTTGAGAAACACTAGGATTTACCATTAGAATACGAATCTCTATAAGTGCATGCATGTCTAAATACCGCATTACTCATAGTTAATAGATACGTAGAACTCATAAGGTGGACATAAACCTAACTTATTATTCACTGTGATTAAATCTTACTAAACAAAGCATTTCATTCGTTACTTGATATTATTAATTCACGCATAATCAAATCCCCCCTTTTCCTTGGAATTTACGACCAACAGTCTACTAATAATTGCAACACTTAATGACCAAGCATTCCCTGGGGGATTAGACACCCAACCCAGTTGGGTTCTATATTTGACATCGACCGCTTACACTTTCGAACGAGAGCTGTAGTTTGGGAGTTATCAACTAGTACAGTGGAATACAACTTCTTACTTCACCCAAAAAACCCACTAGTTTTTCAAAGCTTTTCTGTCTTTAGGCAGCTTAACCAAATCAAAGGTATGATTATCATGTAAAGATTTAATTTCATCTTCCATAATATAAAACCACTTTTCCTTTTATTCACTTTCCATGGCCTCATCAAGACTCTCAGGTTCTCCCCTGTCAGTCAAGATTACATACTCACAGGGAGAATAATGAGATAAAGGTACTCTCTTTCTAGTAGATCATCTAAGAGAACTCTCTAGATCATTAACAACTGGTTCCATCAAAAACATCTTGCTGGTCATTCTGAACATAATCATCATCTTCATTATCAACTTAATTTTCATCATCATGAAGATTTTCTTCAAGAGCAATAGTCAAGGGAACTGAATCAACATCAACTAGGCTCTCACTACTCTGAGAATCAACTTTCTCAGCCTTGTCAAAATCTTCAATTGTTTGGTCTTCAAAAAACACAGCATCATAGATTCTAACAAGTTTCTTATCAACTGGATCATAAAAAGGATAACCAAATTCATCTTAACCATAACAAATAAATATACACAGCCTAGATTTAATATCCAACTTTGACCTCTCATCTTTAGGAACATGCACAAAAGATTTACACCCAAAGACTCTAAAATGATCATAAGAAACATTATTACCAGACCAAACTCTGTCAGGGAAATCACCATTCAAAGTAATAGTAGGAGATAAATTGATAACATAAGAAGTAGTATTAAGTGTTTCTACCCAAAAGGAATTTGGCAGTTTAGTATCTGAAAGCATACATAAAACCCTCTCAACTAGTGTTTTGTTCATCCTCTCTACTAAACCATTCGACTGAGGAGTTTTTGGAGGAGTTTTCTGATGTTGAATATCCTGAATATCTATCAAAAGGACCAATGTACTCACCATCATTATCTAAATAGATGCATTTCAATTTCTTCCTTGTCTGTCTCTCAACCAAGGCGTGAAAACCCTTGAACACATCAAGTACTTGATCTTTGAACTTTAAACGAAATACCCAGAGTTTGCAAGAATGATCATCAATAAAAGTCACAAAGTAAATTTCACCATCATGAGACCTTACATTAAAAAGACCACACAAATCAAAATGCACCAACTCCAGCAAATCATGCTTTTTTTAAGGAGGATGACTCTGAAAAGAAAGTTTTTTTTGTTTACCGGCTAAGTACTGAATACACTTTTTCAACTTTTCTTGTTTCACTCCATGAAGAAAATTTTTCTTAGCCAAACTATTCATCTCCTTCTCACTCATATGACTCACCCTTCTATGCCTTAACTCTAATGAAATATAATTCTACACCAAGTTTATCAAGCCTCTATAAGTAGAGCCTTAAAATACGTACAAGTTAGAAAATTTGTCACCTCGATCCACAATCATTGGAAACCTTTAGTAAGCTTCCACTGTCCAGCACCAAGGGTTTTAAAGTAACCCTCATCATCAAGGTTTCCTATAGAAATTAAATTCAAGAAACAATCTAGAGCATGCTTAACATTATTGAGAACTAGTTTGGAACCATTTTTACTTTCCAAACAAACAGTGCCAATGCCAAGTACTTTAACTTCATCATTATTTCCCATATTCAACATCCCAAAATTACTTGAAGTATAAGAAGAGAATAATTCCTTTTTTGGCGTAACATGAGAAGTAGCACCAGAATCCACAAACTAGCTAGACTCATCACGAATAAGATTAATGGCATTCTAACCACAAGCAACAAGAAGATCATCATTAGCAACAACTGTAACATGATTTTTATTATCACCTTCATTCTTTTATCGCCTTATATCTCTCTTATGCTGGTAATAATATTTAATGATATGCCCCTTTTTATTGCAATAGTCATATGTAACATTCTTGAATTTGGACGACCTCGACTTGCTTCTACTTTTATTTCTATCATTTGGACCTATGGATTTATTTCTCCCCCCTTGCCAGTAACCAAAATATCAAAGTATGAAGATGAAGAAGATGAGACTTGACATCTTCTTTTTATATCTTCATTCAGGACACCACTCTTAACATATTCCATAGTTACAACACCATCGAGAGCAAAATTAGTCAAAGAAACTTGAAGAGTTTTCCAAGAGTTAGGCAGAGTATTAAAAAGCCAAAGTCCCTGAATTTCTTCATCGAACTTTACGCCCATTTTGAACAGCTGGTCAAGAACACCCTGAGAATTATTTATTAGATCAAAAATAGGACTTCCCTCTTTATACCTAATATTCATCAATTGATTAAGTAGGAACAACATGTTATTTCCAGTCTTCGAAGCATAAAGTGTCTCGAGTTTTTCCCACAAACTTTTGGCATGTGTCTCATTTACAATATGGTTTTGAATATTATCTTCAACCCATTGTATAATATAGAAATAAACCTATAATTTCTCAAATTCCCAATCCTCATCTATCATGGATTGAGGCTTAGTAGACACAAACATATGCAAATGTATTTTCTTAACAAAGAGAAGATCTTTCATCTTGCCTTTCCAAGTATGATAGTTACTACTATTCAAATATACTATCTTTCTCATATTTATATCCATCATTCAAATCAACAATCAATAACAACCAATGCTCTAATACCACTTTATTGGGAAAGAGGCAAGGGCACAATAGGGTAGCAGTGGAAAATACCCAAGTCTAAACTTTTTCCTTCAACTTGAACCAAGAGGAAACAAATAAAATCCAAGAATAACAATGATAATATGTAGGAAATATATTAACCACACAAATAAAACAAGATAAGAATAAAACAAATCACACGAGACACCAAATTTACGTGAAAAATTCTTTAGTGTGAAGAGTAAAAAGCATGGGACCAAACTTTCACTATTATCACCAAGAATTAAAGTATAATTCTCCAAAATTGAACACAAAACAAGTGTCAAACAACGAGCAATAACACAACAAGATAGCATAAAAACTAGAGAATAAAAAGGAGCACAAGTACAAAAAATGCAGCTACTGTTTGAAAATGAAGAACAGGAGGTACAGGCCACCAAATCTACCTCCATTAGTTTCTAATCAAATATTGAGATGACAAGAACAAGATTTACAAAAATCATCTCAAACGGATAATAAATGAAGGAGGAATCACAATTTGAAGTAGACAGTTGTGGCTAAAAATTTGGGCAAAAATCTACACTCTTTCTCGTTTTTATGGCTGCTAAAACTCTTTTTTGTGATAATGAATAGACCAAAAAAGGATATATATATATATATATATATATATATATGCCCCATAGTAATGGGCCTATGGTAAAAAGTGGGTTGGTCTAAATTGGGCTTTATTTATCCACATAGGAAGGGACAAAGACCCATATTCCAATAGTTTTTAAAGTTTCTATGACACATTTCAATTTTACAGGATCCTATTACCCTTCTAAACTCAATTTTTATGCATTTTTATCACTACTTTTAATGATGTGACACCTTTATTATATAAAATAAAACTCACATCAAAGATTCCACATCAACTAAAAAGACTAACAAAAGGTACCACATCTACTAAAAAGTTAGACAAAAATATGCTAAAATTTAGTTTAGAGGGTAATAGAGCCCCTATGAAGTTAGAATGTGTCCTATCATATTTCATCAAAGTTCGAAGGCACTAGATGCTCTAATCATTTTTTAAATTACTATATGGACTTTCTAGGAATTGTTACCTGTTGTTGACTGTTAATCTCTTTGGAACTGTGAAGGAAAAAGAGTACATATCTATAACAATACGCATATAGGTTGCCTCATTAAAAACCTTATAAGGAAAACTCAGTGGAACAAAACCTCATAAGGGAAAAATAGTAAAACGCGTATTAACTCCCTCAAATGAGAACATCTTTGAATGTTTGCATCCTAATATTGTGCACCATCTTCTTGAAAGTTTCAATTGGAGGATACTTGGTGAATAAATTGGTCATATTATTACTTGAATGAATCTGTTGCACATTAATATCACCATTATTTTGTAGGTCATTTATGTAGAAAAGCATTGATGAAGTGTTCTTCGTTCTCTCTCTTTTTATGAATACTCCATTAAGATATTCTATGCATACTGCATTATCTCTGTATAAAATTGTAGGTTCATTGTCACATTTCATATCACATTTTTCTCGAATGAGATGTATCATGGACCTCAATCATACTCACTCAACTCCCTCCATAAATAGCTATTATCTCAGCATAATTCGATGAAGTGGATACAATATACTGCTTTGTATATCTCCAAGATATGGCAGTACCACATATATGAAAAGATATCCTGTTTAAGATTGAACTTTATGCTGGTCAGATTAGTACCCAGCATCAGCATAATCAATAAAATTGGGACTTCAAACTTTAGAATAAAATAAGCTCATTTCTTTTATCCTATTTTGATGTCTCCTAGTAGGAGCAGAAATATGCCTTGCTAACAAATTGACTGAAAAGGCTATATCAGTTCTTGTAGTATTTGCAAGATACATTAGTGTTGTGAATCAATGGAACTAAGATATAGTACTTCCTATTTCTCATTTGAGTAAATAATCTATTGCTTTTGAAAACTCTCTGAGAGTTACAATAATATTTAGACCATCAATTTATCCCTTATAAGGATAATAAACAAGTTTTTCAGAAACTTTATATGTTTTAGGCATTTTGAATCCTTTAGGGACTTTCATATGGATTATTGTCAAGTGAAAATGTCCAACATGTCATGTGTGACATCTTCAAGTGTCTGGACTGCAAATCAAATAAGTTTGGAGCTTACTAAAATCCATCCTTTCAGGTCACTTGATAATTTTTTCTACGTCAGCACGTTTCAATAAATGTAGAATTCAGATTCTCATAATCTTTCACAATATTGCACCAATAATGTATCAAAGATATTGATGATATATTATTTTGTATTGGTTCACTGTGTGACATAACATTTTTATATCTCATCACTTCATTATTTTTAGGTACCTAAACCTCTCATAACGTTTCATGAAGTGTTATGTCATAGGCTCTTCAAGATAACATTGCATGCTTATTCTAATTATTTGATCCGTACTTTTTTCAAGTATTATTTTATTTGGAACTGATTGGTCTACTATGTTTCAGACATGCATAGACTTTGTCCTTTAGGGACACAAAATAGGAGGACCTGGAGCTTAATATGAGATGCTTTCGGCATCTGACTTGAATTGTCTTTTGAATGAGGATCTGATGATAATTCCTCAAATATTTCATAGCTGCTTATAATCTCCCCTTTTGTTAGGAAAACTAACATACATCCTTCATCTTCTTTGAGGAACCCATCTTTTTGTATGATGGTATATTCATTAATCGTATATCTCAAAACTATTAGATGGAATAGTTGGTTCCTGACCTTGAATCAATTGAGAGAAAAAAAATAATCATAATTTATTGGTCTAATGCATACAAGTGCTATTTTATGCAACATATCATAATTCGGACCAACACATGAAGTTTTATTCTCATTAGTAATAGTTTAGCTATTTATCAAAGGCATTCAATGCCAAACCATCATCATCAAAATGAATTATCTTGATTACACAATCTAAAAATTATGCTCTTAACTCAATTTTATTGACGAATCAACTTTATGAATATCAAACGCAGGTTGACAATGAATGTACATGTGATCAGCTTATTGATACATCTTTTCATCATATCACATGATAGGTAAATGGATCCATATTTACCTTTTACACTTTTCAGATTTTAAGGGATCTAATCCCAATATTAGTTGGTCCAACCAACTTATCATGAGAACAAGCGGCATAAACATTTTTTGAAGAATCTTCTAGTTCTTCAATACATGCCTAATACTCAATATGTACACCTTCGAGATGTCACAATCATTCATAACAATTTATGAACTTTTATTCTAGCAAACTCCAAGTTTATCATGACAAGTACTTTTTTCTTTAGTAAATTTCAGATTTACTATTACATGAATTAATTTCAGATTTACTATTTTAGAAGTAGATTTTAAAATAACTCTTCCCAGTTATCTTGCCTCTTTCAAAGGTAAATTGTGATACCATCACAATCAAGTGCACGTTTGCATTAATAAGCTTCTCATTCCCCATGAATGAAATATAATCGTGCCTTAAGCCTATCAAATTATGATAGCTTATAACCTCTTTCATGATATTGCTATTTTAGTAGCACATTGAGATACATACAATGTAGAGAATTTTTCTCTTATCTTTCAGAGTATATCATATATTGCTACCGCATTCACTTCAAGAATGGAGTAAATTATCATCTTTCAAACTTATTATGCATTGCTACCATATTCACTTTAGGGAATGGAGCATATTGATAGGACAAATTTCATGTCTTTCACCAAAAATATATTAATTTACCTTAGCCTTCATTATATCATCAATATGGTGCATTGAGATTCAAACTCAATGTCTTATCCATATAAAGGCGTCTTAAACAATAACCCGATGGGACTTGAACCCAACATCTTATCATCATGATGTATTGAAACTTTTAACCCAATGTCTTACCCTCTTAATAAGATGAGACTTAAATTCATCATCATATCTTTTAACAATATTGTTCTTCATGAACAAGTTTAAAGCATAAGTGATTCCAAACTAATTATTTTTCCTCAAATCCAAAAATAATTATATCATTAGTAGCAAAATACAAATAACATAAGGAATTACTAACCTTTAAATTATCTTGAGATTTATAATATCAGCTTGTTTGGCAGAGTCTCGTGCTGATAACGTGTTATGAAATAATAAAGAATAAAGAACAAGAGTAGAGAGAGAAAAGAGAGAGTAATTATTATTTATCTTGAGGTATTCTCTTGGGATCCTTGAGGATGATTTACAATAAAGAAAGCCTTCTATTTGTAGGAAAAATTTACTCCTAGTTTCTGACTAACATACAGATACTTCAAATCCTAATAAATATCAACTAAATCTTGATAGATCTTATTTATATATAGACATTCACGATAGTGTAAATACATTTACGAAAAAATTGTACTTATTTGAACGACCTTATCCTTAAATACAAGTGTAAAAATATTTGATTTTCCCTTTTATATAACAATAAATTGGACAAAAATTATTATGCGTTTAGTATTCAAGGTTTAGGATATGTATGATGTGATACTATTTAACATATATAAGAAGTAATTAATTTTTATCTTTTATTTAATTTGTTTATTTATATTGTGAATGCAGGATGAACAAGATAGAGGATATGTAGCTTCTGTTGTACAATGTTATATTGATAAAAATTTTGTCACAAAGGAAAAGGCATACACGAAAAGAAGGAAAATGGTAGAAAATTATTGGAAGGATTTAAATTAAGAGTACCTCAAACTCACAAGCGTTAAACCAAGGATTCTACTCATGGCTTTGATTAACCTTATAAGATCATTGGAATTCATATATAAAGATGAATATTCTTATACTTTTTCCAAAAATAATTTGAAAGACGTCATCTCTTTTATAATAATTGATCCTATTAAAATAATAATGTTTGATATGATTATTTTATTATATTATCATTGTTGAATGATGTTTAGTATTTAGTATTAGATTTTAAAAAATGATCTGAAAAATAAGTAACTAATGCTAACGATAAAACATGAAAAAGAAATAATTATCTTTTCTTGATATGTTAAAAGTGACATATAAAAATGAAAATTTATTTTTGCAAGAACATATAAAAGTAAACGAGAGAGTACTAATTTATGGCGTTATTTAATACTAGCGTAAATATATATACATACATACATACATACATACATACATACATACATACATAAAATTCTCTTGATTTCATAAATTAGACAAGTAAATTTCAAGTAATAAACAAAGGGAGTATAATTTTTTTGAGCAAATCCACTAGGCGAACTGCCTAGGGCTAATTTTTTATAATTAATAAAAGCAAAACTCAAAAGAAGAAGTACAAGAAAGGAGTTACAAAATCTCTTCTAATTAACTTACAAGTAAAAACATAAGTAGAAGAAAGAACTAAATATTCTCGATCATCACAAAGTTTATAACAAATTCTATGATGGTACTGTAATGATAATACTTTAGTAGTGAAAAATTAAAATAAGTAAGAATATAGAGTTAGACTCATGTTTCTTTTAAAATGTGAAATCTTCAAGAAGAATCTAGAGTTAGATCCATGTTTCTTTAAAATGTGAAATCTTCAAGAAAATGTAGCTCGAGAAAAATTTGATTCTTCACATTGTCTTCTTCTTCCAATCGCTCTAAATTGTTTTGATACTTAGTATATTCCTCTTAGATCTATTGAGTCTTGTTGAATTAGTTGAACCTCGTTTCCTTGTGTTTTGCCACCCTTATTAGAGGAAGTAGTTATTAAATTTGTAACTAAATATATGATATAATAAATTTCCTTAGCTTGTACAATAGCATTCTCTTTCCTAAAACTATAATGATAATTCTTATCAAAGTAAATCGTTTTATTTTTCTACTCAATAAAAGGAGTGTGGTTACTCTTTGCGTAAGCCTCGTAGCTAAAATTTAATGACAGTCTACCGCTAAGAGCTTAAATCACATTTATTTCCTCATCGATCCATTTTATAAAAAGAGATGTTGTTAGAGTGAGTGCACTTTAAAGTTCTAAGATTTGCTCCATTGTTTCCATTTAATCTTAGGTTTGCTATTGGACTTTTTAATTATGGATATTTTTAACTTTCTTTTTTTGTTTGCTATTGCTTATAGGCCATTGAGAAATACTTAGGTTTAGAGGATATTTCCCCTATATCACGTAGAAGCAATACTTAAAATTTAAACTCACCGTCTTCTTTCGGGTTTGATCAAACAACGAGAAGAAATCTATATGGCTATCATCTATATTTTTCAATCTTTTTACAATTTAGTTCATTGCATCAGCTCTATTAAAAATTGCAAATGAGTATCTTAATAAATCGTAATGATACGTTAATTTTGACATAATAGAAGTAAGTGGACCTTACTCTCAATATTTTACATATTTTTTTTCTAAAATTATTTTTAAAACTAATTTTTACTTTTCAATTAAATATCATAAGGTAAATTCTTTTTAAGATATTAATTAGACTAGCGGTTAACTATAAATAAATGTCGAATTAGATTTTGAAAATTTATATTTAGAAAATTGAATTTGATTTTGATTAGAATCTAATGTCAAATATTTTTAAATTTTCAAAATTTGTTCCGGCAATTTTTGAGAGAATATTTGCTAGTGTTTAACTATGATCTTTGAAAATTTATCTTCTGAAAATAAAATTTGATAAGATTTTGGCAATCTAATCTCAAGCATATTCAAGTTTCTAAAAAATGTTCTGAGCGTTTTTTGAAAGAAAATTCACTTCTACTCTCAAATCTTTTTATGTTTTGCAAGAAAATTACATGTTCAAATACAGATTCAAAAGTTCAAATTTTTATGTTTCAACTTCAAAATTTGTGATCATACAATAATCTTAGATAATCTGTGTCACGATCCAAGCCGAGGCCTTGACCGTGATGGGCATCCCGAATAATGAAGGCCCGAGAGACTCCTTAGCATACTATCATAAGCATGATTCATACAAAAATCAAAGTACAGAAGATATAATGAAAGTCAGGGGATCTTATTATCCAAACTATGTCAACAAAGTAGTGACAGTAAAAAATCACATCTCGTCTAGGAAGCCTCTACTGAGAATTAACTGCCTTGGGTGGGACAAGGCCCTCGGCTGGACCATAAACTGAATTAGATAAACATATGAAGAACATGCCTTACAAAAGATGGATGGCTCACCAAATCTATTATTATTCCAAATTTTCTACTGATGTGATGTAATGCCCCAAATCTAGTACCCGGAATGCTACACAGTGCTCATGACCCCGAAGGACCACAAGCTAATACATGACTAATATTTGTACCTATATACTGCATAAAATACTGAATAATGCGGAAACATGAACTGAAAGGCCATAAGGTTCAAACTGTAACATAATATCTAATGAAAAGTATAACATTTGAATGGGATATGAAATACCCAAAACAACTTAAATAAACTAACTGAACATAATAGTCTGAAATATCTCTAACTGACTGAACTATCTGAATGAGGATTTGATGGGACATATCCCCAACTAACTCCAATTAATAAACTAATTAATTAGATAATGAAGAAATGATTATGTCCTCGAAGGATGAGGACTCACTGCTAACTCTGACTGTTGATATCTGGAATCTACTAATGCTATGGAGCTTGCGTCTATGAACCTATGGTATAAGACACTATAGCGTAAATGTGTCAGTACTTTGAATGTATTGTTATGCATGTGAGGTAAGATGAATACATGTGGTTCATACGCATAAACAATACTAGCTAACTGACTAATATCAATGTGAGAATACATGCATGCGTACATAGTAACAACATCTAAAATCGTGATAACATGAGTTTACTGAAAGCTAACATGACTAATGATTAAGTCCTGATAATTGATAACATGAGTGAATGTATCCGACAGTCCTGAATCTAATGGAACTAGCTGAGTTCCATACTAAATCTGAGTTGACTATATCTAACAGTCTTGAATTCTGTAGAACTATATGAGTTCTATTAATGAGACTGATTGACTGTATCTGACAGTTCTGATTTTGTAACATGAAACTGTGGGAAGTATTCATCTAACTAACATGCCCCGAATGACACATTATAGCTGAATTAGGGTCCAATCTGTGCCCTGATTAGAAGGGTGTCAATACCGCGCCACTGGTAAGGACAACATGTGAGTGACCCTCAACTAAAAGGTTACTCTAATGAGAACGGTGGAAACCCTCAACTAGTAGGTATGATGTCTCAACCTACGTTGGGTACATAGTTTTGAACGCAAGGATTGCTTCTAAGAATCACTCCCTCTACTGGAAGGCGAGTTCCTATCCTTGGGTTCACTTGGTGCTAATTTCTTCTCTCATCTGAATAGACACTGAACAAGATTAACTAATCTGAACATGGACTGAGTGTACTGAATTCTGTTAACTGGGGGAATACTTCTGACAACTGACTGAGTTCATGAGATTATTCAGATTTCCTGAGTCATAAGACTGTCTGAAGTCTAAGGATCATGGCTTGACTTAGAAGTATTTTGAAAACATGACATGGCTCTAGGCACACCGCTAATATTTCGGGTACAAGTACCCCCAGGACTCGATAGAATAAAACTAACAAGGCATGACTTACTTGAACACATGACTAACACATAATCCATAATTCATTTATTGAACCATTTCATCAACTATGTGATACACGTGAACTTGTACATACATGGGATTTCATAGTATCATACTAGTTAGGTACTTTTCCTTCATATAGGCATTTAATCAAACACATGGTAGGAATAGCATATGTAGACAACATTATACAACAATTAAACATCATGGTTCAATTCTAATTTCATCATTCAAGGGTTTAATCATACGTTTACATGAACCTACACGCATACTAATCAATTCCACATGAAATTTATCACCAAACATGGATTAAAATTCAATTAGTCATTATTAACATGAACACTATCAACACAACATAAAATTCATAAAGAAAATCCATAACCTTTGACTTAGAAAAGGAATTCTTGGGCTTCATGGACGAAAGGAGTCCATGAATGAACACTGTGCATACCTGGGTTGAGTTTTCTTGAAGTTATAGAACTTGAAGGATTTGAATCTCTTATTTATTTAAGAAGATTTAGAATTTATTCTTGGGGATTAAAATTAGAGAGAAATTCCTAATTTTGTTGTTGTGAAAGAATAATGAACAAATAAGCTGAGGTCAGATATAACTGGGTATATAAATGGGTGGTAAAAAGACCAAAAAGCCCCTATAAAACTGACGTAAAATAACTGGACAGGATATGCGATGGTCCGTCATTGGGTTGATGGTCCGTCGGACTAACCGTTGCACTGGGACCAAAATTGGAACTTACTGCCTTAGTGTGACGGTGGGGTGCGACGGTCCATCGCTAGCTCGACGGCCAGTCGGGCCTCTCCGTCACACTCATCCAGAGAGTAGGCTTATTTCCTTGATGTGGCGGTTATGGACGATGGTCCATCGCTTGTCCGATGGTCCGTCGGCCTACACCATCACACATGGGTGGTTTTAATGCTTTTTGTATTTTGGCTATAACTCTCTCGTCGGATACCGGGTTTTGATAAAATTTGTATCGATAGAAAGCTTATTCAATTTCCCACGTGAAAAAAAGTTAAAATCTTAAAAATACCACGTGTTCAAAATTGGATTCCTATTTCAAGGCAAGTTTCAACATTCTTGAGACGATTTTAAGCTAGGAAAAAGGTATAGGGTATTATAATATCTCCCCCTTGAGAACATTCATCCTCAAATGAGACTGAGAGTGAGGGGAAGAAATTAACCTGATGTACATACTGAACATGAATAACTGGAACATGATCTCATGACTGACCTGACTGATAAGCTGAACATATAATACTGAACATGCATATCTAATGCATATGTAAGTGATTCATGAATGCATAACTGAGTGTTCTTGTGAACTAAGTTTCTCACAATGAAAATGCATGTCTGATGCATAATTATATAACTGAACTGATATATGAATGCATGATAGCTAGATGATACCTATTGTTGTATAAAAATTCAATCAACGGCAAGTGGTCATCCCAAATTCCCTTGAAATCAATTGCACACGCACGCAGCATATCTTCCTAAGTCTGAATGGTCCTTTCTGCTTGACCATCTGTCTAAGGATGAAAGGTTATACTGAGATAGACTTGGGTACCAAGACCCTTTTGGAATGCTTTTCAGAAGTGAGAGGTGAACTGGGTACCTCTGCCTGAGATTATAGATAACTAAACACCATTCAATCTAACCAACTCTCTGATATAAAGTTTGGCGTAATCCTCAGCTGAATAAGAGGTATGAACTAGAAGAAAATGAGCTACTTTGGTCATCCTGTCTACAATGACCCAAACTGAATCATGATGATGATGGGTGCGAGGCAAACCCTTCATGAAGTCCATGTTCACTTCTTCCCACTTCTAAGTAGGAATGGTGAAATCTTGCATGGACCCACTAGTCTTCTGATGCTCTATCTTAACCTGCTGACATGTAGAGCACTTAGCCACAAACTTTGCTATATCCCTCTTCATCCCACTCTACCAATATACCTCCCGCAAGTCACGTTACATCTTAGTGGCCCCTGGATGAATAGAGTAGTGCGCACCATGCGCTTCTGGAAGAATTTACTGTCTTAAGTCATCTACAACTGGAATACACAGATGACCCTAACAACGCAGAACACTATCTCCTCCTTGGGAGAAAACCTTTACTTTCTGATCCTTGACTGACTCTTTCAACTGGACTAAACTGGATCTCTATATTTCTTTTCTTTCACCTCATAAACTAGAGATAATTCTTAACTACTCCGAACCCATATATCACCCTCCTTTGTATAGACTAAGCAAACGCCTAGTCTTGCAAGATGATGGACTTCCTGAGCTAACTTTTTCTTACTGTCCTTAACATGAGCAATACTACCCATAGAGAGTTTACTGAGAGCGTCGGACACTACATTGGCCTTGCCCGGATGATAAAGGACACTCATATCATAATTTTTCAAGAGCTCTAACCACCTTCTCTGACAAAGATTGAGATTTTTCTGAGAAAAGATATACTGCAGGCTCTTATGATCCCTGAATATGTCTACATGAACACCGTATAGATAATGCCTCTAAATCTTCAAGGCAAATACTATGGCTGCTAACTCAAGATCATGAGTAGGATAATTCTTCTCATAGG
The DNA here is from genome assembly GCA_030864225.1 of Capsicum baccatum var. pendulum. Lineage (NCBI taxonomy): Eukaryota > Viridiplantae > Streptophyta > Magnoliopsida > Solanales > Solanaceae > Capsicum > Capsicum baccatum. The sequence goes on from CM061552.1 coordinate 294,475,574, forward strand.
GTTTAAGCTATTTAGAGGCGTAGGCTATGACCATATCATGTTGCATGAGGACACAACCCAAACCTACTCTAGATGCATGATAGTATACTACGAACCCATCTAATCCATCTGGAAGATCTAAGACTAGAGCTGACGTGAATCGAGTCTACAACTCCTGAAAACTCTTCTCATAAAGATCTTACCACTAAAACTTGACTTTTTTTCTGAGTCAATCTGGACATAAGGGACGCAATAGACAAAAATCCCTTAACAAACCACCTGTAATAGCTAGCCAAACTCAAGAAACTCCTGATGTCTGATGGAGAGAAAGGGTGAGGCCAGTTTCTTAGAAAAGTAGATGGCACCCTAAAATTGGTCAAACAAGTCATCGATTATGGGAGGAGGGCACTTGTTCTTGGCCATGAATTTATTGAGCTAACGATAATCAATGCATATTTTGAGAAAATCATTTTTCTTGCGCACGAATAAGACTGGTGCGCCCCGCAGGGACACACTAGGCCTGATAAATCCCTTATCTAAGAGATCGTTCAACTATTCTTTCAATTCTCTGAGTTTTTCTGGTGCCATTCAGTATGGCAGAATAGATATAGGCTGAGTATACAGAAGAAGATCAATACCAAATTCTATCTCCCTTTTGGGGGGAATTCCTAGAAAATCTTCGGGAAATACATCTGAATATTCATTCACTACTGGGAATGATTCAAGATTGGAAGCTTTAGAACTAGTGTCCTTAACTCAAACAAGATGATAGACATATCCCTTATATATCATTTTTCTTGCCCAAAGGTACGAAACAAGCTGACTTCTGAAAGCGGATACACTACCCTTTCACTCAAGGACGAGTTCATTTGGGAACTAAAACTAGAATATTTTATTTCTGCAGTTGACCGTGGCATAATAGGAATAAAGCCAATTCATGTAGATAATGACATCAAAATGAATCATCTCTAATTCAACTAAGTCTGCTGAAGTGACTTTCTGAAATATCATAATCAAACAGTTCCTGTATACTCAGCGGGCTATGATAGTTTTACCCACTGGGGTAGAGACTGAAAAGGACTCTATTAAAATTTTGGGACTGACTCTGAAATCAGCTATTATAGAGGGAGTAACAAAATATAAAGAAGCACCAGGATCTGGCAAAGCGTAAACATGCACATAAAATATCTGTAACATACCAGTAACCACTACAGGAGAATTTTCCTGATCTTTCCAGGACTAGAGAGCATAGAGTCTATTTGGGTGTTGCCCACTAGTAGCACTGGAGGTGGAACCCTGTTAATTTGGGAGGTTGGACTATATTGAGGAACAGTTTTCTCCTTCTGACTTAGGTTGAGAAAAGTTGAAACTACCTATCCTTGCTCTCTTATTCTGCTTTTCCCTCATCTTAATCTTTTGCTCCTTTATCTGCTAAGCATGAGTCATAAGCCGAGCTAAAGTCATGTCATTATTCAGTATGGCAGATCTGCACTCATTAACCACGCTATCATTCACCCCGGAAATGAACTTAATCATTCTTGCCCTACTATCTGCATCCACATGAGGGGCATATCTAGCTATTTGAGTAAACTTAAGAGAATACTCTTTCACTGTCATATTGCCCTACCTGAGTTTGATGAATTCTAGCACCTTGGCCTCTTTAAGCTCTAGGTGAAAGAATCTATCGAGGAAAGCAGAAGCAAACTCCTCCTACTCAATGGAACTTGCATTCTCTACCCTTTCTGACTTCCACTGCCTGAACTAAGTTTAAGCCATATCCTGCAACTGATATGCAACTAGCTCAGCACTCTAACTAGAAGTAACCCCTATTATGTCTGTAGCCTTCTGTACCTGATATAGGAATTCCTGAGGGTCCTCTCTACCTTAGACCCGAGAAAGGATAGAGAATTCCTTCAGGTGAAGTCCTGAATCCTGGCTGCAGCTGAATTGTCCATTGGGTTGGCTAGAATGACAACTAGTCGTTAATGCAGAATATCAAATGACTGAGAAAGAGTAGTAAATATGGACCTGAACTCCACATGAGAAACATGTTCGTCCAAAGGATCTTCTTAGACAGGCTTGGTTCTTCTCTTGGGAGGCATGTTCTAAAATAAAGAGAAGAAGTGGATTAGACTAAGGGATTGACTTGAGATTATGCTCACTGGCATGACATAAATATTGAAAGAAATGAAACTATTCCTAAATATATTATAGCCTCATGTACATAAATGTAGCGCCCAACAAACCCTGGTACAAGACTCTACTAGAAGCAGCTTTCAGACTTCCTAGGACACTATTGAACCTGGCTCTGATACCAAGTTTGTAACACCCCAAATCTGATACCATAAGCTAACCCATGACTGATATTTGTACCTATATACTGCATAAAATACTGAATAATGCGGAAACATGAACTGAAAGGCCATAAGGTTCAAACTGTAACATAATATCTAATGAAAAGTATAACATTTGAATGGGATATGAAATACCCAAAACAACTTAAATAAACTAACTGAACATAATAGTCTGAAATATCTCTAACTGACTGAACTATCTGAATGAGGATTTGATGGGACATATCCCCAACTAACTCCAATTAATAAACTAATTAATTAGATAATGAAGAAATGATCATGTCCTCGAAGGATGAGGACTCACTGCTAACTCTGACTATTGATATCTGGAATCTACTGATGCTCTGGAGCTCGTGTCTCTGAACCTATGGTATAAGACACTATAGCGCGAATGTGTTCGTACTTTGAACGTACTTATATGCATGTGAGGTAAGTTTAATTCATGGGGTTTATATGCACGAAAAATACTGGCTAACTAACTAGCATAAACGTGAGAATACATGCATGCGTAAATAGTAAAACATTTGAAATCATTATAACATGAGTTTACTGATAGCTAACATAACTAACGATTGAGTTCTGATAACTAATAACATAAGTGATTGCATCCGACAGTCTTAAATCTGATGGAACTAGCTGAGTTTCGTACTGTATCTGAGTTGACTGTATCTGACAGTCCAAAATTATGTAGAACTATCTAAGTTCTATTACTAAGACCGATTGACTGCATCTGACAGACCTGATTCTGTAACATGAAACTGTGGGAAGTAGTCATCTAAACGATATGCCTCGAATGACGTATTATAGCTAAATTAGGGTCCAATTTATGCCCTGATTGGAAGGGTGTCAATACCGCACCACTGGTAAGGACAACATGTAAGTGACCCTTAAGTAGCAGATTACTCTAATAAGAATGGTGGGAACCCTCAACTAGAAGGTTAAGCCACCTCATCTACCCTTAACTAGTAGGTATGATGTCTTAACCTACACTGGCTACGTAGTTCTGGAATGCAAGGATTGCTTCTAAGAATTACACCCTCTACTGGCAGGTGAGTTCCCATCCTTGGGTTCACTCGGTGCTAATTTCTACTCCTATCTGAATAAACACTGAACATGATTAACTAATCTAAACATGGATAGAGTTTACTGAATTCCATTGACTAACGAAATACTACTGATACCAAATAACTAATTGAGTTTATGAGATTATAAAAATTTTCTGAGTGATAAGACTGTCTGAAGTCTTAGGATCATGGCTTGACTGAGAAGTATCATGAAAACATGACATGGATCTAGGCAAACAACTAACGTTTCAGGTACAAGTACCCCAAGACTCGATAGAAGAAAACTGACAAAGCATGACTTACGTGAACACATGACTAATATCACAATCCATAATTCATTTATTGAAGCATTTCATCAAACATGTGATACACATGACCTTGTACATACATGGGGATTTCATAGTATCATACTAGTTAGGCACTTTTCCTTCATATAGGCATTTAATCAAACACATGGTAGGCATAGCATATGTAGACAACATTATACAATAATTAAACATCATGGTTCAATTCTAATTTCATCATTCAAGGGTTTAATCATAGGTTTTTATGAACCTACGCGTTTACTAATCAATTCCGTATGATATTTATCACCAAACATGGATTAAAATTCAATTAGTCATTATCAACATAAACACTAGCAACCCAACATGAAATTCATAAAGAAAATCCATAACCTTGAACTTACGATTCTTGAGTTTCATGGACGAAAGGAGTCCATGAATGAATACTGTGCATACCTGGGTTGAGTTTTCTTGAAGTTGTAGAACTTGAAGGATTTGAATCTCTTAGTTATTGAAGAAAATTTGGATTTTATTCTTGGGGATTAACCTTAGAGAGAAAACCCTAATTTTGTTGTTGTTAAAGAATAATGAACAAATAAGCTGAGGTCGGATATAACTGGGTAAATAAACGAGTGGTAAAAAATACCAAAAATCCCCTTTAAAATGACTCAAAATAACTAGACGGGATGTGCGACGCGGTCTGTCGCTTGGTCGACGGTCCGTCGGACTGATCGTCGCATTGGGATCAGAACTGGAACTTACTGTCTTAGTGCGATGGTGGGGTGCGAAGGTCCGTCGCTAGATCGATAGTCCGTTGGGCCTCTCCGTTGCACTTATCTAGAGAGTGGACTTACTTCCTCGATGCAAAGGTCATGGTCGACAGTCCGTCGCTTGTCCGACGGTCCGTTGGCCTACACCATTGCATCTGGGTGATTTTACTGCCTGCTGTATTTCGGCCATAACTCTCTCGTCTGATACTAGATTTTGATGAATTTGGTATTGATGGAAATATTATTCTATTTCCCACATGAAAAAAAGTGAAAATCTTAAAAATACCACTTGTACAAAAGTAGATTCCTATTTCAAGGAATGTTTTATCATTCTTGAGATGATTTCAAGCTAGGAAAAAGGCATGGGGTATTATATGTGATGGACCATAGAACTGCACCTTAGAACCTATACTATAAGGGTCATTACTTGATGTAGAAAAAATCAAAAATAATGTATGTAACACCCCAGAAAATGGGTCCCGGAGCGTCACAGGGTGATGGAGGCTACGAGTAGCCCCAAGCTAACCCTTTAAGCCATTTTCATTCAATTCAACACAAATCAACGAAGTTTCCATAAATAAACCCTCAAATATCAACAGAGTAATCATCATCGAAGAATAAAAGAATTTTAGAAATATAAAAAATACGACTTATTAGTCAACTCCCAACATCTATACTAGTCTGACAAGCCTCTAAGAAAATAAATAAAACCAACGAGCCATTGAGACATGCCCCAACTGACTCATATTCAGTTATCAAATGTAAATAATTTCGTGAAACCAACATCATATACCACATCCTTAGAACATGAGGACTCACCACAATAGAGGATGTGGAATAGCGTGCCCGAAGAATCACTGTCGAACCTGGAACTGAGCACGTGAACCTATATTTTGAGAAAATGCAGCCCACATCCAAAGATGTTGGTCAGTACCATGGAAAGGAATAGAGTATATGGGGGTGTGTGCAGTTGTATAAATATCATCATCATAAATATTTATAAGAAATATGCAGGATGTATGAAAGACTCACATAGCTCAACAAAATCATCATAATCATGAGAGGATGAAATAAGTACAATAACACATGTGAGTCATCATATATTTTGTCAATCACTTTCAGTTCATCAAGAATATCAATTCTCATAATGTAAATATCATTTAAATCTTTCGAAAGAATAACTTTCACAATTCCACTTTCAAATCACTTCACCATTCACTATACATACAAGGAAACACACACACACTGGGATATCCTATAACCAACATAAACTACGTGAGCTGCATGGAGTCCAACGTACAACCCACGTTGGGGAGATCCGTCTTATCCTTGCCATAGGAGTAGGACTATCGATATCAAATCCACACAAACTAGAGATCACAATATAAATCAGCCTCAGGCTCACTCCTACGGGGGCATGTAGTTCTAAGGAAGTAAGGTCGCTTTATACCTCCCACTCGGTGCAAAAGATTTCTTCCGAAATTAGCTCAGATCATTTCAAAGACAATCCACAACAAAACAATTTCAGTAATATATAAATATACATCGGGAGCCATCATGCTTCCCATCTATCAAATCAACCACGTTGAGGATTTCTTTCACACTCGAGTTCAAAACAACTCCATTAAGACTAAAAGGTCAAATCATTCAAAATATCTCAAATATTCAACATCAACGTGCTTATAACACACACTTTCTCAAAAAACCACAATTTCCAATAGGAATTCACGACCCAAATATCAAAATCATGATAAATATCGTTCAAGATTCACGCTTTATATCTGCACACATGTAAATTCATCTTTCAAAATCATAAACAACAAGATTTCATAATAATCATCACAAGATATGGGTTAATGCTTCAAATTCATAAAAATAAAATAAATATCATGCCTTTGTAAAGAAAATTACTTTTGTGCACAAGAATGAAAGAGAGTTCTTGTTGAAAACCCCACATATCATGAATGATGAACTTTAGATCGATACTCATTTTTGAGATGTTAATCGTGCCTTTGAAATTGGTGAGATACTATATATCAATGGAAAGATATGAGAGTCCTCTTTCTAATGAAATTGGTTTCATCCAATTTGGATATCGGAGTAAAAAGTTATGGTTGATCTACTTCAGACTATCAAAATAGTCCACCAAAAGACAGATTCGAGAATTATTTGATTTTTAGGGGCGTTTTGGTCATTCCCCCTCACGCAAAATCCTTCCAAGCCCTATATTAAAGCCTATTAGAAGCATTATATGTTATATTTCATCAAATTCCCTCAAAAAGAAAACCCTAAGCTCCTACATCCAACTTCAAGAACCTCCAAAGTTCACCATTAATTCTGCAAATTTATTCAAGATTCCAAGTTCCTAGTTCAAGAACTCCAAGAACCATCATTCAAAGGCATGATTAACATCTCAAAAATGTGTATCGATCTAAAGTTCATCATTCACGATTTACTTCGTTATCTAAATTGGATGAAACCAATTTCATTAGAAAGAGGACTCTCATATCTTTTAGTTGATATATAGTATCTCACCCAGATCATTGTGTACGATGATTTATAGCCTCAGTACTTTTTCCTGCACATTTTACTGTTCAATACTATTCACGGTTCGATTGAAATGTTCATAACTCGTCGCTTGGGTGTTTGTTTTGGATGATCCATATATCGTTGAAAGCTTATTCGATACTCTACATAATGGTGGGTCATAATTTAAGACATTCCACATGAAAAATTTATAATTCATTCTAGAAGATAGAACCCAACCCGTTTACGCACAAAATTTCAACAATAAATTTCTCGGGATATTACATCATCCCCCTTTGGAAACATTCATCCTCGAATGACGCTAGACTTGCCAAGATTAGATAGGGAATAGAGCACATAGCTGAAACCATTCGTTAGACTCATCACCACATCGTTTCTCACTCCGTATGCAACATAGAATGCTTAAATTCAAGAAACTACAGCTGAACACATAATAAATGACAGCTGAACTGTGCAACTTTTATCAAAAGTGCATGATTTAGGAAAGAATGGTACCTTCGGCTTGATTGGAGTTCACGAAAAATAGATGCGGGTACTTGGATCGCATATCCGCCTCAGCTTCCTAAGTTACACCCTCAACAGATTGGTTTCGCCACAACACCTTGACCAAGGGACTTCTTTGTTCCTTAGTCTTCGGACACTAAAATCAAGAATCTCAACAGGAATCTCATCAAAAGAAAGATTTTCTTAAATGTCAGCATTCACAGAGGAATCCACTACCACAACATCGCTAATATGCTTTCTAAGCATGGAGACATGGAATAGTGGATGAACAGAGGACAACTCGAAAGGCAACACGACCTCATAAGCTACCTTCCCAACACGGCTAAGAATTTTGTAAGGACCAACATAACGGGGACTAAGCTTCCCCTTCTTTCCGAATCTCTTCGCCCCCTCATGGGTGAAATTTTTAGATACACTATGTCACCAACTTCAAACTCAAGGTCTCTCCTTCTAACATCCATATATGACTTCTGACGACTCTACGCAATTTTCAACCTTTCCCTAATCAACTTAACTTTTTTCATAGCCTTAAATACCGAATCAGGACCACTCACAGCCGCTTCACCCACCTCAAACCAACCTATGGTTGATCTACACTTCCTCCAATATAAGGATTCAAATGGAGCCATGCCAATACTAGAGTGGAAACTATTATTTTAAGCAAACTCTATCAATGGTAAGTGATCATCCCAACATCCCTTAAAGTCAAGTGCACAAGCTCTCAACATATCCTCTAAGGTCTGGATGGTCCGCTCAACCTGACCATCGGCCTGCGGATGAAAAGCAAAAATCAAAAACACTTGGGTTCCAAGACCCTTCTAAAAAGCTATCCAAAATTACGAAGTGAACTGAGTACCTCTATCCAAAATGATAGACAAGGGAACTCCATGCAATCTGACTAGCTCTCGAATATACAATCCAGCATAATCCTCAGCAGTATATGAAGTATGAACAGGTAAGAAATGAGCAGACTTAGTCAACCTATCAACCATAACCCAAATAGAATCATGATGGCATCGGGGAAGGAGGTAAAACAATCACGAAGTCCATATTTATATCTTCCCACTTCCAGGTGGGAATACTAAACTCTAGCATCATACCACCAGGTCTTTGGTGTTCAACCTTAACCTGTTGGCATGTTGCACACTTAGCTACAAACACTGCTATATCTTTCTTCATACCACTTTACCAATAGATTTCCCGTAAGTCTCGGTACATCTTGGTGGAACCAGGATGAATAGAATATCATGCCCCGTGCGCTTCATTCATAATCCTCTATCTCAGATCATCAATATTTGGGACACACAATCTACCCTGCAATCTCAACACACCATCTCCCCTTTGGGAGAAAACCTCTACTTTTTGGTCCTTGACTGACTCCTTCAGTCTAACCAAACTAGCATCTAAGTATTGTTTTTCCTTCACTTCCGAAATGAAGGAGGATTCAGAACTACTCTGAACCCCTATACTACCTTCCGCAGAGTCAAACAAGTTAACCCTCAATCTAGCCAAACGATGTACATCACGAGTCAACACTTTCTTACCTTCTACCACATGCAAAACACTACCCATGGACACTCTACTTAGGGCATCCTCCATAACATTTCCCTTGCCCGGATAGTACAACACACTCATATCATATACCTGTAACAATTCTAACCATCTTCTCTGCCTAAGATTCAATTCTCTCTAGGTAAACACATACTGCAAACTCTTATGATCAGTAAAAACATCAACATACACACCATACAAAATGTATCTCCAGATTTTCAAAGAAAACACAACAACAGCCAACTCAAGGTCATGGGTGGGTAATTTTTCTTATGGGGTTTCAACTGTCTAGAAGCATAAGCTATCAACTTACCCTTCTGCATCAATATGCAACCCAACCCAACTTTTGAAGCATCACAGTACACCACAAAACCATCAATACCATCAAGCAAAGTCAAAACAGAGGCTGAAGTGAGTCGACTCTTCAACTCCTGAAAACTCTTCTCAAAAGATTTAGATCACAAGAACTTCACTTTCTTTTGGGTCAACCGAGTCATGGGAGACGCTATAGAGGAGAAACCCTCAACAAAACGGTGGTAATAGCCAGCTAAACCCAAGAAACTTCAGATATCAGTCGGAGAAATAGGTCTAGGCCAATTTCTAATAGCTTTGATCTTTTGGGGATCAACTCTAATACCCGCGGAAGAAATGAAATGACCTAGAAAAATAATTGACCATAGCCAAAACTCACACTTACTGAACTTGGCAAATAACTTGTGCTCTTTAAGGGTTTGCAAGACAGTTTGGAGATGATCAGTATATTCATCCTCACTACGAGAGTACACCAGTATATCATCGATGAACACTATGACAAACATATCTAGATACGGTCTGAACACTTGATTCATGAGGTCCATGAAAGCTGTTGGGGAATTAGTTAACCCGAAAGACATAACAAGAAACTCAAAATGGCCATAATGAGTTTGGAAAACGGTTTTCGTGATGTCACACTCCCTAACTTTGAGTTGATGATAGCTAGAATGAAGGTCTATCTTTGAGAAATAACTTGCACCTTGCAATTGGTCAAACAAATCATCTATTCGCGAAAGGGGGTACTTATTTTTTATGGTGACTTTATTCAGTTGGTGGTAATCAATGCACATACGCAAAGAGCTATCTTTTTTTCGCACAAACAACACAGGAGCACCCAAGGAGAAACACTAGGCCTTATGAAACCCTTATCTCAAACTCTATCTCTCTATCAGGAGGTATCCCTGGGAGATCATCTGGAAAGATATCAGAAAACTCATTGACAACGTTAACAGACAAGAGAGTTGGAGTCTCAGACATAGTGTCTTTAACTATAACCAAATGGTAAATACACCTCTTGAAAATAAGCTTTCTAACTTTGAGGTAAGGGATAAAATGACTCTTGGGTGACACAGAATTCCCAAACCACTCAAACACGGATGCACCCAGAAACTGAAACTTGACCACTCGGGTCTAACAATAAATAGAGGCATAAGAAGAATACAACCAGCCTATACCCAGAATCACATCAAAATCTACCATATCTAACTCAATCAGATCAGCCAACAAGACTCTATGAAGAACGGTAATAGGATATTTTTATACACTTTCTGGGCAACAATCAAATCACCCACTGGGGTAGAAACTAGGATAGGATCAGGAATAATCTCAGGACTCATTTTAAAATTCACAGCAATCAAAGGTGTAACATATGAGAAACTGGATCAGGGATCCAACAAAGCATACACATCAAACTGAAATATACAAAGCATACCAGTAACAATATCGGGAGAGTTCTCTTGTTCCTGGTGGGACTGTAAAGCATAGAATCTATTCTGGCGCTGCCCACTAGCATTGCTAGAAGAGGCACCCTGAGCTAGGGCTGGGCGAGTCGCTCGAACTGGAGCACTAACAGTCTGAGTCTGGGTCTGAGGGCCATAGTCACGACGCCCTTGTCCATCCTGTGGACAATCTCTAACTCTATGACCTATGTTACCACACCGGAAACAACCCCTCTTCTCACCCCAACACTCAACCGAATGATCCCTACCACACTTAGGACACAGGGGATAATTTGGCTTACTGCCAGTACTGTATTGGGACCTAGATGCATATGACTTGCTACCTTGCTCCTGCCTACATCTAGGCATGAGAGCACTAGCAGATGACAATCCCGGCATAGACAAATGATCCTAATACTGAGGGCCACTCCCTCCCTGTTATCTAGTTTGACCCTGTCCGTGCTGCTAGGACCTAGCTCTCTTATTCCCTCTGATTTTATCTCTCTCCTTAATCTTGTCTGACTCAATCTGTTGGGCATGAGTCATCAGCCTAAAAAGATTCATCTCACTATTTAGCATAGCAGACCTACATTCCTTAACCACATAACTAGACACTCCAATCACAAAATTACTTATACTATCTCGATTATCAGCCACTAAGTCAGGAGCATACTTAGCCAACTGATTGAACTTTAGACAGTACTCCCTAACAGTCATAAAGCCCTATCACAGGTTCATAAACTCTTCCAACTTCGTATCCCTTATCTCCAAAGGGAAAAACTTATCAAGGAATGCATCCTGGAGCTCTTGCCAAGTTGTAGGGACAGCTCCCTCACCTCTACCTTTCCTCCAAGCAACAACCCAGTCATAAGCAAGGTCCTTCAACCTATACTCAGCCAACTCCACTCTATGTTCCTCAGATACATACATTACCTGAGTAATCTTCAGCACCTTCTATAAAAACAACTGTGGATCCTCATCAGACTTGGACCCATAGAATTCTGATGGATTCATCCGCATAAAGTCACAGATCCTGGCAATAGCTGAATCACCTCCCTGCTGTTGTGGAGCCGGGGCAGGGTTGGCCTGAACATTTACAGTAACAGCTTGGGCCAACGCCTGAAAGGCTGCTCGAAATTTAGCATAAGACATGTTTTCATTCAATGGGTCAGCGGGTTGAGGTTGCTGACCATTATTATTTCTTCTTTCTTGACGTGGAGGTATATTTCTAAAAGAAAAGAGCACGAATCAATAACAGAGAGAGACACTTTAAGCACGATAGACTTCTGAAAGAAAGATTCACATTTTCTCCTAAAAAGTCTTGTAGCCTCTTGCTCATAGATGTGGTGTGCTACACACCGATGATCAAGACTCTACTTAACGTGGCTTGTCAAACTCCCTAGGATACCTTAAAACCTTAGGCTCTGATAACAAGTTTGTAGTGCCCCAAAAAATGGGTCCCGGAGCGTCACACAGTGCTTGAGTCTACGAGTAGCCCCAAGCTAACCCTTTGAGCCATTTTCATTCAGTCCAACACAAATCAACGGAGTTTCCATAAATAACCATCAAATATCAATAGAGTAATCATTATCCAAAAATAAAAGAATTTCAGAAAGATAACAAAATACGACTTATTAGTCAACTCCAAACATCTATACTAGTCTGACAAGCCTCTAAGAAAATCAAATAAAATCAGGAAGATTGAGACTTGCCCCAACTGACACATACTCAGTTATCAAATGTAAATAATTTCGCGAAACCAACATCAGATATCACATCCTCGAAACATGAGGACTCACCGAAATAAAGGGATGTAGAACAGCGTGCTTGAAGAATTACTATCGAACCTGGAACTGAGCACCAAACCTATATTCCGAGAAAATGCAGCCCACATCCAAAGATATGGGTTAGTACCATGGGAAGGAACCGATTATATGGGGGTGTATCCAGTTGTATAAACATCACCATCATAAATATTTATAAGAAATATACAGGATGAATGAAAGAATCACATAGCCCGAAGAAAATTATCATAATCATGAGAGGATGAAATAAGTACAATAACACATGTGAGTCATCATATAATTTTTCAATCACTTTTAGTTCATCAAGAATATTAATTCTCATAATATAAATATCATTTAAATCTTTTGAAAGAATAAGTTTCACAATTCCACCTTCAAATCACTTCACCATTCACCATAGACACAAGGAAACACACATACACTGGGAGATCCTATAACCGACATATACCATGTGAGCTACATGGAGTCCAACATACAACCCACGTTGGGAAGAGCCGTCCTATCCTTTCCATCGAAGTAGGACTATCGATATCAAATCCATACAAACTAGTGATCACTAAATAAATCAACCTTAGGCTCACTCTTATGGGGGCACGTAGTTCTAGGGAAGTAAGGTCGCTTTATACCTCCCACTCGATGCTAAAGATTTCTCTCGGACTTAGCTCATATCATTTCAAAGAGAATCCACAACAAAACAATTTCAGTAATATATAAATATATATCGGGAGCCATCATGCTTCCCATACATCAGAATCAACCACGTTGTGGATTTCTTTAACACTTGAGTTCAAAACAACTCCATTAAGACCAAAAGTCAAATCATTCAAAATATCTCAAATATTCAACATCAACGTGCTTATAACACACACTTTCTCAAAAAGACACAATTTCCAATGGGAATTCACGATCCAAATATCAAAATCATGATAAATATCATTCAAGATTCATGCTTTATATCTCCACACATGTAAATTTATCTTTCAAAATCATAAAAATCAACATTTCATAATAATTATCATAAGATATGGGTTCATACTTCAAATTCATAAAAATCAAATAAAAATTATGCCTTTGTAAAGCAAATTACTTTTGGGCACAAGAACGAAAGAGAGATCTTGTTGAAAAACCCCCCACATACCTTGAATGATAAACTTTAGATCGATACTCATTTTTGAGATGTTAATCGCACCTTTGAATGATGGTTCTTGGAGTTCTTGAACTAGAAACTTGGAATTTTGAATAAATTTGTAGAATTAAGGTGAAATTTGGAGGTTCTTGAAGTTGGATGTAGGAGCTTAGGGTTTTCTTTTTAAGGGAATTTGATTAAATATAATATATAATGCTTCTAATAGGCTTTAATACAGGCGGACGGATTTTGGGTGAGGAGGAATGACCAAAACGCCCCAAAAAATCAAATAATTCTCGAATCTGTCCTTTGGTTAACTGTTTTGATAGTCTGAAGTAGATAAACCATAATGTTTTACTCTGATATCCAAATTGGATGAAGATAATTTCATAAGAAAGAGGACTCTCATATCATTCCGTTGATATATAGTATCTCACCTAGATCATTGTATATGAGGAGTTACGACCTTTTGAAGTTGACCAAAAAATATGCTAGGCCTCAGTACATTTTCCTGCATGTTTTACTGTTCACTACTATTCACAGTTCGATCGGAATGTTCATAACTCGTCGCTTGGGTGTCCGTTTTGGATGATCCAAATATTGTTGGAAAGGTTATTCGATACTCTACGCAATGGTGGGTCATAATCTAAGACATTCTGCATGAAAAATTTATAATTCATTCTAGAAAATAGAACCCAACACGTTTACGCACAAAATTTTAACAAAAATTTTCCCAGGGTATTACATCATCCCCCCTTAGAGATATTAATCCTCGAAAGATGCTAGACATACCAAGATTAGAGAGGGAATAGAGCATACAACTTAAACTATTCGTTAGACTTATCACTACATCGTTTCTCACTTCGAATGCAACATAGAATGCATAAATTCAAAAAACTACAGCTAAACACATAATAAATGACATCTAAAACTGCTGCAACTTTTATCAAAAGTGCATGATTTGGGAAAGAATAGTACCTTCGGCTTGATCGGAGTTCATATAAAATAGGTGTGGGTACTTGGATCGTATATCCGCCTCAGCTTCCCAAGTTGCACCCTCAACAGATTGGTTTTGCCACAACACCTTGACCAAGGGAACTTCTTTGTTCCTTAGTCTTCGGACACTGAAATCAAGAATCTCATCAAAAGAAAGATTTTCTTGAATGTCAGCACTCACAGAGGAATCCACTACCACAGCATCGCTAACATACTTTCTAAGCATGGAGACATGGAATATTGGATGAATAGAGGACAATTCGGAAGGAAACTCGACCTCATAAGCTACCTTACCAACACGGCTAAGAATTTTGTAAGGACCAACATAATGGGGACTAAGCTTCACCTTCTTTCTGAATCTCTTCACCCCCCTCATGGGTGAAATTTTCAGATACACTAGGTCACCAACTTCAAACTCAAGGTGTCTCCTTCTAACATCTGCATATGACTTCTGACGACTCTGTGCAGTTTTCAACCATTCCCTAATCAACTTAACTTTTTCCATAGCCTCAAATACCGAATCAGGACTACTCACAGCCGCTTCACTCACCTCGAACCAACCTATGGGTGATCTGTATTTCCTCCCATATAAGGATTCAAACGGAGCCATGCCAATACTAGAGTGGAAATTGTTATTGTAAGAAAACTCTATCAATAGTAAATGATCACCCTAACTTCCCTTAAAGTCAAGTGCACAAGCTCACAACATTTCCTCTAAGGTCTGGATGGTCCACTCAGCCTGACCATCGGTCTGCGGATGAAAAGTAGAATTCAAAAGCACTTGGGTACCAAGACCCTTCTGAAAAGCTTTCCAAAATTGCAAAGTAAACTGAGTACCCCTATTCGAAATGACAGACAAGGGAACTCCATGCAGTCTGACTAGCTCTTGGATATACAATCTAGCATAATCCTCAGCAGTATATGAAGTATGAATAGGCAAGAAATAAGCAGACTTAGTCAACCTATCAACCACAATCCAAATGGAATCATGATGGTGTTGGGAAGGAGGTCAACCAATCACGAAGTCCATATTTATCTCTTCCCACTTCAAGGTGGGAATACTAAACACCTGCATCATACCATCAGGTCTTTGGTGTTCAACCTTAACCTGTTGGCATGTTGCACACTTAGCTATAAACGCTGCCATATCTTTCTTCATGCCACACCACCAATAGATTTACCTCAAATCTCAGTACATCTTGGTGGCACCAGGATGAATAGAATATCACGCCCCATGCGCTTCAGCCATAGTCCTCTGTCTCAGATTATCAATATTTGGGGAATACAATTTACCCTACAATCTCAATACACCATCTCCCCCTTGGGAGAAAACCTCTACTTTTAGTCCTTGACTGACTCCTTCAATCTGACCAAACTAGCATCTAAGTATTGCTTTTCCGTCACTTCCAAAACCAAGGAGGATTCGAAACTACTCTGAACCCCTATACTACCTTCAGAAGATTCAAACAACCTAACCCCCAATCTAGCCAAACGATGTACATCACGATCCAACTCTTTCTTACCTTTTACCACATCCAAAACACTACCCATGGACTTCTCTACTTAGGGCATCTTCCACAATATTGGCCTTGACCGGATGGTACAACACACTCATCTCATAGTCCTTTAACAATTCTAACCATCGTTTATGCCTAAGATTTAATTCTCTCTGGGTAAACACATACTACAGACTCTTATGATCAGTGAAAAGTTCAACATAGTCACTATACAAATAGTGTCTCCAGATTTTCAAAGCAAACACAACAGCAGCCAACTAAAGGTCATGGGTGCGATAATTTTTCTCATGAGGTTTCAACTGTCTAGAAGCATAAGCTATCACCTTACCATTCTGGATCAATACGCAACCTAACCCATCTCTCGAAGCATCACAGTACACCACAAAATCATCAACACCATCAGGAAAAGTCAAAACAATGGCTGAAGTGAGTCGAGTCTTCAACTCCTGAAAACTCTTCTCACCAGATTCGGACCATAAAAAATTCACTTTTTTTGGGTCAACCGAGTCATAGGAGATGCTATAGAGGAGAAACCCTCAACAAAATGGTGGTAATATCCAGCTAAACCCAAGAAACTTCAGATATCAGTCGGAGAAATAGGTCTAGGACAATTTCTAACAGCTTCAGTCTTTTGGGGATCAACTCTAATACCCTAGAAAGAAATGGTATGACCCAAAAAAGCAACTGACCTTAGCGAAAACTCATACTTACTGAACTTGGAAAACAACTTGTGATCTCTAAGGTTTTGCAACATAGTTTGGAGATGATCAGAATATTCATCCTTACTATGGGAGTAAACCAGTATATCATTGATGAAAACTATTACAAACATATCTATATATGGTCTAAAAACTCGATTCATGAGGTCCATGAAAGCTGCTGGGGCATTAGTTAACCCGAAAGACATAACAAGAAACTCAAAATGGCCATAACGTGTTTAGAAAACGGTTTTTAGGATGTCACACTCGCTAACTTTGAGTTGATGATAGCCGAAATGAAGGTCTATCTTTGAGAAATAACTTGCACCTTGCAATTGGTCAAACAAATCATCCATTCTCGGAAGGGGGTACTTATTTTTTATGGTGACTTTATTCAGTAGTCGGTAATCAATGCACAAATGCAAGGAGCCATCTTTCTTTCTCACAAACAACACAGGAGTACCCAAGGAGAGACACTAGGCCTTATGAAACCCTTATCCCAAACTTTATCTCTCTATCAGGAGGTATCCCTAGGAGATCATCTAGAAAGATATCAGAAAACTCATTGAAGACATTAACAGACAAGAGAGTTGGAGTCTCAGACTTAGTGTCTTTGACTATAACCAAATGGTAAATACACCCCTTGAAAATAAGCTTTCTAACTTTGAGGTAAGGGATAAAATGACTCTTGGGTGAAGCAGAATTCCCAAACCACTCAAACACGGATGCACCCAGAAACTGAAACTTGACCACTCGGGTCTAACAATCAATAGAGGCATAAGAAGAATACAACCAGCCTATACCCAGAATCACATCAAAATCTACCATATCTAACTCAATCAGATCAGCCAATAAGACTTTATGAAGAACGGTAATAGGATATTTTTTATACACTTTCTGGGCAACAATCAAATCACCCACTGGGGTAGAAACTAGGATAGGCTCAAGAATAATCTCAGGACTCATTTCAAAATTCACAGCAATCAAAGGTGTAACATATGAGAAACTGGATCTAGGATCCAACAAAGCATACACATCAAACTGAAATATAAAAAGCATACTAGTAACAACATCGGGAGAGTCCTCCTATTCCTGGCAGGACTGTAAAGCATAGAATCTATTATGGCGCTGACCACTAGCATTGCTAGAAGAGGCACCCTGAGCTGGGGCTGGGCGAGTTGCTGGAACTGGAGCACTAACAGTCTGAGTCTGGGTCTGAGGGCCATAGTCACGACGCCGTTGTCTATCCTGTGGAAAATCTCTAACTCTATGACCCATGTTACCACATCGTAAAAACCCTTCTTCTTACCCCAACACTCACCCGAATGATCCCTACCACACTTAGGACACAGGGGATAATTTGGCTTACTGCCAGCACAGTACTAGGACCTGGATGCATATGACTTGCAACCTTGATCCTGCCTATCTATAGGCATGGGAGCACTAGCAGATGACAATGCTGGCATAGACAAATGATCCTAATACTGAGGGCCACTCCCTCCTTGTGATCTAGTTTGACCCTGTCCGGGCTGCTAGGACCTAGCTTTCTTATTCCCTCTGATTCTATCTCTCTCCTTAATCTTGTCTGAATCAATCTGTTGGGCATGAGTCATCCGCCTAAAAAGATTTATCTCACTATTCAGCATAGCAGACCTACACTCCTTAACCACATAACTAGACACTCCAGTCACAAACTTACTTATACTATCTCGATTATCAGCCACTAAGTGAGGAGCATACTTAGCCAACTGTTTGAACTTTAGACAGTACTCCCTAACAGTCATAAAGCCCTATCGCAGGTTCATAAACTCTTCCAACTTCGCATCCCTCATCTCCAAAGGGAAAAACTTATCAAGGAATGCATCCTGGAGCTCTTGCCAAGTTGTAGGGACAGCTCCCTCACCTCTACCTTTCCTCCAAGCAACAACCCGGTCATAAGCAAGGTCCTTCAACCTATACTCAGCCAACTTCACACTATGTTCCTCAGATACATGCATCACCTGAGTAATCTTCAGCACCTCCTCTAAAAACAACTGTGGATCCTCATCAGACTTGGACCTATAGAATTCTGATGGATTCATCCGCATAAAGTCACAGATCCTGGCAGCAGCTGAATCACCTCCCTACTGTTGTGGATCCGGGGCAGGGTTGGCCTGAACATTTGCAGTAACAGCTTGGGCCAACGCCTAAAACGCTGCCCAAAATTCAGTATAAGACATGTTTTCTTTCAATGGGTCAGCGGGTTGAGGTTGCTGACCATTATTATTTCTTCTTTCTTGACGTGGAGGTATATTTCTAAAAGAGGAGAGCATGAATCAATAGCAGAGAGAGACACTTTAAGCATGATAGACTTCTGAAAGAAAGATTCATATTTTCTCCTAAAACGTCTTGTAGCCTCTTGCTCATAGATGTGGTGTGCTACACACCGATGATCAAGACTCTACTTAACGCGGCTTGTCAGACTTCCTAGGACACCTTAAAACCTTAGGCTCTGATAACAAGTTTGTTGTGCCCCAAAAAATGGGTCCCGAAGCATCACACAGTGCTTGAGTCTACCAGTAGCCCCAAGCTAACCCTTTGAGCCATTTTCATTCAGTTCAACACAAATCAACGGAGTTTCCATAAATAACCATCAAATATCAATAGAGTAATCATCATCCAAAAATAAAAGAATTTCAGAAAAATAACAAAATACGACTTATTAGTCAACTCCAAACATCTATACTAGTCTGACAAGCCTCTAAGAAAATCAAACAAAACCAGGAAGATTGAGACTTGCCCCAACTGACTCATACTCAGTTATCAAATGTAAACAATTTCGTGAAACCAACATCAGACATCACATCCTCGAAACATGAGGACTCACCACAATAAAGGGATGTAGAACAGCGTGCTTTAAGAAATACTATCGAACTTGGAACTGAGCACCAAACCTATATTTCGAGAAAATGCAGCCCACATTCGAAGATATGGGTTAGTACCATGGAAAGGAACCAATTATATGGGAGTGTATGCAATTGTATAGACATCACCATCATAAATATTTATAAGAAATATACAGGATGAATGAAAGAATCACATAGCCCGAAGAAAATCATCATAATCATGAGATGATGAAATAAGTACAATAACACATGTGAGTCATCATATAATTTTTCAATCACTTTTAGTTCATCAAGAATATCAATTCTCATAATGTAAATATCATTTAAATCTTTTGAAAGAATAACTTTCACAATTCCACTTTCAAATCACTTCACCATTCACCATAGACACAAGGAAACACACATACACTGGGAGATCCTATAACCGACATAAACCATGTGAGCTACATAGAGTCCAACATACAACCCACGTTAGGGAGAGCCGTCCTATCCTTTCCATTAGAGTAGGACTATCAATATCAAATCCAAACAAACTAGTGATCACTAAATAAATCAACCTTCGGCTCACTCCTATGGGGGCACGTAGTTCTAGGGAAGTAAGGTCGCTTTATACCTCTCACTCGATGCTAAAGATTTCTCTCAGACCTAGCTCAGATCATTTCAAAGACAATCCATAACAAAACAATTTCAGTAATATATAAATATATATCGGGAGCCATCATGCTTCCTATATATCAAAATCAACCACGTTATGGATTTCTTTCACACTCGAGTTCAAAACAACTCCATTAAGACCAAAAGTCAAATCATTCAAAATATCTCAAATATTCAACATCAACGTGCTTATAACACACACTTTCTCAAAATGACATAATTTCCAATGGGGATTCACGACCCAAATATCAAAATCATGATAAATATCGTTCAAAATTCATGTTTTATATCTCCACACATGTAAATTTATCTTTCAAAATCATAAAAATCAACATTTCATAATAATTATCATAAGATATGGGTTCATACTTCAAATTCATAAAAATCAAATAAAAATTATGCCTTTGTAAAGCAAATTACTTTTGGGCACAAGAACGAAAGAGAGATCTTGTTGAAAAACCCCCACATACCTTGAATGACAAACTTTAGATCGATACTCATTTTTGAGATGTTAATCGTACCTTTGAATGATGGTTCTTGGAGTTCTTGAACTAGAAACTTGGAATTTTGAATAAATTTGTAGAATTAAGGTGAAATTTGGAGGTTCTTGAATTTGGATATAGGAGCTTAGGGTTTTCTTTTTGAGGGAATTTGATTAAATATAATATATAATGCTTCTAATAGGCTTTAATACAGGCGGACAGATTTTGGGTGAGGGGGAATGACCAAAACGCCCCTAAAAATCAAATAATTCTCGAATCTGTCCTTTGGTTGACTATTTTGATATTCTGAAGTGGATCAACCATAATGTTTTACTCCGATATCCAAATTGGATGAAGATAATTTCATAAGAAAGAGGGCTCTAATATCTTTTCGTTGATATATAGTATCTCACCTAGATTATTGTATATGAGGAGTTATTACCGTTTGAAGATGACCAAAGAATACGCCAGGCCTCAGTACTTTTTCCTGCATGTTTTACTGTTTACTACTATTCACAGTTCGATCGGAATGTTCATAACTCGTCACTTGGGTGTCCGTTTTGGATGATACACATATTATTGGAAAGATTATTCGATACTCTACGCAATGGTGGGTCATAATCTAAGACATTCTGCACGAAAAATTTATAATTCATTCTAGAAAATAGAACCCAACACGTTTACGCACAAAATTTTAACGAAAAATTTCCCGGGGTATTACATCACCCCCCCCCCCTTAGAGATATTCATCCTCGAAAGATGCTAGACATACCAAGATTAGAGAGGGAATAGAGCATACAACTTAATCCATTTCTTAGACTTATCACTACATCATTTCTCACTTCGAATGCAACATAGAATGCATAAATTCAAGAAACTACAGTTGAACACATAATAAATGACATATGAAACTACTACAACTTTTATCAAAAGTGCATGATTTAGGAAAGAATGGCACCTTCTGCTTGATCGGAGTTCGAAGAAAATAGGTGTGGGTACTTGGATCGTATATCCGCCTCAGCTTCCTAAGTTGCACCCTCAACAGATTGGTTTCGCCACAACACCTTGACCAAGGGAACTTCTTTGTTCCTTAGTCTTCGGACACTGAAATCAAGAATCTCAACAGGAATCTCATCAAAAGAAAGATTTTCTTGAATGTCAGCACTCACAGAGGAATCCACTACCACAGCATCGCTAACATGCTTTCTAAGTATGGAGACATGGAATATTGGATGAATAGAGGACGAAGGCAACTCGACCTCATAAGCTACCGTACCAACACAGCTAATAATTTTGTAAGGACCAACATAATGGGGACTAAGCTTCACCTTCTTTCTGAATCTCTTTACCCCCCTCATGGGTGAAATTTTCAGATACACTAGGTCACCAACTTCAAACTCAAGTTCTCTCCTTCTAACATTTGCATATGACTTCTGACGACTCTGTGCAGTTTTCAACCATTCCCTAATCAACTTAACTTTTTCCATAGCCTCAAATACCGAATCAGGACCACTCACAGCCACTTTACTCACCTCAAACCAACCTATGGGTGATCTACACTTCCTCCCATATAGGGATTCAAACGAAGCCATGCCAATACTAGAGTGGAAATTGTTATTGTAAGAAAACTCTATCAATAGTAAGTGATCATCCTAACTTCCCTTAAAGTCAAGTGCACAAGCTCACAACATTTCCTCTAAGGTCTGGATGGTCCACTCAGCCTGACCATCGGTTTACGGATGAAAAGGAGAATTCAAAAGCACTTGGGTACCAAGACCCTTCTGAAAAGCTTTCCAAAATTGCAAAGTAAACTGAGTACCCCTATTCGAAATGACAGACAAGGGAACTCCATGCAGTCTGACTAGCTCTCGGATATACAATCTAGCATAATCCTCAGTAGTATATGAAGTTTGAACATGCAAGAAATAAGCAGACTTAGTCAACCTATCAACCACAACCCAAATGGAATCATGATGGCGTTGGGAAGGAGGTCAACCAATCACGAAGTCCATATTTATCTCTTCCCACTTCAAGGTGGGAATACTAAACACCTGTATCATACTATCAGGTCTTTGGTGTTCAACCTTAACCTGTTGGCATGTTGCACACTTAGCTACGAACGCTGCCATATCTTTCTTCATGCCACTCCACCAATAGATTTCCCTCAAGTCTCAGTACATCTTGGTGGCACCAGGATGAATAGAATATCACGCCCCATGGTCTTCATCCATAATCCTTTGTCTCAGATTATCAACATTTGGGGAATACAATTTACCCTGCAATCTCAACACACCATCTCCCCCTTGGGAGAAAACCTCTACTTTTAGTCCTTGACTGACTCCTTCAGTCTGACCAAACTAGCATCTAAGTATTGTTTTTCCGTCACTTCCAAAACCAAGGAGGATTCGAAACTACTCTAAACCCCTATACTACCTTGAGTTGATTCAAACAACCTAACCCCCAATCTAGCCAAACGATGTACATCACGATCCAACTCTTTCTTACCTTTTACCACATGCAAAACACTACCCATGGACTTCTCTACTTAGGGAATCTTCCACAATATTGGCCTTGACCGGATGGTACAACACACTCATCTCATAGTCCTTTAACAATTCTAACCATCGTTTATGCCTAAGATTTAATTCTCTCTGGGTAAACACATACTACAGACTCTTATGATCAGTGAAAAGTTCAACATAGTCACTATACAAATAGTGTCTCCAGATTTTCAAAGCAAACACAACAGCAGCCAACTAAAGGTCATGGGTGCGATAATTTTTCTCATGTGGTTTCTACTGTCTAGAAGCATAAGCTATCACCTTACCATTCTGGATCAATACGCAACCTAACCCATCTCTCGAAGCATCACAGTGCACCACAAAATCATCAATACCATCAGGAAAAGTCAAAATAATGGCTGAAGTGAGTCGAGTCTTCAACTCCTGAAAACTCTTCTCACCAGATTCGGACCATAAGAACTTCACTTTTTTTGGGTCAAGCGAGTCATAGGAGATTCTATAGAGGAGAAACCCTCAACAAAATGGTGGTAATATCTAGCTAAACCCAAGAAACTTCAGATATCAGTCGGAGAAATAGGTCTAGGACAATTTCTAACAGCTTCAGTCTTTTGGGCATCAACTCTAATACCCTAGAAAGAAATGGTATGACCCAAAAAAGAAACTGAACTTAGCGAAAACTCATACTTACTGAACTTGGAAAACAACTTGTGATCTCTAAGATTTTCTAAGATAGTTTGGAGATGATCAGAATGCTCATCCTCACTACGGGAGTACACCAGTATATCATCGATGAAAACTATGACAAACATATTTAGATATGGTCTGAAAACTCGATTCATGAGGTCCATGAAAGCTGCTGGGGCATTAGTTAACCCGAAAGACATAACAAAAAACTCAAAATGGCCATAACAAGCTCAGAAAGAGGTTTTTGGGATGTCACACTCGCTAACTTTGAGTTGATGATAGCCGAAACGAAGTTCTATCTTTGAGAAATAACTTGCACCTTGCAATTGGTCAACCAAATCATCTATTCTCGGAAGGGGGTACTTATTTTTTATGGTGACTTTATTCAGTAGGCGGTAATCAATGCACAAATGCAAGGATCCATTTTTCTTTCTCACAAACAATGCAGGAGCACCCCAAGGAGAAACACTAGGCCTTATGAAACCCTTATCTAATAGATCTTTGAGGTGCTCTTTCAACTCTTTAAGTTCTACAGGGGACATATGGTAAGGAAGAATAGAAATGGGTTGAGTATCAAGAAAAGATCAACCCCAAACTCTATCTCTCTATCAGGAGGTATCCCTGGGAGATCATCCAAAAAGACATCAGAAAACTCATTGACAACGTTAACAGACTGGAGAGTTGGAGTCTCATACTTACTGTCTTTGACTCTAACCAAATGGTAAATACACCCCTTGGAAATAAACTTTCTAGCTTTGAGGTAAGAGATAAAATGACTCTTAGGTGACACAAAATTCCCTAACCACGCAAACATAGATGTACCCAAAAACTAAAACTTGACCACTCGGGTCCGACAATCAATTGAGGCATTAAAAGAATACAGCTAGTCCATACCCAGAATCATATCAAAATCTACCATGTCTAACTCAATAAAATCAGCCAACAAGACTCTATAAAGAACGGTAGCAAGACACTTTTTATTTACTTTCTGGGCAACAATTGAATCTCCCACTGGGGTAGAAACTAGGATAGACTCAGGAATAATCTCAGGACTCATTTCAAAATTTACAGCAATCAAAGGTGTAACATATGAGAAACTGGATCCAGCATCTAACAAAGCATACACATCAAACTAAAATATACGAAGCATGCCAGTAACAAAATTGGGAGAGTCCTTCTATTCCTGGTGGGACGGTAAAGCATAGAATCTATTCTGACGCTGTTTTCCAGTATTGCTAGAAGAGGCGCCCTGAGCTGGGGCTGGGCGAGTCACTAGAACTGAAGCACTAACAGTCTGAGTATGGGTCTGAAGGCGATAGTCACGATGCCCTTGTCCATCCTGCGGATAATCTCTAACTCTGTTACCCATGTCACCACACCGGAAACAACCCCTCTTCTCACCCTAACACTCACCCGAATGAGCCCTACTACACTTAGGACACTGGGGATGATTTGGCTTACTGCCAGCACTGTACTAGGACCTGGATGCATATGACCTGGTACCTTTCTCCTGCCTACCTCTAGGTACAGAAGAACTACTAGATGATGGTGTTGGCATAGACGAACGATCCAGATACTGAGAAAGACTCCCTCCCTGCGATCTAGTCTGACCCTGTCCATGCTGCTCGAACCTAGCTCTCTTATTCCCTCTGATTCTATCTCTCTCCTTAATCTGCTCTGCCTAAATCTTTTGGGCATGAGTCATCAGCCTAGAAAGTTTCATCTCACTATTCAGCATAGCATACCTACACTCTTTAACCACATAACTAGACAATCCAGTCACAAACATACTCATACTAGCCTGATTATCAGCCACTAAGTCAGGAGCATACTTGGCTAACTGATTGAACTTTAGACAGTACTCCCTAACAGTCATAGAGCCCTATCACAGGTTCATAAACTCTTCCACCTTTGCCTTCCTCATCTCCAAAGGGAAAAACTTATCCAGGAATACATCCTGGAACTCTTGCCAAGTTGTAGGGATAGCTCCCTTACCTCTACCTTTCCTCCAAGCAACAACCCAGTCATAAGCAAGGTCTTTCAACCTATACGCAGCCAAATCCAAACTAGGTTCCTCGGATACAAGCATCACCAGAGTAATCTTTCGTACCTCCTCTAAAAATAACCGTGGATCCTCATCAGACTTGGACCCATAGAATTTCGGCAGATTCATCTGCATGAAGTCATAAATCCTGGAAGCAGCTGAATCACCTCCCTGCTGTTGTGGAGCCAGGGTCGGGTAAGCCTGAACATTTGCAGTAACAGCTTGGGCCAGCGGCTGAAAGGCTGCCTAAAATTCAGTATGAGACATGTTTTCCTTCAATGGGTCAGTGGGTTGAGGTTGCTGACCATTATTATTTCTTCTTTCTTGACGTGGAGGTATATTTCTAAAAGAGGAGAGCATGAATAAATAGCAGAGAGAGACACTTTAAGAACGATAGACTTCTGAAAGAAAGATTCATATTTTCTCCTAAAAAGTCTTGTAGCCTCTTGCTCATAGATGTGGTGTGCTACACACCGATGATCAAGACTCTACTTAACGCGGCTTGTCAAACTCCCTAGGACACCTTAAAACCTTAGGCTCTGATAACAAGTTTGTTGTGCCCCAAAAAATGGGTCCCGGAGCATCACATAGTGCTTGAGTCTACGAGTAGCCCCAAGCTAACCCTTTGATCCATTTTCATTCAGTTCAATACAAATCAACGGAGTTTCGATAAATAACCATCAAATATCAATAGAGTAATCATTATCCAAAAATAAAAGAATTTCAGAAAGATAACAAAATACGACTTATTAGTCAACTCCAAACATCTATACTAGTCTGACAAGCCTCTAAGAAAATCAAACAAAACCAGGAAGATTGAGACTTGCCCCAACTGACACATACTCAGTTATCAAATGTAAACAATTTCGCCAAACCAACATCAGATATCACATCCTCGAAACATGAGGACTCACCGCAATAAAGGGATGTAGAACAGCGTGCTTGAAGAATTACTATCGAACCTGGAACTGAGCACCAAACCTATATTCAGAGAAAATGCAGCCCACATCCGAAGATGTGAGTCAATACCATGGAAAGTAACCAAGTATATGGGGGTGTATGCAGTTGTATAAACATCATCATCATAAATATTTATAAGAAATATACAGGATTTATGAAAGACTCACATCGCTCAAAGAAAATTATTATAATCATGAGAAGATGAAATAGTATAATAACTCATGTGAGTCATCATATAATTTGTCAGTCACTTTCAGTTCATAAAGAATATCAATTCTCATAATGTAAATATCATTTAAATCTTTCAAAAGAATAACTTTCACAATTCCACCTTCATATCACTTCATCACTCACCATAGACACAAGGAAAAACACATACACAGGGAGATCCTATAACCGACATAAACCATGTGAGCTACATGGAGTCTAACGTACAACCCACGTTGGGGCTCACTATATAAATCAACCTCAGGCTCACTCCTACGGGGGCACAGAGTTCTAAGAAAGTAAGGTCGCTTTATACCTCCCACTCGGTGCTAAAGATTTCTCCCGGACTTAGCTCAGATCATTTCAAAGACAATCTACAAAAAAACTAATTTCTGTAATATATAAATATACATCGGGAGACATCATGCTTCCCATCTATCAAAATCAACCACGTTGTGGATTTCTTTCACACTCGAGTTAAAAATAACTCCATTAAGACCAAAAGGTCAAATCATTCAAAATATTTCAAATATTCAACATCAACGTTCTTATAACACACACTTTCTCAAAAAAAATACAATTTTCAATGGGGATTCACGACCCAAATATCAAAATCATGATAAATATTGTTCAAGATTCATGTTTTATATCTGCACACATGTAAATTCATCTTTCAAAATCATAAACATCAAGATTTCATAATAATCATCATAAGAAATGGGTTCATGCTTCAAATTCGTAAAAATCAAATAAAAATCATACCTTTGTAAAGAAAATTACTTTTGGGCACATGAACGAAAGAGAGTTCTTGCTAAAAAAAACCCCACATACCTTGAATGCTGAACTTTAGATCGATACTCGTTTTTGAGATGTTAATCGTGCCTTTGAATGATGGTTCTTGGAGTTCTTGAACTAGGAACTTGGAATCTTGAATAAATTTGCAGAATTAATGGTGAACTTTGGAGGTTCTTGAAGTTGGATGTAAGAGCTTAGGGTTTTCTTTTTGAGGGAATTTGATGAAATATAACATATAATACTTCTAATAGGCTTTAATATAGGGTTTGGACGGATATTGGGTGAGGAGGGATGACCAAAATTCCCCTAAAAATCAAATAATTCTCGAATCTGTCCTTTGGTGGACTGTTTTGATAGTCTGAAGTAGATCAACCACAATGTTTTACTCCGATATCCAAATTGGATGAAACTAATTTCATAAGAAAGAGGACTTTCATATCTTTCTGTTGATATAGAGTATCTCACCCAGACCATTTTTTACGAGGAGTGATGATCGTTTGAAGTTGACCCAAAAATACGCCAGGCCTCAGTACTTTTTTCTACACGCTTTACTATTCACTACTATTCATAGTTCGATCGAAATGTTTATAACTCGTCGCTCGAGTGTCCGTTTTGGATGATCCACATATCGTTGGAAAGATTATTTGATACTCTACACAATGGTGGGTCATAATCTAAGATATTTCACATGGAAAATTTATAATTCATTCAAGAAGATAGAACCCAACACGTTTACGCACAAAATTTCAACGAAAAATTTTCTAAGGTATTACACTGTATATTTTATGTAACATAATTGAGAGCATTATGAAAATAATTTAGCATAACATATATGTAAAAACACATGGGAAAAATATGAAAAACTTCAATTCATGCTTGTAAAACATTGACTCAACTATTTTATTTACTTCTGAGTAAGATGGTACACCTTACAAGTCTAAAATTCCATGGGCTATTTGGAATCCACCCTTGACTCGGCGGCAAATCCCTCAATCTGAGTTTACTGCAAGAATTGGGGTACATAATAAACACAAAGTATACCTCCTTGTAGACATATTTGAAATGAAAAAGAATATGCCTCCTTGCCGACATTTCTTTTCATAATAAACCCGCATTGGCATAATAAATTTTTAGGATATGAGTTATCTAAACTCGAGCCTTCTTCTGGTAACCATCTAACAGTCTTAGAGCTTAGTTTTAGCTTTTTAAAATATACATCTTACTGAAATCATGATCTGAAATTTGAATAATTTGTAGTCTGTCATTGCATTTATCTGAGTTGGTATCGTAATACCAAGACTTGTAAACCGTATAAGCCATAACATATCATGTCATATCATACCATACTCTTTTCATTTAAAAATATGTGAATGACCTCCCAAACTATTTACATCATAGGTGAGTTCTCATTTCAAAAGCATATGAAAACTTATGCAAAACACTCTCTTTTCAAATCTTTAATGCATGGTGGTCAACTCTTTTATAAATCGCATGCAATTATTTTATTTAACATGGAGAGCACATACATAACAAGAAAACACCCCTTCATTAATCATTACCAACGTGCATTCAATAAATGATAGTAAAACATTTGACTCATACTTTAGGACATGCAATTGAACAACTAATAACATGTTAAATCAAACAAATTTAATGTTAAGAGGAAAATTTCATGAATCTTGCTCTCATATTAATTCTTGAAAACATATAACATATAAACACATGAATATAATTCAAATCTATGGAAAACTTCATGATAATCTCATCAAAATGGTTTCATGATGCATGTTCTTCAAACGTTTTACAAAACCCTTCTTATATACATAATTTGCCTTTAAAACTTGTTAAAAACTATAAACTACGTCCATGAGGTTTAAGATAGTCTCGCATACCTTTTGACGGAGAAAAATCAAAGGGAACATAGAGAGATTTGCCCTTGGAGATTAAAGTCCTAAAATCCTAGGTGGTTTCTCCTCTCTTGCTTTTGGATAGATTACTTGGGTATTTGAGAAGTGATGTAATGTGTTTTAAAACCCTAATTTCGTCCATATATGATTAGGAATGGTTAGAGGATGGTAAAAGACCTTAATGCCCTTGAAATAACTCAAAACAAAATACTTTTTGATGCTTGGCTTTTGCTTAGCGGCGCACAGCCGCAAAGCCAACACATTTTAGTGGCGTTTGAAAATCCCTCCACGGCGAGGAGCTTTTGCGGAGGATCCCCTTTGGAATGCCCACCCATTTTCAATACTCAAAAGTACCCCCAACGCAACCCACAATCACTAAACTTTGTTTACCGTAGATATAGGGGTCCTAAGAATCATTTTGAATGCATATTTGAGCATTAAAAGTATGGAGTGCACTACTTAAAAAACAAAACAACCGACCACAACTTGTGGCTGGAAAAAACCAACCATCTGTGTCGATTTAAAAAAAAAATTAAAAAAAAAATGACCACATGTGGTCGCTTTTATATTTTAAAATATTAAAATAATCATTTTAATATTTTTTAAATTAATTATATTTATTTTAAAAAATATAAAAAATAACAACTTTTGGTTGGTTTTTACAAATTGGACATGAAAATAATTTTAAAAAAATGACCACTTGTGGTTGGTTTATTTAAAAAAATATAATTAAAAAGTATTTTTAAAAACCGATGAAATGTGATCGGTTTTTAAAATTAGTTTTTAATTATATTTTTAAATAAAATCGAGCACAAATGGTTGGTTTTTAATTGAAAAAAGAATAATATTAAAAAACCGATCCTCAACCTCCATAACCCCCTATCTATGGTCACTTCCTTTGTGAGATGCATCGGTACCATATCCTATTTAATCACCTCTTCTAATAATTCTTCGATCTACCTCTACCACTCCTCACATTCATAAATCTCTCACAACTCCTCACTGGGACACCTGTGCATCTCTTCATATGCTTGAACCATCTCAGTTTTCCATATTTCGAATATCATGGCTCTTTCCCCCCTTTTCCTGAGCTCTAGAAGAAATTAAGCCACCCAATTTGATCCTTGATAGGTCATACAAAGCCCTATTCTTCTTCTTAATCTTTAAATCCACTACTAAGAGCTTATGCTGAGGTGTAAGATACTCGGGATAATCATGGTGTCCTCATAGACTTCTATTGTACCTTTAAAAGATTAAGTAATCTCTATCTGTTTCTTATTCTCTGTACTACAAAAGGTAACAAAGTGATCCTCCTTTGGGAAACTTGAGTTATCTATCACCAAACCAAAGTCTTTAGAAAAGTTCAAAAGCAAAATGCCTCTTTTATTTCTAACCCCAAAACCAAAACCATCATGTACATCAGCGTAACCTCTTAGAGTTCCCTTGAAGTTTACACGATGTGTCCATTGAAAACACCTCCTATAAATAGATTTTTGGTGTTCAAGATACACCTCACAACCTTGTCCAAATCCTCCCAGAACTCCTCGTTAACCTCCTCATCCGAGCCTCGCTCATGGAGTGTATGCACTAATTATGTTCAAGTCTGTCCTCCAATAACTAGCTTAATCATTATCATAGTATTTTTTGACCTCATAACCTTTACCAGTAGCTCCATATATATTAACTAAAATTCCTACTCCATTTTTACCTCTCGGGGCTCCTGAGTACCCCAGTTTATAACCCATCAATATCCCATGTCATGGACATAAGCTATATTGATCCTCCTCTAGTTTACAATCTTCACTAACTCTAAACTTCCTAGTCGATCACCCTATATTCCAAGACCTAACTCTTTTAAGTCCTAAACTATTGCCTCCCTTGTTACCCTTGACCCCTTGTCCTGATACAAGAATAATAGTCATCTTAGCTTTTGACGACATCATTCAAAGTCACTATATGAAGAATCAAGCTTTGGTCGCATGGAGGGCACGGGATCATACTTGGAAAGGATGTTTTGAGCCTACCATTAATCAAATCCGAGTGTGGAAGATTGCTTGGAGCCTTGAAGACTTAAGGACTCTCGGGTTTGGACCACCTTTGTTGATTCACAATTTTGGTTCCCTTTACTAAGGATATTTTGGTCACTTAGCCTTAAGGGCATTTTGGATAATTTATGTTGTCTTCCAATACACCAAGGCCACCCTTGGTCATTAAGGGTAATGTGGTCTTTTTGTCTAATTTTGTAATATACTATAAGTAGTATATTTTAGGTATTTTCTCTTTATTTTGGATGAAAATATGAAAGATTGAAACATTAAAAATCCTCTCTCTTGAGAGTAGAACACTTAGTCTTAGTTATGGCTTGGAAAAGCTAGTATTGATCTTTTCTTTGAAATTGTGGATCTTGAGGTGAGTTGATTCCCTTGGCGGTCATCGTAAGAGTGTGATTTTGATTAATACATTCATTAGGGGTTTTTTTATTTTAATACACTCTTTAGTTCTTAATTTTGTAATAATCTTGGTCTCACTATCTATCCTTTACTTTTGTTGTTGTCATCTTGTGTAGTGGACTGTTTTGGGTCCTTTATTGAATCTGAAACTTGTTTTAATGTTATTCATCTTGTTCCTCACATTTTGTAGTTGTTTTTTGGTGTTATATACACCATTGTATCTTGTATTCTTCTTGTTGATAGCAAATCCGAGAGTGGTCTCTATCTTGGTCCTCAGATCCTTAAGATTGTGGACTGATTTGGAGTGTGTTTCATGCTTCCCTTGTCATTCTTGTATCATTTGGTATCATAGCATGGCTTGATATTATTCCTACAAGATCAAATATTGGGCTAGCTCACTTAAAAAATCAAAAAAGAAGTCGAAATCTAAAAGTTTCAAAAAAATAGCAATTTGTCCATTTTGTGTTCTTGGCCAAAAATTGTGTTCTTGGGGTGTTCTTGGCCGATATTTTCTCTTGATTCTAGGTCTTGGAGTCTTTTATTTGTCTTGTCTGTTTGTGGTGTTAGTTTTGTTCTTCACTAACACTTTGAGTCTATCTAGATTTGAGATTTAAAGATTGATGTTATTGTGGACAAGTAAGGTTGTGTGGTAGACATTGTTATTGAGAAACTTGACTTAGTCATGTGTGTGGTTGTTGTTGTTGTTGAAAAGAGTAGTGTTTTTGTTCTTGAATTTCTTTACAACCTTCATATCTTGTTAAAAAAAACTGAAATGCAACACTAAAGAGACTTGGCCATTGTTGGTGGTTTTGTAGTCTTGGCCGTGTGAAAACATTGTTGTCTTGGAGTTGGCCGCGTAGTTGTATTGTGGATATTGGTAATTATTTTTTTATTGTTCTTGGTGATGTTGAAGTGTTCTTGATATTCTTCCCAACCTTCATACCTTGTTAAAATAAAGTGAATGATAGATCTATAATGGTGAAGGGAAAAAGGTGAAGAATTGTTAGTCTTGAAAGACCCTAACCACCAAAAGACTTTACATCACATATCAACCACTTTCCTTGAAACAAGGATCCATGTTTTAAGGAGAAGTACAAGAAAAAGTCAAGTCTTGAAAATTGAAAAAGGCTCCAAGACTTATTTTTTCCTCCTAAAATAAATTCCACCAATCTAAATTAATTTTTGACCAAGACTTGAACTTTGAGAATAACCACTTGATAAAACCGAACCAATACATGGATACCACGTCATCACTGCTACTGTTCATGCAATATTTTCGAGCTCAAATTTTAGATTCTTAGTTTCATCTTATTGTTTCATTAGTTTCATGTCTTGATTCTAGAATTAATTAACAACTAGTAATCACCTACTTAATTGTAGATTAATTATTGAATTTGCTTCTTCGTGTCTTCATTATTTGTGTGCTTTTCTTATTTGTAACTCGTAGTAACTTCTTTGTTTCAAGTTCATAAGTAAAATTTTATTTTGAGTCTTGAGTCGGTCAAACAAGAATCTATTTCGGCCGCCAAGTAGAATTGACATCTTATTGACTACCAGAGTATAAGCAACTTTCAATATTCGTCGCTCCAATTGTGAGGATCACAAAAGTGTGTGAATACGAGTGTTGGTGAGGAGCTTTTACTACTAATCTTGTTTATTCATTTTGTAGGTTCAAAAGGTGATATAAGAGGAATATGTCTTCGATAGCCGGAGATTATTGTGACTACAACATGGGAGAATATGGTTGTAGTGAGGGGTTTTATGGCTACGAAGTTGAGGGAGATTCGGAGGCTATGAAAATAGCCATGATCGAAAGTTGGATAGATTTGAAAGTTACTATTTTAAGAAAGAAAATGAGGTGAATAAAGTGCCTAGTGCTTATGGTGACTTTGGAGATGATGTAATATCTCATGATGGATCTTATGATGACATTGGGGCATGTGAGGATTCCTACAATTCTCACTCCAAACCTAGATTTAGTGTTAGGTATAACCCTTTCATTCACAAAGCTTATGAGAGCTATGATGAGAGTACACGTGAGGAGTGTGAAGATTCATATTCTCCACCTCATAGTACTTCTTATCAAGATTGATATAGTGTGAATGGTTATGCTAGCTCTAGGGGAGGTTGTTCAACGAGAAAAGGAGGGTATGCATCTCCAAAACCGATGGGTACTCATGTCCTTTACAATGTTGATCCAAGAAGGAGTGTACACTCTGGAAAGGTGACCATTTGTGGTATACCGAGCTTCCTCGTTGTGTTAAATGATAGGTACTATAGAAACTACATCCTTTCATCCATGGTTGACTGTTTGGGGTTATTTTGCAAGTCTTTACTTGTTCCATACTTCTTGGGCGAGTTTAAGGTTACCGAGAGGGTCAAAGTTGTCTTCTCCTAATTTAAGTACCATGAGGAGATTTGGTGTGATATTCTTCCATTGACATATGGTCATGTATGCTTAGGTGCCGATTAGTTTTCACAACATAGAGTTCCAACTATGCAAAATTGACCCAATATTGTAAGAGGCTGGTGGGTAAACCACCTCATGACATACATGTTGTCCGAGATGCAAAGAGAAGTAACTACTTACTCCATTCTGAATTCTTATGAGAGACAAAATATTGAAAGGAGTAAAGGTGTGCAAGGTGGTAGTCCGGAAGTGAAAAAAAAGAGGGGTTGTGTGGAGCGAAGCTAGGGGATTGCCATCAAATTGAGCTAACATTGTTTGTCCTTCTACTTCTAAGGACATTTGTGTAGGTACCGACATGGAAAGTGATGGAGAGCAATGCCAAAGTGAAGTTGCTGCCCAAGCTTATGGATGACCTTCACAACACAGCAAGGGAGAGTCGACTCGAGAACTTCAAGGTAAAATAGCTAACTCTTACACTTTTGTGCATGTGAATGATAATTGTATGGATAGTATCCCATTGAGTGTGAGTAGTTGCTTACTTACTTGTGAGTCTAATCATTCTTTGCCTTTTTTTAATGATGTATATGTTGTGAGTGTGGATACACTAGTTGATCCTATTGATGACCAAATTGACTCTTCTTGTAAGATCGATTTATGTCCACCTAGTGTTGAAGCCTATATATTGAATGAAAGTACATCGTCTTGTGTAATTGGTATTGATCAACCTATTTGTGAAAATTGCCCACCACTTGAGTATGTGTGTGATGTGATTAATCAAAATCAAGTAAGTGAAGTATTTGAAAAAGTTGGTCAACAAAAGGAGAGTGAACCCGAGAGCTATTCTTGGGATAATCTTGTACTTGAAATCTCTTTAAAACATGATATTGAGCTTTTAGAGAGTGCTGAATGTGTTTGTTCCAAATCTGCCCGTGAAATAAATCATGCTCTCTTTAGGTATAATGTCTTATTTAAAGATGATATAAACACTCCTAATGAGCGTAGTAGTGAAAATGTAGGTATAGCTTACCTTGGAAGATATAGCCGATATGCTAACCTACTATGGTGTGACAACATTCCTCCTAAAGATGGAAATCTCTTTTTAAAAGAAGAGAGTACTCTTATGGGTAAGGAAAGTGTAGTCCTTCTTGAAAACCCGAGGACAAAGATGTCATTGACTCCTTAGGGTAATGTTCCTAAATGTTCATCCTTATTTGGAAAACTTGTTCCTAAATTGCATGAATTCCAACTTGTGGATGCCAAGTTGTCTAGTTATTTGAAGGAAAGAATGTGTATGTGTTTAAATACTTATTCTTCACCTGTGAATTCCTTTGCATGTGATTCTTTCCTAAACTACCTCTTTGCCTATGATGATGTCCATACTAGTTTTGGATTTTTTTATGTTGAGGTAGGAAGTTTGTTGGCCTGTCCATGTGTGTGTGTGATAATGCTATTTGATTTTATGGACTTTAGAACCCAAAGAAACACCCCCTTGGTGTGGTCTTTAGACGAGATAAAGAATCAATGGTGTCTTATGGCTCATAAGATGAAGGAAGTTCTACCTTATCTATTATTTGATGCCATTAGAACCTATGTAGTTTCTTTGTCTCTTGGTGATTCCCGTAACCAAATCCTTTGTGCACCTTTTATTGAGATTTTAATATTTAATTCAAAGGATCCTTGGTTATATTGCAAATATGTGCAACCTTGGCATATCGAGATGATTTGTTATGCTAACCCTAACCCTCATGCCATGAGGAGTTTGTATTTGTTTGCCCTCTCTTCGATTTTGCAAGGTTTGGATTTGAGGTTGAATCATTTTCAAGAAGAGGAGGATGATATAAGAATAATGGTCGTCTTAGCTTTTGACGACATCATTCAAAGTCACTATGTGAAAAATCAAGCTTTGGTCGCATGGAGGGCACGGGATCATACTTGGAGGGGACGTTTTGAGACTACCATTGATCAAACCCGAGTGTAGAAGATTGCTTGGAGCCTTGAAGACTTAAGGACTCTCGGGTTTGGACCACCTTTGTTGGTTCACGGTTTTGGTTCCCTTTACTAAGGACATTTTGGTCACTTAGCCTTAAGGGCATTTTGGACAATTCATGTTGTCTTCCAACACACCAAGGCCATCCTTGGTCATTAAGAGTAATGTGGTCTTTTTGTCTAATTTTGTAATATACTATAAGTAGTACATTTTAGGTATTTTCTCTTTAGTTTGGATGAAAAGATGAAAGATTGAGACATTAAATATTCTCTCTCTTGAAAGTAGAACACTTAGTCTTAGTTAGAGCTTGGAAAAGCTAGTATTGATCTCTGCTTCAAAACGGTGGATCTTGAGGTGAGTTGATTCCCTTGGCGGTCACCGTAAGAGTGTGGTTTTGATTATTACATTCATTAGGGGTTTTGAGTTTAATACACTTTTTAGTTCTTAATCTTGTAATAATTTTGGTCTCACTATCTATCCTTTACTTTTGTTGTTGTCATCTTGTGTAGTGGACTGTTTTGGGTCCTTTATTGAATCCGAAACTTGTGTTATTGTTATTCATCTTGTTCCTCACGTTTTGTAGTTGTTTTTTGGTGTTATATACACCATTGTATCTTGTATTCTTCTTGTTGATAGCAAATCCGAGAGTGGTCTACATCTTGGTCCTCAGATCTTAAGATTGTGGACTGATTTGGAGTGTGTTTCGTGCTTCCCTTGTCATTCTTGTATCATGTCCCCAACCCCAGCCGAGGACAAGACCACAATTTACCATCATTCACCTACACCACTACTAGGCTTCTACCAAAACTAAATTGAAATCCGAGAAAACTGAAAGCCAACCACTTACACTGGTGAAAACAGAACAACAAAATCACTAGAGAAAAAGTGATCACTAAACGAAGTCTAACAGAAACTGTAGGGAGGTAGAATAGAATAGAAGCACAGAACACAAGGTGAAAAGTGCTTAGACATTGAAAATGTCTCGTGACGACCTTGTGGGTTCGGTCACCTGACCCCTAAACATAAATTACAAGTGATAAACAACATAAGAAAAGAAAGAAGAAAGACACCTTTACAATAAAGAAAAAGAAAGTGAAATAATAAGTCGATGAGATGAAATATTGAAATTGGTTTCATTCGATGTATTGCCAGTACATACTGCCCGTTGTTATGTGTGGTGGAGTCTTGATTGGACAGACTAGTCTAGATACTAGCTAAAAATAAGCAAATACTTCGAAGTATTACAGGAAATAGTTCTTAAGAATTTTAAACTTATCGAGGGGAAAGCCCTGAACATATTTTCTTTTTTTTTGGTCTTTCATTTAGATCTTATTTTTTATTTCAGTTTATTTAAGGCTGACTGCTGTCTCCGGCCCCTTATGTCTTCACATTTCTGTGTAGGATATATGTAAGGCAAAAAGTGTCTGCCGAGACTTGATAGTGGTTCGTTCAGGAAGCGATGCATACAGAAGTGCTAACGAGGGAAAACATTTGTTTTTGGAGTTTATAAGTCATCAACAGAGACTTTATAAGAAATTAGCATTGGAAGAGGGGTTATTTTTGAATATGCTGCAATTACAACCAAGTGTAGACACGTATCTGTGTTGAAACAACTTCAGATGATTTAGTTCGTGTATATCTCTTGTGTTCTGTAATGTTTCAAGATTTCTTTCCTGTAACCAACCTAGTGATCTTGCTTTGTAGCAATCTCACTGTGCGCGTAGTCTTTCAGTCTTTCCTACTCTGGGTAAGTGTCACCAGAAACAAATGCAGCGCCTGTGTTACATTCTGGTTTTCACATTCAATTAATGTGAAGACCTGGTGTTGTTTCTTGTAAATACCTAGTTAATATGTCTGGAATTGCCAGTGTATTGTTAGTTGCAGTCTTGGCATTTGGTGGTTAAATGGTGTTAGTTGCACCTTCTAGTTGGTCATAGAGGAGGAAACAATGGTTTAGAGGTCCTAATTGGAGTTGCAATGTTAATGAGTTTGAATTTTGACCAAATAGGTTGATGTTGACGGTTTCTCGTTGAATTCTTGATGGTATTTAAACAAAATGGCTTAATAATAAAAAGAATTCTTATCTGACACAAATGAGATTAAAAAAAGTGAATCTTTGAGAAATGGACTCATTCTATAAATAATTGGCCCATTTAGAAGAGCACTTAGAATTTGGGGTAATTTCATCAGGAGCCACTCGATTTTTACTTTATCACACGACAGATACTAAACATTTGTGTTGAAAAAGTTGCTAGTTACTAAATTTAGGGAAAGTTGAGTAGCTTTTTGGCTGGAAAAAATAAGGATAAATTACATAAATTTCAAATTTAAAAGACTATATTATCTGACATTCCTTATTATTTTAAAATTTACATAAAATTCATATTTTCAACTTTACTATTAATACATATCAACAAAACCTCACATCCTATTTTTACTCCACCATTAATTCATTCAAGCTATTTTTTTTAAAAAATTTCCTTCCCTAAAATATCTCTCTAATTATCAATAATTAAATCATCTTCCTTCCTGATTTGTTCTCCTCCATTAACACTTAGATCGTCTTCCTTCCTGTTTTTTGCTCCTCCATTAATGTATGCAACTTTTTTTTCCCTCTCCTAAAATCTCTCTCATCTTTTTTTAAAGAAAAATCTATTGATATATATTTATATAAATATATTTAGTTATTCATACATGTTTATTCTTTTAATGGTGATTCATATGAATGAAAAATATGATATCATTATATAGGTATTATAGTGATTCATACACTTACATTCTCTATGATTTTAATGGGTGATACATATTGTATTATGGTGATTCATGTGATAGATACAGTTATTTATTTCAATTATTGGGTGATTCATATGATATTAGTGGGTGATATATATGGTATTATGGTGATTCATATGGTAGATATAATTATTTATTTTAATTATTAGGTGATTCATATGTTATTAATGAGTGATACATTTTGTTCGTACTATATCAAAAAACGAAGCAGCCATCCCCATCATCGGAGCTCACTGTTCAGCTGAACCAGCATTGATCTGCTAAAAAGCTACCTACTCACCACCGGAAATTCCCATAACGGCCCATCAAAAAAACCACCCTACGAGCGTCATTAATTATTGGGTGATTCATATAATATTAATGGGTGATACATTTCAAACTTCAAACAAATGTATCCCACATATTTCAGATGTATCACATAGTAATCCCCTGCCACCAAATAATAATCAGCAAAGGTGAATTGCAGTCACCAATTTTTTTTTTAGTAAAAATAAAATCAATAGCATGTACGCAGTGTCCCACATGTAAAGCAAAAGTAAGAAAAACGAATAAACATCAACAAGTAAAAAAGATGAACTAAAGAAAAACTAAAATCATAAACATCTCTCCAACAAATCCAAATATCTCGTCTCAGATTTAAAGCACCAAATATGAAACAAAGATTTCTACAACAACAAATCCAGCAACAACAACTCTGTTCAACGAAGCAGCGTTAGGAGATTCAGTCAAAGAACCAGTAGGAGTAGCACCAATTGAAGATAGAGGAAGAGCACCTCCAGCAGATGGAGCACCTGCCGGAGTTTCAGCAGTTGGTGAAGCTGGTGGAGATACCAATTGAAATTTGAAAGCTTGGGGTATTGGAATCTCATTAATTCATTGTGTAATTGATTGTGCGTGATTTGCTCCACATAATAAAAGAGAATATGCTATTTCCTTAAGTAATTATCTAGTCAGTTTTAAATGTATCACCTTTAATATGTATCACCTTATAATATATGTATCACTATTTCAAAAAATCGAGATAAGATGTAATTAACCAAATAGTTAGAATAAAATGTAATATCACTTAATGATTCAGGAATTTACTACCCAAATAATAACTTAGCATGTTCATGATACTTGAGAAAATTGAAGGAAGGTGTCTTTTAAGTCTTGAGTGAAGGATTGGTGATATTGACCAATTTAAATGGTCAAACATAATTAAAAAAATTTATTAGGTTAATTATGAACTTGATTAATATTTTCAAAACTTTTTAATCTTTTCAAAAATACAAATTGACCCACACCACAAAACTTTCCACCCTCTACAAATCAATCTTTCTCTCTTCTCTCTTTCTCTTGATAGTTTCTCTCTCTAACTTCTCCCAACCAACAACTTTTCAAATTTCTCCCTTCAATCTTGTGCAACTTCAACCTATGGCAATAAATAATTTTGAGTTCTTGCCCGTTCTTTTTTTTACTTTCAACCATCAGTCGACGTGACAACATTCTCTGGCGACAACAACTTCGAGTTCTTCATCGTTTCTTTTTTATTTTCACAAGTAAAAAATTAGGGCTTTTAAGTTATGACAAAAAATTTCACACCCCTTTTTTTCACTCCCAAAAAGAATTAATTTTTAAGTTTCGAAAGGGTTTTATTATTAAAGTGACAAAAGATGAAAATTATTTTGAAAAAAAGATTCATTAGTTTCAAAACTCAGAGTCGCCACTTGGCTTAAATCAGGTGTACCAAGTCACCCGTGGATATCCTTTTTCCAAACGGTTTTGACTCTATAAAACTGATCCGCGAACAAAGATTCCGGCTAAGGAATTTTGTTGACCGAGGGGAATGTGTTAGGCACCTCTCGATCCCGTGGTTCGACCACGGTCACTTGGTGGAGTATATCAGTTAATTTGGACACTATGAATGTATGAACCACACCAAACATAAATAAAATAATCAATCAAGTGAACAAATCTAAAAACAATGTTCAGTCCAATTATAAAGTCCAAAATAGAAAAAGAATGCGAAATGTAAATCCTATTCTGCCCTACACTAATTTTATACTACGCTCCCATGCTACCTGATGTCTCAGGCCTTCATCACGAACGTTCTCCAAATACAAAATACTTTGGGGCATTCTCCGGCAAATAAATACAAGTGATCGTGGGGCATTTCCCGATTAAATGAATACATTTCCAAATTCAAGAACTAAAACCAAACCGTTCATCTCAAATTCCACATTCAATCATTCAACAAGAAAACTTATTCCTAAATTTTTGCCTACCCGAACCAACATTCGCCTATCCATTTCAACATATCATAATTTATTACATTTCAACAATATTCATGCTCATTACGAATTAAACAAAACAACAATAAATCAAAGCTAATCTAAATTCAACTTTTTTATCAATTTCTCAATTTCACCCCCCAAATCCTTTTTTTTAACTACATTATTAAACCAGTTCAACTATCAAATCACTTTTCAAAATTCAAAACCAACAACACATACCCCAACGAAGATTCAAATATTTAAGCATACCAATCATTCATATCCACAACAACAATTAACATTTTGCTTGAAATATTCAAAACCACACCACAAAATCACGATATTAACCAACTTCGATATAGTAAAAAAAATAGAGTTGAGAGATGAACCTTTGAAGAATCGATTTCGTTGATAATAAAATCAAGAAATCCCGGACTATAGAATTCCTAATAGGACCTCAACAATGACGAACTCCAACTCCATATTGAAAAATTTGAGGCCCAAAACTAAATCTTCGTAAATCCAATCGAACGCAAAAACCAAAACTATTCACAGTATTATTCACAACACTGTTCACGACACTGTTCACGGTACTGTTCACAACACTGTTCATGGCACTTTTCATAGCACTATTCACGATACTGTTTCTCTCTCGCACGATTCCCTCTTCTCTCCCTCGGGTTCTTCTTGTGAGGAAGATGATTTGGTGATTGTTGTTATTGTGGAGAAGATGATGATGAAAGAATGAGACTCCCCTTTTTCCGTTTTAGAATTTTCCTTTTATATTTTTATTTGGTTTTTCTTTTTCTTTATTTATTATCCTATAGGGAAGCATATAATTGGTGGCTTGTGGGAATAAGTGTGTGGCATGTGAAAAAATTAGTGTGGCATGTGGAAAGATAAGGGTGGCGTGTGAAAAAATGAGTAGGGTGTGTGCCTTTTGCATATATCCAATAAAAAATGGAAAGTGAGGTGTTGAGGTGGCATAGTGAGGTGGCAAATATGCTATGTATTTAATTATTTTCAATTTTTTTTTTGAGAGAAATTATCAATTAAACAAAAGTATGGTAAGGTGAATAAAATAAAAATAAAAATAAAAATAAATAAAAAATGATTAAAATATTTTTGGAAAAGGACAAAATTACATGTCTTCATCATGTCCCCTTTGGATGTAAACACATGGTGTTTTCATACAATGCAGTAGACAATGAGACAGAATTTTGTCCTAACCTTTATTTAAAAGCATGGAGCATGAGGAAGGAGGGAAACCAAGTCTTGACTTAGGACATCCTACCTACCCAAGTTATGAAGGAATCGAGTGACAGTTATCTCAAAGGATTGGAAGGAGATGGACTATGCCGAGTTGGAGAGTCGAGTGAGGCCCCATCGAGGTTCTGGTCCACGGCTCTATTATTACATCAAAAATAAAAATTACAAGTTAAAAACATAAATGAAATTACAAAATCCTATCTACGCAGCTTCTGTTGGACTCTTGACTTGAGCTTCATCACCCTATTCTTCAGGCGGGCTCCTGATTTGAAATTTCTTCAACTTGTTGCTTGGTTTTCAATTTCATCACTCTGTTCTCCAGACGGGCTCCTGACTTGCTATTTTTGATCTGTTGACTTTCATTTTCTTCACTTTGTTACTTGACTTTCAACTTCTTCACCTTATTTCTTGACTTTCAATTTCTTCACCTTATTGCTTGACTTCCCATTTATTCGCCCTGTGCTTCGGGCGGGCTCCTGAAATCACATCAAAACTAGAAAGAAAATTATCCCAAATAAAATTATTGTAAAGAGAAAATCATTTACAAAAACAGTAAAGTTCCAAAATAGATATTAAATTTTTTTCCCCAATTTACCATCAGAAGATTTTTGAGAAAGTCAGATCATACCTACTTGCATGTTGCAATAATGAATTAAGACTCTGACAAATAAATGCATCTCTTGAGAGTAAAATTTAATGACCAAGACTAGGAAGTGCGTCTCCTAAGAATTAAAGTAAGTATTCTGGCTAGAAAGTGCGTCTTCTAGAGATAGAAGTTTAAATTAAAAAAAAAATATGTCACCTGACAAATAAAAACTAACAAGAATGCGTCTCATAAGAATTAAGTGCAATGACTCGACTAAAAAGTACATTTTCTAGAAATCAAGGAGAATGACTCAACTAAAAGGTACGTCTTATAGGAATCAAAGAAAATGACTCGACTAAAAGGTACGTC
Organism: Capsicum baccatum var. pendulum; assembly: GCA_030864225.1. Classification (NCBI taxonomy): domain Eukaryota; kingdom Viridiplantae; phylum Streptophyta; class Magnoliopsida; order Solanales; family Solanaceae; genus Capsicum; species Capsicum baccatum. The sequence goes on from CM061552.1 coordinate 294,519,779, forward strand.
TTCTAGAGGTTAAGGGGAATGACTTGACTAAAAGGTATGTCTTATAGGAATCAAAGGGAGATGACTTGACTAAAAGGTATGCCTTATAGGAATCAAGGGGTATGACTCGACTAAAAGGTACGCCTGCTAGTGGTCAAGGGGAATGACTCAACTAAAAGGTATGTCTTATAGGAATCAAAGGGAGATGACTCGACTAAAAGGTACATCTTATAGGAATCAAGGGGGATAACTCAACTAAAAGGTACATCTTATAGGAATCAAAGGGAGATGACTTAACTAAAAGGTACGTCTTATAGTAATCTAGGGAAATAACTTGACTAAAAGGTACGCCTTATAGGAATCAAGGGGGATGACTCGACTAAAAGGTACATCTTCTAGGAATCAAGGGGGATAACTCGACTAAACGGTACGCCTTATATAAAGCAAGGGGGATGACTCGACTAAAAGGTACATCTTATAGGAATCAAAGGGGATGACTGGACTAAAAGGTACATCTTCTAAAATTCAAAGGGAATGTCTCGATTAAAAGGTACGTCTTATAGGAATCAAAGGGGATGACTCGACTAAAAGGTACGTCTTATAGCAGTCAAGGGGAATGATTCGACTAAAGGGTATGTCTGATAGGAATCAAGGTTCAATTTAAGAAGTGTATCACCTAGAAAATGAAAACTAAAATTCCTGGATAAGAAAGTATGTCTCCGAGGGATAGAGGATAAAGATTTTTACCATGATTTTATTATCAAACCTGTGCAGCAACATTGCTTCCTGTATTTGTAGAAGGCATTGCATCCCATGATATTTATGCTCTGAAGTCCTTGCTTTGAAGGTAATATGTTTTCTATTTTATCAAAGAAAAATTGTGAGTTTAAAACATGGTGGTTGGTTTGTGGCTTTAGCATTTGCGGCGATCGCTCTTTCCCTCGACACATTAAACCTTGCTTCCAACCATTAGCATATATCATTGACTTGCTGAATCATTGACCCGAGCTCAAATTATTAAGAGTGACTTAAACAAACACAGTATCTATGCTTTGCCATGGTTCTCAGATAAACCCTTTGAACCTTGGTATTTCCATGAGTTTCCTAACTTCTCTGTTGACAAAACTTTTTGCATGCCCTTTTTTGGATCACAATCATGTCTCTTTCATGTGCTAGCTTTTTTCTTGCTTTATGCAATTAAAGAAGCTGGTAGCCAGTTTTGAAATCTTTTCTCACTTGTTTTGACACGGACTTGACTCAAAGACAAGAAAAGAAAAAAAGAATGACAATTTTTGTTTGGATAACTGACTCAAGAAAGATAAAATAAAAATAAAGAGAAGAAAGAAAAGACAATGAATGTCCCCTTTTGAAACAAAGAAATGAAAAATTCATCTAAAAATGACAGTTAACACTAATGATTATGCCATGAATTATGGATTAAGCAGCTTGATCTTTTCATCCAAACTTTCTACCCATTGTTGTTGGGTTAATGGCCTTAAAACTGAGTTGTTTCCTTAGGTCAGCTGCATTTAAGACTCCATTTGGCTAGTGGCGCCTTGAAGGGTTTTCGCCAACAAGCTTCTCTCATTTCTTTTTATCACCTCACCATTGCCTTATGGTATCCGAGACGGTTTTTCACCAATAAGATTCACTTATTTTCATTTGTCTCAACTGATTTCATGAGAAAAATGAGTAGTTCCCAAAATGTGTCATTACATCCATTGCATGCTTATCCTTAACATTCTCAAAGATTGATCCGAAGGTATTTTTTTGGTTGCAACTTGTCTTTTGGATAGGGTTGGAAAGAAAGGATGGCATGGGGCCTAAATGATACTAAAAGTGGGGTAGGACTTACAACTTTTGGAATCAACTCAAACAATGAGGATTAACTCATGCCCCAGTTTCTTTTGACTGGGAAATTCTAAATTGTTTTTGGTTGGACCGAGCCCAGAGTAGGGCTGCCTACGCATCTCACCCCCGCGAGAGGAGAATCAGGTCACACGTAGTTCTGGAAGCTTATTCTTTCACTTGATTCTATTTTTTTTGTTGACTCTTTTTCTCTTTGGGACTTTTCTGACTTTATTTTTCTTTACACTCATATTTTCTTTATTTTTTGATACCTTTTTTTTAATTTTGTTTACTCTATCATGATTCCAAAAGAGGGGTATGAAAGAAAATAACACTAAGGCCCAAATGGGGTAAACAATGGATGACACAATATTTGGATAACAGAATGAAATGACTTCGTCATATCAATTCTTGAAAATGCTAGTACATAGCATGCAATGCGAAAGTGCACGATCAAGATCACTTATGAAATGTTTTACAACACTAACTTACCCCGAGCATGTGTGCCACCTCTTCTTCTACATTTTTCCAGCATATAACTCCATTTTGTTGTACATTCCTCATGCTGAAGGACTCATGACTTCGTGGAGCTAATTTTCTTCCTGTTCCTTTTGACATAGGATCACGCATTCACTACTTGACCTAATTGAGATATGTCTTTCAATTGATGACCAAGTTATTCTCACGATTCTCAAAATAATAGCCTTAATTTTCAAAGAAGGCTTCAACTTGATCACAAATGCCCCAGCACTCTATCTATTTTCTCAGATTCTCTCTTTTTCTAACTTTAAACCTCTGATTCAATGATCATGCTTAAACTAGATTTTAAGATCTGGCTGTAAATTTCACTAGCATGTCATGTCACTAGAGTCAACATAAAATGTACTATGTAATGAAAACAAACAAACAACACATATTTAAAATACAAAGAAAAATGGGACACTTCATTTAATAAAAATGAAAGATAGAAGGGTTTGAACATAACGACAAAGGGACAAAATGAGATAGATCCCGAACTACAACCCTGAAATAATTCGGATAATAGAAAATAAAATAAAAGAAACTAGCAGCCTCTTCCTAGTAGGGAGGGGTGCCTTCTCAATTGCTTAACCTGATAACTTAGCCACTGGTTTGCATATCAACATGACTAGAGCTTTCCTCACTATCAATGTTTTGCACCATAATTGATTTATCTTAAATTATCTTTTCAATTTCACTTTTCAAAGCACAGCAATATTCAATACTGTGACCCTGAACATCAGAATGATATGCATATCATACATTAGGATCAAAACTTCTTGAATATTGGTCAGGAGTATACCCAAGGAGAGGAGTGATCATACCCTGCTGTGCCAATCTCTGGAATAAACTAGCATAGGATTCCCTAATAGGAGTAAAATTATCTTTTTCCTTCCTCCTCTTTGCGAACTCTGGCCTCTGATAAAACTTGTATTTAGAGGTTCCTTGGTAAATTTGTGGGGGTTGAGGATGGTGTTAAGGGATAGGTTCATGCTATTATGGATACGAAGATGGATGAGCATACAATTGTGCATTGTTCAAAGGATATTGAGGAAATGGAATAGGATTTCTTGGATTTTGGGGAAAGAAACCTTGTTGCAAGTGGTTATGTGGATGTAATATGTAAGCTCGGGATTAAGCCTGACAGTATTGGTGAGTTGGACCTCTCAAACTATGCTTTGGCCTTGACATGACAATAGGTGCGTTTTCCTTCTTTTTTCCTTCAGTTTCCCTTAAGAGATTGCAATTTCATCCCAAATGTTTCACAGAATCCTTCTGTCCATAAGGCTCCCCAAATTTTGATGTCTCAAAGCTGGAAGAAAGGTTAACACTTGAAGATATGTTCCAGTTTTTATATGAAACATCTTTATAGCCCATAAGTCCAGGGGAATTTTTCATCATTTTCTACACTCTTAACTTTCCCAGCCACTTTCTCTAGCTCTTCTAGTATGTTAGGCTTCTTAGTAAGAAATTTTGGCGGTCCACTTAATTTAATGGTAGGCTCAAGAGTATAACAATGATCATAAAGATTATTGAACATGGATTCACTAGTGGACTGGGGAAGCACAATTGTTGGATTGATAGCCAAAGTGGAAGTCTTAGTAGAAGGTTGAGTAATAAAACCACAAACGGTATGTGGTGCTATAAATGTGGTAGACTTATACTGAGGAGCTAAAGAAAGGGTGGTGGAAGTATTGAAGTGAATTTGACATGGAATGGATTCTGAGGCATGTTGTGGTGCATCAACAACAGTAAGAAACTGACTTTGCGATTTTGGTGGAAGACTCAAGGTATTTGCAGGGTCAAAAGTGGGGAACAGAGGCGGAGGCATCCCACTGGCCCAAGCTCGGTACATTTCCATCATTTGTTGTCTCAATCTCAAATTTTCTTCCTTTAAACTCTCAATTTCTTGACTCTATGTTTCATCCATGGTGCCATTCTCTATATCCTTGTTGGACACAACTAAACCTTCCTTGGAATTGGTGTGATGTGGTGTACCAGCCAGGAAACCACAAACTAACCACCTTAAACTAACTGAACAAGAGGCAACAAATATGTTAGAGTTCAACATTTTTCAAAACCTCTTTTTTTTAAAAAAAAGATCACCGAACCCAAGAAGGGCGCCTACGTATCTCACCTCCAAGAGGGAAGAATCAGGTGTGTGTAGTTCGTGAAGTCTTGCCAAAATGGCCAATTAAACTCTTTTTCTTTTTCTTTTTCTTGGAACTTTAAGAAGAAAAGAAAATAAATTATCAAAAGAATTGACGAAAATCTTTTTTGCATTTTTCAGATTTAAATTCCCTATACAAAATGAAACCTGTGACAACCAAAGAAAAATCTCTTTTTGAATTTTTGATTCTAAATTTCATATGAAAATGAAACTTGAAACTATTAAAGGAAAATCTTTTGTGGTTTTCTTTTCGAAGATGTATATGACACACCTACTCTAAATGAAGAGTGAAAAAAATCTTTTTTGGATTATTTTTTCATATTCCTATACAAAATAAAACTTATGATTACCAAAGAAAATCTTTTTGGGTTTTCAATTTCGAATTTCATATGAAAATGAAAATTGAAATTATTAAAGAAAAATCTTTTTGCAGTTTTCTTTTAAAGAAATATATGACACCTACTCTAATAAAGAGTGAAGAAAATGTTTTTTTGAATTTTTCAAATAAGGTCCCCTAACCAACAATAGGCTGCCTACGTATCTCACTCCCGAGAAAGGAGAATCAAGGGCGCGTAGTTCGTCTAGATTGGACAATTAATGATTAACCAACAGATTGACCCTAACTTAAGAGACACAACTAAAGACACTTCAACTAAAACTGACACCAACAATTATGAAGAAATTTTTTTTTTTGTAATTTCATTACAGAAAATGTACAAATTTCTACCATCTTTTTTTGTATTTTTCTTTTATAAAAACTCTTATGAATGAAATTTTTTTTTTTTGAAGTTTTCGAATTGTGAGTGCATGCTAAACGAGACAAAAGAAAATATTTTTGATGTTTTTGAGAAAATGAGTGCGAAAGGTAAAAAAAAAATCTTTTTGAATTTTTGAATTGTGAAAAACAAAAGCCATAAAAAACTCTAAAAACTACGAAACTCTTTTTTTCCTTTTTGACTCACTTGTTCTTCTATTTTTTTCAACAATTCTTGTCTACGCCTTTACTTCTAACACATTCTTTTCCCAAATCAATCTGTCAAATGACCACGTTACCATCAAGGATGCAACATTTAGCACGTAGAGATGTTTTAGAGGTGAATTTCCTACATAGGGCCACATGGGTCCCACTAGATCTCAATATGATACAAGTAAGCATGACCTAAAGGTCGAACTACGCTGGGATCCACTTACAAGGCTGTTCGGGGGAGCGTATGGTCGATAGTGGATTGTAGCTGTCCACCTACTCCATACAACCCAGCGGCTCCCCCTCCTAAAATAAGGGTGACTCAACTATAGGTCGTGTACACACGTGTACTACGAACTTGTTGCAGAAAGAAAGACTCGGGTTATGCACATGATGCCAGATATAAAGCGATAACACATAAGTAAAAACTGTAAACAAAGAGCATGTAGGCACTCAACAATGATAAACAATAACACAAAACAATACAAACAAAATGTCTATAAACCTATAGTGTCAAACTAAGCCGATACAACTCCAAAATAAGCTCAAATTCTTAAAATTCCCCAGCAGAGTCGCCAGAGCTATCACACCCCTTTTTTTTAATCATAAAAAGAATTAATCTTTAAGTTTCGAAAGGGTTTTATTATTAAAGTGACAAAAGATTAAAATTGTTTCGAAAAAGAATTCATTAGTTTCAAAACTCAGAGTCGCCACTTGGCACAAATCAGGTGTGCCAAGTCACCCGTGGATATCCTTTTTCAAAATGATTTTGACTCTATAAAACTGATCCGCTAACAAAAATTCTGGCTAAGGAATTTTGTTGACCGAGGGGAAGGTGTTAGGCACCCCTCGATCCCGTGGTTCGACCACGTTCTCTTGGTGGAGTATATCGGCTAATTTGGACACTATGAATGTATAAACCACACCAAACATAAATAAAATGATCAATCAAGCAAACAAATCCAAAAACAATGTCCAGTCCAATTATATAGTCCAAAATAGAAAAAGAATGCAAAAATGTAAATCCTATTCTACCCTACACTAATTTTATACTATACTCCCATGCTACCCGATGCCTCGGACCTTCATCACGGACATCCTCCAAATACAAAATACTTTGGGACATTCCCCAGCGAATGAATACAAGTGATCGCGGGGCATTCCCCGATTAAATGAATACATTTCCAAATGCAAGAACTAAAACCAAATCGTTCAACTCAAATTCCACATTCAAACATTCAACAAGAAAACTTATTCCTAAATTTTTGCCTACCCGAACCAACATTCGCCTATCCATTTCAACATATCATAATTTTATCACATTCCAACAATATTCATGCTCATTACGAATTAAACAAAACAACAATAAACCAAAGGTAATCTAAATTCAACTTTTTTATCAATTTCTCAATTTCATCCCTCAAATCTTTTTTTTAACCACATTATTAAACCAGTTCGACTATCAAATCACTTTTCAAAATCCGAAACCAATAACACATATCCCAATGAAGATTCAAACATTTAAGCATACCAATCATTCATATCCACAACAATAATTAACATTTTTCTCAAAATATTCAAAACCGCACCACAAAATCATGATATTAACCAACTTCGATATAATAAAAAAGTAGAGTTGAGAGATGGACCTTTGAAGAATCTATTTCGCTGATAATAAAATCAAGAAATACCGAACTATAGAATTCCTAATAGGACCTCAACAATGACGAACTCCAACTCGTATTGAAAAATTTGAGACCCAAAACTGAAGCTTCGTAAATCCAATCGATCTCGAAAATTGACCTATTCACACACTGTTCACAATACTATTCACGATACTGTTCACAATACTGTTCAAGGTACTATTCACAGCACTGTTCACGATACTGTTTCTCTCTCGATTGTTTTCTCTCTCACACAATTCTCTCTTCTCTACCTCGGTTTTTTTTGTTCTTCTTATGAGGAAGATAATTTGGTGATTATTTTTATTGTGGAGAAGTTGATTAAAGAATGAGCCTCCCCCTTTCCCCTTTTAGAATTTTCCTTTTATATTTTTTATTTGGTTTTTATTTTTCTTTATTTATTATCCTATGTGAAAGCATATAATTGGTGGCTTATGGGAATAAGTGCGTGACCTGTGGAAAAGTTAGTGTGGCATGTGGAAAGATGAGGGTGACATATGGAAAGATGAGGGTGGCGTTTGGAAAAATGAGTAGGGGGTGTACCTTTTGCATGTATTCAATAAAAAATGGAAAGTGAGGTGTTTAGGTGGCATAGTGAGGTAGCAAAGATGCTATGTATTTAATTATTTTCAATTCTTTTTTTTTTTGGGGGGGGGGGGGGGGGGGGGGGGAGAAATTATCAATTAAACAAAAATATGGTAAGGTGAATAAAAAAAATATTAAAATATTTTGGGAAAGGACAAAATTATGTGTCTACAAAAATGAGGAACTTGATTTGTTGCTGTTTGTTTGTTTTTTCATGTTTTTTGTTATTTTTTTAATGTTTGTTATTTTTTAGTTGAAATTCTCATCTGGATGTATCAGCTACTGCTATTTTTTAATAATGGATAAAAAATGTAACGTGAGTCCAACAGATGAGTATTTGTCACAACATTTATGACTAATTTGTTGCACATATTAGTAATCTGTTGCAACATATATGACTAATCGTTGCAACATATATGACTAATTTGTTCCAACAAATGAGTAATCTATTGCAACATATATGACTAATCTGTTGCAACATATATGACTAATCTGTTGGAACAGATTACTCATCTGTTGGATTCGTTTTATAGTGTTGTAATATGAATCCAACATATGGGTCATCTGTTGTAACAGATTAGTCATATATTGCAACAGATTACTCACTTGTTGCAATAGATGACTTATATGTTGGATTCATGTTCCAGGTTCTATTCATTGTAGTAGTAGAAGATACATCAAATAAGAAATTCAACAAAAATTAAAATTTTACTTACAAAATAAGCTATGGAGTAATGTCCAAGTGATATACGAACAAAATTTGACCTAAAATATTTTTAAAAAATTTCAACAAGGGCACAACGAATAAGTAAAACACATGAAAAATTTCATGGAATAGGTAAAGAAGACAAAAATAATATACCATACATCAAATGCAAAAGCATCAAGGGGACAAACATTTGAGTTCTCCTAAAAATATTGTTCCCTAATATTTTAATTGCTTTCTAATAGTTGACCTATCTGTTACAACAGATTTTCTATCTATTTGATAATTTCCAACAGATGAATCATCTGATGCAACATGCTAGTCATCTGTTGATTCAAATTAAGCAATTATTAGTAATAACTAAATTGATTTAGCTAAAATTAAAGACGTCTCTACAACAATGGGACAAACATTTGTGTTCTCCTAAAAATATTTGAGTTCTCTAGTATTTTAATTAGTTTCCAACAGATTATCTATTTGTTGCAGCAAGTTAGTCATTTATTGCAACAGATGTTTATAACAGATTAGTCATTTGTTTATTTAAATTAAGCAATTATTAATAATAACAAAATTAATTTAATTAAAATTGAAGACAAGTCTTTAATACAAGACCTTAGACAAGGGCACAAATGTTTGAGTTCTCCTAAAAATATTTGAGTTTTAGTATTTTAAATTGCTTTTCAACATATATCAAACTCGGAATCAAAATGAGCCACGGAATTAAAAATATGACCAAAATAGGTCACCTATTTAAATGTTACCAAAATAGGCTAAACGTAACAATTTATTACTTTTTCTTACTTTTTTTCTTAATGGCCAACTAATGGAGTTGACTTTTACAAAAACGTAAGAATTTCTTACGTTTTACATTTTTGTATAAAACATAAGAAATTCTTACATTTTATAAAAAAAAATATAAAAAGTAAGAAATTCTTACGTTTTACACGATATCCGAGAAAAAATGCAATAAATTGTCAAATCAATTAAAAAGATACTAAAAAAAAGAGTTATCCAACGTAACAAAAAGTTATGTTCTTAAATTTTTTATAGCAGTGGTCCCCCACCTACAATTCCTTTTTCCACAAGTGTCCCATCACTTCTACTTTTTCTTCGTTTTACATATGATAATTATGAAAATTTTTAGTCGTTAAATTTATTTATACTTTACATGTAGTTCAAATAATTTATTTTTTCTAATAAATTTTTACGTTTTACATAAAAAAAAATTTTAAAAAGAAGTATCAATTACCTCATTAACTTAACAATTTTCTTATATTTATTCTATATCAAAAAATAATCACTTTTATCCTTAATTATATGATTTTTCTTTAAAAAAATTATACTTTTGAGTTTTCCTCTACTCCAAAATAGTGAAATGTTGAATTATCGTCGATCAAATATGCTACTATATACAAGAATTATATTTTTTTAGGAGTGTTCCTAAAAAAATATATTTTCTTATATTAATTTAGGAGTGTTCCTAAATTAAATTGTGATTTTTTACTCCATTAACTATAATATGAAACTTATTTGTACATGTGAGTCTCCTCAATATCCTAATCGAAACACTAATCAAAAACTACGATGAATCACCATCCGAAAAAATTAATTTCATATTTTTAACACACCAAAAAAGTATAATTATTTTATATAGTAACAAATTTGATCGACGATAATTCAACATTTTACTATTTTGGAGTAGAGGAAAACTCAAAAGTATAATTTTCTTAGAGAGAAATCGGATAATTAAGAATAGAAGTGATTATTTTTTATATAGAATAAATATAAGGAAGTTGTTAAGTTAATGAGGTAATTGATACTTCTATTTTTAATTGTTTTTATGTAAAATATAAAAATTTATTAAATAGAGAAAAAAAATTATTTGAACTACATGTAAAATATAAATAAATTTAACAAATCAAAAAAATCATAATTATTATATGTAAAAAGAGGAAGAAGTAGAAGTGATGGGATATTTTAGTTAAATCAATGTTGTTATAACTAATAATGTCTTAATTTGAATTATTTCAAATAAAACTGGTCAATTAACACTTTACTCAAGACGGAAACACTTCGATGATCATGTAATTACTATGAGATTAATTGAAATTGTAATTAAACTATCAATTCATCTTTAAGTTTAGTTAAATAAATTTAGTTATTACTAATAATTACTTAATTTTAATTATTTCAAATCAAATTGATCAATTGATCATTCTACTTAAGACGAAACACTTAGTTGATCATGTAATTACTATAAAATTAATTGAAATTGTAAGTCAACTTACTAATTCATCTTTAATTTTAGTTAAATCAATATAGTTATTTGTAATTATGGCTTGGTTTGAATCATTTCAAATAAAATTGGTCAATTGATCACTCTACTCAGGACGAACACACTTAGTTGATCGTGCAATTACCATGAGATTAATTGAAACAGTAATTGAACTTATTAATACTAGTTAAATAAATTTAGTTATTACTAATATAATGGATTAATATGAACCAATAGATGACTAAGATGTTACAAAAGATGAGTAATCTGTTGAAAATGACCAAACAGATAAAGACATCTATTGCAACAAATTAGTCACCTATTGCAACAGATTAGTAATCTGTTGGAAATAACAAATAGATAAATTCATATGTTGCAACAGACTGGTCATCTATTGTAAATGACCAACAGATAAAGACATTTGTTACAACAGATGACTAATCTATTGCAACATATGTGTATATCTGTTTGATAATTTTCAACAAATGACTCATCTGTTGCAACAGATTTAATCTGTTGAAATAGGGTATACACTTAAATGATCATGTAATTACTATGAGATTAATTGAAATTGTAATTATTAAATCAATTTGGCTATTACTAATAATGGCTTAATTTGAATCATTTCAAATATAATTAATCAATTGATCACTCTACTCAGAACGAACACACTAAGATGATCATGTAATTAATATGAGAATAATTGAAATTGTAATTGAACTTATCAATTCATCTTTAATTTTAGTTATATCAATGTAGTTATTACTAATAATATCTTAATTTGAAACATTTCAAATAAAATTGGTCAATAAACACTTTACTCAAGACGAATACACTTAGATGATCATGTAATTACTAACTATGAGATTAATTAAAATCATAATTAAAATTATCAATTCATCTTTAATTTTAGTTAAATTAATTTAATTATTACTAGTAATTACTTGATTTTAATTATTTCAAATAAAATTGGTCAATTAATCATTCTACTTAAGACAAAACACTTAGTTGATCATGTAATTACTATAAAATTAATTGAAATTGTAAGTCAACTTACTAATTCATCTTTAATTTTAGTTAAATCAATATAGTTATTTCAAATTATGGTTTGGATTTAATTATTTCAAATAAAATTGGTCAATTGATCACTCTACTCAGGACGAACACACTTAGGTGATAGCGTAATTACCATGAGATTAATTGAAACTGTAATTGAACTTATTAATTCATGTTTAATTCTAGTTAAATAAATTTAGTTATTACTAATATAATAGTTTAATATGAATCAATAGATGACTAATATGTTGCAATAGATGAGTAATATGTTGAAAATGACTAAACAGATAAAGACATCTGTTGGAAATGACCAAACAGATAAAGACATCTGTTGAAATTGGCCAAATAAATATAGACATATGTTGCAACAGCTGACTAACCTGTTGCAATAAATAACTCATCGATTGAAAATTATCAAACAAATATAGACATCTGTTGCAACAGATGACTAAGTTGTTGCAACAGATGAATCATCTGCCGAAAATTATCAAACATAGAGGATATATGTTGGAAAATAATTTAAAATAGTAAAGCTTAAATGTTTTTACGAGAACTCAAATGTTTGTCCCCTTGTCTAAGGTCTTGTCTTTAATTTTGGTTAAATTAATTTAGTTATTACTAATAATTGCTTAATTTGAATCATTTAAAATAAAATTTATCCATTGATCATTCTATTAAGGACGAATACATTAATTGAAATTGTAAGTCGACTTATCAATTCATCTTTAATTTAGTCAAAATTATTTTATTTATTACTAATAATGACTTAATTTGAATTATTTGAAATAAAATTGGTCGATTGATCACTGTCACACCCCTTTGTTAACTCCCAAAATTTATTTTAAGGTTTGAAAGAGTTTTTATTACTAAGTGACAAAAGAAGATTTGTTTCAAAAAAGGACTTTTTAACAATGAAAACTCAGAATCTCCACTTGGCATAATCGGGTGTGCCAAGTCACCTTTGGAAATCCTTTTTTTCAAAACTGTTTTTAACTCTTTAAAACTGGTTTGCGAACAGAGATTCCGGCTAAGGAATTCTATTGACCGAGGGGAAGGTGTTAGGCACCCCTCGATCCCATGGTTCGACCACGGTCGCTTGGTGGAGCGTATCGGCTAATTTGACACTACTAATGTATAAATCCCACAAAAACCCATAAAACGATCAATCAAGCAAACAAAATAAAACAATCCAAAACTTAGTGTTCAATCCAATTATTACAACCCAAAATAGAAGAAATGCGGAAATATAAATCCTATTCTAAACTAATTCTAGACTAATGCTCGACCCAATGCCTTGGGCCTTTATCACGAACGTCCTCCAAGTACAAGGTACCTCGGGGCATTCCCCGGTGAAGAATTACATAAGATCTCGGGGCATTCCCCGATAAAATGAACACATTTCTCAATCTTGTACGGTAAAATAGAAAGAACCAACCACCAAATATTCACACATTCAACAAATCACCAAGAGTCCTAAACTTTGCCTACCCAAAACCTACGATTTTCTTACCGATCCTCATTCCAAAACATGATATTTATTCTGAATTAAACAAAACAACAATAAACCTAAATCGATCTATATTCACCCTTTTTATCAATTTTTCAATTCTGGCCCAAATTCATTCTCAACCAATGATCAACACATGCATCGATTATCAATTCCCTTTTCCACATTTAAATCCAACATCAACCAATACACAATCAAGATTCAAACATACCAATACACAAATCATTTACGATTACGTAAAAATTAAAAAGAGAGGAGATAGAATTGGACCTCAGTGCTTTCAAAAATCGATCTATTATTTTGATTAACCCGGTAGAATCCGCATCTGAAATCCTCAATCCCAACCTCTATCAATAAACCCGATCTCGATATACCCTTTTCTCTATTGTTCGTCAACCTGGACCAAAATCAAGGAAGATTCTCTCCCGTCAACATCGGCCAACTTCAACACGAACTCTGAATAGCGACCAAGAGGGATTTGGTAGGATTTTAATTGGTTTTTAATGGGTTTCCAACAAAGCAGTAATAGGCAAAGCTCCGGGATATTTTTTGGTTGATCTCTGGCGATGGTTCTACCGTTGTATCACCGGAAAATCTACCCAAACCAACCCTATTTCTCTCTTTCGCGTCAGTTTTTTCTCCCTCGTCTTATTGTATTTCTATCGAGTGTGTGTGCGTTGGGCGTTGAAAGTGTGATTCAGTGTATTGTAGAGAAGAAGCCGCTTCTCTGGTGTGAACATATTCTAGTGAATTTGTTAGTGATGGTCATATATGTGTATAGTTGTTCTCTCTCCTCTTTCCAGAATGGAAGAAGATGATTAAATAAATGGGTATCTTTTGATATAGTGTGTAGGCCCCCACTTTTTTGTTCTTTTCATGAGTTGGTTAACAAAAATGAATATAATGTGAAGGGGTAGTTCTAAGGTGGGGAAGGGTAGCTAGGTGTCTATTTTTAATTGGTGAGGTTGTTAGGATAGGATTAAAATAAGGTACAATTTGTTAAAGGTTGTTATTTTTTGTCATTTTATGGGGCGATAATTTTATGGTTGAGAGGTACATGATAGGATAAGGTAAAAATGAGTAAAAGTGATATCAGGGAGGGACAAAATTAGGTGTCTACAATCACTCTCCTCGAGACGAATACACATAGTTGATCATGTAATTACTATGAGATTAATTGAAATTGTAAGTGAACTTATCAATTCATCTTTAATTTTACTTTTATCAATTTAGTTATTACGAATAATGGCTTAATTTGATTCATTTCAAATAAAATTGGTCAATTGATCACTCTAATCATGACGAATACACTTCGTTGATAATTTATTTACTATGAGATTAATTAAAATTGTAAGTTTATCTTTAATTTTAGTTAAATAAATTTAGTTATTACTAATAATATCGTAATTTGAATTATTTCAAATAAAATTGGTCGATTGATCACTCTACTCGGGACGAATACACTTAGTTAATCATGTAATTACGATGAGATTAATTGAAATTGTAAGTAAACTCATTAATTCATGTTTAATTTTAGTTAAATCAACATAGTTATTACTAATAATGTCTTAATTTGAATCATTTAAAATAAAATTGGTTAATTAATTATTCTACTAAGGATGAAACACTTAATTGATCAATTAATTATTGAGATTATTTGAAATCTTTTAAACTTGCTAATTCATCTTTAATTTTAGTTAAATCAATTTAGTTATTTCTAATAATGGTTTAATTTGAATTATTTCACATAAAATTTGTCAATTAATCATTCTACTCAGTATGAAACACTTAATTGATCATGTAATTACTATAAAATTAATTGAAATCGTAATTGAACTTACTAATTCATCTTTACTTTTAGTTAAATCAATATAGTTATTTCTAATGATGACTTAGTTTGAATCATTTCAAATAAAATTGGTCAATTGATCACTCTACTCAGGACGAACATACTTTGTTGTTCGTGTAATTACCATGAGATAAATTGAAATGATAACTGAACTTATTAATTCATATTTTATTTTAGTAATCAATTTAGTTATTACTAATAATGACTTAATGTGAATCAATAGATTACTAACATGTTACAACTGATGAGTAATCTGTTGGAAATGACCAAACAAATAAAAACATTTGTTGAAAATAACCAAACAGATATAGACATTTGTTGCAACAAATGACTCACTTGTTGCAACAACTAATTCATCTATTGAAAATTATCAAACAGATATAGACATTTGCTGCAACAGATGACTAAGTTATTGCAACATATGACTCATCTGTTGGAAATTACTAAATAGACAAAATATGTGTTGAAAAGCAATTTAAAATACTAAAGCTCAAATATTTTTTAGGAGAACTCAAATGTTTTCCTCCTTGTCTAAGGTCTTGTCTTCAATTTTAGTTAAAACAATTTAATTATTATTAATAATTGCTTAATTGAATCAACAAATGACTAACCTATTATAAGCATTTATTACAACAGATGACTAACTTGTTGCAACAAATAGGTGATCTGTTGAAAAATAATTAAAATACTAGGGAACTCAAACATTTTTAGGAGAACTGAAATATTTGTCCCATTGTCTTAAAGACTTGTTTTTAATTTTAGCTAAATCAATTTAGTTATTACTAGCAATTGCTTAATTTGAATCAACAGATGACTGATATGTTACAACAGATGATTTATCTGTTGGAAATTATCAAACAGATATAAAATCTGTTATAATAGATGGGTTATCCATTAGAAAACAATTAAAATACTAGGGAACTTAAATATTTTTAGGAGAACTCAAACGTTTGTCCCCTCAATCCTTTTGCATTTGATGTATGATACACTATTCTTGTCTTCTTTACCTGTTTCGTGAAATTTTTCATGTGTTGTACTTATTCGTTGTGCCTTTGTTGAACATTTTACAATTGTTTTAGGTCAAATTTTGTTTGTATATTACTTCATGGTGATTTTGTAAGTATAATTATGATTTTTTTTGAATTTTTTATTTGGTATATTTGCTACTTCTACAATGGATAGAACCTGCAACATGAATATAATATATGAGTCACTTATTGCAATAAGTGAGTAATCTGTTGCAACATATGACTAATTTGTTGCAATAGATGACCCATATGTTGGATTCATGTTACAACACTATAATACAAATCCAAGAGATGAGTAATCTGTTGCAACAAATTAGTCATATATGTTGCAACAGATTACTCATATATTGCAAAAGATTAGTCATTATGTTGCAACTAATTAGTCAATAAGCTGCAACAGATTAGTCAATATGTTGCAATAGGTTACTCATCTGTGCAATAGATTACTCATCTATTGGATTCACATTACATGTTTTATCTACTGTTGAAAAAACAGCAGTAACAGATATACCCAGATGAGAAATTCAACTAAAAATTATAATTTTACTTACGAAAATCACCTATAAGTAATTTTCAAGTGATATACGAATAAAAGTTAACCTAAAAAAATTTGATCAAGTAGCAATAGTAGCGGTAACAACAATGTTCAACAACAAGAAGATGATGATGATGAACAAGAAGAGATGATAATGAAGAACAAGATGATGATAATGAAGAAGAAGATGATGAATAAATCAACAATAACAATGAACAACAATAATCACGAAGAGAGAGAAAACTCCAATAAATGAGAAGAGAGACAAGCATGCCTTCTTTCCCCTCCATTTCTAGTTATATTAAGTTTTACATTGGATCAAAGCGTAAATTAAAAAACTTGTGGATTATTTTTAAACTTTTCTTACTTTCTTAATCCTTAATAAAGTAATTGTCACCTCCATTTAATTATTAAGACTTTTGTTACCCACACTTCATTTTAAAACTCTTTTGTCACGTAGAGCCAAAGGCCGCATGATACTTGGTCTAAATTGAATGATTTTTACTACCAAAATTAGGTAATAACTTTGATGTAATAATATAAAATTTGACTAATAATCCATGAAATTAAACCCCTTTGAAGTCTGGTTTATAAGCATGTCACCATAAAGATATTTCGTTAAAGGGAATAAAAAACTTAGGGACTGTTTGGTTTGCTGTTTGGATGTATATAATCCTGGGATAAAATAATAATCCCGGAATAAAAATTTTATTCACTTGTTTGGTTGTCAATATCTGGGATAACTTATCCCAGGACTAATAATTAGTCCCGGAATAAGTTATCCATAGATATGGTGGGATTATTATCTCAGGTCAAATTATCCTTTGATATAAAATGTAAAATGACAAAAATATCCTCAAACTAATTGATAACTTCTGTTGCAGTTCAATGAGTCTTAATTGAGAATTGATGGTGCAATTGTACAAAAGAAAATGTGAAGTTCCAATTGACATCTAAAATGAACATAATATTTGTAAAAAGTATACCCTAACTTATATTTTATTCAATCTACTTTCCAGGTGCTATTTCCATCTTGCTCCTAGATATGTTCTACTCCACAACTGTTTAAGCTTTCATCTTTGCAATTATCTATTCGTCTTCATCTTGAAGTCATTTTCATGTTTTCATATCAAGATTTTATTTTGTTCTAATGATTGTTTAGTGTTTCATTTAGATAGGTGGCATGCATATACTTATTTTCGTGCACCTTCTTGTTAATTCTGCTTACATAAACATCCCATAAACTTTTTGCTGTCTTGAAATATGAATTGCTGGTTTGCTGGAAAAATAAATAAAAAGAGATGTATGAATTTCTGGTTTGCTGAAAAAAAAATAAAAAAATAAAAAGAGAAAAACCATAGAAATACAAACATAAAAATAATTAACTAAAGTGAGGGGTATTTTTGCAAACAAACAATATATTTTTACAAATAATGCACTATATATTATTTTTAGTACCACAAACTAAACAACCACTAAAAAATAATATCAGAATAACTTATCTCAGGACAACTAATTCCAGCATAACTAATCCGATATAACTTGTTTTCAAACCAAACGACCCCTTATGGTATATGGTAGAATATGGTACGACAGTCTGAACATAAGATAACTATCTGAACATAAGATATCAAGAGAAGAAGAAAGAAAAGGGTAACCTTAATACAAATGGTGTGAGAAATGGATTTACTCGATAAATAATGTAAAACTTATATAAATCCCAATAAGTTTACTTCTAAATTCTAATTACTTTCTATCTATAGTCTTTACTAAATTACATATAATTTCTTATTTTGCAATTTTCAAATACATAATTAGCATCTGAATACATAATTTTGAAGTTGAGATACATAATTTTGATTACTGAGATACATGTATTTCTAAAATTATTTGATCGAGATACACAATACATTAACTAGATCAAAGGAAGATACACAATTAAAATTATGTATTCAAAAATTTATGGGTTTGTGAATGTATCCAACTGGTTTAAGAAGAAAAAAAGGGATTTAGGTAATTAATAAAAGATAGAGAAATTTTATATAGTTTAGTAAAAATAAGTTGTGTTGTTATGTAATTTTTTGATAAATGTTTATATAAATTTCAATAAAATTGTGTCAGGTAAATTTTGTGAGTACTGAGTACATTTAGATATTAACTAGGGGTGTATAGAGGTCGGGTTGATTCGTTTTTTTATTAAAATATAACCAAGCCAATAATGTAGGTTTTCTAAATCTATAAACCAAATCAAACCAATATGCAATAGATTTTTTTATTTCGGTTTTAGTCGGGTTTTTTCAGTTTTTCAATTTTCTCAATTTTTTTACAATTATAATGTGATTGAAGAAAAAAATTAAATATTTTCACGAAAAAGATAAAAAAATAAATAATGGTCATGGAGTAGTTTCAATAAAAATTAAGTTGGCAATTTACTAAGACGTTTAAACTACTATCTCTCAAAGTAATATTATGGGGATGCCTACGTAGGTCAAGTTTTAAGTCACTAGTCACAGTAGCTTGTCTGAAAGTTTCCTTCACATAAAATGTAAGCACACAAAAGAATGAAGAATTAGACAACTTATTATAAACTTAACTCCATAAAATAATTAATTATAACATAATTCCATAAAAAGAGAAAGAAGAGAAACAAACTTAAATCACAACTTGACGAATGAGAAAAGTAAGATGAAAGTAAGATGAGAAAATAATGAGAACTCTCTAAAAACTTGGAAAGTAAAATATAAAAAGTGAAGCAATTAAAGAGTTTTAGGTTTTTATATTAACTAGTTTAGCCCACGTGTCTCGTACGTGTAACATTTGATTATTTAAAATTATATGATTTTGTCTATTGCAAAAAATTTTAATGAAGAGCAAATCGAATGTTAATTAAAGAATTGAATTGAAATTTGATAAAATCGAATCAAAGAGCAGAACGTGTACTTCTAATCAACACCTTACAAACAAAAATCGCGCTGATATGAATGAAAAATAATTCTTTAAAAAAAAACACACCTTTAAATCCTCTCGTAATCGGCACGAAGTCTCAACCACACACTCAGATAAGTTTTCTTTACCTGCACATCATGCGAAAGCCAACAATTGAAATTGCAAGAAATTATACGATAAAAAAAACGTTAATAAAAGATGCATAGTATTTAATATTGTTGGCCTACAAATTAAAAACTAATATTAAAGAACATAAAACTAATCTTCTCTTGAACAAACTCTAACAATTAAATTGTGAATGTTATTCTATTATTTATTGAAAAAAAAGGAATGCTCAATATATAGATGTACGATTTTTTCCATTTTAAGAAAGAGTTGATGAAACATGGAAGAAAAGAGTTGATGAAACATGGAAGAAATCTAATCTAATTTGAGAAACTTTTTTCATAAAAAACTAATTATTATAGAAAATCAAGACAAACGAAACTTAAAAGAAAAGAAAATTAAGGACTCCTAATAAAATCAAAAGTCATACTTAAAAGAAAGAAATTAGGTCGTATGATAACTACAATCTGACACTACTTATTTTTTTTCTTTTTGAGGTGGGACGTATTTCTTTTAGTAAAAATAGTTAAATAAGAATTTGATAAAATAATAAAAAGACATTTCTTATTATGTATGTGAAACTTTTTAAAATTTAATACTTATTAAAATTTTCTTATTCTAAGGCTTTTATATTTGTTTCTAGGTTTTTCAAATCTTATTAAAATCCAATTTAGTTGTTTTATAATTCTTAAACTAATGGAAAAAGTATTAGTTGTCATTAATTCTGACGACTTTCAATAAGAAAAGGTTTTACCATAAATAGATATTAATTAATTATGAACTTTTAACAATTAGAAAATAATAGTGAAAAGATGATTTTGTCTAAAGCGAAAATTTTTAATGAAGGACAAAAAGTTCAAACAATATTTCTAAGATCCTACACACTTTTAATATATTATAGATATAGATATTGGGTTTTGTATTAATTTGTTATTAATGAAAAAAATACTATAATTAAAGGTCCAAGATATATTTCTATTTTCTAAATATTAAAAAATAATAAAAGTAGTTAGAAAGTAGATTCTAAGTAATATTTTTTTACGTATAAAAAATTAAAATTATATATGTATTACGTCGGTTCGGTTTGGGTTTGATTTGATTTTATTTTTTCTAATATCAAACCAAACCAAGAATGATCGGGTTTTTTTGCCAACACCAAACCAATCAAACCAAATCATAAGTCGATTTTTTTCCTCGGTTTGATTTGATTCATCGGTTTGGTTTGACTTAACGGTTCGATTTTTACACCCCTAATACTAACCTATTCAAGTTATATTTTTATATTCTCATTTCGTTATGCATTTTAAAAATTTCCTCTAAAAATGATGATTACTTGTTACATTTTCATATATATTTCAACAAGCTTGTTACACATGTTTCAAAGAAATCAAATTCGGTATTGGTTAATTATAACATACATTGAAAGTTGAATTTTTGTTTTGGTATTTTATTAAAACACTTACCTATTCAAGTTGATTTTTATTTTTATATTTCATTAAGACATAAGAAGGATTTGATCTGCTATAAAATTGCAAACTTTTGGTATGCAACATATTTATATCACTTCTATGCTTAATCAGTTATTAATTATTGCCTACCCAAACTTGGAAAGATAAGCACATTAAGATATTTTTATATTTTAGGTCAAATATTAATTTATAATATTTTTCTATTTGAGGTTAAATTTCAGTGAGACTTCATTTTGCTTACAAAACATTTGAAAATATGTGGTATGTGGTTTTGGTGTTCCTTCAAATTATGGTCATATTAACTAGCAACTTGATAAATATCATGAGTATATATAGTAAAATATTTACTATTTTAACTTAACATTCCAAATTTTATTGATGTGGCTGACATGTAAAATATATTTTAAGCACAAACTTGATTGCATACCCTCCTTTTACTTTGTTGGAAACTAATATTTGGAAAAAAATTTAATCTGATGAAATTTTGATGTATATAAATAGTTGTGCTATCTCCCTTCTTGCAAGTATCATTTCTCATACAACATTTTATCAATAACTTTTTAATTATATTTCTTATAAATTTAGCCATGGAGGATAAGAAAGGTAAAGGACGTCGAAAGATACCAATGAAAAAAATAGAAAACCAAGCTGACCTATATGCTAGCTTCTCCAAGCGTCGCTCGGGTTTATATAAAAAGGCTAGAGAACTTGTTAGAGAATGTGATGTTGATATAGGAATGATAATCCTTTCCCCTACTGGTAAGCCTCACTCGTTTTTTCACCCTACAGTTGATGCAATCATTCCTCGTTTTCAGAATCCTAATATACAATTAAGTATAAGTACTCAGCTTGTCGCGGCTCATGCTCGACATAGAGTGAATGAACTCAATAGCAGGCTTGAAGAACTTGATACCATGAAAAATGCTGCAGTTTTTCAAAAAAATGTCTATGATGAAGTGATGGAAACTAGGCAGAAAAGTCGGTGGGAGTCTGTTGAGGAGCTTAGTGAAGAGGAATTGACCAAGTTTGAAGCTTGGTTAAACACTGTTGGTTCTGATTTGCAGAATCGTTTGAATCAATTGGAAAATGGAGCTTCATCCTCACAGGGATGAATCTTTTGGGATATGAAGTTCAAAACAATATCCAAAATTATTATTACCTCTAGAAATATTGTTAAAAAATCCTAGAGAGTTCAAGTTTATATATTATTGAGATGTCGATTTTCATTTTTAGTTTATTTTATTTCAATGATGCTACATCCTTGTAATCTTTTCTATGATTACCATAATAATATTTGATACTATTGCTAGAATTATTATTTCATAGGTGTATAAGCTAGTAAGCATTGTTATTTCGTAGGTGTATAAGCTAGTAAGCACCCTTATATACATGTCAATTTAAGATTTGGATTTTATGGATTTAAGTTTCATGAGATTGAATTGTGTGTCGTTTTCTTTGATGTGAAATATAGTGTGTATTACTTCTTATAAGTTTAGTGATTTTTAACATATACAAAATCTTCTATAACATATACTCTACCATCTGCCCAAATCTTTGATAATGCATCCAAGATATATATTGCTCTTAATCTTTATGATGTATTGCATTTGAAATTGAACCTAGTCTTTCGTATACATATACATATTTGTGGAATTATAATACGCGTAAAGCTTGATATTTTAATATATGAAAGCGTGTGTTGTAAAATAGTCCATATGAAGTATATAATACTCGTCTATGAAAACATGATCATATAATATCATTTTTCGTTCTATCCTCAATCAATTTATCACTAAATAACAGGCCATTCAATCACTATTTGATTTTTGGTTGTTTGATCACACATTCACCTTTATATATGAACCACTTTTAATATTTATAGATCATAGTAGAAATCATGGTATAAATTTTGGGAGATTTTTAGAACACTTACCCATGCTGAATTGGTGAAAACAGAATCTAAATCTCTTCTTTTATGGTAAAAGAATAAAAATTATTTTTTTCTAAAAAAATGGTACTCGCTCCGTTTCGTTTTAGCTGGCCCTCCTACTAAATATATTTGTTTCAATTTAGATATCTCTTTGCAGAAATCAAGAGAATTTTACTATGTTATTTCAATACTATCCTTAACATTAAATGACTAATCAAAGTGTATTTACTCAAATTTATATTTTTTCATAGCATAATTAATAAGGCTAATTTGGTAAAATAAAACCCCTAATTAATTTTTTTTAATAGGTGCGCTAAGTCCATGAGGGTCAACTAATATGAAACGGAGGAAGTATTTATCTCTAGGTTTGTGATCGCAATCACATAGCTCGCTCTCGTAAAACCACGATGATAGCAAACAGTGCAAGTACATCACGATTGTGGTAAGGTTAAATACTACTAAAGCAGGTAGGATCAATTTAATCAGTACACTTCATCGGTACGTAACATAATCGATGGAGATGCATAAAAAGCACAAATAACCTTTTTTTAAAATTTATTATGAAGGAACTAATATAATTTGTTGATTATTTTCGCACAAAGATGGGGCTGAATGAGTATAAATAACAAATATGAAAGTCTTAGACCAGCAAACCCCTCTGGCAGAGTAGTACCATGCCACAATACATAGCTTGGTTCAATTCTTGGCTAGTGCATTTAATGATTCCGTAATTAAAAGAAAATCAATTATAGTAGTTTCATTAAGAGATTTTATCAATTTGTAATACCAACATGCTTCTTTTCAAAAGCCACATATTAATTGATTTTTTATTTGAAAGTCCACTTTTAGATGTAGAAGTGTCATTACTTTTGTAATATTTATTAAACACAAATTCCTATAATTAGAGGTGGAGTTAGGATTTCTGCCGAGAGACTTCAAAATCTGAAGAAAAACACTTCGAGGGTGCTCAATATCTATAATATATACATAAATAGATAGATAGATAAATTATTTTAACCATGTATTAATAGTATAATTTTTTATCAAAAAAATTAAAATAAATCCCGTATTACTTGGCTGACTCAGCATTAACCTTGCAATCACAATCGCTCTTTGGATTGCAACTCAAGTCATCATAATAAGTCCTAAATGATAATATAAACTTGTATACGAATCATATAAAATATAAATACCCAAAAAGAAAGGTGAGTTGCCAAATTTTTGAATTGATCTAGTTGTTGAATAAAATACTACATTGTTCAAGCACTAACTAAAAAAACTATTTTGCTCAACTAGCAACAACCTTTTACCGTCAATGTATTTACATCCGAAAAGTTGTGTCTGATAAAACTAATAAATGTTGAGTACATTTATATACTTACCCATTCAAATTATATTTTTATGTTGTCATTTTGTTTATGCATTTTTGAAAGTTTCTTCGAAAAATATTGTTTACGCATAAATTAAGGTCATACAATATTCCTAACATAAAGTTAAGTTTAAAACTTACTTTCCGATACAGTTTTCATATGGGTTTCTATTATGGCTTACTTAAAAAGACCATATCTCATAGAATATAAAGAGTTAATGGTCCCAATACCTATCAAATTAAAGATGTTTGAGTCCTCTTTTCAATGCAACAAACCGTTCCACAATCTGAATTCGGAGTAAAAAGTTATGACTGTTTTACTGAGCACTGTCTGGGCGAAAATGAGATTTCGTTGTAGCCAAAATTCTGATGATATTTAAATAGCTTTAGCCGTATTTTAGTTCTAAAAATCCCAATTTTCATTCTCCAACCCTAGAGAGGTGATTTTTCAAAGCTTAAGGTGAAATTTCTTCATTGCAGCTTGCTTTATTCAAAAGTTTGCCGTTCAAGTAGGCTAGGTTTAATGAGTAGAAGATTGTGTTATTTTATATTTTCATAATTTAGAATTGATGGGAGAAAGCATATCTAGGCCCACGGGCATGGAGTTGAGGTGGATAAAGACACAAGTACTTAACTTTAATCCGAAAAACCATATTATTGATTAATCATATGATATTTGTGATATTATGTGCTATGTACCGCAATGAGATTGTTGTAAATGAAGGATATGGACATGATAGTTCTTAGTTGTTCAGGTGATGAACCTACTTGAGTTATAATGATATTAAGTTGTATGTGTTGGACAATAATATGGTGAGGAGAATCATGCTAGGATTAAGGATTGATGGGCATAGTAATATCTAAAGGATAGATGACTTGAATTATTGTGATGATTGTATTATATGGATAAAGGTAGTGACATTTTAATAATGAATGAGTAAGTAATAATCTAATAATGACCTACATGGGTTGTGGTGCAGTGGATGAGGTTGTTCCACCTTTAACCAAAGGTAGGAGGTTTGACCGTGGGTATGGAGAAAACTCTGTTGGGAGCGCTGCCACCTTCATGGGCCCTACAATGCGCGATCCGAATCAATTGAGGCTCTAATGCGGGCACCGAATACTGGATGAGAAATAAAACAAAATACTCCAATAGTGACTTGCATACTTAAGTGTTAAATTGTGATTTACTTTATGATATTCTTGTTTGGTATTGATAAAAGTACTATATCTATTGGATGCCCATGAGAGGTTAAATTAGTGATAATGATGGTTTATTGAATTGTGTCTATGAGTGACTTATTTGACAATGATAACTCTTTAAAGTAATGTTATGAATGATTTGTTGATTGGTATTCGGAGATGCTTGAAATTGTTGATGTTTGGATATTGAAAATTTACTTGATGGAATTGTCTTATGACTTTAAGTGTACTTGTAAACTTGGTACATCGTGCTGTATGCTGGGAGGTTATATAAACTTGATATTGATAATACTTGTTTATGGTGGATCGGGTACCAATCTGGTACGGATATGTATAAGTTGGATCGGGTACCACGCCAGTACAGATATTTATATATTAGATTGGTACCATGACGGTACGAATATATATAATTTGGATCGGGTACCATACGGGTACAGATATGTATATGTTGGATCGGGTACCATGCCAGTACGGATATGTGTATGTTGGATCGGGTACCACGCCGGTACGGATATATATATATATGTTTGATCGGGTACCACACCGGTACGGATATATATATGTTGGATCGGGTGTCACGCCGGTACAGATATGTATATGTTGGATCAGGTACCACACCGGTACGGATATGTATATGTTGAATCGGATACCACGTCGGTACGGATATGTATATGTTGGATCGGGTACCACACCGGTACGGATATGTATATATGTTGGATCGGGTACCACGCCGGTACAGTACATGAACATAGATTGTTCCCTGCAGATCATGACTATTTGGGAAAAAATAAGTCCCATAGCATGTGTGTACATATTTGTGTTGAGACTGTGGATGTTTACAATATGGTTGATACTCTTGATGGTTATGTAACTTGTTTGTGAGCACTGTTTGATCTGTTATTGTTGTATTGTTGATTCATTGGGTAGTTGATTGTGTGATATGTATTTGAATAAGTGAAATTTTGTACTTATTTATATGTTGGTTGACTTGCTTCATTTATACGTGTTTTAATCGTAGCTTACCACAATGACTAGTTATCATTCTTTAATATTGTAATAGAGCATTTGATTGTTAGCTCGAGAGTTTAGTGTGGGTTGTCTATGATTACGAGTTTGTTCTTGTGAATATGAGTAATGAAAAAGATAAGGTGAATAAAGAGGAATAGTGATGTATTAGCGCTGGGTTGTGGTTGATTGTGTGAATTAATGGGCCGGGCTAGAGTATATTGGTACTAAATATAATATGGATGGAGTTGGAAGAGTAGCTGGATGATGTAAGTTATATAGCTAAAGTAATAATATTATTACAACCTTAGTTGAATTGTATTCCATTTAAAATTTGATCAAATAACAATAGTAGCGGTAACAACAATGTTCAATAACAAGAAGATGATGATGATGAACAAGAAGAGATGATAATGAAGAGCAAGATGATGATAATGAAGAAGAAGATTATGAATAAAGCAACAATAACAATGAACAACAAAAATCACGAAGAGAGAGAAAACTCCAATAAATGAGAAGAGAGACAAACGTGCCTTTTTTCCCCTCCATTTCCAGTTATATTAAGTTTTACATTGGATCAAAGCGTAAATTAAAAAACTTGTAGATTATTTTTAAACTTTTTTTTACTTTCTTAATCCTTAATAAAGTAATTGTCACCTCCACTTAATTATTAAGACTTTTGTTACCCACACTTCATTTTAAAACTCTTTTGTCACCTAGAGCCCAAGGCTCCATGATACTTGGTCTAAATTGAATGATTTTTACTACCAAAATTAGGTAATAACTTTGATGTAATAATATAAAATTGACTAATAATCCATGAAATTAAACCCCTTTGAAGTCTGGTTTATAAGCATGTCACCATAAAGATATTTCTTTAAAGGGATTAAAAAACTTAGGGGTCGTTTGGTTTGTTGTTTGGATGTAAATAATCCCGAGATAAAATAATAATTCCGGAATAAATTTTTATTCACTTGTTTGGTTGTCAATATCTGGGATAACTTATCTCAGGACTAATAATTATCCCCGAGATAAGTTATCCATAGATATGGTGGGATTATTGTCTCAGGCTAAATTATCCTTTGGTATAAAATGTAAAATGACAAAAATATCCTCAAACTAATTGATAACTTCTGCTGCAGTTCAATGAGTCTTGATTGAGAATTGATGGTGCAATTGTACAAACGAAAATGTGAAGTTCCAGTTGACATCTAAAGTGAACATAATATTTGTAAAAAATATACCCTAACTTATATTTTATTCAATCTACTTTCCAGGTGCTATTTCCATCTTGCTCCTAGATATGTTCTACTCCCCAACTGTTTAAGCTTTCATCTTTGCAATTATCTATTCGTCTTCATCTTGAAGTCATTTTCATGTTTTGATATCAAGCTTTTATTTTGTTCTAATGATTGTTTAGTGTTTCATTTAGATATGCGGCATGCATATACTTATTTTGTGCACCTTCTTGTTAATTCTGCTTACATAAACATCCCATAAACTTTTTGCTGTCTTGAAATATGAATTTTTGGTTTGCTGGAAAAAAATAAAAACATAAAAAGTGAAAACCCATAGAAATACAAACATAAAAATAATTAACTAAAGTGAGGGATATTTTTGCAAACAAACAATATATTTTTACAAATAATGCACTATATATTATTTTTAATACCACAAACCAAACGATCACTGAAAAATAATACCAGAATAACTTATCCCAGGACAACTAATTCCAGCATAACTAATCCGGTATAACTTGTTTTCAAACCAAACACACCCCTTATGGTATATGGTACAATATGGTACGACAGTCTGAACTAGAGGTGTCAAACGGGCCAGGCTGGGTTGGGCCAACCCGGAACCGGCCCTTCCATTTTAACTGGGTTGAGGGCCGGTTAAGGGTCGGGTTTGACGTTAATCGGGTCAGGACGGGCCGGGCCAAACAGTAAAAAAGCTAAAATCCACCCTAACCCGGCCCACTTAACCCAATCCGGTCAAACCCACCAAAACCCGGTCAAACCCGGTTAAAAACCGGTCAAACCCGTTTAAAAAATCCAATATACACTATATACACTCCAATATACGCTATATACACTCCAATATATACAATATATATTTTTAAAAAAATATATAAACAATTACACATATATACGTACCATTCAATATATAATTATATATGACTATACGTACTACTTTAAATAAAACATATTCTATAATAGTATAATATATATATATACACTACAATATATATATATATATATATATATATATATATTTATATATATAGTTACATACTAATTTATAAAACATATACACCTGTATACTTTAAAGATATACGTCTATAGAAGATAGATACACATATATATGCACCATTCAATATATATGTACTACTTTAAATAAAATATATACTGCAATATACATATACATATATATATATATATATATATATATATATACAACAATATGTATATATATATAGTTACATACTAATTTATAAAACATACACACCTGTATACTTTAAAGATATACGTCTATAGAAGATAGATACACATGTATACACACCATTCAATATATATGTACTACTTTAAAAAAGTATATACTACAATATATATACTAATTCATAAAACATATACACATGTATATGTTAAATATACACGTCTATAGAAGAAATATTCACATATATACACTCTAATTTATGTATACGCACCATTTAATGTATATATACTACTACTTATAAAATATACTACATTATATATACATTACAATATATATAGATATACTTATATACTAATTTATAAAACATATACGCATGTATATGTTAAATATACACTTCTATAGAAGATATATGCACAAATATACAAAACATATGCTACTTAATATAATAAATTAATAATATTTGGTAGTAAATTAATAATATACTAGAAGTAAGTTCTTAATTTAAAGTAGAAAACTAGAAATTAATTTAAAATTTTAAATCGTTAAATGAAAAAAAATAAAAAACAAGGACTAAGGAGTGAATGAATTTGGGGAATTTTATCGATTGCAAAATGATCCAAAATTTATAATTTACATGAATGAAAAATCTATAAATTATGCATCATTTTTTCCAACTCATTCATGTTAATATTAATGGGAACTTGCGTAGGATAAATATAGTCGAAGTCAACGGGGGCAAAACCATGCATTGGACTTGATTCTTCTGAGTTCTCCCGTGAAGTCATAATTTCATCAAGTTTCAGCTGGTCGCTCGGCTCCGGTTCCATTCCTTGGTTTCTTCTTTCCGCTCTAATCCAATCTCTGAGGCAAACTAGAACATTCATTGCATTGCTTCCCAATGAGTGTCGATTGTCTGCAAGCTGCTGTCGTCCCTGACTAAAGGCGCTCTCTGATGCAACGGTTGACATTGGAACATTCAAGATATCTCTAGCTAATCTTGAAAGCACAGTATATTGTGTTTCATTACTCCTCCACCAATCCAACGTGTTGATCCGTCGTCTGCGATCCTCTGGTGCCGTCCGAAGATATTATTTCAGCTCTTCCCGATAAGTTGATGTGTAAGTTCTCTCATCAACACCGTTCCAACAATTTAAATCATAAAACGAATCAGAAAAACCACTATGTGCCGGCCTTTTAGAAGATGATGGCTCATCGGGAGGATGAGGAGCGACAGTTGGAGTGATATTTGTAGGTACGGCTAAATCAAATAAATCAGCATAGTGATTATATAATTTTTCTATGTAATCCTTTGCATCAGCCGTAGCCGTCCACAAATCAGGTTGTACTTGTTCAGAATCATGGTTAGTATTTATTTCTAAGTTAGTATAAATAAGAGTACTAAAGTGACACATATGATTATATTTCATGCACGGATTTAGCATAGCACCAACCAAGTAAATAAGGGGAATCGGGAAAAAATATTTTTTAAATTTCGTAAACATGGCGCCAACAGCTTCTTTATAACCTTCTTTATTTTTATATTCTTTGAGCAAACCAGAAATATCGGCTATATATGCCAAAATATTACAAACAGTAGGATAATAAGCACAGGAAAATTCAACTGTAGCTACATAAAAATTTTCTAAAAACTTAACAAGATCATTAATTACAACCCAATCAGAATTATGTAGCATGTAATCAGCAGAATCAACAAATGAACCACAATGTTGGTTAAAAGCTAGTGTAATAGGAATTCTATATTTATAACAAGTTTTTAAAAATTCATACGTAATATTCCATCTAGTATCAATTTCCTCAGGCATCAAAATCAGCGTAAGTTCATTTTCTTGACATTTAACTTTAAATTCTCTAATTCTCGATCTACAATTATTTCCTTGAATAAAACCAACGGCAAGACAAATTTTTTTTAATATAAAGCTCAAAACAGTCAAGATCATCTTTTACAATTAAATTATATATATGACATGCACACTTAATATGAAAAATTTCAGGCAAGGGCGGAGATAGCGTAGATTTTATTTTTGTTATAGCAGTCTTGTTGTTAGAAGCATTATCAAAAGAATACATAAAATTTTATTTTCGATACCATAATATCCGGCAATTTTAACAATAGAGTCAGCAATAAATTGTCCAGTATGTTTACGATCTTCATCATATAAAAAAGCAAGAATACGTTTTTTCATCACGAAATTACTATTCATCCAATGACAAGTAACGATTAAATAATCATTTTTATTTACAGCACGACCAAGATCAGAAGTTAGGGACAATCTACATTGAATATTTTTTAACAATGTTGATAAATAAAAACAATATTGTGAATGAAGTCTAAAAATATCAGACCGACAAGTAGTTCTGGGAATACCATTAAACATAGGATTATAAATTGTTTGTATATAACGAATAAAGGCATCAGAAGAAGGAAAACTAAAAGGCAAACAGCCAACAGCTATCATTTTAGCTATTTTTTCCCTGTCCCTCAATTTATTATACTTCTTCGCTACATGACCGGTTGCTGGGTCCATTCTAGTTTGCGTTGACCCACCAACATCCCCACCACCTTTTGCAATATTTAACTCTCTTTTGTGATCTTCAGCTAGACGTCTCATTAACGTACCCGTATCCCCTTACTTGCCTCCACTTCTATGCTTATATATTTGTTAACAAATATTGCATTGCACCTCAATATCTAATATACGTTCAAAAAAATGTCATGCAATACTAGTTATTTTACGAGGTTTTGGGGCACTGGGAGGACGGGAAGGGAGATTAAATGATTCAGATCTAACGTTAGCATCTCTTACTGCGGGTGTCTCAGCAATATTTTCATTATCTTCGTCTAAATTAACCGCATCTACTTTATTTTCTTCTTCTATACCGTAATTTTTTTGAGCTTCTACATAATCCATATCGTGAGCACCTACACCTATTTCTTCCTCAAAAGGTGTACCAAGCGGTAACAGAGGAGAAGACACACGGGTATATCTACTACTTGAACTACCTCTACCGCTAGTAATTCGCGTTTTACTACCACTTCCATAATATAAATTAAATTAAACTAAAAATATTCAAAATACACAAATATAATAAAATTAAATATTAAACAATTAATACAATAAATAAAAATTAAACATAAGAGATGGAACGACAATACCAAATGTTGGAAGTATCCGAAGATTGCGACTTTAGGAACTTCCGCTCGTACTTTGTAAACGAAAAATTAAAAAATTAAAGTGAACACTTTAAGAAATTAAATATATTGAATATTTGAGAATTGAGAATTGAGATTTGAGAGAGTGAAAAATTGTGTGAAAAATGATTTGAAGTTGTAGGGTATTTATAGATTTTTTTTTGGGATTAAAAAATATTTTTAAAGCTTTTTTTTTTTAATAAATGGGCCCAAACTAGCCGTTTGGACCCAAAAACGGCTATATAGCCGTTGGGCCAACGGCTAGTTTGGCCCACAAATCCAAAATATCTTTTTTTTTTTATTTTTCCCGGGTGGGCCTGGACCGGGCCGGATTAGCTGGGCCCATTTCAACAAAATAATCGGTCTGAAATGCGAAACCCTAAAGCCCTAGGGCTTATCGGGCCGGATCAAACTAGGTCGAGCCCGACCCACTTGACACCCCTAGTCTGAACATACAATAACTATCTGAACATAAGACATCAAAAGAAAAGAAAGAAAAGGGTAACCTTAATACAAATGGTGTAAGAAATGGATTTACTCGATAAATAATGTAAAACTTATATAAATCCCAATAAGTTTACTTCTAAATTCTAATTACTTTCTATCTATTGTCTTTACTAAATTACATATAATTTCTTATTTTGCAATTTTTAAATACATAATTATTTTTTCAATTTTCTCAGTTTTTTTACAATTATAATGCGATTGAAGAAAAAAATTAAATGTTTTCACGAAAAAGATAAAAAAATAAATAATGGTCATGGAGTAGTTTCAATAAAAATTAAGTCGGCAAATTACTAAAACGTTTAAACTACTATCTCTCAAAGTAATATTATGGGGATGCCTACGTAGGTCAATTTTTAAGTCACTAGTCACAGTAGCTTGTCTGAAAGTTTCCTTCACATAAAATGTGAGCACACAAAAGAATGAAGAATTAAACAACTTATTATAAACTTAACTCCATAAAATAATTAATTATAACATAATTCCATAAAAAGAGAAAGAAGAGAAACAAACTTAAATCACAACTTGACGAATGAGAAAAGTAAGATGAAAGTAAGATGAGAAAATAATGAGAACTCTCTAAAAACTTGGAAAGTAAAATATAAAAAGTGAAGCAATTAAAGAGTTTTAGGTTTTTATATTAACTAGTTTAGCCCACGTGTCTCGTACGTGTAACATTTGATTATTTAAAATTATATGATTTTGTCTATTGCAAAAAATTTTAATGAAGAGCAAATCGAATGTTAATTAAAGAATTGAATTGAAATTTGATAAAATCGAATCAAAGAGCAGAACGTGTACTTCTAATCAACACCTTACAAACAAAAATCGCGCTGATATGAATGAAAAATAATTCTTTAAAAAAAAAACACACCTTTAAATCCTCTCGTAATCGGCACGAAGTCTCAACCACACACTCAGATAAGTTTTCTTTACCTGCACTCATGCGAAAGCCAACAATTGAAATTGCAAGAAATTATACGATAAAAAAAACGTTAATAAAAGATGCATAGTATTTAATATTGTTGGCCTACAAATTAAAAACTAATATTAAAGAACATAAAACTAATCTTCTCTTGAACATACTCTAACAATTAAATTGTGAATGTTATTCTATTATTTATTAAAAAAAAGGAATGCTCAATATATAGATGTACGATTTTTTTCCTTTTAAGAAAGAGTTGATGAAACATGGAAGAAAAGAGTTGATGAAACATGGAAGAAATCTAATATAATTTGAGAAACTTTTTTCATAAAAAACTAATTATTATAGAAAATCAAGACAAACGAAACTTAAAAGAAAAGAAAATTAAGAACTCCTAATTAAATCAAAAGCCATACTTAAAAGAAAGAAATTAGGTCGTATGCTAACTAAATCTGACACTACTTATTTATTTTTTCTTGTTGAGGTGGGACGTATTTTTTTAGTAAAAATAGTTAAATAAGAATTTGATAAAATAATAAAAAGACATTTCTTATTATGTATGTAAAACTTTTTAAAATTTAATACTTATCAAAATTTTCTTATTCTAAGACTTTTATATTTGTTTCTAGATTTTTCAAATCTTATTAAAATCCAATTTAGTTGTTTTATAATTCTTAAAATAATGGAAAAAATATTAGTTGTCATAAATTCTGATGACTTTTAATAAGAAAAGGTTTTTACCATAAATATATATTAATTAATTATTAACTTTTAAAAATTAGAAAAAAATAGTGAAAAGACGATTTTGTCTAAAGCAAAAATTTTTAATGAAGTACAAAAAGTTCAAACAACATTTCTAAGACCCTTCACACTTTTAATATATTATAGATACAAATATAGATATAGATATTGGGCTTTGTATTAATTTGTTATTAATGAAAAAAATACTATAATTAAAGGTCCAGATATATATCTATTTTCTAAATATTAAAAAATAATAAAAGTAGTTAGAAAGTAGATTCTAAGTAATATTTTTTTACGTATAAAAAATTAAAATTATATATGTATTACGTCGGTTCGGTTTGGGTGTGATTTGATTTTATTTTTTCTAATACCAAACCAAACCAAGAATGATCGGGTTTTTTTGCCAACACCAAACCAATCAAACCAAATCATAAGTCGATTTTTTTCCTCGATTTGATTTGATTCATCGGTTTGGTTTGACTTAACGGTTCGATTTTTACACCCCTAATACTAACCTATTCAAGTTATATTTTTATATTCTCATTTCGTTATGCATTTTAAAAATTTCCTCTAAAAATGATGATTACTTGTTACATTTTCATATATATTTCAACAAGCTTGTTACACATGTTTCAAAGAAATCAAATTCGGTATTGGTTAATTATAACATACATTGAAAGTTGAATTTTTGTTTTGGTATTTTATTAAAACACTTACCTATTCAAGTTGATTTTTATTTTTATATTTCATTAAGACATAAGAAGGATTTGATGTTGCTATAAAATTGCAAACTTTTGGTATGCAACATATTTATATCACTTCTATGCTTAATCAGTTATTAATTATTGCCTACCCAAACTTGGAAAGATAAGCACATTAAGATATTTTTATATTTTAGGTCAAATATTAATTTATAATATTTTTCTATTTGAGGTTAAATTTCAGTGAGACTTCATTTTGCTTACAAAACATTTGAAAATATGTGGTATGTGGTTTTGGTGTTCCTTCAAATTATGGTCATATTAACTAGCAACTTGATAAATATCATGAGTATATATAGTAAAATATTTACTATTTTAACTTAACATTCCAAATTTTATTGATGTGGCTGACATGTAAAATATATTTTAAGCACAAACTTGATTGCATACCCTCCTTTTACTTTGTTGGAAACTAATATTTGGAAAAAAATTTAATCTGATGAAATTTTGATGTATATAAATAGTTGTGCTATCTCCCTTCTTGCAAGTATCATTTCTCATACAACATTTTATCAATAACTTTTTAATTATATTTCTTATAAATTTAGCCATGGAGGATAAGAAAGGTAAAGGACGTCGAAAGATACCAATGAAAAAAATAGAAAACCAAGCTGACCTATATGCTAGCTTCTCCAAGCGTCGCTCGGGTTTATATAAAAAGGCTAGAGAACTTGTTAGAGAATGTGATGTTGATATAGGAATGATAATCCTTTCCCCTACTGGTAAGCCTCACTCGTTTTTTCACCCTACAGTTGATGCAATCATTCCTCGTTTTCAGAATCCTAATATACAATTAAGTATAAGTACTCAGCTTGTCGCGGCTCATGCTCGACATAGAGTGAATGAACTCAATAGCAGGCTTGAAGAACTTGATACCATGAAAAATGCTGCAGTTTTTCAAAAAAATGTCTATGATGAAGTGATGGAAACTAGGCAGAAAAGTCGGTGGGAGTCTGTTGAGGAGCTTAGTGAAGAGGAATTGACCAAGTTTGAAGCTTGGTTAAACACTGTTGGTTCTGATTTGCAGAATCGTTTGAATCAATTGGAAAATGGAGCTTCATCCTCACAGGGATGAATCTTTTGGGATATGAAGTTCAAAACAATATCCAAAATTATTATTACCTCTAGAAATATTGTTAAAAAATCCTAGAGAGTTCAAGTTTATATATTATTGAGATGTCGATTTTCATTTTTAGTTTATTTTATTTCAATGATGCTACATCCTTGTAATCTTTTCTATGATTACCATAATAATATTTGATACTATTGCTAGAATTATTATTTCATAGGTGTATAAGCTAGTAAGCATTGTTATTTCGTAGGTGTATAAGCTAGTAAGCACCCTTATATACATGTCAATTTAAGATTTGGATTTTATGGATTTAAGTTTCATGAGATTGAATTGTGTGTCGTTTTCTTTGATGTGAAATATAGTGTGTATTACTTCTTATAAGTTTAGTGATTTTTAACATATACAAAATCTTCTATAACATATACTCTACCATCTGCCCAAATCTTTGATAATGCATCCAAGATATATATTGCTCTTAATCTTTATGATGTATTGCATTTGAAATTGAACCTAGTCTTTCGTATACATATACATATTTGTGGAATTATAATACGCGTAAAGCTTGATATTTTAATATATGAAAGCGTGTGTTGTAAAATAGTCCATATGAAGTATATAATACTCGTCTATGAAAACATGATCATATAATATCATTTTTCGTTCTATCCTCAATCAATTTATCACTAAATAACAGGCCATTCAATCACTATTTGATTTTTGGTTGTTTGATCACACATTCACCTTTATATATGAACCACTTTTAATATTTATAGATCATAGTAGAAATCATGGTATAAATTTTGGGAGATTTTTAGAACACTTACCCATGCTGAATTGGTGAAAACAGAATCTAAATCTCTTCTTTTATGGTAAAAGAATAAAAATTATTTTTTTCTAAAAAAATGGTACTCGCTCCGTTTCGTTTTAGCTGGCCCTCCTACTAAATATATTTGTTTCAATTTAGATATCTCTTTGCAGAAATCAAGAGAATTTTACTATGTTATTTCAATACTATCCTTAACATTAAATGACTAATCAAAGTGTATTTACTCAAATTTATATTTTTTCATAGCATAATTAATAAGGCTAATTTGGTAAAATAAAACCCCTAATTAATTTTTTTTAATAGGTGCGCTAAGTCCATGAGGGTCAACTAATATGAAACGGAGGAAGTATTTATCTCTAGGTTTGTGATCGCAATCACATAGCTCGCTCTCGTAAAACCACGATGATAGCAAACAGTGCAAGTACATCACGATTGTGGTAAGGTTAAATACTACTAAAGCAGGTAGGATCAATTTAATCAGTACACTTCATCGGTACGTAACATAATCGATGGAGATGCATAAAAAGCACAAATAACCTTTTTTTTAAATTTATTATGAAGGAACTAATATAATTTGTTGATTATTTTCGCACAAAGATGGGGCTGAATGAGTATAAATAACAAATATGAAAGTCTTAGACCAGCAAACCCCTCTGGCAGAGTAGTACCATGCCACAATACATAGCTTGGTTCAATTCTTGGCTAGTGCATTTAATGATTCCGTAATTAAAAGAAAATCAATTATAGTAGTTTCATTAAGAGATTTTATCAATTTGTAATACCAACATGCTTCTTTTCAAAAGCCACATATTAATTGATTTTTTATTTGAAAGTCCACTTTTAGATGTAGAAGTGTCATTACTTTTGTAATATTTATTAAACACAAATTCCTATAATTAGAGGTGGAGTTAGGATTTCTGCCGAGAGACTTCAAAATCTGAAGAAAAACACTTCGAGGGTGCTCAATATCTATAATATATACATAAATAGATAGATAGATAAATTATTTTAACCATGTATTAATAGTATAATTTTTTATCAAAAAAATTAAAATAAATCCCGTATTACTTGGCTGACTCAGCATTAACCTTGCAATCACAATCGCTCTTTGGATTGCAACTCAAGTCATCATAATAAGTCCTAAATGATAATATAAACTTGTATACGAATCATATAAAATATAAATACCCAAAAAGAAAGGTGAGTTGCCAAATTTTTGAATTGATCTAGTTGTTGAATAAAATACTACATTGTTCAAGCACTAACTAAAAAAACTATTTTGCTCAACTAGCAACAACCTTTTACCGTCAATGTATTTACATCCGAAAAGTTGTGTCTGATAAAACTAATAAATGTTGAGTACATTTATATACTTACCCATTCAAATTATATTTTTATGTTGTCATTTTGTTTATGCATTTTTGAAAGTTTCTTCGAAAAATATTGTTTACGCATAAATTAAGGTCATACAATATTCCTAACATAAAGTTAAGTTTAAAACTTACTTTCCGATACAGTTTTCATATGGGTTTCTATTATGGCTTACTTAAAAAGACCATATCTCATAGAATATAAAGAGTTAATGGTCCCAATACCTATCAAATTAAAGATGTTTGAGTCCTCTTTTCAATGCAACAAACCGTTCCACAATCTGAATTCGGAGTAAAAAGTTATGACTGTTTTACTGAGCACTGTCTGGGCGAAAATGAGATTTCGTTGTAGCCAAAATTCTGATGATATTTAAATAGCTTTAGCCGTATTTTAGTTCTAAAAATCCCAATTTTCATTCTCCAACCCTAGAGAGGTGATTTTTCAAAGCTTAAGGTGAAATTTCTTCATTGCAGCTTGCTTTATTCAAAAGTTTGCCGTTCAAGTAGGCTAGGTTTAATGAGTAGAAGATTGTGTTATTTTATATTTTCATAATTTAGAATTGATGGGAGAAAGCATATCTAGGCCCACGGGCATGGAGTTGAGGTGGATAAAGACACAAGTACTTAACTTTAATCCGAAAAACCATATTATTGATTAATCATATGATATTTGTGATATTATGTGCTATGTACC
Organism: Capsicum baccatum var. pendulum; assembly: GCA_030864225.1. Classification (NCBI taxonomy): domain Eukaryota; kingdom Viridiplantae; phylum Streptophyta; class Magnoliopsida; order Solanales; family Solanaceae; genus Capsicum; species Capsicum baccatum. The sequence goes on from CM061552.1 coordinate 294,559,052, forward strand.
GCAATGAGATTGTTGTAAATGAAGGATATGGACATGATAGTTCTTAGTTGTTCAGGTGATGAACCTACTTGAGTTATAATGATATTAAGTTGTATGTGTTGGACAATAATATGGTGAGGAGAATCATGCTAGGATTAAGGATTGATGGGCATAGTAATATCTAAAGGATAGATGACTTGAATTATTGTGATGATTGTATTATATGGATAAAGGTAGTGACATTTTAATAATGAATGAGTAAGTAATAATCTAATAATGACCTACATGGGTTGTGGTGCAGTGGATGAGGTTGTTCCACCTTTAACCAAAGGTAGGAGGTTTGACCGTGGGTATGGAGAAAACTCTGTTGGGAGCGCTGCCACCTTCATGGGCCCTACAATGCGCGATCCGAATCAATTGAGGCTCTAATGCGGGCACCGAATACTGGATGAGAAATAAAACAAAATACTCCAATAGTGACTTGCATACTTAAGTGTTAAATTGTGATTTACTTTATGATATTCTTGTTTGGTATTGATAAAAGTACTATATCTATTGGATGCCCATGAGAGGTTAAATTAGTGATAATGATGGTTTATTGAATTGTGTCTATGAGTGACTTATTTGACAATGATAACTCTTTAAAGTAATGTTATGAATGATTTGTTGATTGGTATTCGGAGATGCTTGAAATTGTTGATGTTTGGATATTGAAAATTTACTTGATGGAATTGTCTTATGACTTTAAGTGTACTTGTAAACTTGGTACATCGTGCTGTATGCTGGGAGGTTATATAAACTTGATATTGATAATACTTGTTTATGGTGGATCGGGTACCAATCTGGTACGGATATGTATAAGTTGGATCGGGTACCACGCCAGTACAGATATTTATATATTAGATTGGTACCATGACGGTACGAATATATATAATTTGGATCGGGTACCATACGGTTACAGATATGTATATGTTGGATCGGGTACCATGCCAGTACGGATATGTGTATGTTGGATCGGGTACCACGCCGGTACGGATATATATATATATGTTTGATCGGGTACCACACCGGTACGGATATATATATGTTGGATCGGGTGTCACGCCGGTACAGATATGTATATGTTGGATCAGGTACCACACCGGTACGGATATGTATATGTTGAATCGGATACCACGTCGGTACGGATATGTATATGTTGGATCGGGTACCACACCGGTACGGATATGTATATATGTTGGATCGGGTACCACGCCGGTACAGTACATGAACATAGATTGTTCCCTGCAGATCATGACTATTTGGGAAAAAATAAGTCCCATAGCATGTGTGTACATATTTGTGTTGAGACTGTGGATGTTTACAATATGGTTGATACTCTTGATGGTTATGTAACTTGTTTGTGAGCACTGTTTGATCTGTTATTGTTGTATTGTTGATTCATTGGGTAGTTGATTGTGTGATATGTATTTGAATAAGTGAAATTTTGTACTTACTTATATGTTGGTTGACTTGCTTCATTTATACGTGTTTTAATCGTAGCTTACCACAATGACTAGTTATCATTCTTTAATATTGTAATAGAGCATTTGATTGTTAGCTCGAGAGTTTAGTGTGGGTTGTCTATGATTACGAGTTTGTTCTTGTGAATATGAGTAATGAAAAAGATAAGGTGAATAAAGAGGAATAGTGATGTATTAGCGCTGGGTTGTGGTTGATTGTGTGAATTAATGGGCCGGGCTAGAGTATATTGGTACTAAATATAATATGGATGGAGTTGGAAGAGTAGCTGGATGATGTAAGTTATATAGCTAAAGTAATAATATTATTACAACCTTAGTTGAATTGTATTCCATTTAAAATTTGATCAAATAACAATAGTAGCGGTAACAACAATGTTCAATAACAAGAAGATGATGATGATGAACAAGAAGAGATGATAATGAAGAGCAAGATGATGATAATGAAGAAGAAGATTATGAATAAAGCAACAATAACAATGAACAACAAAAATCACGAAGAGAGAGAAAACTCCAATAAATGAGAAGAGAGACAAACGTGCCTTTTTTCCCCTCCATTTCCAGTTATATTAAGTTTTACATTGGATCAAAGCGTAAATTAAAAAACTTGTAGATTATTTTTAAACTTTTTTTTACTTTCTTAATCCTTAATAAAGTAATTGTCACCTCCACTTAATTATTAAGACTTTTGTTACCCACACTTCATTTTAAAACTCTTTTGTCACCTAGAGCCCAAGGCTCCATGATACTTGGTCTAAATTGAATGATTTTTACTACCAAAATTAGGTAATAACTTTGATGTAATAATATAAAATTGACTAATAATCCATGAAATTAAACCCCTTTGAAGTCTGGTTTATAAGCATGTCACCATAAAGATATTTCTTTAAAGGGATTAAAAAACTTAGGGGTCGTTTGGTTTGTTGTTTGGATGTAAATAATCCCGAGATAAAATAATAATTCCGGAATAAATTTTTATTCACTTGTTTGGTTGTCAATATCTGGGATAACTTATCTCAGGACTAATAATTATCCCCGAGATAAGTTATCCATAGATATGGTGGGATTATTGTCTCAGGCTAAATTATCCTTTGGTATAAAATGTAAAATGACAAAAATATCCTCAAACTAATTGATAACTTCTGCTGCAGTTCAATGAGTCTTGATTGAGAATTGATGGTGCAATTGTACAAACGAAAATGTGAAGTTCCAGTTGACATCTAAAGTGAACATAATATTTGTAAAAAATATACCCTAACTTATATTTTATTCAATCTACTTTCCAGGTGCTATTTCCATCTTGCTCCTAGATATGTTCTACTCCCCAACTGTTTAAGCTTTCATCTTTGCAATTATCTATTCGTCTTCATCTTGAAGTCATTTTCATGTTTTGATATCAAGCTTTTATTTTGTTCTAATGATTGTTTAGTGTTTCATTTAGATATGCGGCATGCATATACTTATTTTGTGCACCTTCTTGTTAATTCTGCTTACATAAACATCCCATAAACTTTTTGCTGTCTTGAAATATGAATTTTTGGTTTGCTGGAAAAAAATAAAAACATAAAAAGTGAAAACCCATAGAAATACAAACATAAAAATAATTAACTAAAGTGAGGGATATTTTTGCAAACAAACAATATATTTTTACAAATAATGCACTATATATTATTTTTAATACCACAAACCAAACGATCACTGAAAAATAATACCAGAATAACTTATCCCAGGACAACTAATTCCAGCATAACTAATCCGGTATAACTTGTTTTCAAACCAAACACACCCCTTATGGTATATGGTACAATATGGTACGACAGTCTGAACTAGAGGTGTCAAACGGGCCAGGCTGGGTTGGGCCAACCCGGAACCGGCCCTTCCATTTTAACTGGGTTGAGGGCCGGTTAAGGGTCGGGTTTGACGTTAATCGGGTCAGGACGGGCCGGGCCAAACAGTAAAAAAGCTAAAATCCACCCTAACCCGGCCCACTTAACCCAATCCGGTCAAACCCACCAAAACCCGGTCAAACCCGGTTAAAAACCGGTCAAACCCGTTTAAAAAATCCAATATACACTATATACACTCCAATATACGCTATATACACTCCAATATATACAATATATATTTTTAAAAAAATATATAAACAATTACACATATATACGTACCATTCAATATATAATTATATATGACTATACGTACTACTTTAAATAAAACATATTCTATAATAGTATAATATATATATATACACTACAATATATATATATATATATATATATATATTTATATATATAGTTACATACTAATTTATAAAACATATACACCTGTATACTTTAAAGATATACGTCTATAGAAGATAGATACACATATATATGCACCATTCAATATATATGTACTACTTTAAATAAAATATATACTGCAATATACATATACATATATATATATATATATATATATATATATATATATACAACAATATGTATATATATATAGTTACATACTAATTTATAAAACATACACACCTGTATACTTTAAAGATATACGTCTATAGAAGATAGATACACATGTATACACACCATTCAATATATATGTACTACTTTAAAAAAGTATATACTACAATATATATACTAATTCATAAAACATATACACATGTATATGTTAAATATACACGTCTATAGAAGAAATATTCACATATATACACTCTAATTTATGTATACGCACCATTTAATGTATATATACTACTACTTATAAAATATACTACATTATATATACATTACAATATATATAGATATACTTATATACTAATTTATAAAACATATACGCATGTATATGTTAAATATACACTTCTATAGAAGATATATGCACAAATATACAAAACATATGCTACTTAATATAATAAATTAATAATATTTGGTAGTAAATTAATAATATACTAGAAGTAAGTTCTTAATTTAAAGTAGAAAACTAGAAATTAATTTAAAATTTTAAATCGTTAAATGAAAAAAAATAAAAAACAAGGACTAAGGAGTGAATGAATTTGGGGAATTTTATCGATTGCAAAATGATCCAAAATTTATAATTTACATGAATGAAAAATCTATAAATTATGCATCATTTTTTCCAACTCATTCATGTTAATATTAATGGGAACTTGCGTAGGATAAATATAGTCGAAGTCAACGGGGGCAAAACCATGCATTGGACTTGATTCTTCTGAGTTCTCCCGTGAAGTCATAATTTCATCAAGTTTCAGCTGGTCGCTCGGCTCCGGTTCCATTCCTTGGTTTCTTCTTTCCGCTCTAATCCAATCTCTGAGGCAAACTAGAACATTCATTGCATTGCTTCCCAATGAGTGTCGATTGTCTGCAAGCTGCTGTCGTCCCTGACTAAAGGCGCTCTCTGATGCAACGGTTGACATTGGAACATTCAAGATATCTCTAGCTAATCTTGAAAGCACAGTATATTGTGTTTCATTACTCCTCCACCAATCCAACGTGTTGATCCGTCGTCTGCGATCCTCTGGTGCCGTCCGAAGATATTATTTCAGCTCTTCCCGATAAGTTGATGTGTAAGTTCTCTCATCAACACCGTTCCAACAATTTAAATCATAAAACGAATCAGAAAAACCACTATGTGCCGGCCTTTTAGAAGATGATGGCTCATCGGGAGGATGAGGAGCGACAGTTGGAGTGATATTTGTAGGTACGGCTAAATCAAATAAATCAGCATAGTGATTATATAATTTTTCTATGTAATCCTTTGCATCAGCCGTAGCCGTCCACAAATCAGGTTGTACTTGTTCAGAATCATGGTTAGTATTTATTTCTAAGTTAGTATAAATAAGAGTACTAAAGTGACACATATGATTATATTTCATGCACGGATTTAGCATAGCACCAACCAAGTAAATAAGGGGAATCGGGAAAAAATATTTTTTAAATTTCGTAAACATGGCGCCAACAGCTTCTTTATAACCTTCTTTATTTTTATATTCTTTGAGCAAACCAGAAATATCGGCTATATATGCCAAAATATTACAAACAGTAGGATAATAAGCACAGGAAAATTCAACTGTAGCTACATAAAATTTTCTAAAAACTTAACAAGATCATTAATTACAACCCAATCAGAATTATGTAGCATGTAATCAGCAGAATCAACAAATGAACCACAATGTTGGTTAAAAGCTAGTGTAATAGGAATTCTATATTTATAACAAGTTTTTAAAAATTCATACGTAATATTCCATCTAGTATCAATTTCCTCAGGCATCAAAATCAGCGTAAGTTCATTTTCTTGACATTTAACTTTAAATTCTCTAATTCTCGATCTACAATTATTTCCTTGAATAAAACCAACGGCAAGACAAATTTTTTTTAATATAAAGCTCAAAACAGTCAAGATCATCTTTTACAATTAAATTATATATATGACATGCACACTTAATATGAAAAATTTCAGGCAAGGGCGGAGATAGCGTAGATTTTATTTTTGTTATAGCAGTCTTGTTGTTAGAAGCATTATCAAAAGAATACATAAAATTTTATTTTCGATACCATAATATCCGGCAATTTTAACAATAGAGTCAGCAATAAATTGTCCAGTATGTTTACGATCTTCATCATATAAAAAAGCAAGAATACGTTTTTTCATCACGAAATTACTATTCATCCAATGACAAGTAACGATTAAATAATCATTTTTATTTACAGCACGACCAAGATCAGAAGTTAGGGACAATCTACATTGAATATTTTTTAACAATGTTGATAAATAAAAACAATATTGTGAATGAAGTCTAAAAATATCAGACCGACAAGTAGTTCTGGGAATACCATTAAACATAGGATTATAAATTGTTTGTATATAACGAATAAAGGCATCAGAAGAAGGAAAACTAAAAGGCAAACAGCCAACAGCTATCATTTTAGCTATTTTTTCCCTGTCCCTCAATTTATTATACTTCTTCGCTACATGACCGGTTGCTGGGTCCATTCTAGTTTGCGTTGACCCACCAACATCCCCACCACCTTTTGCAATATTTAACTCTCTTTTGTGATCTTCAGCTAGACGTCTCATTAACGTACCCGTATCCCCTTACTTGCCTCCACTTCTATGCTTATATATTTGTTAACAAATATTGCATTGCACCTCAATATCTAATATACGTTCAAAAAAATGTCATGCAATACTAGTTATTTTACGAGGTTTTGGGGCACTGGGAGGACGGGAAGGGAGATTAAATGATTCAGATCTAACGTTAGCATCTCTTACTGCGGGTGTCTCAGCAATATTTTCATTATCTTCGTCTAAATTAACCGCATCTACTTTATTTTCTTCTTCTATACCGTAATTTTTTTGAGCTTCTACATAATCCATATCGTGAGCACCTACACCTATTTCTTCCTCAAAAGGTGTACCAAGCGGTAACAGAGGAGAAGACACACGGGTATATCTACTACTTGAACTACCTCTACCGCTAGTAATTCGCGTTTTACTACCACTTCCATAATATAAATTAAATTAAACTAAAAATATTCAAAATACACAAATATAATAAAATTAAATATTAAACAATTAATACAATAAATAAAAATTAAACATAAGAGATGGAACGACAATACCAAATGTTGGAAGTATCCGAAGATTGCGACTTTAGGAACTTCCGCTCGTACTTTGTAAACGAAAAATTAAAAAATTAAAGTGAACACTTTAAGAAATTAAATATATTGAATATTTGAGAATTGAGAATTGAGATTTGAGAGAGTGAAAAATTGTGTGAAAAATGATTTGAAGTTGTAGGGTATTTATAGATTTTTTTTTGGGATTAAAAAATATTTTTAAAGCTTTTTTTTTTTAATAAATGGGCCCAAACTAGCCGTTTGGACCCAAAAACGGCTATATAGCCGTTGGGCCAACGGCTAGTTTGGCCCACAAATCCAAAATATCTTTTTTTTTTATTTTTCCCGGGTGGGCCTGGACCGGGCCGGATTAGCTGGGCCCATTTCAACAAAATAATCGGTCCGAAATGCGAAACCCTAAAGCCCTAGGGCTTATCGGGCCGGATCAAACTAGGTCGAGCCCGACCCACTTGACACCCCTAGTCTGAACATACAATAACTATCTGAACATAAGACATCAAAAGAAAAGAAAGAAAAGGGTAACCTTAATACAAATGGTGTAAGAAATGGATTTACTCGATAAATAATGTAAAACTTATATAAATCCCAATAAGTTTACTTCTAAATTCTAATTACTTTCTATCTATTGTCTTTACTAAATTACATATAATTTCTTATTTTGCAATTTTTAAATACATAATTATTTTTTCAATTTTCTCAGTTTTTTTACAATTATAATGCGATTGAAGAAAAAAATTAAATGTTTTCACGAAAAAGATAAAAAAATAAATAATGGTCATGGAGTAGTTTCAATAAAAATTAAGTCGGCAAATTACTAAAACGTTTAAACTACTATCTCTCAAAGTAATATTATGGGGATGCCTACGTAGGTCAATTTTTAAGTCACTAGTCACAGTAGCTTGTCTGAAAGTTTCCTTCACATAAAATGTGAGCACACAAAAGAATGAAGAATTAAACAACTTATTATAAACTTAACTCCATAAAATAATTAATTATAACATAATTCCATAAAAAGAGAAAGAAGAGAAACAAACTTAAATCACAACTTGACGAATGAGAAAAGTAAGATGAAAGTAAGATGAGAAAATAATGAGAACTCTCTAAAAACTTGGAAAGTAAAATATAAAAAGTGAAGCAATTAAAGAGTTTTAGGTTTTTATATTAACTAGTTTAGCCCACGTGTCTCGTACGTGTAACATTTGATTATTTAAAATTATATGATTTTGTCTATTGCAAAAAATTTTAATGAAGAGCAAATCGAATGTTAATTAAAGAATTGAATTGAAATTTGATAAAATCGAATCAAAGAGCAGAACGTGTACTTCTAATCAACACCTTACAAACAAAAATCGCGCTGATATGAATGAAAAATAATTCTTTAAAAAAAAAACACACCTTTAAATCCTCTCGTAATCGGCACGAAGTCTCAACCACACACTCAGATAAGTTTTCTTTACCTGCACTCATGCGAAAGCCAACAATTGAAATTGCAAGAAATTATACGATAAAAAAAACGTTAATAAAAGATGCATAGTATTTAATATTGTTGGCCTACAAATTAAAAACTAATATTAAAGAACATAAAACTAATCTTCTCTTGAACATACTCTAACAATTAAATTGTGAATGTTATTCTATTATTTATTAAAAAAAAGGAATGCTCAATATATAGATGTACGATTTTTTTCCTTTTAAGAAAGAGTTGATGAAACATGGAAGAAAAGAGTTGATGAAACATGGAAGAAATCTAATATAATTTGAGAAACTTTTTTCATAAAAAACTAATTATTATAGAAAATCAAGACAAACGAAACTTAAAAGAAAAGAAAATTAAGAACTCCTAATTAAATCAAAAGCCATACTTAAAAGAAAGAAATTAGGTCGTATGCTAACTAAATCTGACACTACTTATTTATTTTTTCTTGTTGAGGTGGGACGTATTTTTTTAGTAAAAATAGTTAAATAAGAATTTGATAAAATAATAAAAAGACATTTCTTATTATGTATGTAAAACTTTTTAAAATTTAATACTTATCAAAATTTTCTTATTCTAAGACTTTTATATTTGTTTCTAGATTTTTCAAATCTTATTAAAATCCAATTTAGTTGTTTTATAATTCTTAAAATAATGGAAAAAATATTAGTTGTCATAAATTCTGATGACTTTTAATAAGAAAAGGTTTTTACCATAAATATATATTAATTAATTATTAACTTTTAAAAATTAGAAAAAAATAGTGAAAAGACGATTTTGTCTAAAGCGAAATTTTTTAATGAAGTACAAAAAGTTCAAACAACATTTCTAAGACCCTTCACACTTTTAATATATTATAGATACAAATATAGATATAGATATTGGGCTTTGTATTAATTTGTTATTAATGAAAAAAATACTATAATTAAAGGTCCAAGATATATATCTATTTTCTAAATATTAAAAAATAATAAAAGTAGTTAGAAAGTAGATTCTAAGTAATATTTTTTTACGTATAAAAAATTAAAATTATATATGTATTACGTCGGTTCGGTTTGGGTGTGATTTGATTTTATTTTTTCTAATACCAAACCAAACCAAGAATGATCGGGTTTTTTTGCCAACACCAAACCAATCAAACCAAATCATAAGTCGATTTTTTTCCTCGATTTGATTTGATTCATCGGTTTGGTTTGACTTAACGGTTCGATTTTTACACCCCTAATACTAACCTATTCAAGTTATATTTTTATATTCTCATTTCGTTATGCATTTTAAAAATTTCCTCTAAAAATGATGATTACTTGTTACATTTTCATATATATTTCAACAAGCTTGTTACACATGTTTCAAAGAAATCAAATTCGGTATTGGTTAATTATAACATACATTGAAAGTTGAATTTTTGTTTTGGTATTTTATTAAAACACTTACCTATTCAAGTTGATTTTTATTTTTATATTTCATTAAGACATAAGAAGGATTTGATGTTGCTATAAAATTGCAAACTTTTGGTATGCAACATATTTATATCACTTCTATGCTTAATCAGTTATTAATTATTGCCTACCCAAACTTGGAAAGATAAGCACATTAAGATATTTTTATATTTTAGGTCAAATATTAATTTATAATATTTTTCTATTTGAGGTTAAATTTCAGTGAGACTTCATTTTGCTTACAAAACATTTGAAAATATGTGGTATGTGGTTTTGGTGTTCCTTCAAATTATGGTCATATTAACTAGCAACTTGATAAATATCATGAGTATATATAGTAAAATATTTACTATTTTAACTTAACATTCCAAATTTTATTGATGTGGCTGACATGTAAAATATATTTTAAGCACAAACTTGATTGCATACCCTCCTTTTACTTTGTTGGAAACTAATATTTGGAAAAAAATTTAATCTGATGAAATTTTGATGTATATAAATAGTTGTGCTATCTCCCTTCTTGCAAGTATCATTTCTCATACAACATTTTATCAATAACTTTTTAATTATATTTCTTATAAAATTAGCCATGGAGGATAAGAAAGGTAAAGGACGTCGAAAGATACCAATGAAAAAAATAGAAAACCAAGCTGACCTATATGCTAGCTTCTCCAAGCGTCGCTCGGGTTTATATAAAAAGGCTAGAGAACTTGTTAGAGAATGTGATGTTGATATAGGAATGATAATCCTTTCCCCTACTGGTAAGCCTCACTCGTTTTTTCACCCTACAGTTGATGCAATCATTCCTCGTTTTCAGAATCCTAATATACAATTAAGTATAAGTACTCAGCTTGTCGCGGCTCATGCTCGACATAGAGTGAATGAACTCAATAGCAGGCTTGAAGAACTTGATACCATGAAAAATGCTGCAGTTTTTCAAAAAAATGTCTATGATGAAGTGATGGAAACTAGGCAGAAAAGTCGGTGGGAGTCTGTTGAGGAGCTTAGTGAAGAGGAATTGACCAAGTTTGAAGCTTGGTTAAACACTGTTGGTTCTGATTTGCAGAATCGTTTGAATCAATTGGAAAATGGAGCTTCATCCTCACAGGGATGAATCTTTTGGGATATGAAGTTCAAAACAATATCCAAAATTATTATTACCTCTAGAAATATTGTTAAAAAATCCTAGAGAGTTCAAGTTTATATATTATTGAGATGTCGATTTTCATTTTTAGTTTATTTTATTTCAATGATGCTACATCCTTGTAATCTTTTCTATGATTACCATAATAATATTTGATACTATTGCTAGAATTATTATTTCATAGGTGTATAAGCTAGTAAGCATTGTTATTTCGTAGGTGTATAAGCTAGTAAGCACCCTTATATACATGTCAATTTAAGATTTGGATTTTATGGATTTAAGTTTCATGAGATTGAATTGTGTGTCGTTTTCTTTGATGTGAAATATAGTGTGTATTACTTCTTATAAGTTTAGTGATTTTTAACATATACAAAATCTTCTATAACATATACTCTACCATCTGCCCAAATCTTTGATAATGCATCCAAGATATATATTGCTCTTAATCTTTATGATGTATTGCATTTGAAATTGAACCTAGTCTTTCGTATACATATACATATTTGTGGAATTATAATACGCGTAAAGCTTGATATTTTAATATATGAAAGCGTGTGTTGTAAAATAGTCCATATGAAGTATATAATACTCGTCTATGAAAACATGATCATATAATATCATTTTTCGTTCTATCCTCAATCAATTTATCACTAAATAACAGGCCATTCAATCACTATTTGATTTTTGGTTGTTTGATCACACATTCACCTTTATATATGAACCACTTTTAATATTTATAGATCATAGTAGAAATCATGGTATAAATTTTGGGAGATTTTTAGAACACTTACCCATGCTGAATTGGTGAAAACAGAATCTAAATCTCTTCTTTTATGGTAAAAGAATAAAAATTATTTTTTTCTAAAAAAATGGTACTCGCTCCGTTTCGTTTTAGCTGGCCCTCCTACTAAATATATTTGTTTCAATTTAGATATCTCTTTGCAGAAATCAAGAGAATTTTACTATGTTATTTCAATACTATCCTTAACATTAAATGACTAATCAAAGTGTATTTACTCAAATTTATATTTTTTCATAGCATAATTAATAAGGCTAATTTGGTAAAATAAAACCCCTAATTAATTTTTTTTAATAGGTGCGCTAAGTCCATGAGGGTCAACTAATATGAAACGGAGGAAGTATTTATCTCTAGGTTTGTGATCGCAATCACATAGCTCGCTCTCGTAAAACCACGATGATAGCAAACAGTGCAAGTACATCACGATTGTGGTAAGGTTAAATACTACTAAAGCAGGTAGGATCAATTTAATCAGTACACTTCATCGGTACGTAACATAATCGATGGAGATGCATAAAAAGCACAAATAACCTTTTTTTTAAATTTATTATGAAGGAACTAATATAATTTGTTGATTATTTTCGCACAAAGATGGGGCTGAATGAGTATAAATAACAAATATGAAAGTCTTAGACCAGCAAACCCCTCTGGCAGAGTAGTACCATGCCACAATACATAGCTTGGTTCAATTCTTGGCTAGTGCATTTAATGATTCCGTAATTAAAAGAAAATCAATTATAGTAGTTTCATTAAGAGATTTTATCAATTTGTAATACCAACATGCTTCTTTTCAAAAGCCACATATTAATTGATTTTTTATTTGAAAGTCCACTTTTAGATGTAGAAGTGTCATTACTTTTGTAATATTTATTAAACACAAATTCCTATAATTAGAGGTGGAGTTAGGATTTCTGCCGAGAGACTTCAAAATCTGAAGAAAAACACTTCGAGGGTGCTCAATATCTATAATATATACATAAATAGATAGATAGATAAATTATTTTAACCATGTATTAATAGTATAATTTTTTATCAAAAAAATTAAAATAAATCCCGTATTACTTGGCTGACTCAGCATTAACCTTGCAATCACAATCGCTCTTTGGATTGCAACTCAAGTCATCATAATAAGTCCTAAATGATAATATAAACTTGTATACGAATCATATAAAATATAAATACCCAAAAAGAAAGGTGAGTTGCCAAATTTTTGAATTGATCTAGTTGTTGAATAAAATACTACATTGTTCAAGCACTAACTAAAAAAACTATTTTGCTCAACTAGCAACAACCTTTTACCGTCAATGTATTTACATCCGAAAAGTTGTGTCTGATAAAACTAATAAATGATGAGTACATTAATATACTTACCCATTCAAATTATATTTTTATGTTCTCATTTTGTTTATGCATTTTTGAAAGTTTCTTCGAAAAATATTGTTTACGCATAAATTAAGGTCATACAATATTCCTAACATAAAGTTAAGTTTAAAACTTACTTTCCGATACAGTTTTCATATGAGTTTCTACTATGGCTTACTTAAAACGACCATATATCATAGAATATAAAGAGTTATGGCCTCAATACCTATCAAATTAAACATGTCTGAGTCTTCTTTTCAATGCAACAAACCGTTCCACAATCTGAATTCGGAGTAAAACATTATGACTGTTTTACTGAGCACTGTCCGGGAGGAAATGGGATTTCGTTGTAGCCAAAATTCTGATGATATTTAAATAGCTTTAGCCGTATTTTAGTTCTAAAAATCCCAAATTTCATTCTCCAACCCTAGAGAGGTGATTTTTCAAAGCTTAAGGTGAAATTTCTTCGTTGAGATAAGTTTTTCAAATTTTTTATTCGTCTTTTAATTTTTTAACATCTTGAAATCCTTAAAAAGACCTTTAATGTTGGAATTCTTTTGGGGAATACTCATGGATGTTTTAATATGACCTGGATCTGATTCTAATCTATAAATTAAAGATTCCTAGCATGAATTTCATAAACTAGAGTATGAATTTTGATGATTAAGAACCTTGAATTCCGTAAAAATGAAACCTTTAGTATAAAAACTCCATTAATGGAGATGGGTAAAGCTTGAAAGAGCTAATTAATGGCTAACTGACATTAGGGAATGATATAGACCTTGAATTCACTTGTTTGGTTGCCAATATCTGGGATAACTTATCTCAGGACTAATAATTAGCCCCGAGATAAGTTATCCATAGATATGGTGGGATTATTGTCTCAGGTTAAATTATCCTTTGGTATGAAATGTAAAATGACAAAAATATCCTCAAACTAATTGATAACTTCTGCTGCAGTTCAATGAGTCTTAATTGAGAATTGATGGTGCAATTGTACAAACGAAAATGTGAAGTTCCAGTTGACATCTAAAGTGAACATAATATTTGTAAAAAATATACCCTAACTTATATTTTATTCAATCTACTTTCCAGGTGCTATTTCCATCTTGCTCCTAGATATGTTCTACTCCCCAACTGTTTAAGCTTTCATCTTTGCAATTATCTATTCGTCTTCATCTTGAAGTCATTTTCATGTTTTCATATCAAGCTTTTATTTTGTTCTAATGATTGTTTAGTGTTTCATTTAGATATGCGGCATGCATATACTTATTTTCGTGCACCTTCTTCTTAATTCTGCTTACATAAACATCCCATAAACTTTTTGCTGTCTTGAAATATGAATTTTTTGTTTGCTGGAAAAAAATAAAAACATAAAAAGTGAAAAACCATAGAAATACAAACATAAAAATAATTAACTAAAGTGAGGGGTATTTTTGCAAACAAACAATATATTTTTACAAATAATGCACTATATATTATTTTTAATACCACAAACCAAACGATCACTGAAAAATAATACCAGAATAACTTATCCCAGGACAACTAATTCCAGCATAACTAATCCGGTATAACTTGTTTTCAAACCAAACACACCCCTTATGGTATATGGTACAATATGGTACGACAGTCTGAACTAGAGGTGTCAAACGGGCCAGGCTGGGTTGGGCCAACCCGGAACCGGCCCTTCCATTTTAACTGGGTTGAGGGCCGGTTAAGGGTCGGGTTTGACGTTAATCGGGTCAGGCCGGGCCGGGCCAAACAGTAAAAAAACTAAAATCCACCCTAACCCGGCCCACTTAACCCAATCCGGTCAAACCCACCAAAACCCGGTCAAACCCGGTTAAAAACCGGTCAAACCCGTTTAAAAAATCCAATATACACTATATACACTCCAATATACGCTATATACACTCCAATATATACAATATATATTTTTAAGAAAATATATAAACAATTACACATATATACGTACCATTCAATATATAATTATATATGACTATACGTACTACTTTAAATAAAACATATTCTATAATAGTATAATATATATATATACACTACAATATATATATATATACATATATATATATATATAGTTACATACTAATTTATAAAACATATGCACCTGTATACTTTAAAGATATACGTCTATAGAAGATAGATACACATATATACGAACCATTCAATATATATGTACTACTTTAAATAAAATATATACTGCAATATACACATATATATATATATATATATATATATATATATATATATATATATATATATATACAACAATATGTATATATATATAGTTACATACTAATTTATAAAACATACACACCTGTATACTTTAAAGATATACGTCTATAGAAGATAGATACACATGTATACACACCATTCAATATATATGTACTACTTTAAAAAAGTATATACTACAATATATATATACTAATTCATAAAACATATACACATATATATGTTAAATATACACGTCTATAGAAGAAATATTCACATATATACACTCTAATTTATGTATACGCACCATTTAATGTATATATACTACTACTTATAAAATATACTACATTATATATACATTACAATATATATAGATATACTTATATACTAATTTATAAATCATATACGCATGTATATGTTAAATATACACTTCTATAGAAGATATATGCACAAATATACAAAACATATGCTACTTAATATAATAAATTAATAATATTTGGTAGTAAATTAATAATATACTAGAAGTAAGTTTTTAATTTAAAGTAGAAAACTAGAAATTCAATTTAAAATTTTAAATCGTTAAATAAAAAAAATAAAAAACAAGGACTAAGGAGTGAATGAATTTGGGGAATTTTATTGATTGCAAAATGATCCAAAATTTATAATTTACATGAATGAAAAATCTATAAATTATGCATCATTTTTTCCAACTCATTCATGTTAATATTAATGGGAACTTGCGTAGGATAAATATAGTCGAAGTCAACGGGGGCAAAACCATGCATTGGACTTGATTCTGCTGAGTTCACCCGTGAAGTCATAATTTCTTCAAGTTTCAGCTCGTCGCTCGGCTCCGGTTCCATTCCTTGGTTTCTTCTTTCCGCTCTAATCCAATCTCTGAGGCAAACTAGAACATTCATTACATTGCTTCCCAATGAGTGTCGATTGTTTGCAAGCTGCTGTCGTCCCTGACTAAAGGCGCTCTCTGATGCAACGGTTGACATTGGAACATTCAAGATATCTCTAGCTAATCTTGAAAGCACAGTATATTGTGTTTCATTACTCCTCCACCAATCCAACGTGTTGATCCGTCGTCTGCGATCCTCTGGTGCCGTCCGAAGATAATATTTCAGCTCTTCCCGATAAGTTGATGTGTAAGTTCTCTCATCAACACCGTTCCAACAATTTAAATCATAAAACGAATCAGAAAAACCACTATGTGCCGGCCTTTTAGAAGATGATGGCTCATCGGGAGGATGAGGAGCGACAGTTGGAGTGATATTTGTAGGTACGGCTAAATCAAATAAATCAGCATAGTGATTATATAATTTTTCTATGTAATCCTTTGCATCAGCTGTAGCCGTTCACAAATCAGGTTGTACTTGGTCAGAATCATGGTTAGTATTTATTTCTAAGTTAGTATAAATAAGAGTACTAAAGTGACACATATGATTATATTTCATGCACGGATTTAGCATAGCACCAACCAAGTAAATAGGGGGAATCGGGAAAAAATATTTTTTAAATTTCATAAACATGGCGCCAACAGCTTCTTTATAACCTTCTTTATTTTTATATTCTTTGAGCAAGCCAGAAATATCGGCTATATATGCCAAAATATTACAAACAGTAGGATAATAAGCACAGGAAAATTCAACCGTAGCTACATAAAAATTTTCTAAAAACTTAACAAGATCATTAATTACAACCCAATCAGAATTATGTAGCATGCAATCAGCAGAATCAACAAATGAACCACAATGTTGGTTAAAAGCTAGTGTAATAGGAATTCTATATTTATAACAAGTTTTTAAAAATTCATACGTAATATTCCATCTAGTATCAATTTCCTCAGGCATCAAAATCAGCGTAAGTTCATTTTCTTGACATTTAACTTTAAATTCTCTAATTCTCGATCTACAATTATTTCCTTGAATAAAACCAACGGCAAGACGAATTTTTTCAATATAAAGTTCAAAACAGTCAAGATCATCTTTTACAATTAAATTATATATATGACATTCACACTTAATATGAAAAATTTCAGGCAAGGGCGGAGATAGCGTAGATTTTATTTTTGTTATAGCAGTCTTGTTGTTAGAAGCATTATCAAAAGAATACATAAAATTTTATTTTCGATACCATAATATCCGGCAATTTTAACAATAGAGTTAGCAATAAATTGTCCAGTATGTTTACGATCTTCATCATATAAAAAAGCAAGAATACGTTTTTGCATCATGAAATTACTATTCATCCAATGACAAGTAACGATTAAATAATCATTTTTATTTACAGCACGACCAAGATCAGAAGTTAGGGACAATCTACATTGACTATTTTTTAACAATGTTGATAAATAAAAACAATATTGTGAATGAAGTCTAAAAATATCAGACCGACAAGTAGTTCTAGGAATACCATTAAACATAGGATTATAAATTGTTTGTATATAACGAATAAAGGCATCAGAAGAAGGAAAACTAAAAGGCAAACAGCCAACAGCTATCATTTTAGCTATTTTTTCCCTGTCCCTCAATTTATTATACTTCTTCGCTACATGACCGGTTGCTGGGTCCATTCTAGTTTGCGTTGACCCACCAACATCCCCACCACCTTTTGCAATATTTAACTCTCTTTTGTGATCTTCAGCTAGATGTCTCATTAACGTACCCATATCCCCTTACTTGCCTCCACTTCTATGCTTATATATTTATTAACAAATATTGCATTGCACCACAATATCTGATATACATTCAAAAAAATGCCATGCAATACTAGTTATTTTACGAGGTTTTGGGGCACTGGGAGGACGGGAAGGGAGATTAACTGATTCAGATCTAACGTTAGCATCTCTTACTGCGGGTGTCTCAGCAATATTTTCATTATCTTCGTCTAAATTAACCACATCTACTTCATTTTCTTCTTCTATACCGTAATTTTTTTGAGCTTCTACATAATCCATATCGTGAGCACCTACACCTATTTCTTCCTCAAAAGGTGTACCAAGCGGTAACGGAGGCGAAGACACACGGGTATATCTACTACTTGAACTACCTCTACCGCTAGTAATTCGCGTTTTACTACCACTTCCATAATATAAATTAAATTAAACTAAAAATATTCAAAATACACAAATATAATAAAATTAAATATTAAACAATTAATACAATAAATAAAAATTAAACATAAGAGATGGAACGACAATACCAAATTTTAGAAGTAATCGAAGATTGCGACTTTAGGAACTTCCGCTCGTACTTTGTAAACGAAAAATTAAAAAATTAAAGTGAACACTTTAAGAAATTAAATATATTGAATATTTGTGAATTGAGAATTGAGATTTGAGAGAATGAGATTTGAGAGAGTGAAAAATTGTGTGAAAAATGATTTGAAGTTGTAGGGTATTTATAGATTTTTTTTTGGGATTAAAAAATATTTTTAAAGTTTTTTTTTTTTAATAAATGGGCCCAAACTAGCCGTTTGGACCCAAAAACGGCTATATAGCCGTTGGGCCAACGACTAGTTTGGCCCAAAAATCCAAAATATCATTTTTTTTTTATTTTTCCCGGCCGAACCGATCCGGTTACCTGGTGGGCCTGGACCGGGCTTGGTCCAGGCCGGATTAGCCGGGCCTATTTCAACAAAATAACCGGCCCGAAATGCGAAACCCTAAAGCCCTAGGGCTTACCGGGCCGGATCAAACTGGGTTGAGCCCGGCCCACTTGACATCCCTAGTCTGAACATACAATAACTATCTGAACATAAGACATCAAAAGAAGAAGAAAGAAAAGGGTAACCTTAATACAAATGGTGTGAGAAATGGATTTACTCGATAAATAATGTAAAACTTATATAAATCCCAATAAGTTTACTTCTAAATTCTAATTACTTTCTATCTATAGTCTTTACTAAATTACATATAATTTCTTATTTTGCAATTTTTAAATACATAATTAGTTTTTCAATTTTCTCAGTTTTTTTACAATTATAATGCGATTGAAGAAAAAAATTAAATGTTTTCACGAAAAAGATAAAAAAATAAATAATGGTCATGGAGTAGTTTCAATAAAAATTAAGTCGGCAAATTACTAAAACGTTTAAACTACTATCTCTCAAAGTAATATTATGCGGATGCCTACGTAGTTCAATTTTTAAGTCACTAGTCACAGTAGCTTGTCTGAAAGTTTCCTTCACATAAAATGTGAGCACACAAAAGAATGAAGAATTAAACAACTTATTATAAACTTAACTCCATAAAATAATTAATTATAACATAATTCCATAAAAAGAGAAAGAAGAGAAACAAACCTAAATCACAACTTGACGAATGAGAAAAGTAAGATGAGAAAATAATGAGAACTTTCTAAAAACTTGGAAAGTAAAATGTAAAAAGTGAAGCAATTAAAGAGTTTTAGGTTTTTATATTAACTAGTTAAACCCCACGTGTCTCGCACGTGTAACATTTGATTATTTAAAACTAGATGATTTTGTCTATTGCAAAAATTTTTAATGAAGAGCAAAAAATTTAAATCACTTCTCAAAGACCCTTCACACTTTAATAAAATAGCGCAAACATAACATATATTTTATTAAAATATTTTATCAATTTTCAATTCTTAAGTATTGAAGAAATAATTTTGTCTAAAGCAGACACTTTTAACTAAGGATAAAAAGTCCAAATATTTCTGAATACCGAATCAAATAGAAACGAAATTGAAAGAAAACAAACCAAACTGAAATAGTTCGATTCGATGTTCGATGTCTACTTTTTAAAATTGTTAATTAAAGAATTGAATTGAAATTTGATAAAATCGAATCAAAGAGCAGAACGTGTACTTCTAATCAACGCCTTACCAACATAAATCGTGCTAATATGAATGAGAAATAATTCTTTAAAAAAAAAACACCTATAAATCCTCTCGTAATCGGCACGAAGTCTCAACCACACGCTCACATAAGTTTTCTTTACCTGCACACCATGCGAAAGCCAACAATTGAAATTACAATAAATTATACACTAAAAAAACGTTAATAAAAGATGCATAATACTTAATATTGTTGACCTACAAATTAAAAACTAATATTAAAGAACATAAAACTAATCTTCTATTGAACATACTCTAACAATTAAATAGTGAATGTTATTCTATTATTTATTAAAAAAAAGGAATGCTCAATATATAGATGTACGATTTTTTTCCTTTTAAGAAAGAGTTGATGAAACATGGAAGAAAAGAGTTGATGAAACATGGAAGAAATCTAATATAATTTGAGAAACTTTTTTCATAAAAAACTAATTATTATAGAAAATCAAGACAAACGAAACTTAAAAGAAAAGAAAATTAAGAACTCCTAATTAAATCAAAAGCCATACTTAAAAGAAAGAAATTAGGTCGTATGCTAATAAATCTGACACTACTTATTTTTTTTTTCTTGTTGAGGTGGGACGTATTTTTTTAGTAAAAATAGTTAAATAAGAATTTGATAAAATTATAAAAAGACATTTCTTATTATGTATGTAAAACATTTTAAAATTTAATACTTATTAAAATTTTCTTATTCTAAGGCTTTTATATTTGTTTCTAGATTTTTCAAATCTTATTAAAATCCAATTTAGTTGTTTTATATTTCTTAAAATAATGAAAAAAATATTAGTTGTCATAAATTCTGATGACTTTTAATAAGAAAAGGTTTTTACCATAAATATATATTAATTAATTATTAACTTTTAAAAATTAGAAAAAAATAGTGAAAAGACGATTTTGTCTAAAGAGAAATTTTTTAATGAAGGAAAAAAAGTTCAAACAACATTTCTAAGACCCTTCACACTTTTAATATATTATAGATACAAATATAGATATAGATATTGGGCTTTGTATTAATTTGTTACTAATGAAAAAAAATACTATAATTAAAGGTCCAAGATATATATCTATTTTCTGAATATAAAATAATAATAAAAGTAATTAGAAAGTAGATTATAAGTAATATTTTTTTACGTATAAAAAATTAAAATTATATATGTATTACGTCGGTTCGGTTTGGGTTTGGTTTGATTTTATTTTTTCTAATACCAAACCAAGAATGATCGGGTTTTTTTTGCCAACACCAAACCAATCAAACCAAATCATAAGTCGATATTTTTCCTCAGTTTGATTTGATTCATCGGTTTGTTTGAATTAACAGTTCGGTTCTACACTCCTAATAATAACCTATTCAAGTTACATTTTTATATTCTCATTTCGTTATGCATTTTTAAAATTTCCTCTAAAAATGATGATTACTTGTTACATTTTCATATATATTTCAACAAGCTTGTTACACATGTTTCAAAGAAATCAAATTCGGTATTTGTTAATTATAACATACATTGAAAGTTGAATCTTTGTTTCGGTATTTTATTAAAAAACTTACCTATTCAAGTTGATTTTTATTTTTATATTTCATTAAAACATAAGAAGGATTTGATGTTGCTATAAAATTGCAAACTTTTGGTATGCAACCTATTTATATCACTTCTATGCTTAATCAGTTATTAATTATTGCCTACCCAAACTTGGTAAGATAAGCACATTAAGATATTTTTATATTTTAGGTCAAATATTAATTTATAATATTTTTCTATTTGAGGTTAAATTTCAGTGAGACTTCATTTTGCTTACAAAACATTTGAAAATATTTGGTATGTGGTTTTGGTGTTCCTTCAAATTATGGTCATATTAACTAGCAACTTGATAAATATCATGAGTATATACAGTAAAATATTTACTATTTTAACTTAACATTCCAAATTTTATTGATGTGGCTGACATGTAAATTATATTTTAAGCACAAACAAGATTGCATTCCCTCTTTTTACTTTGATGGAAACTAATATTTGGAAAAAAATTTAATCTGATGAAATTTTGATGTATATAAATAGTTGTGATATCTCCCTTCTTGCAAGTATCATTCTCATACAACATTTTATCAATAATTTTTTAATTATCTTTCTTATAAATTTAGCCATGGAGGATAAGAAAGGTAAAGGACGTCGAAAGATACCAATGAAAAAAATAGAAAACCAAGCTGACCTATATGCTAGCTTCTCAAAGCGTCTCTCGGGTAACCTTAATACAAATGGTGTGAGAAATGGATTTACTCGATAAATAATGTAAAACTTATATAAATCCCAATAAGTTTACTTCTAAATTCTAATTACTTTCTATCTATAGTCTTTACTAAATTACATATCATTTCTTATTTTGCAATTTTCAAATACATAATTAGCATCTGAATACATAATTTTGAAGTTGAGATACATAATTTTAATTACTGAGATACATGTTTTTCTAAAATTATTTGATCGAGATACACAATACATTAACTAGACCAAAGTGAGATACACAATTAAAATTATGTATTCAAGAATTTATGGGTTTGTGAATGTATCAACTGGTTTAAGAAGAAAAAAAGTGATTTAGGTAATTAATAAAAGATAGAGAAATTTTATATAGTTTAGTAAAAATAAGCTATGGTGTTATGTAATTTTTTGATAAATGTTTATATAAATTTCAATAAAATTGTGCCAGGTAAAATTTGTGAGTACTGAGTACATTTAGATATTAACTAGGGGTGTATAGAGGTCGGGTTGATTCGGATTTTTATTAAAATATAACCAAACCAATAATGTCGGTTTTCTAAATCTATAAACCAAATCAAACCAATATGCAATCGATTTTTTTATTTCGGTTTTAGTCGGGTTATTTCAGTTTTTCAATTTTCTCGATTTTTTTACAATTATAATGTGATTGAAGAAAAAATTAAATGTTTTCACGAAAAATATAAAAAAATAAATAATGGTCATGGAGTAGTTTCAATAAAAATTAAGTTGACAAATTACTAAGACGTTTAAACTACTATCTCTCAAAGTAATATTATGTGGATGCCTAAGTAGTTCAATTTTTAAGTCACTAGTCACAGTGGTTTGTCTGAAAGTTTGTTTCACATAAAATGTGAGCACACAAAAGAATGAAGAATTAAACAACTTATTATAAACTTAACTCCATAAAATAATTAATTATAACATAATTCCATAAAAAGAGAAAGAAGAGAAACAAATCTAAATCACAACTTGACGAATGAGAAAAGTAAGATGAGAAAATAATGAGAACTCTCTAAAAACTTGGAAAGTAAAATGTAAAAAGTGAAGCAATTAAAGAGTTTTAGGTTTTTATATTAACTAGTTTAGCCCACGTGTCTCGTACGTGTAACATTTGATTATTTAAAATTAGATGATTTTGTCTATTGCAAAAATTTTAATGAAGAGCAAAAAATTTAAATCACTTCTCAAAGATCCTTCACACTTTAATAAAGCAGCACAAACATAACATATATTTTAATAAAATATTTAATAAATTTTCAATTCTTAAATATTGAAGAAATAATTTTGTCTAAAGCAGACACTTTTAACTAAACCTGTCTAACGGGCCGGGCCGGGTCAACCCGGAACCGCCCCCTCTCTCTAACCGGGTTACGGGCCGGTGACGGGCCGGTTTTGGCCTTAACCGGTCCGGTCCGGGCCGGGCCGCACAGTAAAAAAAAAAAACCCACCCGGAACCGGCCCACTTAACCCAATCGGGTCAAACCCGCTAAAACCCGGTCAAACCCGGTCAAACCCGGTCAAACCCGGATAAAAACCGGTCAAATATACACTACATATACGCTATATACACAATCTATACATTAAATATACACTTCTATAGAAGATATATACAATGTATACATTAAATATACACTTCTATAGAAGATATATACACGTGTATACATTAAATATACACTTCTATAAAAGATATATACACATGTATACATTAAATATACACTTCTATAGAAGATATATACACGTGTATACATTAAATATACACTTCTATAAAAGATATATACACATGTATACATTAAATATACACTTCTATAGAAGATATATATAATGTATACATTAAATATACACTTCTATAGAAGATATATACACGTGTATAC
Source organism: Capsicum baccatum var. pendulum (assembly GCA_030864225.1). Taxonomy (NCBI): domain Eukaryota; kingdom Viridiplantae; phylum Streptophyta; class Magnoliopsida; order Solanales; family Solanaceae; genus Capsicum; species Capsicum baccatum. The sequence continues at coordinate 294,583,655 of CM061552.1, forward strand.
ATTAAATATACACTTCTATAAAAGATATATACACATGTATACATTAAATATACACTTCTATAGAAGATATATATAATGTATACATTAAATATACACTTCTATATAAGATATTAAAACTTTAAATTGATAAATAAAAAAAAATAAAAAACAACGACTAAGGAGTGAATGAATTTGTGGAATTTTATTGATTGCAAAATGATCCAAAATTTATAATTTACATGAATGAAAAATCTATAAATTATGCATCATTTTTTCCAACTCATTCATGTTAATATTAATTGGAATTTGCATAGGATAGTCGAAGTCAACGGGGGCAAACCCATGCATTGGACTTGATTCTGTTGAGTTCTCCCGTGAAGTCATTATTTCTTCAAGTTTGAGGTCGTCGCTTGGCTCTGGTTCCATTCCTTGGTTTCTTCTTTCTGCTCTAATCCAGTCTCTAAGGCAAACTAAAACATTCATTGCGTTGCTTCCCAATGAGTGTCGGTTGTCTCCAAGCTGCTGTCGTCCCTGACTAAAGGCGCTCTCTGATGCAACGGTTGACATTGGAACATTCAAGATATCTCTAGCTAATCTTGAAAGCACAGTATATTGTGTTTCATTACTCCTCCACCAATCCAACGTGTTGATCCGTCGTCTGCGATCCTCTGGTGCCGTCCGAAGATATTATTTCAGCTCTTCCCGATAAGTTGATGTGTAAGTTCTCTCATCAACACCGTTCCAACAATTTAAATCATAAAACGAATCAGAAAAACCACTATGTGCCGGCCTTTTAGAAGATGATGGCTCATCGGGAGGATGAGGAGCGACAGTTGGAGTGATATTTGTAGGTACGGCTAAATCAAATAAATCAGCATAGTGATTATATAATTTTTCTATGTAATCCTTTGCATCAGCCGTAGCCGTCCACAAATCAGGTTGTACTTGTTCAGAATCATGGTTAGTATTTATTTCTAAGTTAGTATAAATAAGAGTACTAAAGTGACACATATGATTATATTTCATGCACGGATTTAGCATAGCACCAACCAAGTAAATAAGGGGAATCGGGAAAAAATATTTTTTAAATTTCGTAAACATGGCGCCAACAGCTTCTTTATAACCTTCTTTATTTTTATATTCTTTGAGCAAACCAGAAATATCGGCTATATATGCCAAAATATTACAAACAGTAGGATAATAAGCACAGGAAAATTCAACTGTAGCTACATAAAATTTTTCTAAAAACTTAACAAGATCATTAATTATAACCCAATCAGAATTATGTAACATGCAATCAGCAGAATCAGCAAAAGAACCACAGTGTTGGTTAAAAGTTAGTGTAATAGGAATTCTATATTTATAACAAGTTTTTAAAAATTTATACGTAGAATTCCATCTAATATCAATTTCCTCAGGCATTAAAATCGGTGTAAGTCCATTTTCTTGACATTTAACTTTAAATTCTTTAATTCTCGCTCTACGATTATTTCCTTGAATGAAACCTACGGCAAGACGAATTTTTTCAATATAAACCTCAAAAAAGTCAAGACCATCTTTTACAATTAAATTATAGATATGACATGCACACTTAATATGGAAAATTTCAGGAAAGGGTGGAGATAACGTAGATTTTATTTTTGTTATAGCATTCTTGTTGTTAGAAGCATTATCAAAAGCAATACATAAAATTTTATTTTCTATACCATAATATCCGGCAATTTTAATAATAGAATCAGAAATAAATTGTCCAGTATGTTTGCGATCTTCATCATATAAAAAAGCAAGAATACGTTTTTGCATTATGAAATTACTATCCATCCAATGACAAGTAACAGTTAAATAATCATTTTTATTAACAGCACGACCAAGATCAGAAGTTAGGGACAATCTACATTGAATATTTTTTAAGAATGTTGATAAATAAAAACAATATTGTGAATGGAGTTTAAAAATATCAGACCGACAAGTAGTTCTAGGAATACCATTAAACATAGGATTATAAATTGCTTGTATATAACGGATAAAAGCATCAGAAGAAGGAAAAGTAAAAGGCAAACAACCCACAGCTACCATTTTAGCTATTTCTTCCCGGTCCCTCAATTTATTATACTTTTTCGCTACTTGACCGGTTGTTGGGTCCATTCTAGTTTGCGTTGACCCACCAACATCCCCACCACCTTTTGCAATATTTAACTCTCTTTTGTGATCTTCAGCTATATGTCTCATTAACGTACCCGTACCTCCTTGCTTACCGCCACTTCTATGCTTATATATTTGTTGACAAATATTGCACTGCACCTCAATATCTGATATACGTTCAAAAAATTGCCATGCAATACTAGTTCTTTTACGGGGTTTTGGGGCACTGGGAGGACGGGAAGGGAGATTAACTGATTCAGATCTAACGTTAGCATCTCCTACTGCGGGTGTTTCAGCAATATTTTCATCATCTTCGTCTACATTAACTGCATCTACTTCATTTTCTTCTTCTATACCGTAATTTTCTTGAAATTCTACATAATCCATATCGTGAGCACCTACACCTATTTCTTCCTCAAAAGGTGTACCAAGCGGTACCGGAGGCGAAGGCACACGGGTATATCTATTACTTGAACTACCTCTACCGCTAATAATTCGCTTTTTACTACCACTACCGCTTCCGGGACAAAAATTTTTAACACCTTTAGCAGCGAGGTTTTTTAATTTATCCATAATATAAATTAAATTAAACTAAAAATATTCAAAATACACAAATATAACAAAATTAAATATTAAACAATTAATACAATAAATAAAAATTAAACGTAAGAGATGGAACGACAATACCAAATTTTGGAAGTATCCGAAGATTGCGACTTTAGAAACTTCCGCTCTTACTTTGTAAACGAAAAAATAAAAAATTAAAGTGAACACTTTAAGAAATTAAATATATTGAATATTTGAGAATTGAGAATTGAGATTTGAGAGAGAATGAGATTTGAGAGATTGGAAAATTGTGTGAGAAATGATTTGAAGTTGTAGGGTATTTATAGATTTATTTTGAGGATTAAAAAATATTTTATATATATATTTTTTTTTTTTTTAATGAAATGGGCCCAAACTAGCCGTTTGGACCCAAAAACGGTAATATTACCGTTGGGCCAACGGCTAGTTTGGCCCAACAGTTTTTTTTTTTTTTTTTTTTTTTTTTTTTTTTTTTGGTTACCGGGCCGGGCCGGGCCGGTTAACCGGCGGGCCTGGACCGGGTTGGTCCGGGCCGGGTTAACCGGGCCCAATTTTTTTTAAAAACCGGACCGGGATCCGGTACCCTAAAGCCCTAGGGCTTTCCGGGCCGGGTCAAACCGGTCCGGTTTGATATTACGGGCCGGGTCGGGCCGGGTCGGGCCGGGTCAGCCCGGCCCGTTTGACACCTTTACTTTTAACTAAGGATAAAAAGTTCAAATATTTCTGAATACCGAATCAAATAGCAACGAAGTTGAAAGAAAACAAACCAAACTGAAATAGTTCGATTCGATGTTCGATGTCTACTTTTTAAAATTGTTAATTAAAGAATTGAATTGAAATTTGATAAAATCGAATCAAAGAGCAGAACGTGTACTTCTAATCAACACCTTACAAACAAAAATCGCGCTGATATGAATGAAAAATAATTCTTTAAAAAAAAAAAAAACACACCTTTAAATCCTCTCGTAATCGGCACGAAGTCTCAACCACACACTCAGATAAGTTTTCTTTACCTGCACATCATGCGAAAGCCAACAATTGAAATTGCAAGAAATTATACGATAAAAAAAACGTTAATAAAAGATGCATAGTATTTAATATTGTTGGCCTACAAATTAAAAACTAATATTAAAGAACATAAAACTAATCTTCTCTTGAACAAACTCTAACAATTAAATTGTGAATGTTATTCTATTATTTATTGAAAAAAAGGAATGCTCAATATATAGATGTACGATTTTTTCCATTTTAAGAAAGAGTTGATGAAACATGGAAGAAAAGAGTTGATGAAACATGGAAGAAATCTAATCTAATTTGAGAAACTTTTTTCATAAAAAACTAATTATTATAGAAAATCAAGACAAACGAAACTTAAAAGAAAAGAAAATTAAGGACTCCTAATAAAATCAAAAGCCATACTTAAAAGAAAGAAATTAGGTCGTATGATAACTACAATCTGACACTACTTATTTTTTTTCTTTTTGAGGTGGGACGTATTTTTTTTTAGTAAAAATAGTTAAATAAGAATTTGATAAAATAATAAAAAGACATTTCTTATTATGTATGTGAAACTTTTTAAAATTTAATACTTATTAAAATTTTCTTATTCTAAGGCTTTTATATTTGTTTCTAGGTTTTTCAAATCTTATTAAAATCCAATTTAGTTGTTTTATAATTCTTAAACTAATGGAAAAAGTATTAGTTGTCATTAATTCTGACGACTTTCAATAAGAAAAGGTTTTACCATAAATAGATATTAATTAATTATGAACTTTTAACAATTAGAAAATAATAGTGAAAAGACGATTTTGTCTAAAGCGAAAATTTTTAATGAAGGACAAAAAGTTCAAACAATATTTCTAAGATCCTACACACTTTTAATATATTATAGATATAGATATTGGGCTTTGTATTAATTTGTTATTAATGAAAAAAATACTATAATTAAAGGTCCAAGATGTATATCTATTTTCTAAATATTAAAAAATAATAAAAGTAGTTAGAAAGTAGATTCTAAGTAATATTTTTTACGTATAAAAAATTAAAATTATATATGTATTACGTCGGTTCGGTTTGGGTTTGATTTGATTTTATTTTTTCTAATACCAAACCAAACCAAGAATGATCGGGTTTTTTTGCCAACACCAAACCAATCAAACCAAATCATAAGTCGATTTTTTTCCTCGGTTTGATTTGATTCATCGGTTTGGTTTGACTTAACGGTTCGATTTTTACACCCCTAATACTAACCTATTCAAGTTATATTTTTATATTCTCATTTCGTTATGCATTTTAAAAATTTCCTCTAAAAATGATGATTACTTGTTACATTTTCATATATATTTCAACAAGCTTGTTACACATGTTTCAAAGAAATCAAATTCGGTATTGGTTAATTATAACATACATTGAAAGTTGAATTTTTGTTTTGGTATTTTATTAAAACACTTACCTATTCAAGTTGATTTTTATTTTTATATTTCATTAAGACATAAGAAGGATTTGATGTTGCTATAAAATTGCAAACTTTTGGTATGCAACATATTTATATCACTTCTATGCTTAATCAGTTATTAATTATTGCCTACCCAAACTTGGAAAGATAAGCACATTAAGATATTTTTATATTTTAGGTCAAATATTAATTTATAATATTTTTCTATTTGAGGTTAAATTTCAGTGAGACTTCATTTTGCTTACAAAACATTTGAAAATATGTGGTATGTGGTTTTGGTGTTCCTTCAAATTATGGTCATATTAACTAGCAACTTGATAAATATCATGAGTATATATAGTAAAATATTTACTATTTTAACTTAACATTCCAAATTTTATTGATGTGGCTGACATGTAAAATATATTTTAAGCACAAACTTGATTGCATACCCTCCTTTTACTTTGTTGGAAACTAATATTTGGAAAAAAATTTAATCTGATGAAATTTTGATGTATATAAATAGTTGTGCTATCTCCCTTCTTGCAAGTATCATTTCTCATACAACATTTTATCAATAACTTTTTAATTATATTTCTTATAAATTTAGCCATGGAGGATAAGAAAGGTAAAGGACGTCGAAAGATACCAATGAAAAAAATAGAAAACCAAGCTGACCTATATGCTAGCTTCTCCAAGCGTCGCTCGGGTTTATATAAAAAGGCTAGAGAACTTGTTAGAGAATGTGATGTTGATATAGGAATGATAATCCTTTCCCCTACTGGTAAGCCTCACTCGTTTTTTCACCCTACAGTTGATGCAATCATTCCTCGTTTTCAGAATCCTAATATACAATTAAGTATAAGTACTCAGCTTGTCGCGGCTCATGCTCGACATAGAGTGAATGAACTCAATAGCAGGCTTGAAGAACTTGATACCATGAAAAATGCTGCAGTTTTTCAAAAAAATGTCTATGATGAAGTGATGGAAACTAGGCAGAAAAGTCGGTGGGAGTCTGTTGAGGAGCTTAGTGAAGAGGAATTGACCAAGTTTGAAGCTTGGTTAAACACTGTTGGTTCTGATTTGCAGAATCGTTTGAATCAATTGGAAAATGGAGCTTCATCCTCACAGGGATGAATCTTTTGGGATATGAAGTTCAAAACAATATCCAAAATTATTATTACCTCTAGAAATATTGTTAAAAAATCCTAGAGAGTTCAAGTTTATATATTATTGAGATGTCGATTTTCATTTTTAGTTTATTTTATTTCAATGATGCTACATCCTTGTAATCTTTTCTATGATTACCATAATAATATTTGATACTATTGCTAGAATTATTATTTCATAGGTGTATAAGCTAGTAAGCATTGTTATTTCGTAGGTGTATAAGCTAGTAAGCACCCTTATATACATGTCAATTTAAGATTTGGATTTTATGGATTTAAGTTTCATGAGATTGAATTGTGTGTCGTTTTCTTTGATGTGAAATATAGTGTGTATTACTTCTTATAAGTTTAGTGATTTTTAAGATATACAAAATCTTCTATAACATATACTCTACCATCTGCCCAAATCTTTGATAATGCATCCAAAATATATATAGCTCTTAATCTTTATGATGTATTGCATTTGAAATTGAACCTAGTCTTTCGTATACATATACATATTTGTGGAATTATAATATGCGCATAGCTTGATATTGATTAATAAATTATATTTTAATATATGAAAGCGTGCGTTGTAAAATAGTCCATATGAAGTATATAATACTCGTCTATGAAAACATGATCATATAATATCATTTTTCGTTCTATCCTCAATCAATTTGTCACTAAATAACAGGCCATTCAATCACTATTTGATTTTTGGTTGTTTGATCACACATGCACCTTTATATATGAACCACTTTTAATATTTATAGATCATAGTAGAAATCAGGATATAAATTTAGGGAGATTTTTAGAACACTTACCATGCTGAATTGGTGAAAACAGAATCTAAATCTCTAATTTCAAAGTTTAGAAGTCTTTTATGGTAAAAGAATAAAAATTATTTTTTTAAAAAATAGTGGTACTCCCTCCGTTTCGTTTTAGCTGGCCCTCCTATTAAAAATATTTGTTTCAATTTAGTTATCTCTTTGATGAAATCAACAGAATTTTACTATGTTATTTCAATACTATCTTTAACATTAAATGACTAATCTAAGTGTATTTACTCAAATTTATATTTTCATAGCATAATTAATAAGGCTAATTTGGTAAAATAAAACAACTAATTAATTTTTTCTTAATAGGTGCGCTAAGTTCATGAAGGTCTACTAATATGAAACGGAGGGAATATTTATCTCTAGGTTTGTCTTAGGAATCACGAGGCGCGGACAACATAAAGCTGATGTGATCGCAATCACATAGCTCGCTCTCGTAAAACCACGATGATAGCAAACAGTGCAAGTACATCACGATTGTGGTAAGGTTAAATACTAATATAATTTGTTGATTATTTTCGCACAAAAATGGGGCTGAATGAGTATAAATAACAAATATGAAAGTCTTAGACCAGCAAACCCCTCTTGGCAGAGTAGTACCATGCCACAATACATAGCTTGGTTCAATTCTTGGCTAGTGCATTTAATGATTCCGTAATTAAAGAAAATCAATTATAGTAGTTTCATCAAGAGATTTTATCAATTTGTAATACCAACATGCTTCTTTTCAAAAGCCACATATTGGCTGATTTTTTATTTGAAAGTCCACTTTTAGACGTAGAAGTGTCATTACTTTTGTAATATTTATTAAACACAAATTCCTATAATTAAGGTGGAGTTAGGATTTCTGCCGAGGGACTTCAAAATCTGAAGAAAAACACTTCGATGTGGTTCAATATCTATAATATATACATAAATAGATAGATAGATAAATTATTTTAACCATGTATTAATAGTATAATTTTTTATCAAAAAAAATAAAATAAATACCGTATTACTAGGCTGACTCTGCATTTACCTTGCAATCACAGTCGCTCTTTGGATTGCAACTCAAGTTATCATAATAAGTCCTAAATGATAATATAAACTTGTATACAAATCATATAAAATATAAATACCCAAAAAGAAAGGTGAGTTGCCAAATTTTTGAATTGATCTAGTTGTTGAATAAAATACTACATTGTTCAAGCACTAACTAAAAAAACTATTTTGCTCAACTAGCAACAACCTTTTACCGTCAATGTATTTACATCCGAAAAGTTGTGTCTGATAAAACTAACAAATGCTGAGTACATTTATATACTTACCCATTCAAATTATATTTTTATGTTCTCATTTTGTTTATGCATTTTTGAAAGTTTCTTCGAAAAATATTGTTTAGGCATAAATTAAGGTCATACAATATTCCTAACATAAAGTTAAGTTTAAAATTTACTTTCCGATACAGTTTTCATGTGGGTTTCTATTATGGCTTACTTAAAATGACCATATCTCATAGAATATAAAGAGTTATGGTCCCAATACCTATCAAATTAAAGATGTCTGAGTCCTCTTTTCAATGCAACAAATCGTTCCACAATCTGAATTCGGAGTAAAAGGTTATGACTGTTCTGAGCGGAAATGGGATTTCGTTGTAGCCAAAATTCTGATGATATTTAAATAGCTTTAGCCGTATTTTAGGTCTAAAATCCCAAATTTCACTCTCCAACCTTAGAGAGGTGATTTTTCAAAGCTTAAGGTGAAATTCCTTCGTTGAGATAAGTTTTTCCATTTTTTTATTCGTCTTTTAATTTTTTAACATCTTGAACTTAAAAAGACCTTTAATGGTGGAATTCTTTTGGGGAATACTCATGGGTGTTTTAGTATGACCTGGAGCTGATTCTAATCTATAATTTAAAGATTCCTAGCATGAATTTCATAAACTGGAGTATGAATTTTGATGATTAAGAACCTTGAATTCCGTAAAGATAAGACCTTTAGCATAAAAACTCCATTAATGGAGATGGATAAAGCTTGAAAGAGCTAATTAATGGCTAACTGACATTAGGGAATAATATAGAACTTGAATTAAGGATAGAACTAGTGAGTTTGAATTCCCAAGTTATTTGTTTGACGGGTAATTGTTTAATTACTCTTATTATTGCTTTATTTTTAGATGGTTGATTATTGGAAGGCACGAAGGAAAAGAACTAACATTCTTATTGCAGCTTGCTTCATTCAAAAGTTTGACGTTCAGGTAGGCTAGGTTTAATGAGTAGAAGATTGTGTTATTTTATATTTTCATAATTTAGAATTGATAGGAGAAAGTATGTCTAAGCCTGCGGGCATGGAGTTGAGGTGGATAAAGACACAAGTACTTAACTTTAATCCCAAAAACTATATTATTGATTAATCATATGATATTTGTGATATTATGTGCTATGTACCGCATTGAGATTGTTGTAAATGAAGGATATGGACAAGATAGTTCTTAGTTGTTCAGGTGATGAACCTACTTGAGTTATAATGATATTAAGTTGTATGTGTTGGATAATAATATGGTGAGGAAAATCATGCAAGAATTAAGGATTGATGAGCATAGTAATATCTAAAGGATAGATGACTTGAATTATTGTGATGATTGTATTATATGGATAAAGGTAGTGACATTTTAATAATTAATGAGTAAGTAATACTCAAATAATGACCAACATGGGTTGTGGTGCAGTGGATGGGGCTGTTCCACCTTTAATCAGAGGTCGGGGGTTCGACCGTGGGTATGGAGAAAACTCTGTTGGGAGCACTGCCACCTTCATGGGCCCTGCAATACGCGATCCGAATTAGTCGAGGTTCTAATGCGGGCACCGAATACTGGATGAGAAATCAAAAAAAAAAAAAACAAAACTCCAGTAGTGACTTGCATACTTAAGTGTTAAATTGTGATTTATTTTATGATATTCTTGTTTGGTATTTATAAAAGTACTATATCTATTGGATACCCATGAGAGGCTAAATTAGTGATAATGATGGTTTATTGAATTGTGCCTATGAGTGACTTATTTGACAATGATAACTCTTAAAAGTAATGTTATGAATAATTTGTTGATTGGTATTCGGAGATGCTTGAAATTGTTGATGTTTGGATATTGATAATTTACTTGATGGAATTGTCTTATGACTTTAAGTGTACTTGTAAACTTGGTACATTGTGTTGTATGCTGTGAGGCGGTATAAACTTGATATTGATAATACTTGTTTATGGTGGATCGGGTTCAATCCGGTACGGATATGTATAAGTTGGATCGGGTACCACGCCGGTACGGATATGTATATATTGGATCGGGTACCATGACAGTACGGATATGTATAATTTGGATCGGGTACCATACAGGTACGGATATGTATATGTTAGATCGGGTACCATGCCGGTACGGATATGTATATGTTGGATCGGGTACCATGCCGGTACGGATATATATATGTTGGATCGGGTACTACGCCGGTACGGATATATATATGTTGGATCGGATGCCACGCCGGTACAGATATGCATATGTTAGATTAGGTACCACATTGGTACGGATATGTATATGTTGGATCGGGTACCACGCCGGTACGGATATGTATATGTTGGATCGGGTACCACATCGTTACGGTACATGAACATAGATTGTTCCCTGCAGATCATGACTATTTGGGCAAAAATAAGTTCTATAGCATGTGTGTACATATTTGTGTTGGGACTGTGGATGTTTACAATATGGTTGATACTCTTGATGGTTATGTAACTTGTTTGTGAGCACTGTTTGATCTGTTATTGTTGTATTGTTGATTCATTGGGTAGTTGATTGTGTGATATGTATTTGAAAAAGTGAAACTTTGTACTTTCTTATATGTTGGTTGACTTGCTTCATTTATATGTGTTTTAATCGTAGCTTACCACAATGGCTAGTTATCATTTTTTAATATTATAATAGAGCATTTGATTGTTAGCCCGATATTTTAGTGTGGGTTGTCTATGGTTACGAGTTTGTTCCTGTGAAAATGAGTAATGAAAAAGATAAGATGAATAAAGAGGAATAGTGATGTATTAGCGCTGGATTGTGGTTGATTGTGTGAATTAATGGGCCGGGCTAGAGTATATTGGTACTAAATATAATATGGATGGAGTTGGAAGAGTAGTTGGATGATGTAAGTTATATAGCTAAAGTAATAATATTATTACAACCTTAGTTGAATTGTATTCCATTTAAGATGTCATGATTTATTTTCGTTAATTCTATTTTATGATTATATAAACTAACGCGGTCGGTCAATGATGCCTACCAGTACATGTGGTTGTACTGACCCAACTCTTCTATATTCCTTCTTGGAGTGTATAATGGATGCAGGTTAGTTTGCAGTTACTAGATGTATGACGATATTTAACACTAACTTCTGCACTTTTTTCTTGGCAGATGTTAGAGTCTTTGTATTACTTATTTTATTGTCGATCTATGTTGTAGTATATAACTCTTGTACATGTCTGACTAATTAGTGTTAAATTTATTTTATTATAGTTAATTCAGTATTTCCTTAAAACAGAAGTCTTCCGCATATTTTTAGTTGAGTAATAAGGATTTTCCTAGCTAATTAGAATAGCTTAGGTGTCCGCACGGTCCGTTAGTTTGTGTCGTGACATATCGAGGAGCTCAGTATAGAGGAACTAACCAAGTTTGAAGCTTGGTCAAATATTGTTGGTTTTGATTTATATGTTTGAATCACTAGGAAAATGGAGCTTCATCCTCATGGGGACAAATCTTTTGGGATATGAAATTCAAAACAAAATTTAAAATCATAGTTGAAGCATCTTATCACTAATAGTTATATCGTTAAAAACTTAGAAAGTTCAAATTTATATTATTGAGATTCGATTTTTATTTTAATTTATTTTATTTCAATGATGGGTACATCACTGTAATATACTTTATGGTCAGTTGGTCGCCGTAATAATATATTTGATACTGTTGCTAAAATTAATATCTCATACATATATTAGCCAGTTGGTATTATATACATGCAGATCTATAATTTGAACTTTAATTATGGGTTTAAGTTTTGAATTTTACTGCACTCTGTTTGCCTTTTTGGGTGCAGAATATTATTACGCTTTTACCTGTTTAAAGAATTTTTATCATATATAAAGTCCTAGTCAAATTGTCAAATTTGAGCCAGTGTCTGACCTAAATTTTTTTTTTTTTGGTTTAAAAGATATGTATTATTATAAGCTAAGATAGAACATTTTGTCTAACATATACTCTGTAGAACACTAATCTTTAACCATATGTTTAAGCAAAATATCCGACCTTTCTATAAAGGCGTATATTGTAAATAGTTCATATGAGATATCGTTACTCATCCAAAAAAAAACTATCATAAATTACGTTTTCTTTTCATCATCAATCAATCTATCATTGAATCCTAAGTCGCTCTATCATTGTTTAATTTTTGGTTATTTGATTGCTTTGAAATTTGTATAAATGAACCTTCTTTTAATTTATTTTAATAATTTATAGCATAATATCATGATGTAAATTCAAGGAAATTATTTACAATTTACCGACCATAAAACAATATATAGAGACAGGGAGGCGGATCTCGACTTTGTGGTTTTTTCATGTTAGATAAAAATAAAATAAAATAATAATCAAGGAGATTTGATCCCACAACCGTGAGGTTAGGAAAACTTTTACAAGTTCCTCTACTACACTAGATCAATAATACACTTTGATGTCATTTGGTGTGAGGGATAAAAGTAGATAATCTCGGGATAAACTTTTAATGCATTAGAATTGCTTGTTTAGTTGTACAACTTGGGATAACTTATCCCGAGATTATTAATTAGTACTGGGATAAGCTCACTCTTGGTAGTATAATAATACCTAGATAAGTTATCCTAGGTTAAAGTAATTAAAATGACAAAAATACCCCCAAAGGTCCTTTTTATAATCACTTTTCAAATCCATTGATATTCACAATAATTTTTAATACCATTTATAATAGCATTCACAACCTCCACTACTCGTTATTTTATGATAATTCTTCATATATTTTATTTAAAAAATTACACTATACAAATATATTTTTTTATTTATGAATATATTATACGTTAAATTATTTGAATAATTATTATGGTTATTTATATATTTCGCTTTCTCTTAAGAATAATAAAAATGTTGACTTCATTGTTGAATTACATATTTTAAATTAATTAATTTTTTAATTACTTAAAAATTGATATTGTATATATTAATTAACATGAATTTTAATATTCTATATTATATGAGTGATATGTGTTTAAATGAAGTAACACAAATAATAAATCCTCTTTTACTTTAACAAAATTACGTTGGAAGTTTTATTTCAAACTAAATAAGATGTAGTAAGATTTTTTTTAAAACACGCATGACATAATCATGAGAAGACACACGCAAAAAAATTTAAGCTAAATAAGATGAAAATTTTATTTTTAAGAATGAATATTTAAAGTTTGAAAAGAAATTATATAAAAAAGCTAAATAAGATGAAGGGTATTTTTGTAAACAATTAACTCATTCTTAGAAATTATACCATGCACATTATTTTGAATACAACAAACCAAATACTAAATAAAAAATAATCTCAGCATAATTAATTTCAGTATAACTTATCCCAGCATAACTTATCCCGTCATAATTAATCTCAGCACAACTTGTATCCAAACCAAGCGACCCCTTTGTTTATAGGTTTCCAACTTATAATTTTTATATATTTACTAAAAGTTTCTATAGAAATACTAGATTTACACGAAAGTTACTTTTTTTTTTAAAAAAATTATTAAAACATTACCTATTCAAGTGAATGCTCAGACCCTATTCAAATTATTGCTTGTTTGATGTTAATGCATATGAATTATTTGATTTTACTATAAAATTCCCTTTTTGTTTGAACGAAATTCGTATCAATTTTAAGTTTAATAAGTTGTTATTATATATTATTATACGGATTCAATATAAACATAATATATAATAAGTAATTCAAATTGCCAAATGTCTTATGAGTTACGAGTCATATCCCTAACCCTAAGTATTCAATTCAATTCTGATTGTTGATTTGTATCAGGCTTTCAGCGGCGCCTTAAGTAGACGAGACAACGAGTCTCGAGTTTTCAGCTACAGTTACATATTATGTTAAACTTATGGTTATTTCATTTCATTTCATGCGTGTTGAGTTAATTATATTTGGGAATGAAAAATAGATTAAAAAAATATTTTTCTAAAAAAATTATCAATTTTAAAAGTCCAGTCATGACAAAGAAAGGCTCACTAATTTGATCTTCAAAATCAAAATAAAAATCTGAAATAACTAAACCGAATTTATAGAAATCGAATCAAACCAAATTTATTTTGATTTAGTTAAGCTTGTCATTTTTGTCAATCCAAAAATCAAAAACTCAAACCGATATTAAACAATCAAACCAGACAAACCGAATGCCTACTCAAGATATGAGTGACATGCAAAACGTAATTTAAGCATAAATTGATTGCATTTCTATTTTCACTATAACGAAAAGATTACTTTCCATAATAATATTTGGAAAGAAATTTCATAGTTTAATATTAAAAACTTATCTCGTGTTGACCATTACTTTTAATGAGGGGTGACTCAAGAATAAGGCTAGCAAAATATTTGCTTTAGGCTCCTAAAATTTTGAGGTCTCAAAAATTTTAATAGTGTTATGAAACATAAAGCAAAGAAGAAGAAGAATGGAGAGAGAAGAGAGGAGACTTCTTTATATCTCATGAGGAATTCTTGAGGAGTGAATTACAATGAAGGAAAACTCCTTTATTTATAGGGGAAAACTAACCTTGGAGTTTCTAATTTTTCTATACATAGACATTTATTATATATGGTAAAGTAGACATTCACGTAATATATTTATAATACACCCCTTTGAATGTCTAATTCTTAGATAGTGTGCCTCGTTAAAAGCTTACTAGAAAAAATCAAGTGGAAGAAAAAATATAGTGAAGGAAAAAGAGTACACATCTCTAACAATACGCATATTGGCTACCTCATTAAAAACCTTATAAGGAAAACTCAGTGCAACAAAACCTCATAAGGAAAAAAGTGTACAATGCATATTAACTCCCTCTAATGAGAACATCTTTGAAACTTTGCATCCTAATCTTGTGCACCATCTTCTTGAAAGTTGCAATTGGAGGAAATTTGGTAAATAAATCAGCCACATTGTTACTTGAATGAATCTGTTGCACGTTAATATCATTATTCTTTTGTAGCTCATGTATGTAGAAAAGCTTTGATGAAGTGTGCTTTGTTCTATCTCCTTTTATGAATACTACATTAAGATATGCTATGCATGCTGCATTATCTCTGAATAAAACTGTGGGTATGTAGTCACATTTCAAATCACATTTTTCTTGAATGAGATGTATCATGGACCTCAATCATACACATTCTCGGCTCGCATCATGAATAGCTATTATCTCAGCATAATTCGATGAAGTGGCTACGATAGACTACTTTGTATATCTCCAAGATATAGCAGTACCACACATCTGAACACATAACCTATTTGAGACTGAGCTTTATGCGGGTCAAATAAGTACCCAGCATCAGCATAACCAATAAAATTGGGACTGCAAGCTTTAAAATAAAATATACGCATGTCTTTTATCCCATTTTGATGTCTCCTAGTAGGAGAATAAATATACATTACTAACAGATTGACTGAAAAGGCTATATCAGTCCTTGTAGCATTTACAAGATACATTAGTGTTATGCATCAATGAGACTAAGATATGGTACTTCATACGTCTCATTTCAGCAAATGATCTATTGCTTTTCAAAACTCCCCAAGAGTTTCAACAATATTCAGACCAGAAATTTATCCCTTATAAGGATAATAAACAAGTTTCCCAGAAACTTTATATGCTTCAGGCATTTTGAAACCTTTAGTGATTTTCGTATGGATTATTGTCATGTGACAATGTCCAACATGTCAAATGTGACATCTTCAAGTGTTTGGACTGCAAATCAAATAAGTTTTACGCTTACCAAAATTCATCCTTTCAGGTCACTTGATAAAATTTTCTACGTCAGCATGTTTAAATAAACGTAGAATTTAGATCTTCGTAATATTTCACAATATTGCGCCAATGTATCAAAGATATTAATGATATATTATTTTATATCGGTTCACAGTGCGACATAACATTTTGAGATCTCATCACTTCATTATTTTAAGGTACCTGAACCTCTCATAAGGTTTCATGATGTGTTATGTCATAGGCTTTTTAAGAGCACATTTCCTTCGTATTATGATTATTTGCTCCTTATCTTTTTCAAGGATTATTTCATTTAGAACCAATTATGCTGCCATGCTTCACACATGTATAGGCCTTGTCCTTTAGGGACACAAATTTGGAGCACTTGCAGCTTAATATGAGATATTTTCGACATTTGACTTGAATTGTCTTTTGAATGGAGATCTGATGATAATTCCTCACACATTTCACAGCTGTTTATAACCACCCCTTATGTTAGAAAAACTAACATACATCCTCCATCTTCTTTGAGGAATTCATCTTTATACATTATGGTATATTCGCTAATCGTATACCTCAGATCAGAACTATTAGATTGAATAGTTGGTTCCTGACCTTGAACCAATTGAGAGGGAAGAAATAATCATAATTTATTGGTCTAATGCATACAAGTTGTTAGGATACTGAAGTTTTGATGATTGACATTTGAATGAAACATATTGTGCAAGCTGGTCCACACAAGTGTAGAAAAAATAGTCACAGGCATGGCTACTGATAAGATTACATTGCTTAAAAATAGGAATAGATAAGCAAGAACATTTAGACATGATGAAAACACTTATCACATCAGCAAAAATGGATGAAAAAGAGAATATAAATGCAAAATATAGAAGTTGAGTTGATCAAGGAGTTCTGCATAACTAGGAGATAAAGGAGGAGTCCTATTTAGTCAAGACGAATAAGATGGCAGAAACAAAAGAGAAACTACCTGGGAGTATTATTGAAGATAGAAGAATACATCAACTAAAGGACTCAATCAGGAGTTGTCTTAAATACAATAAACAACATTCAAGTGTTTTACTCATGCACTGAAAAGATAGTCAACAATCAGCAAAACAGTTCACTTACTTGAAGAAGAACCTGGTCCCTTACTTAGCAAGTCATAGAATTTGTAATAGATAGGTTCTTTGAGTTAAAATGAGTTTTATTCTAGTGTCAATGAAGTATAAACTGAGGTAGGAGTTGTGTCTTTAAGTTAGGGAACTCGAAGACTTGGAAACACTTATATTGGAAAGATTTGTGTTTTTGTAGAAATAGGAGTTAGAAGTTTTAATTACCAGTTTACAAGAAATCTTGTAATTCGTTGTTTATTGAGGCTCAAGTTAAATAGTGAAGTTGTGGTTAAATCCTGTAAAGGTACATGTCATGTTTTTTTACACCTTTCTTATGCCGGGTATTTTCCATGTAAAAATATTGTGTTCAAGTTTTACTTCTGTGAACCACGTTAGCTTACTTGTTCCACAGATAGGCAACCAGTAGAGTATAATATTAAAATCAGTAGGGGTACGGACTCTAACAAGTGGAATCAGAGAGAGGTTGTCTTAAATAAGGCTAGCACCTAAGAAAATATCACAATAATGAATTCTCTACCTCCTACTGGCACAGTGAAGGTCAGTCAACTACTAGACCTCCACTCTTTGATGGTTTTCACTTTATCAGGTGGAAGGCCAGGATGGAGATGTTCATCTAAGGTGATGACTATGAATTATAGAATAGTATTACTGATGGTCCTACTATCTCAATGAAGTTGTTCGATGGTGAACCAGTCAAGAAAGTAAGGAGTGAATTTACTCTTGATGATTTAGTGACATTAAATAAAAATGCAAAAGTGAAGAACACCCTAGTCTGTGGATTAGGACCTGCTGAATACTACAGGGTGTCAACCTGCACCACTGATAAGAAAATTTGGTATGCACTGGTAAATGCAGATGAAGGTACCTGTCAGGTAAGAAAATTCAGAATTTCTCTTCTTTTCACTGAGTATGAGGCATTTAAGATGAAGAAAAATAAATCCTTGCATGAGATGATAACAAGACTTACAGGATTAACAAATGAGCTGACTTTCTTGGAAAAAGTCATCAGTGAGAAGGAAAAAGTTGAAAAGGTATTGAGGGTACTCCCAAAATCAAAGTTGTAATACCCCAAACTTTCTTTCAGTCAAATCTAGTCTCCAAAAGAGTTAGTGATGACTTCCTAAATGATTAATATTTAAGTCATATAGAATTTTTCCAATTTTAACTTTTTATCACGTGAAAAATTGAATTAGCTTTCCAATGATACCAATTTCTTCCAAATCCGTTATAGAGTAAACAGTTATGGACGTTTTACAGAGAATTGTCAGAACTGCCCAGAAGAGACGGTCAGGCCAATGGACCGTCGATCTAGCGATGGACCGTTGCCCAAAGCCATCGTGACTAAGGCAGTGAACCTGACTTCTGGTCAAGTATGATGGCCTGGACCGACAGACCGTCGAGCTAGCGACGGAGTGTTGCCAAAACATTCAAAGACGAGATAAAAAGTTCAGGTTCTGCCAAGTACGATGGTCAGGACTGATGGACCGTCGACCAAACCGTCGCCACTTCTGATCAGCAATTTTAAGTCATTTTTAAAAGGGTATTTGGTTCTTTTCCACTCGTTTTAACCTCTAGTTATACCAGACCACAACTCATAACTTTATTATTCATTCACAAAACCAAATTAGGGTTTCTCTCAAAGATCAATCCCCCAAGAACAAAAAACCCTAGATGGTTAATTCTAACTCAAGAATTCAATCTTTCCTTTACCAATATTTAAGAAATTATCCACCCATGTATGTCAAGTGTTGATTCATGGGTTTCTTTCACCCATGAAGCTTAAGAAACCTATTTGAACTATAAACTTTGGATTTCATGGTATGAATTGAATTATATCTATGTTTATGTTGTTGTTTGATTTTGAAGTTGAAGTCTTTAATGACTATCATGAAAATATATTAGTATGTGGTTGAAATTCTTGCATTGAAAGTGTAAAATATTGCCATGATGTATTATTTCAATATTCATGCCTAAGACTAAAGATATGCATGCAAGGTGTTTGATAAAATGCCTAAGAAAATAGGAATTATGCCTTATAACTCATTTGTGACCAAAATTGAAGAATCCATATTTCTCCTTTATGTTTGATATGACTCCCATGTTATTGTTATGCTTTGTAATGGATTGATGTAATGCTCATGAGATTAGGCTTAAGAAATTATGATATGTTTACATGCATTCCTATTCATGTGTAAGCTTATAGCATGCGAATGCTTCATGAAAATCTCTAATGATTGTACTATGAATTGGTGACTATGGTCATGTGTCAAGAAGTGTCATAGCCTATCTGTTTCATGCTATCGAGTCCTGGGGGTACTTGTACCCAATAATTTAGCTGTATGCCTAGAGCCAGTGTCATCTTTTCCCGATACTCTTAGCTAAGCCATAATTCATAGAACTCAATCAGTCATGTGATTGGAAAACTTAGTAAACTCAGTAATCTCAGAAATCTCAGAAATTCAGTAATCTCAGTAGTGTTTCATCAGTCAACGAAACTCAGTGAACTCAGTCCATTCAATTCAGTATAATTAATTTAGTGTCTAATTAGATGGGAGTAGGATTCAACACCGAGTAAGCCCAAGGATGGGAACTCACCTGTTATTAGAGGGTGTGATTCTTAGAAACAATCATTGCACTCCAGAACTACGTAACTAGCGTAGGTTAAGACATCAAACTTGCTAGTTGAGGTTAGATGAGGTGGCTTAACCTGTTATATGAGGGTCCCACCGTTCTCCTAAAAGTACCTGTTACATAAGAGATTACTCATAGCTTGTCCACACCAGTGGTGCAGTATTGACACGCTTTTAATTGGGGTTACAGATTGGAACCTAACTCAATTATGTTATCTTACTTGGGGCATATGGTTAGATGACTACTTCCCACAGTTAAGTCTCAGTCTCAGTAATAGAACTCAGATAGTTCTGCAAAATTTTGGACTGTCAGATACAGAGTCACCCAGCTCAGTACGAAACCCAGCTTGTTTCATAAAAAATAGGACTGTCAGACACAATCATTCAGACAATAGTATATAAGTTATATGAAAATTTATGTTATCAGTATTCAGATTCAGTGATGTCATAATCTCAGTTACAGTTCACGTATTCATGCATGTGTTCTCATATTTATGTTATTCAGTCAGTTAGTATTGTTCATGCATATAAACCCCTTGAATTTAGCCTACCTCACTTGCATACGTGTATATTCAATCATACTAGAACTATGGTGTCTTATACCATAGGTTCAGAAGCCCGACTAGTAGTGAGTCCTCATCATTCGAGGATAGCATAATTATTTTATTACTTTATTACTTCAGTAGTCTGGAGTTAGTTGGGGATATTTCCCATCGACTCTACAATTTTTAGACAGTTTAGAGGCTTTCAGACTAGCATGTTCAGACAGTTATTTTAGTTTTGATATGGTGATACCGTATCATTCAAATGTTATGTGTTATCAAATATTTGAACCTTATGGCCTTTCAATTTTTTATTTTGCATTTATACAGTATGTTATGCAGTGCTCACTACAGATATTAGTCATGGTTTAGCTTGTGGTCCTTCCAGGTCATGACCACCATGTAGGATTTAGAGTACCAGATTTAGGGTATTACAAAAGTGGAATGTTAAGGTAACCGCAATTAGGGAGGCAAATAAGGATCTCACAGGTATGACCCTGGATGAACTAGTAGGGAACTTGAGGACTTATGAAATGGAAGTTAACAGAACCAAAAAAGAAGCAGTTCTTGAAAAAATCTTAGCATTGAAGGCTTTTAATAGTGATGAAGAATTTCAACCTGATAAGGAATAAGTTGCCTTTACAACTAAGAACT
Source organism: Capsicum baccatum var. pendulum (assembly GCA_030864225.1). NCBI lineage: Eukaryota > Viridiplantae > Streptophyta > Magnoliopsida > Solanales > Solanaceae > Capsicum > Capsicum baccatum. The sequence continues at coordinate 294,604,806 of CM061552.1, forward strand.
TCAGCAAATTCTTTAAAAGGAAGAAGGTAATAGGTAGTAAAAAACATTCAAATGACAATCCAAATAGATGCTACAAGTTTGGTAAGACTGATCATCTGATCAGAGATTATCCAGTATGGGAAATAGAATGGAAAAAGGAATGGGCTAAAAAGGAACTAAAAAAAAGGCCAAAAGGAAGGAGGAACATGCAATGATAGTAGCATGGGGATCTGACTCAGATGATGATGAAGCTGATGAAACAACTTTCATGGAACTTGGAGATTAGACTTAGAGGAAGAAGATGATTCTTCTGAGGTAAGCATACTTGAACTTAAAGAAAAACTCCATTTAAGTTCTAAATCAAAACTTATTTCTTTGATGAGTGCACTATTTGATGATTTCTAAGAATTAACTTCTAATAGGGATGAGTCGTTTAACAGTCTTACAAGACTTAAATTTGATCTCATTGATATAAAAGCTTGTAAAGATACAGTTGACAAGGAAAACTGCACTCTCAAGAAACAGGTTGCAGAACTTGATTCTTCAAATTATGATCTTAAGTCTGAAATCCTAAAATTGACTCTTACTAAAAATGGGAAAAGGCCATGAGTAAATAACAAGAAAGTGTTGCACTTGAATTAGAGAAGTACAAACAAGAGTGTAGTAATGTAGCAGACATGATAAACAAACAGAGTTAAGAAGTCTCTAAAATAAAACTTGATCTTGAAAAGGCTAATAGGTGGATAAATTCCTCAAGAATTGTTCACAAATTGAGAGAAAGAAATCATAATGAAAAAAGAGGTTTGGGATTCCACAAAGGTGTTGATGACCCTAAAGATTTATGTTATATCTGTGGCAACCTTAGACATCCAACCACTGAATGTCTAATAGCTTCTAAAAGCAGATCAAATAGTCAAAACCTGGCAAATAGATTTTCTCAAACCAAAAAGAAAAGAACTAGTTCAGGTCAGAGAAATAGGTTTCACTACATATTTCCATCATGGACTAGAAAAAATTTAATTCATCCATTTACTCATAAAATAGGAACTAAGCTTGTCTGGGTTCCTAAGTCTAACCATTGATTTCTTGCAGAAGAAGGTGAGAAGAAGCAAAAGGCGTTGGTACTTGGATAGTGGTTTCTCAAGACACATGACTGGTGATAAGAAAAAGTTCCTTTCACTTTCTAAAATGAATGGAGGAGGAGTTTCTTTTGGTGATGGAAAAAAGGGAATCATTACTAGAGTTGAAAAAATTGGCCCATCTGAGTCAAGAGTATTGGAAGATGTCTATCTTGTAGAAGGATTGAAGCACAACCTGCTGAGTGCTTCACAACTGTATGATAAAGGTAATAAAGTTAATTGTACTTATGTAGGAGTCAATTCAAGAGGATGGACACCAAAGAGATTGTGCTCACTGCAATAAGATACAAAAATGTACACAAGGCTGACATAATGACAATACCAGGACCAGAGTTGACTTTTCTAAGTACAATAGAAAATGATCCCCTCCTTGGGCATAGGAGACTTGGACATGCAAGTTTAAAATAACTAAACATACTGTCTTCCAAAGATATGGTATTGGGATTTCCCAAAACCAAGTTTAAGGAAGAAAAGTTATGCAGTGCCTGTGTAAAGGGGAACCGGTAAGATCTTCTTTTAAGTCAAAGAACTATGTTATCACTACCAAGTGTCTTGACCTGGTTCCTATGGACTTGTCTGGACCAATAAGGCTTCAAAGAAGATGTGGAAAAAGGTATGTTTTATAATTTTTGATGATTATTCCAGGTTAACCTGGACATTATTTTTAGCCTCTAAAAAAGATGCCTTTGATGTCTTTACAATTTTCATCAATAAAATTAAAAAGAAACTTGGCACTTCATTAGTTTCCATAAGATCTGACTTTGGTACAAAATTTGGGAATGTTAAGTTCTTAGAATATTGTTCAGTAAATGGTATAGATCATAACTTCTATGCTCCTAGAAGACCACAAAAAAATAGTGTGGTGGAAAAGAAGTATAGAACCTTGGAAGATATGGATGTAACAATGATGCTTGTAACAAATATTGCTAAAAACCTTTGGGTTGAGGCAATAAGTACTGCAACATATATGATAAATAGATGCATGATCAGACCTATGTTAGAGAAAACTCCCTATGAATTACTAAAAGGAAGAAAGCCAAACATTTCTCATTTTAGAACCTTTGGTTATAAATGTTTCATACGTAATAATGGAAAGGAAAATCTAGAAAAATTTGATACTAAAAGTGATAAGGGAATCTTCTTAGGTTATTCACTTCATAGTAAGTATTATAGGGTTCTAAACAATAGAACTAACTGTGTTGAAGAAAGCATGAATATAGTTTTTTATGAATCATGTGTTAAGACTAACTTACAGGAAGAAAATAACTCTGATGAATAGGTTACACAACCTGGTTCATCAATTGGAGCTACCAAACGTAGAGATACCTCAAAAGGGGGAACTGAATCTGGAGGCATAGTGCTAGGGGGAACTGAGCCCTCAACTACCCCAGCTCAGAATATCAGCAGTGATCCTAATAGCTCACTGGCTTGGTCCTAAAAGGTTACATGCATAAGGATCACATCCTATTGAGAATGTTATCACTGATCTCACCTATGGGATCACTACAAGATCTGGATTAAAAAGAATGTGTGCTTTCAAGGCATTCCTATCAGAGATTGAGCCAAAGAAGGTAACTGAAGAACTGGTTGATGTTGATTGGATTATAGCCATGCAGGAAGAGTTAAATAAGTTTGAGAGAAGTAAAGTATGATACTTCGTTACTCTTCCAAAAGATAGAACAGTAATTTGGACTAAGTGAGTGTAAAACAATAAAGTTGATAAACATGGAACAGTTACAAAGAACAAGGCAAGATTAGTGGTCCAAGGAGACAATCAAGAAGAAGGCATAGATTTTGATAAGACTGTTTCTCCTGTATCCAGAATTGAATCTATTAGATTACTTGTTTCCTTTGCTGCCTATATGGAGTTCACTCTTTTTCAAATTGATATTAAGAGTGAATTTTTAAATGAGATTCTCAAAGAGGAAATATATGTTAAACAACCCCCAAGGTTTGAAAGCAAGAATTTTTCCGATATGTGTATAGACTGGATAAGGCCTTGTATGGGTTGAAACAAGCTCCAAGAGCTTGGTATGAGAGATTATCAACATTTCTACTTGAGCATAGCCATACTAGAGGTAAAATTGACAACATTCTCTTCCTGAAAACGGATGGAAAAGATCTATTGGTTGTGTAGGTATATGCAGATATCATTATTTTTGGCTCCACAAACATTAACATGACTCATGATTTTGCCAAACTTATGATTTGTGAATTTGAGATGAGTATGATGGGGGAGCTAAATTACTTCTTGGGATTACAAATCAAACAAACAACATCTAGAACAATGATCCATCAATAGAATGTCACGCCCCAAAATCCCATCGGGCCAGACTGGCACCCGAAGCCGAGAAGGCCCGAGAGAACCCGTTCAAATACCTGTACTTTCACTTACATATCACCAAAAATTTGGACAGCCGCATATATATATATATATATATATATAATACTTGGCCGTAGGGGCCACCACATATACAAATATAACATCACTATATAAACTTCCATGACTTTACCCTTCCTTATGTCTACAAAGCCTATAGGATATACATGACATAAATAGGGTCGGCACAAACCCCCGCCCACACATGACTCCTGTACAATAATAAAACATAAGGAACCGAATCAGAAAGCTCCAAAGTAAACTGGAGCTCACCAACAATAGCTGTATGACCTAGCTCCTATCTATGCTGTGAATGAGCTGAAGCACCTGTGCCTGCAGCATGAAATGTAGGTCCCCCCATAAGGGACGTCAGTACGAAATATGCACTGAGTATGTAAAGCTGTAAATAATCATATGTGATATGGGGGATCAAGAAAATCAGAAATAAGTGAATAAATCATAATAGAAGTGAACCATACTTCATAAACACTTTTAGGATCATGTACATTATCATTAATCTGAATTGGGTTCTTGAATTCAAACACATTTGTGGAACGGTATACATTCGTTCATTTCATTCTTTACAATTATCATTTGCCATTACCTCCTCCTCCCGAACCTCCAACCACCTAAAAATAATCAATACTGTACCATACTGTGACTATTAGGCTTTCCCCAGTACATATCAACTGTAATCATATCAAGTATCGGGATCGACCCATCCTAGGATTAAGCCCCTGAGCTACCACCCACACATATATCAAGTAACACACATAATAGATCTTTCCAATAACTTAGTTCAAAAGCTTTTGAGATTATTACATTAGTGTTTATGCCAATATAGTACCTTTGGAACAATGATACATCAATAGGAACCAAGTAATAGACCTTCTATACAATAACGATGTAATAAAGACTCATTGGTACATCAACAATGTATTTCAGAATCATCAATATCACAACAATGAAATAGGAGCCTTTTGGTATATCAATGAAATATTTTGACACTTTATAGAATGGAAACAACTTCGTTGGTAACGTAGAACAATACATATTTTTGGATAACCTCGGAATGTTACTTGATGGAACATTGGTGTTTTCATGCCAAAGAACATCATTAGAGTATGCTTTACATACCTCGTTGTAGATTCGGATACTAATTAAACACAACTTCTCGCCTTTACAAATCACTTATCTACAATGAAATGTTTGACATCTAGTATTAGCAACCCAATACCACAATTCTCTTCCATAATTTCATACCACAAATATTTGCAAAGCATTCCAAAAACCAACTTGAACAATATGTTTATGTGCATATATATATATAATCATCATTTCAATACCACATCATTACACCAAATCCCTTCACAATTCAACATAATCCAACCATGCACAAGAATAATCCAACATCATTTCCAATCATCTTTCAACAACAATCAAATAACATACATCTTATACTCACATGCATATATATACATATCCATATAAATAACTGATGATAGGCGTATTTACACGCCTAAAGTACTATAATTTACCCATATTTTAGCTAAGTTTTGAGGACAAAATATATAATTCATGCACTTTTAGTCCTTTTTCCTGTGAGAGAGCTAACAAACGTGATTAGCAAGTTTTCAGGTATAAATGATGAAGCTTTCAGCATTTTATGGATAACTTGACACCAAAGGAAGCTTCACTAAAGAAGGGAAGGAGAGCTTGGACGCCTAGGACTAGAAGTGACGCATGGAAAACCTGTGCCGGACAGAAACAACATTTCTAAAGACTTTGGGGATCAATAGTAACTTAGTATGATTAGGATAATGATGCAGTAACTTATTAGGATTAGGATAAGTAATGCAATAGCTTAGTAGGAATAAGATATGGGTGTTATAAATACCCTATTTTGCTAGAGATTTTTATTCATTCTTCCATAATTCTTCCATCATTCTAGTTACAATTCATTCATCTACTATTCCAACAATTCTCTTTCAATTAATTCTTATTAATTTCTCTTCATCTATTCGATTCTTACTTTTTTTATGACAAGAGAAACGCTATTCCTAAAAGGGAATTCACGCCACAAGCCCTACCAAACCATACTACACGCTAGATCCTATTATTGGTATGAACATAATGACTATTGTGATTTCCATTGCACTCATGAGTAGCAAAACCTCTCTGTTGGGGTTATGGAAGCCTTATGAGATACTATCTATTACTATGAGTTTGTGAACTCGTGACACGTATGCTGCTTATATCATTACTCTCTTCATCTTAATCTAAATTCTTGTGGTTGCAAACATATAGAATACGCCAGTATAGCATTAACTTGTTCGAAAGAAAATTTATATGTCTGGAAAAGAGATAATGTCAATGTAATAGGGCACCAACCCCTATTAAAAAGTTAGTGTCGTAACTGGTTTAACCTCTTGGAGAATTTGTACTGTTAGATACGCTTTAAGCTCGAAAGAGTTAAAGTGAAATAATCCTTGATGGTCGAAAGACGCCTGGATTTACCATAGAATACAATTCTCTATAAGCACATGCATATCTGAATTCCGCATAACTCATAGCCAATAGAGACGTATAACTCATAAGGTGGACATAACCCTAACTCTCAATTCTCATTGGTTAGAATCCTACTAAACATTCTTTCTGTTTACTTTGCTATTTTCCGTTTTCACTTTGTTACAGTATTTGCACGCTACAATCCCCCCCTTTTACGAAACTTTCACCAAAAGTCTAATAGTCTTTGCTTACTTAGTGACCAAGTATTCTCTGTGGGATTCGACACCCAACGCAGTTGGGTTCTATATTTGACAACGATCGCTTACACTCTTACGAGAGTTGTAGTTTGAGCGTTATCAAAAATTGGTGCCGTTGACGGGGAATACAAGTATCAATTAAGTTCGTGATAATTACTAGACCCTTTGGTCAAAGATTCTCGTACTTTACTTTTAGTTTTTGTTTTTGTTTTCTGTAGGTTCTTATTCAGTGTATGCCCTATACTCGAAGTTCTGGTAAACCGTTATTACCTATCAATCCTGAACCACAACGTATTGGCAGAATAGAGGCACAACAAGAAATTGAAAGAATGGCTGCTCAATAGGAACAGGCGAGACTAGCTGCTCTGGCTGCCGCTCAACTGCATCAACAAAATATTGATAACCCTGGGAGAGCAATAAATCCTGATGATGAGGACCTAGGTGGTGACGAGTTACTAAACCCTAGGCATGCTGCTAAGATAGCAACACCTGCTAATAGAAAAGATCGTCAAGATAGGTTTAGGCCTGAACGCCGAGTCATGCAACCAGCATTCGACGATGATGATGATGATCTTGACGGAGCCAGAGCCACAGGATCCATTATTCCTCCACCATTGGCACCCGGAGCCAAGTTCAACATCACGAGCACCATGATTCAGTTATTGCAACTCAAGGGATTATTTGGTGGACTAGCAGGCGATGATCCGAATATGCATCTCATCAACTTTATTTCTACATGCAAGTCGTTTGACAATCCTGGCATTGGTCAGAATGCAATTCGATTACGCTTATTTCCATTGTCTCTGTTTGGAGAGGCAACTCTATGGTTGAATGGGCTGACTCCTGATTCTATTACAAATTGGAGGCAATTGAAAGCCGCTTTCCTAGAAAGATTCTTTCCTCCATCCAAAAGAGCACAATTGAGAGATGAAATCAGCAACTTTCGTCAGCTTCCAACTGAAGCTCTTCATGAAATATGAGAGAGATTCAAGAAGAAGCTAATGAGGTGCCTAAACCATCATATGACCAATGTCCACCTAATGGAGATACTATACAGAGCCTTGAATTCAATAACTAAACCAATGGTGGATAATACGACTGGAGGATCATTTATGGACCTCACCTTTGGTAAGGCAAGAAATATGCTAGATCGGATGACGAAGCAAAGTAGAGCTTGGCATACTAGGGATTCTGAGGTAGCAAGCCCCATTTTATCTATTGGCATGAATGCAGACCAAAGGAGAAGAGAAGAAGAACATGATCAAGATATGACTCACATGAAAACACAAGTGGATCTTCTTACAAAGCATATATTATCATGGAAGACCGAAAAAGTCAAAGCTGTTGCGTCAAAAGGAAGAGATGAATCTGATTCGGAAGAAGAAGCCAACTACTTGAACAATTAGAGGGATTTCCGAGGCAATGCTCAAGGAAACCAAGGTCGGAACTATTATGATAAATCTGGAAACAAGGACCAAGGTAGTTGGAAGAACAAGAGTGGTTTGTATGTTCCCCCAGGAAGACGTGACACCACAGCATCTGGTTCTGGAAATATGGAAGATATGATGGCTAAACTGTTGAAAGGAGTGGAGGCAACCAACGCGGGAGTAATAGAGGTAATAAATGATTTGTCCTTAATGAAGCAATTGGTTGACTCACATTGCACTTCAATAAAACAAATAGAGCAACAATTCAGCCAACTTTCAGTGGCACTCAATCAAAGATAGGCTGGCACTTTACCTAGCGATACTGTGCAAAATCCAAGGAATGACGGATCATACATGGCTATTACTACCAGAAGTGGCAAGGTGCTATAAAATTCATCCCAAAGCAAGCAAGTGGCCGAAAATAAAGAAGATTAGGACACCATAAAAGCTGACCAAGACGTCCATGACGTCATCCCTAGTAGTTTGCAGCCTGAAAAGATCGAAATTTTAAAGCAAGAGGAGAATAAAACCGTGGAGAAAACAATTCCATTTCCACCACCACCTTTTCCTCAAAGACTGAAGAAGAAGGCGGATGATACAAGGTTCAGTAAATTCATGACGATGTTAAAACAGCTGACCATTAATGTTCCGTTGGTAGAGGCACTAGAATAAATGCTTGGGTATGCGAAATTTATGAAGGATCTTTTGACAAAGAAGCGGGCAGCAAGCTATGAGTTGACAGATACTGTTCATCATTGCAGTGCAATTGCTACCCGATCACTAGTTTAGAAGAAGGCCGACCCCGGTGCCTTCACTATTCCTTGTACCATTGGATCTTTGAATTTTGTCAAGGCATTATGCAACTTAGGAGCCAACATCAATTTGATGCCATTATCTATTTACAAAAAGTTGGGGTTGGGTGATCCTACTCCAACCAATATGAGGCTCGTAATGGCAGACAGGTCGGTAAAATGACCTGTTGGTATTTTATGTGATGTATTGGTAAAGGTTTCTTCATTCATGTTTCCGGCAGACTTCATTATTTTGGATTGTGAGGCAGACTCAGAAGTTCCCATAATCTTGGGGCGCCCTTTCCTTGCAACAGGAAGTGTGCTTATTGATTTAAGAGCCAATGAGCTTTTATTCCGGATAAATGTCGAAGTAGTTCACTTTGATGTGTGTAAATCAATGAAGCAAACCAAAGATCTGAACGTATTCTCAGTAACTGATGTTTATTTTGATGATGAGAAAGAATTACCTGAAGAGAAGTATCTTATTGATGACCCATTGGCGGTTGTGCTCATGAATGTTGAGGGTAAGGATGCTGAAAATTATGAAGAGACTATTGGTGCTCTAACAGGATTAGGGTCATATCCTCATGCTCCCAAGAAGCTGGATCTTGATTTCAAAAACCGACCTACACCACCAGCTAAACCATCTATTGAAGAGACACCCACGCTAGAATTGAAGGAGCTTCCTAGTCATTTAAAGTACGCATTCCTAGGAAGCGAAAACACACTCCCGGTCATTGTGGCGGCAGATTTGGGTGAGCAACAAGTTGCAGCTCTCATTGCTATTCTACGGAATACATAAGAGTCATTGGTTGGACTATCACTGACATTATTGGTATTCCACCTGGGATTTGTACACACAAGATTCAGCTTGAAGAAAATTGCACACCTACTATTGAGCATCGGCGTCTCAATCCACCTATGCAAGAAGTGGTAAAGAAAGAAATTATTAAGTGGTTAGACGCAAGGGTTGTGTACCTAATCTCTGACAGTACATGGGTAAGCCCGGTACAATGCGTTCCTAAGAAAGGAGGCATGACGGTAGTTGTGAATGAAAAGAATGAGCTTATTCCACTCAGACCCATTACATGATGGAGAGTATGCATGGACTACCGAAAGCTGAATTTGTGGACGCTTAAAGATCACTTTCCAATGCCATTTATGGACCAAATGCTCGATCGATTAGCGGGGAAAGGATGGTTCTGTTTCTTAGATAGTTATTCAGTCTATAATCAGATTTGTATTGCCCCCGAAGACCAAGAGAAGACAACGTTCACATGACCATATGGTACGTTTGCCTTCAAACGTATGCCATTCGGGCTATGTAACGCACCAGCCACCTTTCAGCGTTGTATGATGTCCATTTTTTCTGATATGGTGGAAGATACCTTGGAGGTATTCATGGACGATTTTTAAGTTGTGGGTGATTCGTTTGAATAGTGCTTGGCAAACCTATGTATGGTGTTGCAAAGATGTGTTGAATTCAACCTAGTGCTGAACTGGGAGAAGTGTCACTTTATGGTTAAAGAAGGTATTGTTCTTGGGCATAAAATATCCGAAAGAGGAATTGAGGTTGATCGAGCTAAAATTGAGGTTATCTAGAAGCTACCACCTCCAATCTTCGTAAAGGGAACTCGTAGTTTCCTCGGTCACGCAGGTTTCTATCGGCGGTTTATCAAAGACTTCTCCAAAATTGCTAGTCCATTATGCAAACTTTTGAAGAAAGATGCAAAGTTTGACTTCAATGAAGATTGTTTGAAGGCATTCGAATGCCTCAAACAGAAGTTAATTGAAGCTTCTATCATTGTGGCACCAGATTGGTCTCTACCGTTTGAAGTCATGTGTGATGCTAGCGGGGTAGCTTTGGGTTCTGTACTTGGCCAGAGAAGGGAAAAGTTATTCCATCCTATCTACTATGCGAGCAAGGTCCTGAACGAAGCCCAGAAGAACTATACTGTCACAGAACAAGAGCTCCTAGCGGTTGTATATGCTTTTGAAATGTTCTGTGCTTATTTATTGGGAACCAAAGTGGTCGTTCATACAGACCATGCAGCTTTGAGATATTTAATGACAAAGAAGAATGCGAAACCAAGGATAATTGGATGGGTGCTGCTGCTGCAAGAATTTGATTTTGAGGTAAAAGATAGAAGAGGGTGCGAGAACCAAGTGCCTGATCATCTATCTAGACTCGAAAATGAGCATATAGCGCAGCCTGGTCTTGAGATTGATGATGCATTCCCCGATGAAGAGATCTTAGCCATAATAATGGAAGAGTTACCATGGTATGCAGACTTTGCAAATTTTGTGGTGAGTAATGTGATACCCGCAAATCTATCTTTCCATCAAAAGAGAAAGTTCATGCATGATGTAAAACACTACTTTTGGGATGGGCCATATTTGTTTCGACGATGCGCGGATGGTGTTATCAGGCGATGCATATCCCATGTAGAGGTGCCTAATATATTCGAAGCATGTCACACTTCTCAAGTTGGGGGATATCACGCAGGTAATTGGACAGCAAGAAAGGTATTGTAAAGAGGATATTATTGGCCTTCGATATTTAGAGATGCCTACGACTTTATGAGAAGATGCGACCAATGTCAGAGACAAGGTGTGATTTCAAAACACCATGAGATGCCCATGTTGAAAATTCTTGAAGTAGAGCTCTTTGATGTATGGGGTATCGATTTTATGGGCCCATTCGTAAATTCGTTTGGAATGAAATACATCCTAGTTGCTGTAGATTATGTTTCAAAATGGGTCAAAGCAGCAGCGTTGGCCGACAATGAGGGAAAACGTGTTGTAGAATTCTTGAAGAGAAATATCTTCTCTCATTTTGGAGTACCACGTACTATCATAAGCAATGTAGGATCTCACTTTTGCAACAATCTATTCAAATCCGTGTTGGCAAAATATGGTGTCAAGCAACATAAGGTAGCCAGACCTTATCACCCACAAACTAGTGGACAGGTAGAGGTTTCCAATCGAGAGATCAAGCAAATCCTTGCTAAGACTGTAAATGCTAATAGGAAAGATTGGTCTCGGAAACTGGATGATGCACTATGGGCTTATAGGACTGCATTCAAAATGCCGATTGGCATGTCCCCGTACCAACTAGTTTATGGGAAGGCCTGTCACTTGCCCATTGAGCTCGAGCATAAAGCATTGTGGGCATTGAAGCGACTGAATTTGAATTGGGATGATGCCATGAATCTGAGATTGGAGCAGCTGAACGAGATGGATGAATTCCGTCTACATGCGTATGAAAGAACAGACCTCTACAAGGAATGGATGAAAAAGTATCATGATCAGCGAATTGTTCAACAAAACTTTCAAAAGGATGATATGGTACTTCTTTTCAATTCCAGACTAAAGCTATTCCCAGGTAAGTTAAAGTCCAAATGGTCTGGTCCGTACAAAGTTAACCAAGTCTACTCATCTGGAGTAGTTGAGTTAGAAGACAATAATGGTGTTGTTTTTAAGGTGAATAGACAACGAGTAAAACCATATATCGGTCCTCTTGATTCGATAAACTATATGACCACCATCTATATCGATAAAGTCTAAGTACTTGAGGTAACTATGTCGTGCCGCGACAATAAATCAAGCGCTAGATGGGAGTCAACCCATCGTTTTTCATTTTTTTTTCTTTCTTTCATTCTACTAAGTGTTTGCTTTTGATAAAGAAAAATCCAAAAATAAGAGTCGTGCCATGACCAACACTAAGGCACTTGGTGGGAGGCAACCCATCGTTCTAATCGTTTTTATTGTTTTTATTGTTTTTGAGTAAATGTAGGTGCAAGAGGTGTAAAGGAGGAGATTGGTTTCAAATTTTGATTTGGAAGTATTGCATGTTGAAGGTGGTAAGCTAGGACTAAAGAAGCAAAAGGCTATGGATTGAGCATTGCCTATGAAAATATAGGCCACGAACAAGGCAAGTCTTATGCTATGGCCTAATCTCTCGGATTCTAGAGTGCCATAGCATAGGCGCCGCCTATGCCAAAGCCTTTTGTCTCTGAATCTCATATGCCATGGCATAGGCGCCGCCTATGCTAAACTAGGCTTTGCAAAAGGTGCCGCCTATTCCAAGCATAGGCAAAGCATTAGGCGCCGCCTATGGTCACTTTTGGTCTCCAAATCCGATTTTAAATGGGTCAAAACCCGACCCAAGCTTGCCCTATAAATAAGAAACTTAGTCTTAGACCAAAAATACATTGCAAATCCAACCTAAGCTCCGCCTACCTCTCCAAATGCTCTCAAAAATTTTCCTTTTGCTCTTTTTAGTTTGCAAGAACATCTTCCGAGGCCATCAACCAAGTAAGTACTTCTCTGTTCTTTATTTAATTCTGAAAGTACTACACTACTACACCTATTATTAATAGTTAAATCTTAAAGTAGTAGTAGTGATTTGAATGTGGTTGATTTGATGTGATACAACTAAGTGAGTGAACGAATATGTAAGGATGATCTTAACTTGTTTCCAACTTGTATTTGATTTTGATGCACTGTCATACTTTTGCGGAATTGACATAGTCAAGAAAATTGTATAATCTTGTCAATAGAAAGCTTATATGTTGGAATGACTTGTTCATCGAGATGAGAATCATGGTTGACTACCAACATATAAGGTTGTGATTATTCTATAACCTGATTCAATCTCTATGTAGTAGTCTTGCTCAAAAAATATCTCAAACATAAAAGTATTGCCAAGATTTCAAGAAGTATGACTGCACTGATTATATTGTTGGAACATAACACTTAATCATATATCGATGAAGTCTGAGTAATCGATATCGTTCACTTCACTAGTTTGTGCCAACAACATAAGTGTGGGGTGGTGCCACTACTGTCTGTTTGTTGATTGTATCCACCGAGACAAAGCTAACATGACTATTATTTTAATCTCAGGTACAATGGAACCAAAAGCAAGACAAGGAAAAGAAAAAGCAACCATTTCGCAAAAAGGTCAGAAAAAGAGATGAAAAGAGCAAGGCGAATCATCCTCGCTGCAAGTACCGCGCCGCATGTTCGGAAGTAAATTGTTCCTAGAGGAGGAAGCAAAGGAGTGGTATAGGAACAATAAAGAGAAAAAATATGTTCATGTGGAACTGATAAACAAAGAAAGCCTAGCAAAGAAAGAACCTCGCATGCTGGCCAAAATAATGGCATTACATCTTGATTTCATCTTCCGAGATATGGGAGAGTGAAATCTTGATTTAACACGAGAATTCTATGCCAACTAGTCACCGAAAACTACAGGGAGTGAGGTAAAGATTCGGGGCCAAGTTCTGCAACTAAATGCAGAGTTCTTCAACTCCTTTCTAGGTTTGCCATCTGTTGATCCATCACCACTCAAGGAGCTGTAAAACAGACCTCCGTACAGATCCATTAGACACACATTATGTGGAACAAGATCTATGGTACAATGGAGTAGACACAAGGACACCGGTCAGCACAACACCTTCCCATATGCTCCTTTGAATAGGGAAGCTAGGATATGGCTGCGAATAGTCAACACTTGCCTCATTCCAGGGACAGAGTACACAAAGATAACATGAGATAGATTGTGCTTGGTGTACGCATTGATGACAATGTCCCTATCAACATCGGGGCAATTATTCAATCTATAATGCGGAAGGCTAGGCTACACAAGAGGTCCTACTTTAGCTTTGGCAATCTGTTGACTGCAATATTGAGGAAGGAGGACATCGAAGAGGAACCTGCTGATCATAAACTACAACACAACCCGAAGAAAGTTGACCTTACAAAGGTTAAAGATGCTGAATCCACGCATGGCGTCAACCTTACACTGTAGAAAGGCATGCTCGCGACGAAAGATTCTTCCGCCATTTATATGGCATGATGAGGTTTACAATGATGAGCGGGGGTCATGTTCTAACTGCTGCAGAGCTCCAACAGCTGGATTATGACTACCCAATGAATGAGCATACCAAGGCCATGTGTGGAGTAGGTACATATTTTGAGGAACCTCTTGATGATGATGTGCCAGCCGATGATGATCGCAGAATGCCAGACTCCGACATGGAGGAGAATTTTGATGATGACGACTCCAATGATGATTCCGACGAAGCGGGTATGACCCCTGACATAGACGAGGAGTCCGACTAAATAGGTTCTTCTTATTTATTTTCCATTGAGGGCAGTGTGTCCCGTCTAAGTGTGGGGTGCTGGTATTTGCATGCTATACTTCTTTATCTGCATTTGCATGTTTGTTTGTTTTGTTTTTTTAGTAGTTAATTTTTTTTAAAACTGTGAATGAAATTGTTCTAATAGGCAGCATGGTATTATGACAAGAGTCTGTGATAAAGTCATTACTATTGAGACATTTAGGCTCTGATTGTGACTCATTGTGTGACAAATGTGTGGTTCAATTCCTTCATCTGTAGGGTAAAGAGTCTATACTACTCCCAATAAAGTTGACCATGTGCCTTGTGTGTGTGAGATAATAGTATATTCTATGTTTGTGGCTCATGCTAGAACTTGCCTAGTATGTATGTAAAGCAAAATAAAGAGTGTGAGTTTAGGAGATGATTTAGGCATTTCTTTGGCAACCTATACTTGTTTACCTTCTTTTTACCTACCCATGGACATCATCCTAGATAACCCCCTTTGAGCCTTTAGCCTATTTTCTTTGACAGCTTCATATGTAAGCCTAGTCCATTGTTTTAAGACCATAATTTGATCCAAATTCCTAAGTGCTTTAAATTGTAAAGTCATGTGACAAAATAAGAGAAAATTGGGTGAGTATGATGCCTTAGAATTTATTGGTGCTTGAATTTGTTATGAAAAAGAATTTCTATCATAAGCGGTATGTTATGAAAATAAAAAGGAAAAGCAAACTAAAAAGTTAGTTATGTTTAAAATTGAAAAACAAAAGAAGAAAGAAGGGGTGGTAGAATAAAAGAAAGTAGAAAGGTTATTTGAAAGAAAGTGTTAATGACATAATGTGATGTATTAAAGCGCTTAGAAACATAGTCACTATTTTTGGCCAAAATAGTCCTACCCGTCCCTTAGCCTACATTACAACCAGAAAAAGACCTATTTGATCCTAAGCTTAGCATTCTGATATTTAGTGGAGCATTACACTAAGGGCAAGCCTATGGTCATCAGTTACAACATATGAATTCTTTGTGAGAGTGAGAGAAAGGATACTCGTATACCCATGTTTCGATAAATATACTATACTTGTGAGTGATTATGGGTAATATATTGTGAGACACACATGGTTGATGAGTTTTGGGTAGTTGTGTATGATTCTTTGTGCCTCAACTTGTGGAAACTAATTAACCACCATCACGAGTCTATGTTGGAGGTTGAATTGTTTCTACTAATGATCAAAAAACTACTCTTTGTTGATAAATGTCGTGCTCGTCTTAAAGAATATTTTGTGTTGTTACTGTGAATCCCTAAGTAGATGTTTAGAAGGACATGATATTTTGTTCGAGCATGAACAAGCTTTAAGTGTGGGGTGTTGATGATAGGCGTATTTACACGCCTAAAGTACTATAATTTACCCATATTTTAGCTAAGTTTTGAGGACAAAATATATAATTCATGCACTATTAGTCCTTTTTCCTATGAGAGAGCTAACAAACGTGATTAGCAAGTTTTTAGGTATAAATGATGAAGATTTCAGCATTTTATGGATAACTTGACGCCAAAGGAAGCTTCACTAAAGCTATGAGTTTGTGAATTCGTGACACGTATGCTGCTTATATCGTTACTCTCTTCATCTTAATCTAAATTTTTGTGGTTGCAAACATATAGAATACGCCAGTAAAGCATTAACTTGTTGGAAAGAAAATTTATATGTCTGGAAAAGAGATAATGTCAAGGTAATAGGGCACCAACCCCTGTTAAAAAGTTAGTGTCGTAACGGGATTAACCTCTTGGAGAATTTGTACCGTTAGATACGCTTTAAGCTCGAAAGAGTTAAAGTGAAATAATCTTTGATGGTCGAAAGACGCCTGGATTTACCATAGAATACAATTCTCTATAAGCACATGCATGTCTGAATTCCACATAACTCATAGCCAATAGAGACGTATAACTCATAAGGTGGACATAACCCTAACTCTCAATTCTCATTGGTTAGAATCCTACTAAACATTCTTTCTGTTTACTTTGCTATTTTCCGTTTTCACTTTGTTACAGTATTTGCACGCTACAATCCCCCCCTTTTATGAAACTTTCACCAAAAGTCTAATAATCTTTGCTTACTTAGTGACCAAGTATTCTCTGTGGGATTCGACACCCAACGCAGTTGGGCTCTATATTTGACAACGACCGCTTACACTCTTACGAGAGCTGTAGTTTGAGCGTTATCAATAACACCGACATAATTTACATCCTTACCATAAAATGACCCTTTTGATTTCGAAGTCCTGTTGGCACAAATAAGGGGTGCTTCTCAAAGCCCTTGAGACGGTGAACACAACTACGGAATCAATTTGAATTTTCTACGATTGAATCACAAGATAAATGGAGTTGAAATTAGGCTAGGGTTTCTTATTCTTCAATAATTTGGATGATAAATGATGGATATGAGGCTAAGTATATGTATATAATGACCAATTTTCGTCCATGAGGTGATGGAAAATGACCATATTGCCCTTAAAATTTAAGTAAATCCTAATCTGTCCATGGTGGACTATTTTGTTAGACTAAAGTTAATCGACCATAACTCTTTGCTCCCATAATGGATTTGGGTGAAACGAATCGCATTAGAAATAAGACTCTCGGGGATTCTCATCGATATATAGCAGCTCACACAGTTCATTTTGTACAAGGAGTTATGATCATTTAAAGTCGACCCAAAAATCTGTTTGGCTGCAGTACTTTTGTGTGCAGAAAATTTCTGCACATTTACTGTTCATCACCGTTTTCAAGTTTCGAACGTGCTCGATTATATCCGATACTCATCTATTTTCAGAAATCTTTATATCGTTGGAAAGCTAACTTGATAAACTTCGCATAGAAACTTGACGAGCAAATTTTGGTATAAATAAAGTCGATTCCTATACACATATAATCAAACTATACACTTGAAACCATCTCAAAATAATCAATACTCATACTTAAACTCATATATACCTAACTTATGATCAATACATATACTCCAACACATATAAACATGGCTAATGCACGTAATTAAGTATGGGGTGTTACATCCTTCCCCCCTTAAGGACATTCGTCCTCGAATGTGAATGTAGTTATTTAGCCGAAACAAGTTCGAATTCATAATTGATATTCACTTCATCATATATATATTATGCATATGTAAAAATTTACTTGTTAGTATCCCAGTTCCACTCCTTGCAATTCTTTTTCACCTTTGAATAAATAAGGGTATTTTGATTTCATTGCTTCCTCCGCTTCCCATGTAATCTCTTCCCTTTGTTGATTTCTCCAAAGCACTTTCACCGATGCTACTTATTTATTTCTCATATTCTTAACTTGACAATCTAATATAGCAATAGGTATCTCCTCATAGGTAAGATCTTCTATTACTTGCACATCTTCAGTAGAAGTAATAAGGGATGGATCTCCGATGCACTTTCGAAGCATCGATACATAAAATACTGGATACACTGATGAGAGTTCCTGGGGTAGCTCTAATTCATAAGCAACTTGCCCACATCTTCAAATAATCTTATACGGGCCTATATATCGTGGAATCAACTTTCCTTTCTTGCCAAATCTCATCACCCCTTTTATTGGCGATACCTTCAAAAATACCCAATCACCTAACGAAAACTCTAGCCCTCTTCTTCTGCTATCCGCATATGACTTGTGTCGACTTTGGGCTATTTTCAACCATTGATGAATCGCCTTGACTTTTTCTATGGCTTGATACACAAGATCCGGTCCGAACATAAGAGTTTCACCCGCTTCGAACCATCCTATTGGTGACCTACACTTCCTCCCATATAAAGCTTCATATGGTTCCATTTTGATACTTGAATGATAGCTGTTATTGTAGGCAAACTCAATAAGAGGTAAATGATCATCCCAGCTGCCTTTACAATCTATAACACATGCTCGTAGCATATCTTCAAGTGTTTGAATGGTGCGCTCTGCTTGTCCATCCGTCTGAGGGTGAAAAGCTGTACTCAGATTCACTTGTGTTCCCAAACTCCATTAGAAAAACTTCCAAAAGTTTACGGTAAATTGAGTTCCCCGATCCGATATAATAGAAGTTGGCACTCCATGTAATAGGACAATTTCTTTAACATACATGTTTGAATATTCTTTAACTGTGTAAGTGGTCTTAACGGGTAAGAAATGTGCAGATTTAGTAAACCTGTCCACAATCACCCATATAGAATCAAATTTCAGAGCTGTACGAGGCAAACCTATAACAAAATCCATGTTGATCATGTCCCACTTCCAAATTGGAAGATCTATGCATTGCATATAGCCTCTGGGCTTTTGATGTTCCACTTTAACTCGTTGGCAATTTGGACATTCAGCTACAAATTCTGCGATGTTCCTTTTCATGTAATTCCACCAAGATACATCCTTCAAATCTTGATCCATTTTGCTTGACCCTGGATGACTAGAATACCTTGAGAAATGTGCCTCAGTCATAATTTTTTTTCTTATCTCATCAACAATAGGCACACATAGTCGATTTTGGCATAGAAGTACTCCTTCTTACGAAAGCTCAAATACCTTCGTCGCACCATTTTGAACATTCTCCTTGAGTTGCAATAAAATAGAATCTGCATCTTGCTTCTCTTTCACCTCAGCTACTAATGAGGATTCCGCGGCATTATGCACAATAAGCTCCTCGTCCGGAGTTTCGAGAAGACGAACTCCTAGACTAGCTAATTGATGAAGATCTTTAATCATCCCTTGCCTTTCTACAGGTTCCATCATATCCTTACGACTCAACACATCGGCTACTATATTTTCTTTCCCTGGGTGATACAAAATATCAACATCATAATCTTTCAATAGTTCCATCCACCTTCGTTGCCTCAGATTTAGATCCTTTTTACTGAAAATATATTGTAAGCTCTTGTGATCAGTATATATATCAACATGAACCCCATATAAATAGTGGCGCCATATTTTTAAAGAAAAGATAACCACTGCCAGCTCAAGATCATGTGTGGGGTAATTTTTCTCATGTGGCCTCAAGTGCCTTGAGCATATGCTATCACCTTACCATGCTGCATTAATACACATCCTACACCAATTCTGGAAGCATCACAATACACTGTATACCCTTCTGTACCTTCTGGAAGTACCAACACAGGTGTAGAAGTCAACTTATTCTTCAATTCTTGGAAACTCTCCTCACACGCATCATTCCATTGGAACTTGGATGCTTTATGCGTTAGCTTAGTTAAGGGTGCTGAAATAGAAGAAAAACCCTCAACAAACTTTCTATAATAACCAGCCAACCCAAGAAAACTACGAATCGCCGTGTGGGCCTTGGCCAATTCTTCACAGCTTCTATCTTTTGAGTATCAACCTGTATGCCTTCATTTGATACAATACGGCCCAGAAATGCACAATACGGCCTAGAAATGCCACTGCCTTTAGCCAAACTTCACATTTAGAAAATTTTGCATACAGCTTGCAATCACGAAGAGTTTACAACGCCTGTCGTAAATGATTAGCATAATCCTCTTCTGATCTAGAATAAAATAGAATGCCATCAATGAAAACTATCACGGATACATCTAGAAATGGCTTAAACACCCTATTCATTAAATCCATGAAAGCTGCAGGTGCATAAGTTAGCCCAAATGACATAAGTAGAAACTCATAATGACCATACCTTGTTCGGAAAGCTGTCTTGGGTATATCTTTTTCTTTGACTCTCACTTGATGATAACCTGACCTCAAATCAATCTTAGAAAAACATTTGGCACCCTGTAACTAATCAAATAAATCATCAATTCTTGGAAGAAGATATTTATTTTTAAGAGTCACTTTATTCAGCTGCCTATAATCAATACACATTCTCAATGTGCCATCTTTCTTGCGCACAAATAGCACTGGTGCTCCCCAAGGGAAAATACTAGGCCTAATGAACCCCTTTTCTAGCAAATCTTTCAATTGCTCTTTCAATTTTTGTAATTCTGCTGGGGCCATCCTATACGGAAGAATTGAGATTGGCTTAGTGCCTGGTATCACATCAATACCAAATTCTACTTCTCGTTCAGGAGGTAAACCTGGAAGATCTTCAGGGAATACATCAAGAAATTCACTTACTACTGCTACAGTGTGAAGATCTGGTGATTTCGATTTTGTATCCTTTACTCTAACTAAATGACATATGTAGCCCTTGGAAATCATTTTTCTCACTTTGAAATAAGAAATAAATCTACCTCTTGGTGCGCCAATCTTACCTTGCCATTCAATAACTGCTTTATTAGGAAAATATAAATACATCTTTTTCGTACAACAGTCAATTTTGGCATAACAAGACGCCAACCAATCCATACCCATTATAACATCAAAATCTACCATTTCTAGTTCCACAAGATTGGCCATCGTGTCTCAACCACACACAGTTACTACACAATCTTTATAAACTCTTTTAGCAATAATATATTCCCCAACCGGGGTAGACACTTCCAATGGCTTATCTAACAATTCAGGGGTTCTTTTGAACTTTCCAGCAACCAAAGGAGTAACATATGATAATGTAGAACCGGGATAAATTAGAGCATATACATCAAATGAAAATATGGACAACGTACTCGTAACCATATCTGGGGAAGTCTCTAGATTCTGTCAATCCGCTAAAGCATAAGTGCGATTCTGAGTCCCGCTGGAACTGGTGACTCTTTTTTCATTTCTAGTGTGTCCAGCAGGTTGTGCACCCCTACCAAAATAAGATACCGGTGACGATGATACAACAGCTGATCCCAAAGTTCGTGCTACGCCACCTGCGCCCCTTTATGGGCATTCTCTCTTCATATGCCCCGTCATACCGCACCAAAAACAAACATTTGTTCCCATTAGACATACACCCATATGATGCTTTTTGCATCGATTACATTGCTCTTGAGAAGGTCTTGATTGGCTCATGTTCCCTTGCCCATGATAACCCACTGATTGCAAACTATGAACCTCACTTCTTTGCCCAAATTGACTGCCTCTAAACCCCTGATGCTGTGGTGGAGCACTACCTGCAGAATAAGAAAATAATGGCCTAGGTGGTCTAGCAGAAAATTGAGGTCTAAAACCTCCCTGTGGTGCCATAAACTGCCCTGTAGATCTGGCCCTCTTAGAAGATCCGCTTTCAAATTCCTATATTTTTTTTCTTTGCCTTCGATCTTCCATTTTCTGTGCAAATGCTTGGATCCTAGCTATATCCATGTCTTTATTCAGTGCAGATATAGTACAATCCCTAACCAAATACGAATCCAATTCATCCATATACATGAACTCTGGCATCCATAGTAGCTATAACATTATGAGCATATCTGGACAAAGAATTAAATCAAAGACTATACTCCCTCACACTTGTATTACCCTGTCGAAGATTTAAGAACTAATCCGCACGGGCCTAACGAGTCTCATATGGAAGATAATGATCAATAAATGCCTCTTTGAACTCTTTCCATGTAGATGGGGGTGCATCAATTCCCCTTGACCGTTTCCAGTCTTCATACCAATATATAGCCTCACCTTTGAATCTATACGCGGTAACTCCGCTGTCTCTCTGCCCGATACATGCATCACCTCTAGGGCCCTTTGGATCTGATCAAAGTCCTGTGGATTTTCATTAAGATCAGATCCATTAAAAGTAGGTGGATCCATCTTAAGAAAATCTTGCGTCCGAAGACTAGCCGCCCTATCAGTACCGCTAAAACCCGCCGCAGGAATAGCTTGCCCTTGGACTTGACCGGCAACAATCTGATTCAACAATTGTACTGCATCCCTTATATCCTGATCAGCAGAATTAACAAGTGGTTCTGTGAATGTGGTTCGCCTCCCACTTATTTCATATAGAGTGGAAGACATTTCAGATACCCGCTCAGCTTGAGCTTCACTGTGATTAACTTGTACAGGTGGTGACTTACTAGTCCCTTCTTTGGTAGCCACATTTACCCGCTCGCTGGTATTCTTACTTCTGGTATCCGGCATTCTTACTGTAATAAGAGAAACAAATGGATTCAGTGGTCAACTATGACTTCATTTGCTATATAAACTCTATGGCACGATCTATGATCTGAAGAAAAGAAATAATTTCCTAAATGTCCATAGCCTCCTGTTTATAGATGTGGTACACAACACACCGATAAAAGAGAGTCTACGTAGACACGGCTTTGTAGACTCCATAGGACGAACCGCTCTGATGCCACTTTTGTCACGCCCCAAAATCCCATCGGGCCGGACTGACACCCGAAGCTGAGAAGGCCCGAGAGAACCCGTTCAAATACCTGTACTTTCACTTACATGTCACCAAAAATTTGGACAAAACTTCGTTGCATATAGAAGGGTCTAATTACCTGTATCAGCACAACACGCACAAATATATATATATATATATATATATATATATATATATATATATATATATATATATAATACTTGGCCGTCGGGGCCACCACATATACAAATATAACATCACTATATAAACTTCCATGACTTTACCCTTCCTTATGTCTACAAAGCCTCTAGGATATACATGACATAACTAGGGTCGGGACAAACCCCTACCCACACATGACTCTTGTACAATAACAAAACATAAAGAACCGACTCAGAAAGCTCCGAAGCAAACTGGAGCTCACCAACAATAGCTGTATGACCTGGATCCTATCTATGCTGTGAATAAGCTAAAGCACCTATGCCTGCAGCATGAAATGCAGGCCCCCCTATGAGGGACGTTAGTACGAAATATGTACTGAGTATGTAAAGCTATAAATAATCATATGTGATATGGGAGATCAAGAAAATCAGACACAAGTGAATAAATCATAATAGAAGCGAACCACACTTCATAAACACTTTTAGGATCATGTACATTATCATTAATCTGAATTGGGTTCTTGAATTCAAACACATTTGTGGAATGGTATACATTCGTTCATTTCATTCTTTACAATTATCATTCGCCATTACCTCCTCCTCCCGAACCACCAACCACCTAACAATAATCAATACTGTACCGTACTGTGACCATTAGGCTGCCCGCAGTACATATCAAATATAATCATATCAAGTATTGGGATCGGCCCATGCTAGGCTTAAGCCCCTGAGCTACCACCCACACGTATATCAAGTAACACACATAGGAGATCTTTCCAATAACTTAGTTCAAAAGCTTTTGAGATTATTACATTAGTGTTCATGACAATATAGTACCTTTGGAACAATGATACATCAATAGGAACCAAGTAATAGACCTTCTATACAATAACGATGTAATAAAGACTCATTTGTACATCAACAATGTGTTTCAGAATCATCAATATCCCAACAATGAAATAAGAGCCTTTTGGTATATCAATGAAACACTTTGACACTTTATAGAATGAAAACAACTTCATTGGTAACGTAGAACAATACATGTTTTTGGACAACCTCGGAATCTTACATGATGGAACATTGGTGTTTTCATGCCAAAGAACATCGTTAAAGTATACTTTACATACCTCGTTGTAGATTCGGATACCAATTAAACACAACTTCCGCCTTTACAAATCACTTATCTACAATGAAATGTTTGGCATCTAGTATTAGCAACCCAACACCACAATTCTCTTCCATAATTCCATACCACCAATATTTGCAAAGCATTCCAAAAACCAACTTGAATAATATGTTTATGTGCATATATATATATATATATATATATATATATAATCATCATTTCAATACCACATCATCACACCAAATCCCTTCACAATTCAACATAATCCAACCATGCACAAGAATAATCCAACATCATTTCCAATCATCTTTCAACAACAATCAAATAACATACTTCTTATGCTCACATGCATATATATACATATCCATATAAATAACACCGACATAATTTACATCCTTACCATAAAATGACCCTTTTAATTTCGAAGTCCTGTTGGCACAAATAAGGGGTGCTTCTCGAAGCCCTCGAGACGGTGAACACAACTAAAAAATCAATTTAGATTTTCTACGGTTGAATCACAAGATAATTGGAGTTGAAATTAGGCTAGGGTTTCTTATTCTTCAATAATTTGGATGATAAATGATGGATATGAGGCTATGTATATGTATATAATGACCAATTTTTGTCCATGAGGTGATGGAAAATGACCATATTGCCCTTAAAATTTAAGTAAATCCGAATCTGTCCATGGTGGACTATTTTGATAGGCTAAAGTAAATCAACCATAACTCTTTGCTCCGATAATGGATTTGGGTAAAACCAATCGCATTAGAAATAAGACTCTTGGGGCTTCTCATCGATATATAGCAGCTCACACAGTTCATTTTGTACAAGGAGTTATGATCATTTAAATTCGACCTAAAAATCTGTTTGGCTGTAGTACTTTTGTGTGCAGAAAATTTCTGCACATTTACTGTTCATTGCGTCCATTGTTTTCAAGTTTCGAACATGCTCGTTTATATTCGATAGTCATTTATTTTCAGAAATCTTTATATCTTTGGAAAGCTAACTCGATAAACTTCGCATAGAAACTTTGACGATCAAATTCCAGTATAAATAAAGTCGATTCCTATATACATATAATAAAACTATACACTTGAAACCATCTCAAAATAATCAATACTCATACTTAAACTTATATATACCTGACTTATGATCAATACATATACTCCAACACTCATAACCATGGATAATGCACGTAATTAAGTATGGGGTGTTACACAGAAGTATGTAAAAGAACTCCTCAAAATGTTCTACATGGAAGAGGCAAAAGAGATCAGCACTCTAATAGCCACTGCTACAAAGCTTGATTTGGATGAAATAGGTCCTGATATGGAGCAAAAGATGTACGAAGGGATGATAGGTTCATTGCTATATCTTATACCAAGAAGGCCTGATATTGTGTTCAGTGTAGGATTATTTGCTAGATTTCAAGAAAATCCTAAAGAGTCTCATCTAAAATCTGTAAAAAAGATCTTTAGATATCTCAAGGGAACCAGTGATCTTGGGCTATGGTATCCAAAACGTAGTAACTTTAACTTGGTAGGATACTCTGATGCTGATTATGTAGGATATATGGTAGACAAAAAAATCATCACAAGTATGGTACACTTCCTTGGATCATGTTTGATTACCTGGTCCACCAAGAAGCAAAACTCAGTACCTCTATCTACTGTTGAAGCTGAATATGTTGTTGCTGGGTCATGTTGTGCTTAGTTATTGTGGATTAAAAAAAAACTCCTGGATTTTAGGGTAGATGTAGGTTGTGTTCCCTTTTTTTGTGGTAACGCAAGTGCAACAAATATTGCCAAAAATCTTGTTCAATATAAGAGAACTAAGCATATTGATATTAGACATCACTTTCTTAGAGATAATGTTGAAAAAGGGCTGATATCAATCATGTTTTATTTCCATTAAAGAACAAATTCTTGACATTTTTACTAAGGCTTTAAGTAGAGAACAGTTTAAAAAAATAGTTTATCCTTGGGGATGATTAAAATTGCATAAGTCTCCCCCAATGCTTGATTAGAATAAGTTACTCTTAAGTGATTATTGAATAATTCAGTCTAACACATTTAGTTATGTATCCTAATTCCAAGATTATAGAGTAAATTGACTCATTCATGTATTGATTGTCCAGAGATATTGGAACACTCAGGCAACTATTTCTATTTTGTTCTAAACATTTAAGGTATGATTATATTTTGCCAAATAATTGCATAAGAGAAACAGTTATGTCACATGGTTCTTTGTTACTCCCACAACTGCCAAAAAATATAAGTATTTCTTAATTTAAAAAGCTACTCTTTACTTTTCCATCAACACTGAACCACTAATCATTACATTTCCTGCCAGATACAGTCCATCATCCGCTCTATCTTCTCTTCTTTCCTCCTTAAATACGTTTCTCTTCTTTCTTTACTGTTTATTCCTTCTTCAACCTCTTCACAACCACGAAAAACTTTCTGTTTCTTATTCATAAGTAGCGTCTTACTCATCCTCTCCTTCCTCAGAATATTCTACCAGTCCTTCCTCTACCATTATTATTCATCCAAATATCACCTTACCATCTGTATTTACTCCTCCAATCTCTATAAAATTATCAGACTTTGCAGCCTATAGAAACTTTCCAAACCCTTTTGCCCAATTTTATTCAACTCTTTCATCCTCCTCAAAACCCTCACTTTCACCTCTAAAACCACTCTAAATTATCAATCCCGATGATGAAACCATTGCCAACTAGATTCCAAGAAAGTCAAGATCTAAAAAAAAGTCCTCCGTAACCCCGATCATTATTGACGACCAAGATTTGGGTTAATCTACTCCTGTTCGACCCACTCCCCAAACTCCTCATACTCGACAAAAGAAAAAATAGGAAAAATCTTTCCTTGCAAAAGCTCTTCAACCAAGCAAGAGGAAACGAGTTGATAAATCTGCTCCTTCTCCTCCTCCTAGTTTCTCTACTCCTGATATCCTTCTTCATTCTTTACAAAAAGGAAAAACGACCAAAGCTAAGGTCCCAAAACCCTGTTTCTCATAAAAACCCTTTTCCAAGTCTAAAACTGCAACTACTTCTAAGTCTTTGTCTTTTTCTAAGTCCACTGGTAAGAGGCCTGCTTGCAGGTTAAAGAATCAGGTTGAGGAACCTGTTCCTTCCACTTTATCTAACTCTGAGCCTCTCTTAGATGCACCCCATGCACACTCTACTGAGGATAAAAATTCCTGATGACAAAGCCTCTCAGTCAGCTCATAATCTTTACTTTCAAAAATGAAAGATGGATAGAGGACGTGTTGTCATTAGTTTTAGGGCCCATAAAATAGATATATTGGTTTCAAAATTAAGAGCTCAGGGGTATTCACACTTTTTTCTTCAAGATGACCATCAATGTAGGTTTGGAAAGGATGAAATCTATGAGTTTTATACTAATGGGGTTGCTATTAGGGAGATGTTTTCGACCACTGTTCATGGGATTACCATGAATCTTTATGCTGCTAATCTTGCTCGAATCTTGAGCATTTCTACTGAGGGCTGGGGTCATTATGCCAAGGTAACCTGGCCTCCTCTTAATAATCTTCCCCCCCGCTCTTGATATATCCAGAAAGTTCTCTGCAAATCCTCATCTTGTCACTCACCGTAGGGTCTTAAAGCATGATATGTCCCCACTTTATCTGTTTTATTTTAATGTGGTTCACAAAATAATCTTCCTAGACAAGAAAGAATAGTTGCCAATTTCCTTGATTTTAATTTGATGGAGCTGGTATATATTGAAATATAGATAGACCTTCCTCAACTAATGGTTAAGCACATACAGAGGGTCTTACTTCAAGATGCTAATGGTCATGCTTTGCATATAAATTTTGGCTTGCATCTATTTTTGAGGTATTCAATATACTAGTCAAAGTGTGGTCTCTGTAGACCACAAAGGATGTGATAGGTTCATTTAACCATACAATGTTACCTTCTTCCATGAAAAATATTAATAACCCAATGCAGAAGTTAAGGAATGCACTTGCTGTAAAGAATGTTGAGTTGTAGGTTACTTAGGCTGCACTAGAAGCTGCTCATGTTGTCCATGATGATAAGAAAAGGGCTCTTCAGGCTCAAATTGCCACCCTCACTGCTTTTTTAGACGGTGAAAGATCAAAAAATACCGATATTGTTAGGAAATTAACCTCACTTATCCCCTCTTGCTCCTTTACTTAGCCCCCTTATTAGTGCCCTAGAACTGTCTCTTTTGTTCCATTCGATGGTTTCTTCTTATCTCTTATGATGCATTTGGTAATTTTAGTTGTATCTTGATAATGAATGAAATGGACTTATTTTCTTCAAAGTGTTCTGCTCCTGTTTTATCATAATGCATTAATGTTCTTTTACTCTAAATTTTGATTATCTTAGTGATAGCCCCAACGGCCATGAATTATTTAATGTTGCTCACTAATGGGCCCAGCTTTTCAATGATGTCAAAGGGGGGAATAATAGATTATGCAATGCTTATAACTCAATTGACTAACTTGTTTTATTCTATTTTTTTCTAATTCCCTTATTAAGAATGTCAGGATTTGTGATGGATGTTGTGTTTGTTATCATAAAAAAAAGGGAGAATTTGTTAATATACTATAGTTTTGATGATTGACATGTGAATAAAACATGTTGTGTAAGCTGGTCCACACAAGTGTAGAAAGAATAGTCACAGGCAAGGATACTGATAAGATAACATTGTGTAAAAATAGGAATGGATAAGCAAGAACATTCAAACGTGCTCACAACGCTTATCATATCAGCAAAAGTGGATGAAAAGGAGAAGAAAAATGCAACATCTAGAAGTTGAGTTGATCAAGAAGTTCTGCAAGACTAGGAGATAAAGAAGAAGAGTCTTATTCAGTCAAGAAGAGTGAGATGGCAGAAACAAAATAGCAAAACTACGTGGGAGTCCTATTGAAGATAGAAGAGTACATCAACTAAAGTACTCAATCGGGAGTTGGCTTAAATACAACAAATGACATTCAAGCATTTTACTCATGCAGTGAAAAGATAGTCAACAACAACAAATAGTTCACTTACTTGAAGAAGAGTCTGGTCCCTTACTTAGCAAGTCATAAACTTTGTAATAGGTAGGTTCTTTGAGTTATAATAAGTTTTTATTCTAGTCTTAGTGAAGTATAAAATGAGTTAGGAGTTGAGTCTTCATGTTAGGAAACTCGAAGACTTGGAAACACTTATCTTGGGAATATTTGTGTTTTTATAGAAATAGAAGTTAGAAGTTTTAATTCCTACTTTACAAGAAGTCTTGTAATTTGATGATTGTTGAGGCTCAAGTGAAATAGTAAAGTTGGGAGTTAAATCCTGTAGAGGTACAGATCATGGTTTTTTACACCTTCTTGAGCCGGGTATTTTCCAAGTAAAAATACTATGTTCAAGTTTTTTTTCATGTAAAAATGCTGTGTTCAAGTTTTACTTCTGTGAACCACATTAGCTTACTTGTTTCACAGATAGGAAATCAGTAGAGTATAATATTAAAATCAGTTGGGGCACGCACTCTAACGCAAGTGCTATTGTATGCAACATATCATATTTCATACCAACTCATTAAGTTTTGTTCTCATTACCAATGATTTAGCTATTTATTGAAGGTATTTAATGTCAAACCATCATCATCAAGATGAATTGTCATGATTACACTTCCTAAAAATTATGCTCTTAACTCAACTTTATTGAGCAAGAAACTTTATGAATATCAAATGCTGGTTGACGATGAATGTGCAGGTGATCATTTTATTGATGCATCTTTTCAACATATCACATAACAGGTGAACAGGCCCTTATTCACTTTTATACTTTTCTGATTTTAAGGAATCTAACCCCAATATTAGTTGGTCCAACCAACTTATCATGGGAACAAGCGACATAAACAATTTTCGAAGAATCTTCTAGTTCTTCAATACATATCTAATACTCAATATGCACATCTTTGAGATATCACAATCGTTCATAACAATTTATGAACTTTAAATACAAGTGTAAAAATATTTGATTTTCCCTTTTATATAACAATAAATTGGACAAAAATTATTATTTGTTTAGTATTCAAGGTTTAGGATTGTATGATTTGATACTATTTAACATATATAAGAAGTAATTAATTTTTATCTTTTATTTAGTTCGTTTACTTATATTGTGAATGCGAAATGAACAAGATAGAGGAGATGTAGCTTCTGCTGTAGAATGTTATATGAATGAATGTTCTGTCACAAAGGAAAAGACATACATGGAAATAAAGAAAATGGTAGAAAATTATTGAAAGGATTTAAATAAAGAGTACCTCAAACTCACAAGCGTTAAACCACGGATTTTGCTCATGGCTTTGATTAACCTTATAAGATCATTGGAATTCATATATAAAGATGAAGATTCTTATACTTTTTTCAAAAATAATTTGAAAGATCCCATCTCTTTTATAATAATTGATTCTATTATATAGACTATGACTAGAAAAACAAAAAGGAAGCACAAATAAAAAAGAAAGATCATATTTCTCTAGAATGGGTATCTTTGGCATAAATTAATTAAAGACTATTTAGTTACTTGTATTGCTATAATAAAATAAATAAATAAATAAATATCCTAATGTAAAATTTCACATTATAGATAAGATTTTGGTTTCTATGTTAACAATATCCACATTATATGTGGTAAATAGTGTATTATCGTTGTAAGAAACAATTATAATTGTATTAGCAATACAATATTCCGTTATTGTTATATTTGGACTTGATATGTCTATTAAAATGTTTGATATGATTATTTTATTATATTATCATTATTGATTGATGTTTAGTAGTTAGTATTAGATTTTAAAAAATGATCTGAAAAATAAGTAACTAATGCTAAGGATAAAGCATGAAAAAGAAATAATTATCTTTTCTTGATATGTTATAAAAGTAAACGAGAGAGTACTACTTTATGACATTATTTAATACTAGCGTAAATATATATATATATATATATATATATATATATATATATATATATATATATATATATATATATATATATATATATATATATATATATACACACACACACACACACATACATACATACATACATACATACAATTCTCTTGATTTCATAAATTAGACAAGTAAATTTCAAGTAAAAAGAGAGGGAATATAATTTTTTTGAGCAAATCCACTAGGCTAACTGCCTAGGGCTAATTTTTTTATATTTAATAAAAGCAAAACTCAAAAGAAAAAGTACAAGAAAGGAGAGGTATGTCTTATCGTACTAATTCTTTTAGGTCTTAACAAAATCTCTTCTAATCAACTTACACGTAAAATATAAGAAGAAGAAAGAAATAAATATTCTCGATCACCACAAAGCTTATAACAAATTCTATGATGATACTGCAATGATAATACTTTTGTAGAGAAAGATTAAAATAAGTAAGAATATAGAGTTAGACCCATGTTTCTTTTAAAATGCGAAATCTTCGAGAAGAATATAGAGTTAGATCCATGTTTCTTTTAAAATGTGAAATCTTCAAGAAAATGTAGCTCTAGAAAAATTTGATTCTTCACATTGTCTTCTTCCTCCGATCGCTCTAAAATGTTTTGATACTTCATATATTCTTCTTGAATCTATTGAGTCTTGTTGAATTAGTTGAACCTCGTTTCCTTGTGTTTTGCCACCCTCATTAGAGGAAGTAGTTATTATAGCATTCAAATTAACTTGTGTTTCTTTCCTAAAACTATAATGATAATTCTTATCAAAGCAAATCGGTTTATTTTTCTACTCAATAAAAGGAGTGTGGTTACTCTTTGCGTAAGCCTCGTAGCTAAAAAATAATGACGGCCTACCGCTAAGTTCTTAAATCACATTATTTCCTCATCGATCCATTTTATAAAAGAGATGTTGTTAGAGTAAGTGCACTTTAAAGTTCTAAGATATGCTCCATTATTTCCATCTAATCTTAGGTTTTCTATTAATTATGTGTATTTTTAACTTTCTTTTTTTGTTTGCTATTGCTTATAGGCGATTGAGAAATACTTAGGTTTAGAGGATAATTCACCTTTATCACAAAGCAATATTTAAAATTTGAACTCATCGTCTTCTTTCGGGTCTAATCAAACTACGAGAAGAAATCTATATGGCTATCATCTTCTATGACAATATCTTTCAATCTTTTTACAATATAGTTTATTGCGTCAGCTCTATTAAAAATTGCAAATAAGTATCTTAATAAATCGTAATGTTTTGTTAATTTTGACAAAATGGAAGTAAGTGGGTCGTAGTCTCAATTTAAAAAAAAAAAAAATCATTTTTCAATTAAATATCATAAGATAAATTCTTTTTAAGATATTAATTTGACTAGCGGTTGACTATATATAAATGTCAAATTAGATTTTCAAAATTTGTTCCGGCAATTTTTGAGAGAATATTTACTAGTGTTTAACCATGATTTTTGAAAAATTATCTTCTGAAAATAAAATTTGATAAGATTTTGAGAATCTAATCTCAAGCATATTCAAGTTTCTTTAGGCCTCATTTGTTTGCACTTAATGGAGGTCTGAATCTGAATGGTTCAGACTTCAGATCATTAAGTGCATTTATTTTTTATTAAGGTTTTAACTTTCAATAGGTTTGAATAGGTCTTAATTATTTAGATCTAGAACCAAGTCTTAATAGGTCTGAAGGGATATTCTAGTGTTGGATAATATTCACTACTCTATTCATATTCAGCAATCACCACCACTAACCACATCTGCCACTGTCACCATTGTCAACCACCACCAACCACCATCGATAAAAAATACCACTACCAACCATAATTGTCAACCGCTACCACACCTACCAGCTCTTTTATTCTAATTATATTCACCGCCACCACTGTCGTCAACAACACCACATCAGGAACCACTACCGGCCAGTCCCTACTAACAACCAACTTATCTATAACAACTATCACCACCACTAACTACCACTAATACATCACAACCTCTACATTCTTTCGCCACCACCACCATTGTCACTAGTAACGCCACCTCTTCCACCACTTTAACCAGTACCATTGCTATAATTTATCTCTACTAACAACCATCTCCACCATCACAATAAATAACATCTCCAACTAGCACCAATACATCGTCAATCATCATTCATTCATGTTTCAGCCAACACAATCAACACCTTAAACTACTAACATCAAGGAACGTCTCATCACAACAACCACCACTACCATCAATCGCCACCATCATAAAAGTCACTATAATACCAACCATGACAATTATCACCAACAATATTATTAATCACTAACATCAATCATCGTCACCGCAACCACCATTATAAGTCATCTCCACTATCACTAACAAACATAAATATTTTTTCTCAATCAAATACTAATAATTTTGTTGTATTAAATTGCATACTTTTTAATATAAAATTAATTTTTATTTTAATTGTATTTTTTTATTTTATTATGTATACAAATAAATTTTTTTTACACATTCAGATGTTGAAAAATAAATAGTCTTAATCATTCAGTTTTCAGATCTAGAGACAACATTTTAATCATTCAGATGTACATTCAAATTCAGACGTCTGAATCATAGAAAAACAAATGGAGCCTAAAAATTGTTCTGAGCGTTTTTTTTTAGAGAAAATTCACTTCTACTCTCAAACTTTTTATTTTTTGCAAGAAAATTACATGTTCAAATACATATTCAAAAGTTCAAATTTTTATGTTTCAACTTCAAAATTTGTGGTCAAACAATAAGATTAGATAATCCGGCGTCACGATCCAAGCCGAGGCCCTGGCCGTAATGGGTATCCCGAACAATGAAGGCCCAAGAAATTCCTTAGCATACTATCATAAGCATAATTCATACAAAAATCAAAGTGTGGAAGATATACTGAATTTCAATGGAACTTATAATCTAAACTGTGCCAACAAAGTAGTGACAGTACAAAAATCACATATCCTCTATGAAACCTCTACCGATAACTAGCTGCATAGGCAGGGACAAGGCCCCCGGCCTGACCATAAACAGAATTAGATAAACATATGAAGAACATGTCTTCCGAAAGTTGGATGGCTCACTAACTCTGTCATTATCCCAACTATTCTACTGATGTGATGGACCACAGAACTGTACCTCATAACCTGTATTATAAGGGTCAATACTTGAAAAGTACTGGTATGTAGAATGACCCAAAAATGACGAATATTTCATGTAACATAATTGAGAGCATTGTGAAAACAATTTAGCATAACATCTCTATCTATAATTTATAATCTATTATCTATAATATATTAAAAGTGTGAAGGTCTTTAGAAAAGTGAATTGAACTTTTTGTCATTCGTTAAATGAGTCCGCTTTAGACAAAATCGTCTTTTACCCTTTTTCCTATAGTTAAATTCTTCAAAATAAATATACTAAATTTTTCTACAATTAAATTCTTCCCAAATTTAGCTTTTTTCCCTAGATTAAAACAGTTGTTTTAACCCCTACTTGGTTAAAACACCTGTTTTAGAAAAAGTTAACCAAGTGATTATACTTGGAAAAGGTTTGTTTGCTATTTTTGGGGCGTAATATGTTGGACATTATTTTGGAAAAAAAAAAGTCATCCAATTTTTTCTACGAAAAACAAGAAAAAATTAATCAAGAAAACTTAGAAAATAATAGTACAGAAATAAATACTCTTGACAAAAAAGAAGATGAAAATTTAATGCCCAAAACAACAGAAATAAGAAAACCTATATATTACAAAAATAAATTTAAAAGATATAATGAATATGATAAATGGACACCAAAACAAATAGTTAATAAAAATTATAACTTTTTAGATCTAGACTGTGTAATAGATACAGAAAAAACAATACAATTATGGGTAGGATATATGACAAAACAATTATTAGACAATAATATAAACATAACAGATTTTGGCAAAAAGTTTTTAGGCTTGCCTATTTAACCATTTTTTGGGACATATTTGAGACGGTAAATGAAAAATTGCCATAAATCCATAAATTTACCTTTAATTGGAAAACCTAGAAATTTACCTTGTCCATTTATTTTTAAATATATTTATTACTATTATAATCAATATAATAAAGACAATAGTATAATTATTGAAGAATCCTCCAAAAAATACCCTAAATTTCCCTACTATTAAAATTTTTCCAAATTTCCCTTTTTTTTTCGTTTATTTTTTGCAACCTATTTGGTTCCCACTTGGTTTCTTTCAACCAAAAAAAATTCGCCTTTTACCCTACTTGGTCTCACCAAAAAATACATCCAAATTTGTGTCCTCTTTGGTTTGTACATTTTGTCCTTAGTAAACCAATTTTTTCTTCAAAGGAAAAGTTTGCGTATTTTTTAAAAACGTATTGAAAAAGGTTTTGGCAAAAAGTTTTAGACTTGCCTATTTAACCTTTTTTTGGGACACTTTGTGACGGTAAATGAAAAGTTGCCATAAATTCATAAATTTACCTTTAATAGGAAAACCTAGAAATTTACCTTTAATAGAAACCCTGTCCATTTATTTTTTAATTAATTTATTACTATTGTATTCAATAAATTAAACACAATAGTATAATTATTGAAGAATAAACCAAAAACACCCTAAATTTTCCTACAATTAAAATCTTTCCAAATTTATCTTTTTTCCCGTTTGTTTTTGCATCCTGTTTGGATCCTACTTGGTTTCTTTCAACCAAAAAATATCGGCCTTTTACCCTACTTGATTTTACCAAAAAACCACATCTAAATTTGTGTCCTCTTTGGTTTGTACATTTTGTCCTTCTATATAAACCCTTGAGCTTTTTTCATTGTTCATTACTATAAAAAGTTGCGAACTTTCATTGTTTTTCATCTCAATATAATTTCAACAATTTTATTTTCAGGTTTTTGTAATTATATCATCTCTCCCTTTTGTTAATATAAACAGAATATTACTTGTTATGCCAACATAAATTTCTTAACTAAAATATATGAATTAAATGTGCGTTGTAAACCTAATCAGTATTTGTACGTTCTTTTTCCCTTTTAACGTTGCACTTCGATTTCCTATGATATATTGGACATTAACTTCAAATTTTTTGATTATTTATTCATAAATCATGATAAGCTCTTATCACTGTCGTTTGGGTCGACGCATTGATGAGTTAACTTGACGTATTGAGTTTATTCAGAAATGATTTTTGAGGCACTTATCACATAAAAATGATTGTCTTGTTGTCTCAATTCTTCACTCCAATCCTTATATATCCTAGCATCACTGCTACGGCATGAGAGATAGGCTCTGTTGGTATCAACGTATTTAATTTGCATTTTTCTCTTTTTTCTAAAAATCATGGTATTTTTTTATTTCTGGTTTATTATTTTATGAGGTGAGTGTAACATTTTCACTTTGGTATGTTTAAGATGACGAAGGATCAGATGCTGGTAGATTCGCCTTTAAAAGAGAAGTTTTGTTGTGAAGTTGATCGAGTTGTGCTTCATTGAGTTGTAGTTGGTGTCCTTGGCCATGTTGTTGTGAGGTGCGTCTCTCAGTTGTGGACAGCTTTTAGTTAATTGTCTTTGTGGATATCATGTCTTCTCATTGATATGAGATTTTCATAGTCAAGTATAATTAGCAATTTCATTAAGTAAGAGGGACGTGAGGAGACATGTATATGCTAATACTAACTCACTTCCTCCTTTCGAATTTTGGATAATTCCCGCAATTTGTTATGGACTTTGGATCCAATGAAAATGGACAAATTCTATGAACGAAAAATAAAAAAGAAAAATGTGAGAGGAAGGGGAGTCATAGAACTTTCCATTGATACGACATGCTATTTTTACCATTCATTCCCTTCTAGGATCAGTCGTGGTCTTCCAAACTTTATCGAGGGTATGGATGAATCCCTCACTTCATCCATGTGTAAAAGACACTAGCACTTTTCCATTATTCCCTCAAATTCATCGAATAAATGAGCTTTTTCAAAATTCAATCGTATATGTCAATTGATCAAATTAAATTGATTATTATGAATCTTTATAATTTCTCT
This sequence comes from Capsicum baccatum var. pendulum, assembly GCA_030864225.1. Lineage (NCBI taxonomy): Eukaryota > Viridiplantae > Streptophyta > Magnoliopsida > Solanales > Solanaceae > Capsicum > Capsicum baccatum. The sequence goes on from CM061552.1 coordinate 294,641,985, forward strand.
TTATTATCATTTTAAGGATTCTTTATTAGCTTTCACACAACACGTAGTTGTTTCGATCTTAACAACAATATCATAATTTGAGTTCAATCATATTATAAGGTGACAATAAATTCAGACTTGTCGGTTGATGTAGTTTGCACGAACATTCTTATGCATTTTTTTAAAATTCATAAAAGATGAACAAAAGTGTACTGAAAATGAAAATAAGGTGACAAGAGATCATTTGTTGGTCTACCCAAATTCACTTTATATTATTAATTTAATATCCAATCTGTAGAGGTAGTAATTTATGTAATAAATCACCCTAAGTTCAAAAAATATGCTACTAACGGCCTTGAATCATTCTAAAATTTTAGAAAAGAAGAATTAAGAAAATATACAAAATTGTACTCACAATCTTGATAGTAAAATCACTTATTTATTTATTTATTTATTTATTTTGTTATTACAATTTCTTTTTGGATAAATTTTATTTTTAATGTCTACATGTTTTCTTCATTAAAAGAAGTTGCAATATACAAATTGTCTTTTTACTATTTTTTAATTTATTAGTATTTAATTATCTTTATAATATTTAAAATTCAGGAATTCAAAAAAATATGACAAGAAAAAATATATTTAAAAATTTAGCAATCCTAAAATATATGATAAGAGAAAATTATATCGTGGATCCTAATTTTTTTATGATTTGATATGACAAAGTTGTAAGCGACCTAAACATTAATTACACTTTTTGTTTTCAACTTGGTTTAAGATTTTGACTTTGTAATAAATTAAAATGTTTTCTATTAAAATATTTTCTTATTTGAATTATGTAAAAACTCTTAATTTGGGTCCAATTAATTTGATGAATTATTCTTCTCCTCGCTCTTTCAGGTCTTGGCATTGAATTACAATGGAAGTTATCATCGTCATTTGTTTTGTAGGTTAGGGTCCATTGGTGTACAAGAAGTGACAATAAAATATTCAAAGATTGCACTTAGAGTGTGTTGCTAGGTGAGAATTATTTGAGCGGTTCTACATAGCTTTTTCATATTCAATCAGTTTATATTGTTTATATATACAAGTCTACTGTATTGATAGATAAAAGTATTTTTTTTTTTATTCTTTCTCATATGTATAACAAACGAATAGGGAATCCTTTTTTATTTGTTGTATTGGACAATGGCAAACATTTTTCCTATTTTAAAAAATGTGAGCTTAAGATGTTTATAATACCAGGTCAGTACACTAAAGCTTCCATAATGTGCGAGGCTTGAGGAAGACTGGACCACAAGAATCTAGGATAAGATTGTTGCGTACAATAAAGCATTCTCTTATGTACCTTAACTTTTTTATTGTTTGTAGAAAATGATGACACATTCAATTAATATAACAGAACTTGAAGTGGTATTTGTGTATATAAAACAACACTATAAGAGGACAATATAGGAACGTCAAAATATTTTTGTAATACCCCAAACTTTTCTTATCTTAGAATCGTCCCTAGAAGGTTAAGGGATAGCTTCCAAGATGAATAATATTTATTCTATGTGGAATTTTTAAGATTTAGACTTTTCATGGTGTGGAAAATTGAATAAGCTTTCCATCGATACCAAATTCGCCGAAATCCGACACTCGTTGAAGGAGTTATGGCTATTTTAAGTTTCAGTCATAAAACATCATGATTTGGACCCTTAGAGCATTGCAGAGAATCATAAAATCATAATTGTCAATTTTCAGTGAGACTTCATGATTCTAGCGCATCGCAGAGAGGCCTAGTTTCCCGTTTGACAATTTTCAATGTCACTTTGTGATACTGGCGCGTCGTGCTAGTGGTCGAAATGACAAGCAATAAGGGCTCCACGATGGTGGCACATCACGGAGGGAGCCCATTTCCCACTCGTCAATTTCTAGTGAGCCACCATGATAGTGGTGCGTCGCGGTGGCCCATTAAATCGGGACCAGTTTATTTTTTTAGTTTTGTTTAGGGTTTTAAAAGGGTATTTTGGTAAATTCCCAGGCCCCCAATCTGTCCAAAACACAAGATTTAACATATCACAAGGCATTATATGTTTATTTCATCTACTTTCTCTCAAAAGAAAACCTTAAATCATCAAAACTTTCTCTCCAAGAAAACTCAAAATCCTCAATAGATTTTTCAAGAAAGCTTCAAATTGAGGATTTTCAAAGAAAGATAATCAATAACCCATCATCAAGAACTCAATAGGAATCCAAAATTCAAGGTTTCTTCATCTAAGCATCAATTAAGGTATGTGGGGTTATGAACAAGGATACTCTTTTCATCCTTGTGCCCAAAACTTATTTTAAATTACAAATTTATTTGATTTTTCATGAATTTGAAATTAGGGTTCATACCCAATGTTGCCATCTACAAGACTATGAGATTTCAATAGAATTATAAGTTGAATTGCATGTCTATTTTCATATTTACATGCTTATTGCAGTAATTTCCAGATTTCGAGATGAATTTTCATGGTTTTCATTATCAAGCATGATTATTATGATGCTTTTACATGAGTTTGATATATGGGTTGTTAAGCCCCAAGTTTTTATGTTGAGATTTTTGAGAATGATGATGTTTTAAGAATCCTATGAGCTGATTATTTTAGATTTTCTATAAAGTTTTGATCTTTTGATCCTCAGATAAGTTTTGGAATCCACTTTATAGATTTACTACAGATTATAGAAAGCAAAATAGCTTCATTTACTGATTTATTCAGATAAATGTATAACTGGTTTCATAATAAACCCATATGCGAGTTTTAAAGTAGATTTCCACAAGATGAGCGTAGCAAATTAAAGGGAGTAGTATTTAGTATCAAGTTGGGTATGATTCAAATATCTCATGCCCCAGAACTACGTAACACCATAGGACTGAGATTAAGTGCCCATAGTGCGCAGAGTTGTGATCACTTCAGTTGAGGTTATACTCTCTAGCGAGAGTATGAAACCTCTTCCCAATATGGGGTTTCTTCCTCAAGAAGACGAGAAGTTGGACTACATGTAGCTCGTATGTTTTTTGTCGGTTAAGAGAACCTCCCTTCAGATAAACTATTTTCCCTAAAAGAAAAGATTTTAGAAAAGAATAACAGAGAAGATTTTAGAACACTAAGTGTAAAGGCTCACGGATTTATTCAGATTAAGATTTACAGAAAGATATTAGCTACAGTTTTCAGATTTCTGATTTAAAGAGTGAGTCCTTCTACACTTAGACAGAATGGTTTAAAGAGAGAATACGAGTACAACTTTTAGAACTAAATGTTATAGCTCACAAGATTTATAAAGTATGTTTTGCTTCTTATTGCTATATATATATATATATTAGCATTTCAGATATTCCAGCTTGTGTGAGTCATTTACATTTAGCATATAATGTTTTATAAATATGATTATGAGATGATGTTTTACTTATGCATATCACCTCTATATACTCAGTACATCTTCAAAGTATTGACCCACATATATGTCTATGTACTACACTGTCTTATAATGTAGGTGCAGGTTCTCAGTATCAGCAGTGTGAGTAGTTTGAGCATCTCCATCTACATCCGACAGTTGGTGAGTCGTCATAGTTTGGGGACTTATTCTATCTATTCAAATTTTACAGTTTATCAGTTTATGAGATTTAGTATTTCTTCTCAAACAGATCGAGTTAGATGGGGGTTTGTCCTAGTAACTCTCTAGTTTTTGTAGTAGAGGCTTGTCAGACTACTAGTTTTTATTCAGTATTGATGTTTAAACATTATTCTCAGTTATTACAAATAGTTTCCACATTTTAACATGACTTTTATGTCTATATTGCCATTATTATAAGAGTTAGGCTCAGTAGTATACAGACAGGGTTAGATTGATGCTACTCGTAGTCTTGAGCACTGTGTGACGTCTAGAGATCATATTTTATAGCGTTACAAACTTGGTATCAGAGTCTAAGGTTTTTAAGATTCCTAGGGAGTTAGATAAGTCACGTTACATAGAGTCTTAGTCATGGGTGTAAAGCGCTCCACATTTATGAACAAGAGGCTATAGAACATTCTTAGGAAATCATCTCTTTCTTTTATGATCTATCATGCTTATAGTATCTCTATCTGTTTTTAACTCATTCTTTCACGTGACAATTGAACATGCCTCCTTGTCGAGCTAATGCCTGCAGAAATGATAACCAGTCGCCTCAGTCAGCGCATCCTTTAAATGAGAATATGTCACATGCAGAGTTTTAGGTTTCATTTTAGGCGCTAGTCCAAGCTGTGAAAACTAATGTTCATGGTAACCATCAGGCTGCAGTCCCACCTCATCAAGATGGGGACCTAGCCGCAGCAAAAATCCAAGATTTTATGGGAATGAACCCGCCAGAGTTCTTTGGGTCGAAGGTAGGTGAAGACCCACAGCTGTATCTTGATGAGGTGAAGAAGATCACCCGAATTATGCATGTTTATGAAAATAAAAGCATAGAATTGGCATCCTATAGGCTAAAAGATATTGTATATGACTGGGCACTGATGTGGAAGAAGATTAAAGGAGAGAACATAGCTCCCATAACTTAGCAGATGTTCCAGGCTGCGTTTTTAGATAAGTTCTTCCCATGTGAGATGAGAGAAGATAACATAACAAAATTCATAAACCTGAGGTAGGTCTCAATGACAGTGAAGGAGTATTGCCTCAAGTTCAACCAGTTGTCTAAGTATGGCCATGATCAGATGGATGACCCTAGGTCAAGCATGAGTAAGTTCATGACTAGAGTGTCTAGAGTGGTGGTAAAGGAGTGTAGGACATCCATATTTATTGGAGTCATAGATCTTGCTAGATTGATGATGCATGCCCAGCAAATTTAGGCAGAGAAGTTAAGGGGAAGTGAGAGGGGAAATAAGAAGCCTAGAATAGAGAAGTTTGATTATGGTCAAACTAGTCTCAAGGATGGAATTGTCCACAGTTTCAGAATCATTCATCTATGCCTACACCTTCTTCAGCTAGTGCTCCCACTCCCAAAGGCAAGGATGAGCAGTGAGGTAAGTCTTTAATGTGTGAGGAGACATTAACACATTTGAGGCTTTTAACTGAGAATAATTGCAAAGTCTTAAGAAACTTTTGTCTTTTTTGATTGTTTTATCATCTTTGATTTTGCAGTAGAAGACAAGATACATGAGAACCAACAAGGATGGAAGCAAAAGAGTTGAAACCAAAAGCAAATAGAAGAGAAGTGTGGCTGACGACATTCCTGATAAGTTATCATCCCTATGATAAGTTATCAACTTCATCGCCATCCTTAGACAAAGAATGGACCTCAATTGAAAGTTGTGATGATATTTCCAGATAAGCCATCAAAGAGTTAATAGGACGTCAAAGTTGTCGTAAGACTAAGGCAGAACATGGGAGCTGAGGTAGAGAACTGAAGACATTCGTGATACGTTGTCAAAGATTTAATAAGTCATTACATTTTGTTGTTATCCTTAAGAAAGAAATGCTAAAACTGAAGAAGGGGATGGCAACATTTGTGATAAGTCGTCAGGCTCCTAATAAGTTTCGCGAATGTGGTCGCCTAATTCAAGGAATTGTTAAACTTTGTGATTTTATTTCCTTATTTAGGCTAAACTATTTAAAGTCTTGTTTAGGGTTTTCTAAGAGGTTGAGACCTAAGTTGGAAATACGTATTTTGTTACTTTTCTCTCTAGTTTCTTTTCTTGAAAAACAATTAACTTTGAAGAGATTTTCATCAATATTTTGGGATTTTCATTGTGATCGAATTGGAGAATAACTACTTATTATTCATCTTATGGTAATTATATCTTTCAAATCATGAATACAACTAGTTGTTTCGATTTTTACATTATGAGTGGCTAAATCCCTTTAACCCAAATTATGGGATCTAGGGTAAGTCTTGATAAGATCCTAAGTGTTCAAGGTTCGAAAGGTAATAGGACTCCTTGATGATTCTGGGGTTTTAATTATCGTTTATTAGTTGAAAATAATAGATAACACCTGCTTTGATTTGCTTGAGATAAGAAATCAATTATAGTAGGAAGTGAACTATCAACAGGGACTTGGAAGCACTAAAAACTTCCATTTAATAATAGACGTTGTAACAAGTTAATTAACCTGAGGTAAAGTCTGGTCAGTAAATATAAACTTCCTAAGCCCGAGAGGATTAGGTAATTAAATGCTTAATTAGGTCGAGAGACATTTAGGCATAACTTCGATAAAGACAATATGTTGTCCTACCTACTGTGAGAATCTTGAATCACTATTCACATCTGTCAAGTACCAAAACCCCTAGTGAACATAATTCTGGTTTTTCCATAAACTCTTGATTACAAACACCGAAGCTAAAGTGACCAACAATTATTTGTTAAACTCAAAAACCCCCATCTCAGGAAATATCCAACTATCAGTTGATTAAATCACAAACGACTTAAGTTCACACCATATTTTCTGTGGGATTCAACCCCAACCTAGTTGGGTTATATATTGACAACGATCACTTACATTCTCATTAGAGAGGTGTAGTTTGAGCGTTATTAAAAATGGCACCATTGCCGGGGAATACGATTGTAAATTAAAGTTTGTGTGTGCTAATTGACTGTTAGTCAAGTTTCCTAGTTTTATGTTTATTTGTTGTTTTTGTTCATTGCAGGATATTTGTAGTGTATGCGAAGAACCAGAAGTTTTGGAGAACCACTAAGTGGTATGCCAAGAACTAGAAGTTCTGGAGAACCATTATTACCACTTAATCCAGAACCACAATGAATTGGAAAAATGGCAGACCAATAAAAAGATGACAGATTAGCAGCCTTAGCTAGAGCTCATATGAATGTGCAAAATGTTGGTTAGCAAACACGACATCCAAATCCTGAGGATGAAGATTTGGGAGATGAGAAGTTGCTAAATCCTGGTAACCCAAGGCGTGCAGAGAAAGTAGCTGCACCAGTACAACATAATGCTAACATGAATTGTCCATTCCGAGGAAGGCAAGATTACCAGCCGGTCCAATATGACCTCAATGATGATGATGATGGAATAGATGGAGAAATTGCAACGGGTACAATCATTCCTCCACCATTGGCACCTGGGGAAAGATTTAATATTACGAGTACTATGATTCAACTCCTCAATCTGAAGGGTTTATTTGGTAGCCTTCCTGGGGATGACCCAAACTTGCATCTGGTGAAGTTTGTCACCATCTGTAAATATTTTAATAACCCAGGAGTGGGTCATAATGATATCAAATTGAGTTTGTTTCCATTGTCTCTATCTGGGGAGGCAACATTATGGCTTAATGAGCTGATACCTGATTCTATAACCAACTGGATACAGTTGAAAGGATATTTCCTAGAAAGGTTCTTTCCACCTTCTAGGAGGGTACATTTGATGGATGAGATCAGAAACTTTAGGCAGCTCCTGACTGAAGCCTTGCATGAAACCTGGAAGAGATTCAAGAAGAAGCTGAAACAGTGTTCGAATCACAATATGACGGACATACACTTAATGGAGACTTTGTACAGGGATCTTAACTCTATTACAAAACCAATTATAAGTAATACTAGTAGTGTTTCTTTTGTTGATCTTACATTCCCATAAGCTTTAGAAATACTAGAGAAAATAACCAAACAGAGTCAGGCATGACATACTAGAGACTCTGTGGTAGCCAGCCCCACTATTGTTGTGGGTATTATTGCAGAATAATGCAGAAGAGATGAGAAGCGTGACCAACACATGGATCACCTAAAAATCCAGATGGATCTACTAACCAAGCACTTGCTATCAAGCAAGACTGAGAAGGTGAAAATTGTGGGGTCTCAAGATAGAGTTGATGCTGATAAAGAAAAAAAGGCAAACTATGTTAATAACCAGGGAGGTTTTTGAGGAAATAGCCAAGGAAATCAAGGTTAGAATTATTATGATAAGCCTGGTTATAAAGATAGGGAGAAGGGAAATTGGAGGAATAATAATGATAGGAGCGACTCTATGTCCCTCCTGGAAATTATGAGGATGCTATAACAAGTTCTGGAAAGATATCCATAAAGGAAATGATGGCAAAGTTTTTGAAGGAAGTAGAGGCTATCAACTCTAGTGTGACTACCATGAAGACAAATTTGTCATCTATCAGCCAGTTGGTAAACTCACACTCCACCGCAATCAAACAGTTGGAGCAATAGATGAGCCAACTCTCCACAGCATTCAACCAGAGGAAGAGCAGAACATTACCAAGTGATATGGTCTAGAATCCGCAAAATGATGGCTCATGTATGGCGATTACCACTAGAAGTGGTAAGATATTACTTGATCCTTCTGTGGGCAAAAGTTTGGTTGAAGATGTGACTGAGGCAGATAATGAATCTAAAGAAGAATGTCCAGTGGAGTCTGAGAAGCTAAATGGTGTTGATGATGCTCCAAAAAAAGGGAAAGTGAAGGAGAAAGAGGTAGAGTTGAAAACTCTCCTAAGACCACCACCTTCCTTTTCTCAATGATTGAAGAAAAAAACTGATGATGCAAAATTCAACAAGTTCATGGAAATGCCCAAATAATTGACAATAAATGTACCTTTAGTAGAGGCACTCGAGTAAATGCCAGGATATGCAAAGTTTATGAAAGTCCTTGTCACGAAGAAATAAAAGGTTAGCCATGAGCCAGAGGATAATCTCTTTCATTGTGGGGCTATGTCCACAAGGTCTTTAGTGTAGAAAAAAGCAAACCCAGGAGCATTTACAATCCCGTACACTATTGAGTCCCTAAACTTTACAAAAGCACTATGCAATTTGGGAGCCAGTATAAACCTAATGCCACTCTCTGTGTACAAGAAATTGGGTTTAGGGGATCCTACCCCGACAAACATGCAGTTGGTGATGGCGGATAAGTCTGTAAAATAGCCAGTGGGCATATTACATGATGTATTGGTAAAGGTGGATGAATTTATATTGCCAGTTGATTTTGTAGTCCTAGACTGTGAGGTGGACTTCAAAGTTCCCATTATCCTGGGTAGACTATTTCTCACAACAGGGAGAGTAATAGTTGACATAGATCCGAATGAGCTGATGTTCAGGCTAAATGACAAGGAAGAAAGATTCAAAATATACTCATCCATGACACAGAAAAAGGAGATAAGTGTTTTATCATTCGTGGACATATTCTATGAAGATGGTAAAGAGGTATCAGTAGGTTGTCTTGGCGAAGTCTAAAGTAATCGAAATGAGTCATGCCGCGACATTAAATTAGGCGCTATATGGAAGGAAACCCATGATCCTCATGCATGATCTACTCCAGGTATATGCTAACCCTTAGTTCAGATTTTCTTTAATTTTAAGTTGAGCATGTAAGGTAAATTTTTGTTGTAAAATTTTGTAGCCGACTAGGAGAAATACTAGAACTTGAGGCAGTTAACTTTTTTTTGCAATTCTTGAGAACCTATCCAATGGACTGAGTAGTTACTTGTGTGAATTGAATATAAGTGTGACCACTGTGTATCTTTGTATGGCATTAGTTCTAGTGACGAAATAATTAGTGCTAAAAAGTTGCATGAACTGAACGAGTAGTAACTTGTGATATACTTAAGTGCCATGTTTGTGTGAGATTTTATTCAGTTGTCGTTGAATGTTGAATCCAGAACTTGCACGGTTAGTCTTACCTAGCTTGAAGGATAGGGGTTAGGAAAGGATCATAGGCCATTTTGATATTAGCTCATCTTTAGCCTAAATAACCTTCCCTGTATGTAGAATATTCCTTTATCCCTTCTTTGAGCCTGAGTAGCCTATTTTTTATGACACCTGTCACCTTCCCATTTATATCACAATGAACCTATTTTGGCCCTAGTCCTCCTTGGACACTATGCACCTTGACTTAGGTAAATAGCCTATGTTGAGGGTGGCTATCATAGGGGTGCGTGATGTAAAATGAGTAGAAATAAAGGTAAAGTAAAAGAAAAGAATAAAATTTGGTTGTGGTGGAAAAGAGCAAGAAAAATAAAAGTTGTGAAAAAGAAAAAGTGATTGTAGAAAAGACCGCACCCATCCTGAATAAGTGTGATTAATAAAAGAGAAGAATAAAAAAAGGTTAATGAGTGAAACCCCAAAAAACTACTGTAGTGTCAAGGGGTATTAGTCACTTTAAATATCATCGGGTATCATACCATCCCCTATCCTACATTACAAGCCAAAGAGAAGACCTATAGTGATCCTAGCTGACCTGTCTGAAGATCGGGGTAATAAAAATAAGGGCAAGACTATGGTATTCGGCATAAATTGATTGGAACTTCATTCTGGGAGTGTGTGTCTTGTTATTTTCCCCATGGCTATCTATGTGATGTCTAATATGAGAAACGGGGATTTCTTTGTAGTGAGGGAACACTGGTTACATTGCTAGTTACTGACTTGTTTAGATAGTGTGAACTTGATACATGAACGGTTGTGTTGCTGATTTGGTGCCATATCTTGATTTCTGTGTGTTTTATTGTTGTTCTTCAATAATATACACATTTGTTCATGAATTGACTGACCTTGGAGATGGTGAAGATGTTTTGATATGATATAGATAATTTACTGCCAAATGTACTTTGTATTCTCTTAGTTGTGTTTGAGTTGCTTGAGGACAAGTAATTTTTTTAAGTTGAGGATGTTAATGTGTGAGTATACACTAACACATTTGAGGCTTTTAACTAAGAATAATTGCAAAGTCAAGAAACTTTTGTCGTTTTTGATTGTTTCATCTTTGATTTTGCAGTAGAAGCCAAGATACATGAGAACCAGCAAGGATGGAAGCAAAAGAGTTGAAATCAGAAGAAAATAGAAGGAAAGTGTGGCTAACGATATTCCTGATAAGCTGTCAGCCCTGTGATAAGTTATCATCTTCATCATCAGCCTTAGACAAAGAATGGACCTCAGCTGAAAGTTGTGACGACATTTCCTCACAAGCCATCAAAGAGTTGATAGGAAGTCAAAGTCGTCGTTAGCCTAAGGTAGAACATGGGAGCTGAGGTAGAGAAGTGATGACATCCATGATAAGTCATCAAAGATCTGATAGGTCATCATATTTTGTCATCATCCTTAAGCAAGAAGTTCTAAAACTGAAGAAGGAGCTGACGACATTTGTGATAAGTTCTTAGGCTCCTAATAAGTTGTCACAAATGTCGTCGCCTAATTTGAGGAATTATTAAAATCTATGATTTTGTTTCCTTATTTAGGCTAAACTATTTACAGTCTTGTATAGGGTTTTCTAAGGTGTTCCGAGCCTAAGTTGGAGACACGTATTTTTTTACTTTTCTCTCTAGTTTTTTGGCTTGAAAAACAATTAACTTTGAAGAGATTTTCATCAATATTTTGGGATTTTCATTATGATAGAATTGGAGAAACTCTAGTTAATATTTATCTTGTAGTAAGTTTATCTTTCAACTCATGAATACAACTAGTTGTTTCGATTTTTGCATTATGAGTGGCTAAATCCCTTTAACCCGAATTATGGGATCTAGGGGTAAGTCTTGATAAGATGCTAAGTGTTCAAAATTCTAAAGGTAATAGGACTCCTTGATAATTCCGAGGTTTTAATTATCATTTATTGGTTGATAACAATAGATAACACCTACTTTGATTTGCTTGAGATAAGAAATCAATTATAGTAGAAAATGAACTAGCAACAGGGACTTGGAAGCACTAAAAATTTCCATTTAATAATTGACGTTGTAACAAGGTTGATTAACCTGAGGTAAAGTCTGGTCAATAAATATAAATTACCTAAGTCTGAGAGGATTAGGTAATTAAATGCTTAAGTAGGTCGATAGACATTTAGGCGTAACTTTGATAAAGATAATCTGTTGTCCTACCTACTGTGAGAATCTTGAATCACTATTCGCATTTGTCAAGTACCAAAATCCCTAGTGAACATAATCATGGTTTTTCCATAAACTCTTGGTTACAAATATCAAAGCAAAAGCGACCAACAATTATTTGTTAAACTCAAAAAAACCCCATCTCAGGAAATATCCAACTATTAGTTGATTAAATTGCAAACGACTTAAGTTTACACCATATTCCCTGTGGGATTCGACCCTAACCTTGTTTGGTTATATATTGACAATGATCACTTATATTCTCATTAGAGAAGTGTAGTTTGAGCGTTATCACTCTTCTATGTACAGATCTTAGAATAGTGTAAGTGGGATACCTCGTTATCCTCTTTCTGCTAAGCGTGGTAGGAATTATCCCGGTGAGTGCTTGGATGGAAAGAAGGGTAGTTTCGATTGTGGTAAGTTGAGTCAGGAATCAAATATTGTCCGCAAGCTAGACAAAAAATAGAGATGTTCATCCCCAAACTCAGGCTACTAGCACATAAGCTTCTTTAGGTAACCCCGTTCCTCCTAAGGGCACATTATCCAGTACTGGTGGCGATCAACACTAGAATCAATTCTATGATTTAAGATCCCACCAAAAGTAGGAATATTCACTAGATGTAGTAACTGGTATTCTTCGTATCTTTCACCTTGATGTTTATGTGTTGTTATACTGTGGGTGAAGTTTCTCTTATGTCACCCCATTAGTTGCAGTAGATTTTGAGATAAGTTCTAAAAAGATCCCTGAGACCTTCTTAGTTGCACCCCAGTAGGTGAGTCAGTTGTTATAAAACAAATCTATAAAAAGTGTCCTATCATTGTCCTTCATAAATCCGTGTTCGCAGATTTGATTGATTTAGATATGGTTGATTTTGATCTTATTCTGGGTATGGATTGGCTCTATTTCTATTATGCCTCTATATATTGTCGCACCCGTGTGTTATGCCCTCAATTCGAGTTTGCCGCAAGAATTGAAATACGTAATAAACAAAAAGTATGCCTCCTTACTGACTTATTGTGTAATAAAAAATAATATGTCTCCTTGTTGATATACCTTTTAATAATAAACCCGCATTGGTAAAATATGATTTTTGGATATGAGTTATCTGAACTCGAACCTTATTTGGGTAACTATCTAACTCTCTTTGAGCTCATTTTTAGTCTTTTAAAACATGCATCTTACAGAAATCATGATTTAAATAATCTGAATAGTCTGTAGTCTATTCTGATCTGAGTCTTTCATAGCATTTAACTGATTTGGTATCATCATACCAAGACTTGCAAGCCGTATAAGCCATAGCATATCATATCATATCATGCCATAGTCTTTTCATGTAAAAACAAGTGAATGACCACCCAAAATAGTCACATCATATGAGAGTTCTCATTTCAAAAGCATATAAAAACTTATGTAAAACACTCTCTTTTCAAGTCTTTAACACATAGTGGTCAAATCTTTTAAAAATCGCATGTAATTATTTCATTTAACACGAAGAGCATATATATAACAAGAAAACACCCCCTCATCAATCATAACCAATGTCTAGTCAATAAATGATAGTAAAATATTTGACTCATACTTTAGGACATGCAATTGAACAACCCATAACCCGTTCAATCAAACCAATTTCATGTTGAGAGGGAAATTTCATGAATTTTGCTCTCATATTAATTCTCGAAAACATATAATTTATAAACACATGAATATAATTCAAATCTAAGTAAAAATTCATGCTAATTTCATCACAATGGGTTCATGATGCATGTTCTTCAAACATTTTTCAAAACCCTTCTTATATATATAATTTCATGCCTTTTTAAACTTGTTAAAAACTATAAACTACACCCATGAGGTTTAAGATAGTCCCACATACCTTTTGACGAAGAAAAATCAAAGGAAACGTAGAGAGATGTGCCCTTGGAGATCAAAGTCCTCAAACCCTAGGTGGTTTATCCTCTCTTTCTTTTGGAGAGATGATTTGGGGATTTATGAAGTGATATAATGTATTTTAAGACACTAGTTTTTTCCATATATGATTAGAAACGGTTATAGAATGGTAAAAGACCATAATGCCCTTGAAATACTGTAGACACATAATTTTGTCCGCCCCAAAATTTAATTTCTAATCATTTACCTCTCTCTACCTTACCCCTACCCTACCCCTTACCTACCTGTAAGATCCCATAAAATCCTAAGCTTGATTAAGTCCTTTAAAGCTTATTAAGGGATCCTAGACTTAGAAAATTTTAGCTAAGTGTTCAGACTTAGCGTGATTTTAGTTGTAAGTTGGATGCTCTATTTCATGACTATTATGGCCTTAAAGTATCAATCATTAGATTAATTCATGATCAGGAATGTTAGTAGGTGTTCTCGGATAAGTTTTAGATTTTTCAAACTTCATTTGAAGAAGATTTGGAAGCCCAAACCAGTGGATCAACGCGATCTCGATGCGCCGCATCACCTATCGCATTGATAAATATTTTCTCCATCTCCCAGTGTCAAATTCCAGTGAGCTGATGCCAACTTGACACGGCGTGTCGGCCATAGCGCCGACCCCATTAATGCAAACCAACGTTATGCGCATCACTGGGCACGCTTTTCAGTAATTAAAACAACGTTCAGACGGGTATTTAGGGTATTTTTCTCACTTTGAACCAGCCCTAAAAATATGAAATTCATTCCTGACAAAGTAAATTACACTTTTTTCTCTCAAAATTACTCAAGAGAAAACCCTAGGGCTTTCAATTTAATATTCAAATCACAAGGATTTCACCATCAATCTTCAAGAATTCAAGAATTAAGGTATGTGAAGTGTTCATCCAAGGGTCCCTTCCACCCTTGGAGTCCAAGAAACTCTTTTAAAACTTCAAGTAGATTGATTTCATGATTTCCATGATTAGATTTAAGTGTATTCATGGTTATAAAGTTAATTGGGTTTCTAATCCATGGATAGTTAAAAGATTCATGTGAAATTGATTATCATATGTTTAGTATCATGTGAATTCATGTTAAAGACATTGAATGTGTGAAATTGGGAATTTATGTTAAGGTGCCTACATGTTGTTTTAGTATCATGTGCATATTAATGCTGCCCAAGTGTTTGTTAAAATGATCATATGAATTAAATAAGGAAAAATCATAACATATCAGTATATGTGTAAACCTGTGCCTTACAAGTGTTTGATACAAATTCCTCTATGGGTGAGTTATGTACAAGTGCACAGTGTTATGCTTTTCAAGTTTACTCTATGCTTTACTTTTCATGTTATCGAGTCTTGGGGGTATTCAATACCTAAATATTTAGCTATTTATCTAGAGCTACAGTAGTTACAGAATAGTCCTAGTAGTGTTATAAACAGTAGTACTCAGTAATCAGTCCCAGACTCAGTTTAGTATTTAGTTTAGAACTTAGTGAACTCAGTCGGTTAATCAAATTCAGTTGTATTCTGTCAGTTAGTGGAATCCAGTAAACTCAATTCAGATTAGTTATACAGTACGAACAACAATAGTTCAGTCTAGCCTAGTACATTTTAGAAATTAATTTAGTGTTTATCCAATTGGGAGTAGGATTCAGCACCGAGCGAACCCAAGGATGGGGGAATTCTTGCCAGCATAGGGTTTGACCCTTAGTAGCACTCGTTGTGTTACAGAGCTATGAAACTAGCGTAGGTTGAGATATCTTCCTGCCAGACTAGGATTGATACATGTCATACGAGTTTTCCCGCCAGCGAGGGTTGATGAAAGAGCTTTCTGTCAGAAAGGGTTAACTCACAGCTTGTCTTTACCCATGGCACAGTCATGACACCCTTCCAACTGAGGTTACAGGTTGGACCCTAATCCATTCAGAGAGTGGCATGATAGTTAGATTATTACCTCTCACAGTTTCAATTTCAATCTTAGTATAGAACTATGTTTAGTTCTATAGAATCAACACTGTTATATACAGTCACCGCAGTATAGAACTCAGTTCAGTTCTACAAAATTAGGACTATCAGAAATAGTCACCCAGTTATCAATTAGGATTGTCAGAAACATTCACTCAGTTGTCAGTACTACAATATCAGTAAACTCAGATATCAATTAATTAGTATTCAAAACTAAGTAAATAATCGTAATATGACCAGTACAATGTATGTATTCATTCATTTTCTCATATTCAGTCATGTTTATGTTACTCAGTCAGTTATTGTTCATGCATATGAACCCATGCATATTAGCCTATCTCACTTAGCATACCAGTACATTCAAAGTACTGCACATAATTGTTTTTGCGCTATGATGTCTTATATCATAGGTTCAGATGCACGGGCTCCTGACCATACTTAGCATCTTAGCCTATCAGTAGCATACATAGTGTTGAGTCCTCATAGTTTGAGGATAGAGTATTATTTTAATATTTTAGTACAATTTTTAGTAGTTGGAGTTAGTTGGGGGCTTATCCCATCAACTCTATCATTCAAACAATTAGAGGCTTTCATACTAAAGTATTTCAGACAGTTGTTTCAGTATTCAATATGGATTTTTCAGTTATGAACCTTATGCCATTTTTACCCTAACTTTTACATTTATATCAGTTATATTATTACAATAGTTCTATTATTATTCAGTACTCACAGCAGGCATCAGTCATGGGTTAGCTCGTGGTCCTTTGGGTTCACTAGCATCATGTAGCATCTGAGGTACAGAACTGGGGAATTACAAACTTGGTATCAGAGCCTAAGGTTCAACAGAATCCTTGGAAGTCTGAAAGTCGCGACTAGTAGAGTCTTGTGTATGGGTATGTAGCACGCCACACTTATGAAAAAGAGACTATGAGATGTGTTAGG
Organism: Capsicum baccatum var. pendulum; assembly: GCA_030864225.1. Lineage (NCBI taxonomy): Eukaryota > Viridiplantae > Streptophyta > Magnoliopsida > Solanales > Solanaceae > Capsicum > Capsicum baccatum. The sequence goes on from CM061552.1 coordinate 294,658,621, forward strand.
AAATATTTCCCTTCTTTTAATATTCATATCGTGTAAGATAGCAAAAGCTTAAGTTAAGACTCTCAGTCTAATCCTTTTCTTCCTTCCGTTTATAGAACATGCTTCCCAAGAAGAATGGAAAACGGACAGGAAATCAACCAAGCCCTCAGCCTATGCAGGAAGATCCTCTGGACGAGCATGTCTCCCATGCAAAATTCAAGGCCATATTTACCATTTTAGCTAATTCAGTAGCATCCCAGAATGAATGCCCAACTGTAATTCTGGCCAATCCATTGGGCAATACTGATGCAGCTAGAATTGGGGACTTCACCCGAATGAACCCTCTATCTTTTATCGGGTCTAAGGCAGATGAGGACCCACAGAAATTCCTTGATCAAGAGCAAAAAGTCACATATATTATGGGAGTAACTACTAATGAGAGTACTGAGTTGGCTGCATATCAGTTGTAGGATGTGGTTCGCTCGTGGTTCAAATAGTGGAAAGCATAGAGGGCCATAGATGTAGCGCCTATAGAATGAAAGAAGTTTGATATTGCTTTCCTGGATAGGTTCTTTCTTATAGAGTTAAGGAAAGTGAAGGTTGTGAAGTTTATTAATCTAAAGCAGGGAAACATAATAGTACAAGAGTATTCTCTCAATTTTACTCAATTAGCCAGATATGTCTCTTATGTGGTAGCAGATAGCAGATCTAAGATGAGTAAGTTTGTGTCTGGCGTGTCCAGCAGTATGGTCAAGGATTGTTGGACCAAAATTATGATTAAAAAATGGACATATCTAGGCTCATGGTCTATGCTCAGTAGATAGAGGAGGCTAAGTATAAGGAGAATGAGTGGGAGAATAAGAGAGCTAGAACAGGTAGTTTCAAGTTCACTCATCCTAAGTCAGAGGGTGGAAGTTCTCAACTCTGCTCAAAATCTTTAGTTCCAACTCCTTCCTTAATAAGTTCTCCAATTCCAAAATTCAAAGACGGCAATCAAGATAGGGCGCCAGGCCCTAAACCTCAGGGTAGTGTCCTTAGTGCCTAAACAAATCCTCTCTGCTAGAAGTGTGGCTGAAACCATCAGGCTATCTGCAGAGATGGAAGAGATATGCATTTTAGATGTGGTAAACTAGGCCATAGGATCATAGAACGTCCTCAGGTGGGTTCGAAAAGTTGGAATAATCGTCCCCAGCTCAGTCCGGTCACACGAATCTGCAGGATACCGCTTTCAGTGCCACCAGTGGGCAACACCCAAACAGACTCTATAAACTTCAGTCCCGATAGGATCAAGAGATTTCTCCCGATGTGTTCACTATTATGTAACAAGTTTTGCATTTACATGTTATACTTTGCTAGATCCAAGAGATTTTTTTATCTTTGTAACTCCTTATATATCTGTCGACTTTGGAGTCAGTCCTGAAATCTTAACAGATCCTTTTTAGTCACTACCCTAGTGGGTAAATCTATCATATTCCAGCGGATATACAAGAATAGTCCAATTATGGTATCTCAGAAAGTCACTTCAGCAGACTTAGTAGAATTAGAGATGACAAACTTCGATGTCATTATCAACATAGATTGGATTCATTCATGCTATGCCTTAGTTGATTGCAAAAACATAATTGTCCAATTTTAGTTTTTGAATGAACCTGTCCTACAATGAAGGGGTAGTACCTCAACACTCAGGGGTCAGCTTATTTCTTACCTTAGGGCAAGAAAAATAATATCTAAGGGATATGTCTATCATCTTGTTCGAGTTAAGGATTCTAGTTTCCATACTCCCAGTCTTGATTCAGTCCTAGTAGCATGTGGATTTTCTAATGTATTTCCCAAAAATCTTCTCAGCGCTTCTCTCGAAATGGAAATTAACTTCGGAATAGACCTTCTTCCAAATACTGAGCCCATATCTATTCTGTCATATAGAATGGCTCTAACAAAACTCAAGAATTAAAAGAACATTTGAAAGTTCTCCTAGATAAGGTATTCATCAGACCCAACATATCCTCTTGGGGTGCACCAGTTTTATTCATGCATAAGAAAAATGGTTCTCTTAGAATGTGTATAGACTGTTGTCAATTGAATAAAGTCACGGTCAGAAAAAAGTATCCACTTCCAAGAATAAATGACTTATTTGACTAACTTTAGGCTGCTAGTTACTTTTCTAAGATAGATCTCATATCAGGCTATCATCAGCTCAGAGTCAGAGAATGTGACATTCCAAAAATAACTTTCAAAATTTGGAATGGTCACTTCGAATTGCTAGTCATATTATCTGGTCTTACCAATGCCCTATCATCTTTCATGGACTTGATGAATCATATGTTCAAGCAGTACTTGGACCTGTTCGTCATAGTCTTCATTGATGATATTCTTGCCTACTCCCGTAGTGAGCATGATCATGCAAACCATCACAGAGTATATTGCAGACTCTTAAAAAACATCAGCTATTCACAAAATTCAATAAGTGTTAATTTTAACTAAGGTCAGTAACGTTTCTCGGACAAATCATTTTCGGTGATGGTATTAGAGTGGATCCTTAAAAGATCGAATCAGTGAGAAACTAGCCCAAACCCATCTCTCCATCAGATATCAGGAGCTTCTTGGGCATGGACAGTTATTGCCGATGATTTGTTGAAGGATTTTTGTCTATTGCATTCCCTATGTCCAAATTGACTCAAAAGAAAGTCAAATTCCAGTGGTCAGATTTGTCTGAGAAGAGTTTTCAAGAGTTAAAGACTCGACTCACTACCGCTCCAATCTTGACTGTACCAGATGGTTCAGATGGGTTCATGGTATATTCTGATGCTTCTAGAGTTCGTTTGGGGTGTGTTTTGATGCAGAGAGGTAAGGTCATAGCCTATGTCTCTAGACAGCTTAAGCCCCACAAGAAGAACTACCCCACTCATAATCTTGAGTTAACAGCTGTAGTATTTTCCTTAAAGATTTGGTAGCACTATTTATATGGGGTATATGTTGATGTGTTTATAGACCAAAAGAGCCTCCAGTATATGTTCTTTCAGAAAGACCTAAACCTCCGTCAGAGAAGGTGGTTGGAGTTGTTGAAAGACTATTACGAGAGTATCATGTATCATCAAGGCAAGGCCAATGTAGTGGCTGATGCTCTCAGTAGGATGTCTATGGGTAGTGTTGCTCACGTGGAAGATGATAAGAAGAAGTTAGCTCAGGAGGTTCATCAGATTGCCCGACTAGGTTTTCTCTTAGTTAATTCAGCAGAAGGCAGTGTATGGGTGGATAGTAGTTCAAAATCATCATTGGTTTCCAAGGTAAAGAAAAAGCAGGACAGAAATACCAGTCTAGTTAAGTCTAAAGAATCAGTTAAAGATTAGAATATAGAGGTCTTCTCCCAAGAGGGATGGTATATTGCGTTACCAGGGTTGACTATGTGTGCTAGGTATAGATGAATTGCGACAGCGGATTCTTGTAGAAGCGCATAGTGTACGCTACTCTATTTATCTAGGGGCTACTAAGACGTATTGCAACTTACGAGAGGTCTATTAGTGGAGTGGGATGAAGAGAGATATTGCAGAGTTTGTGGCTAAGTGCTCAACATTTCAGCAAGTTAAGATCAAGCATCAAAAGCCTAGTGAGTACATACAGGTGTTCATCATTCTCATATGAAAATGGGAAGAAATGAACATGGACTTTGTGATAGATTTGCCTCGTACTCATTGCAGCATGACTCTATATGGGTCATGCAGACAAGATGACCAAGTCAGCTTAATTCCTACTAGTCCATACCTCTTATTCAGTCAAGAATTATACCAAGCTCTATGTGAGAGAGTTGGTTAGATTGCATGGAGTTTCGTTATCCATCATTTCAGATAGAGGTACATAGTTCACCTCTCATTTTTAGAAAGATTTTCAGTAGGGTATTGGTACCTAAGTTCACCTTTGTATAGTCTTCCACCCTTAGACAAATAGTCAAGCATAAAGGACCATCCATACTTTAGAAGATATGTTAAGGGCGCATGCCATTGACTTTAAGGACAGTTGGGATAACCATTTTCCCCTAATTGAGTTTGCATTACCACTCTAGCAATCAGATAGCTCCGTTTGACGTGTTCTATAGGAGGAGATGTAGATCTCCCATTGGTTGGTTTGAAGTGGATGAGGCCACAATGGTAAGGCTGACCTGGTATTTGATACCTTAGAAAAAGTTTAGTTGATTAAGGAAAGGCTCAAGACAGCTCATAGCCGACAGAAATCATATGCAGATGTATGAAGAAAAGACCTCAAGTTTGAGATTAGTGATTTTTTATATTTGAAGATCTCTTCTATGAAGAGAGTGAAGAGGTTTGGCAAGAAAGGGAAACTCAGTCCCCAATATGTTGGTCCTTACTAAATTCTCAGCCGTTTAAAAAAGGTAGCTTACGAGCTTGAGTTGCCTCAAACTTAGCTTGAGTGCACCCAATGTTTCATGTCTCCTTGCTAAAAAAATGCATATTTGACCCAGCAGTTGCAGTCCCTATAGAGGGAATAGATGCTCAGAATAGTCTCTCTTATGAAGAGGTTCCATTCGAAATCCTCAATTATCAGATTCCCAGACTGAGGAACAAAGAAGACCCTCTAGTAAAAGTTCTTTGGCAGAATCAGTCCATTAAGGGAGCTACTTGGGAAGCAGAAGCAAATATGCAGACCAAGTATCCTCATCTTTTCTCCACAAACTCAGACTCAGCTCAAGGTAATAATTTTCCTTGAATTTAATTAGTTCCATGTTCAAATCTTTTATGAGTTCGATATCAGTCTAGTTGCATAATATTCTCATATCATGCATATCTTCATGAAATAGCTCAGTCATATGTCATTCTTCCAGAATTTAGTCATGCATTCATGAATCAGTTCAGTCATGTACTCATGCATCAGATATGCATGCTCAGTATACACACTCAGCTTATTAGTACTATCAGTTACAAAATCATGCATTAGTTATGCATGTTTAGTATGATAATTCAGTATATCAGTAGTCTCAGCCATTAAATCATGCTTCGATTATGTATGTCCAGTATGTACTTTCTTTCTATCAGTTCTCCCATCTTAGTCAATCTCATTCGAGGATAAATGTTCTCAAGGGGGAGATATTATAAGACCCCACAAAATCCTAATCTTGATTCAGTCCTTAAAACGTGTTAAGGGGTCCCAAACTTAGAAAATTTTAGCTAAGGGTTCAGACTTAGTGTTCTTTTAGCCTTCATAAGTTGGTGACTCTATTTCATGACCCTCATGGCTTTAAAGTATCAATCTTTAAGTTAATTCATGATCAGGAAAGCTAGTAGGTGTTCTCGGACAAGTTTTAGATTTTTAGGACTTCGTTTGAAGCATGTTTGGAAGCCCAAACAAGTGGATCAATGTGATCTCAATGCGCCGCATCGTCTATCATGTTGATAAATATTTTTTCTATCTCCCAGTGTCAAATCTAATAAGCCGATGTGATTGACGATAGGCAAATTTACGTGCCTATATCAATATATTTTGCCCATATTTGTGCCATGTTTTGAGAACAAATTATATATTTCATGCACTTTTAGTCCTTTTTCCTGTAAATGAGCTAACAAACATGATTAGGAAAGTTTCAGGTATAAATGATGCAAAATACAGCATTTTATGGCTTACTTGACGCAAAAGAAAGCTCACAAACGAAGTAGAAAGGAGATGGACGCCTAAAGGACCAAATCTGCTGCATGGAAAATCTGTCCCGGGCTAAAACAGCATTTCTGAAGAGTTTGGGGACTTACAGACACAAAGCTGGATTTTGACAAAGATACATTAACCTAGTACAATTAGGTTATGTATTTCATTATTCTATTTGGATTATGATAATGTTACCTTACCCTAGTACATTTGGGTTAAGGATTTCATTAGTATAGTAGGATTTGGTTATTTAATTCATTAGCTTAGTAGGAGTAGGATAGGAGTATTATAAATACCCTATCATGCTAGAGATTTTTATTCATTCAAAAACTAATTCATCTTCTAATCTTCTATTCAACTATTAATTTTCTTCCATCCCTCTCATCTTCCACTAAAAACACTTCTAATCTACTCTTCTATTCATCTATTCCACAACAAGAGAATCGTTACTTGCTAAGGAATCACCAAAACCACACTCCTATCACCTACTTCTCACGCCATCAATCATGCAAGTCGTGATATCCTTCGCATTCATGGGTAACTAAACCTCTTAGTTGGGGTTATGGAAGCCGAATGAGTTACTATCTATTGCTGTGAGTTTGTGAGTTCGAGACACGTATATTGCTTATATCATTATTCTCTTCATCTTAATCTACATTCTTTGCGGTTGCAAATGCAAGAATACGCCAGTCTAACATTTAACTTGTTCGCGAGAAAGGTTATTTGTCTGGAAAAGAGATAATGTCAAGGAGGTAGGACACCCTTTCCTATTAAAAAGCTAGTGCCGTAACTGGACTAACCTCTTGGAGAATTCGTACCGTTAGACACGCTTTAAGCTCGCGAGAGTTAAAGTGAAATAGTCCTTGTTTAGGTCGCGAGACGCTTGGATTTACCACCGACTACAATTCTCTATAAGCAATTGCATATCAAGACTCTACACACTCATAGCCAATAGAGACGTATACCTCAAAAGGTGGACATAACCCCAACGCCTCAATTCTCATTGTTCACAACAAAACATAACAATCCCTCTCTTTTTACTTCATTATTCTAAGCTTTTGTTTACTTTACTTGCAAAACAAGAATCCCCCTTCTTACGAAACTTGCATCAAAAGTTTAGTAATTTTACTTACTTGTTGGCCAAGCTATTCCCTGTGGGATCGACACCCAACCCAGGTTGGGTTCTATATTTGCTAACGACCGCTTTACACTCAAACGAGAGCTGTAGATTGAGCGTTATCAGTGATGCATGCCATAACGTTGACCCCATCGACGCGATGGCATGTCACTAGGAACACTTTTCAATAATTAAAACAGCATCTAAAGGGGTATTTGGACATTTTCCTTACTTTGAACCAGACCCCAAAACATGAAATTCAGCCCTCACAAAGGAAATTACACTCTTTTCTCTCAAAATTACTCAAGCAAAAACCCTAGGGATTTTAATTCAATATTCAAATCACAAGAATTTCACCATCAATCTTCAAGAATTCAAGTATTCAGGTTTGTGAACTGTTCATCCAAGGGTCCCTTCCACCCTTGGAGTCTAAGAAGCTCTTTTAAAACTTTAAGTAGATTGATTTCATGATTTTCATGATTGGATTTAAGTGTATTCATGATTATACTATTAATTGGGTTTCTAATCCATGGTTTATTAAAAGATTCATGTGAAATTGATTATCATATGTGTAACGCCGCGAAAGTTTCCAAGCTAAAATTTGTCCCTAAAAGTATCAAGCATGGTCTTCTAGAGTGAATTATACTCAACTCCATGTGGAATTCTTTAAATTTTAACTTTTCATTATGTAGGTGACTGAATAAGCTTTTTGTTATAAGATTTGTCCAAAACGAACATCCGGTGAGGGATTTATGGCTAGTGTATGTTCTAGTCGTACAACATCGTCATTCAAGTGTTTAGCGTATCGCGGAGGATCCCAATTTTACATTTATCAATTTTCAGTGAGACTCAGCAATCGTTGCATATCGCGGAGTGAGAAAATTTCCCAATTGGCAATTTCCAGTGAGCTGCCGCGATTGTGGCGCATCGCGGTGGCCCATAAAAGAGGGCACCATTTATATTTTTAATCTATCTCATTAAGGGTAAAAATGGTACTTCTCCAACCCCTTATCATCTCTAACACGAGGTTTAATACCAATAATACCAAAGTAAGTTTATTTTCATCAAACTCTCTCAAGAAACTCCATTAGGGTTTCAGATTAAAAATCCTCATAGCTCAAAATTTAACCGTGGGTTTTAGAAGATAATTGGATATTTGAAATTATCGCATCATAGACTCCAAGAATCATCCATTTACTTTCTGAAATAGAGGTACGTGGGGTTGTCCCAAATTTCATGGGCATGATTTTTTAAAAGAATTTACACAAGACCTTACTATCTATACGTATACATATGTTTTTACAAGTGGAGTTTTATTTTAATATCAATAACATTTTTTGTGATATGGTTTTGAAAGAAATATTGAAATATCATGGGGTTGTTGGCTTGCATATATTTCAATTATTGAATTGTGAACATGTGATCTGAATTTCGAAAAGGTACGATGTATATGAATTGTGAATTCTTTAAATCCCCCATGATAATTTTTTATACCCCACACTATACTTGTGTTAAACCATCAAGAGCATGAGTTTTTGCAATAGATATGATATTACTCATAAATGATAAAGTTTCTTAAAACTATTACATGTTGAGAACCATGGTGCATGTGTTTGATGTGTGTTAAAGTTTTATATATGTGCATATTGTAAATGGCATGAAAATTTAGAGAATTGATGTGGTACTATGACTTGCAAGTCAATGGTATGACGATACCATATAAATGTATGCCGTGAAAGAGTTAGAGTTTGATTTAAGAGAGTTAGATGGTTACCCAAAGAAAGTACGAGTTGGAAGACTCTATGCTAGAAACCATGATTTTGCGACACGGGATTATGGTACCATGCTTTGTGATCTTATGTACCTTGATTCATGTCGTCCTAAATTGGGACTATGGTTAGGTGCCCTGCTTTGTAATCTTGTGCACTACCATGACATATTGACTTAATTAGGGATTTTAGCACCCTGCTGTGTGATCTTGCGTGTCCCCCTTATAGATACTCCAATCATTGTGGCAAACTTGCATTAGGGGCTTGGCTGCCAAGTCATGGGCGGCTTGTATATATCCCATGGAATTATAGATTGTAGGGTGTACCCTCTAGCTAAAAAGTAAGACAAAGAGTGAGTGATGGTTTCAAAGAAATATTTCAAAGTCTTTAAAATACGCATGTGATTTCTTACTATATTATATGTTTATGAACTATTTTAAATATCTCTCATATATATTGATTATAAATAACTATTTTGGATTAGCTCTGCGTACCAGTACATCTGTATTGACCCCCTTCCCCTCCAACCTCTTAGGTTCTGAGGCACAGTCTAGGGGTCAAGATAAGCAGTAAATAATTCAGACAACAGAAGAGATTGTGCAGTGGTGAGCCTTCTATATTTTGAAAGGCCTAATGTCTTACAGATATTCATAATTCTATAGTTTTGGTTTACTGGGGGCCTTGTCCCAGACTTCAGATTGTATTGTTTTGATATTTAGAAGAGATTTCGTAGACTGAGTTAGATGTTATTTAGATATTGTAGGAGTTTTTCTTCATTGTTAAACTAATTTCAGAGAATGACCATGTTTCTGTATTCTATTTATAATTCTGCATTTTCCTTTTATTATATGAATGTTATGAATAATTACCAGATAGAGTGGGACATCCAGGCCTTCATAGGTCGGATGTCTGTTATGGCCAGACCCTAGTTCGGGTCGTGACAATATATGTAGTGTCATGTGAATTCATGTTAAAGTCATTGAATGTGTGAAATTGGGAATTTATGTTATGATGCCTATATGTTGTTTTAGTATCATGTGCATATTGGTTCTCCCCAAGTGTTTGTTAAAGTGCTCATATGAATTAAATGGTGAAAAATCACAATATGCCAGTATATGTGTAAACTTGTGCCTTACAAGTGTTTGATAAAAATACCTCTATGGATGAGTTATGAACAAGTGCACAGTGTTATGCTTTTCAAGTTTATGCTTTACTTTTCATGCTATCGAGTCCTAGGGGTATTCAATACCTAAAATATTAGCTATTTACCTAGAGCTACAGTAGTTATAGAACAGTCCCAGTAATGTTACGACAATAGTGATCAGTAATCAGTCATAGTCTCAGTCCAGTATTTAGTTTTGAACTTAGTGAACTAAGTTCGTTAATCAAATTCAGTAGTATTTCAGTTAGCGGAACCCAATGAACTCAATTCAGCTCAGTTATACAGTACAAATAGTAATAGTTCAGTCCAACCTAGTACAGTTTAGAAATCAATTCATTTTCTATTCATTTAGGAGTAGGATTCATCACCGAGTGAACCCAAGGATCGGGGCATTCCTGCCAGCATAGGGTTTGACCCTTAGTAGCAATCCCTGTATTATAGAACTACGTAGCCAGCATTGGTTGAGATATCTTCATGTTAGACTAGGGTTAATACATCTAATACGAGTTTTCCTACCAGTGAGGGTTGATGAAAGAGCTTCCTTTTAGAGAGGGTTAACTCACAACTTATCTTTTCCCATGGCACAGTTTTGATACCCTTCTACCTGGAGTTACAGGTTGGACCCCAATCCATTCAGAGAAGGGCATATCAGTTAGATGATTACCTCCCATAGTCTATCAGCTAGTATGAGATGGTTGCATAAATATGGGGTAAAAATATTCCTTATGTTGTTGCATGTTGATTGAACCTTCCGATATGGGGCGATACGGGTACACATAGGCTCATCTAGGTATTTGGTTATTCGGAGTATCTAGTTATTTGTGATGTTATTGATATTGTTATTATCATTGTTATTATCATTGTTATGGCTAACTTATGATAGATTGGACATTGATCTGATATCGAGTATTGAGGAATGTTTTTAGACTTTTCTATTTTATGATAGTATTATTGTACACGATTATATCATGTTTATCTATGTAGATTAGAAACCCTGAGTATAATAGTATAGAATCTTGATGGGGTCTTAAAATAAGGATATGATGATCTATACTTCTCTTCAAGATGACCTCATGTTCAAGTGTATGTATATATGTATCTTGCTATATGAAGCTATGGCACTACCGTATATCATTTTCTTTGTTTGTTCATATTGTATATTCGTTTCTTGACCTTTTATATTGCTACATGTCTTTCTTTCACTCTTCATTTGTATATTGGACTGGGATATAAGGTATAATATCGACTTTCGATGAATGTGGCTAGAATAGGATAGTTCACCTTGATACTTTCTTAGTCTTGTTATGTTAGACTCTTGTACTTGAATAGGATAGCCATCCCTTTTTATTCTCATTGACTTGTTATATAAGCTCTGAACTCTTGGGTGTAGTTTTCATTCTATTTATATGTTGTATATATATGTTTTATCTTTGGAGCTTAGTTGGCAGTTGCCTACTGAGTACCATTCGTTTGGTACTCATACTACACTTCTGCAGCCTGGAGATCATAGTATGGGTTATCGCCGTTAATTGTGCATCGTGCAGAGCAACCATGATTCAGAGATTTAGAGTGAAGTCTTGATGCTCAGAGTATTACTTATCTCTCCTTGTATTGGACTAGTCTCTATATTGAATGCAGAGATAAATTGTATCAGTGTAATTCTCTTAATAGACCACTTTTTTACTCTTAAATATCTTTAGAAGCTCTTGTGCTGATACCACCAGGTTTTGTGATTCTATTATGTATTGATCTTTATGTCATTTATTTTGCATTTTTTTCTTATATTGTTGAGTACTCTGTTACTAGCCATTCCGGACTACGGGTTGGCTTGCCTACTGGTGGGTTATGGTAGACGCCATCATGATCTGAAAAATCGGGTTGTGACAATTACATACTTTAAACTTTTAAAATACATGTAATTAATTTTTAACTCTTAAATATTAAGAAAAAATAGTGAAAAGACAATTTTGTCTAAAGCAAAAACTTTTAATGAAGGGCAAAATTTTCAAACAATATTTCTAAGGCCCTTCATACTTTTAATATATTATAAATATAAATATATAACAAAAGAATTACTACCTTTCAGTTGCCCCTATGAGGATGGAAAGTCATTTGGTATCCCATAGATATCATGTGTGTCATCAATATAGAGGTGAAGTATGAAATTTTTGTTGTTATTTTCCTCCTAGAGCTATACTGAGGCTCAAAATAGACTCCTAAACTTCAAAAGTATATCAATTTGTCTCTGGAATAAGTCAATGCCTTCGCCATTTCGAATTCTTTCCACCACCTAGAACAATGTGACACTCAAGTTTAGGATTAGAAGTCCCACATTGGCAAAATATAGAAGAGATGTTGTATAAGTAAGCATAACTTACATGCTAGTGACTTTTTTAACAATGTGCAAGTCTAGGCTCAGAGAGGATAATATCACCAGCAGACTGAACGTTAAAAAAAATTATGTGCTTCTTTAGTAGGCACGCTTAATTGGACAATATTTGATTTCAATTGATATATTGAAGAAAAGAATACTTAAATTTAAAGTTGGAACATGATATAAATTTTGGAGAAAGGTTGTGTTTGATCACAATAAATTTTATTTGAAAAAGAAAGGTTGAAAATTAATGGCAACTTTATGAGTAAACCATTATTTCACTTGAAAGACTCCTCAAATCTTAAGGTGAGCACGATGAGTTACCTTGTGATGTCACATATCTTCTTTCTATCCAACCTTTGGAGGACGTTGAAGTCCAATTTGGCAAAGTTTAGTGAGACTTAGATTGCATGATTCATGATTTTCTTGGTAAAATGAAATGTATTTCGTGGTTTCCACCCTCACCATATCATCTTTAATTGGAAACTTCAGTGCGTTACTGACTTGCTGTGCAAGTTGGGAGTTGTTCAGTTTAGGAAAATTAGATTCAATTGAGCAATGGTGAAATTTAGTGCTTCACCTAAAATTTCTTCACAATGTACTTTGAATTATGCTGTCTCATATAAACTCAACATTCCATGCACGTTGTAAACCAATTCTTTCTTGAAATTTCCTTGATCCTCAGTGAACTTCCTAAAAGTATCTACTTCAAAGTTTTGGGCATATTAGAAAGATCATATTTTCATAAGCTAATTTTGTCTTCCTTTAATTTGAACTACACTTACCACATGAGGCATAATAACCTTGTTGCCTAAGTAATGGAAAGCATAGAGCAATAGCTTGAAGATCATTTCCATAAACTTCACCAATACATTCTTCGTAACAAGTGTACATATAACTCAATGATTCCTCAATGTCACGTTCAAAATGATAAGCTATACCAAGATGTTGGATTGTTTTGATGAGATGAAGCTTTTACAGGGATTTTAAAGGAGCCATCACTAGCATCTTTCTCTCTTCTTCTTTTAGGTCTTCATGCTGCTTCTCTTCCCCCTTATTAGCTCCTTATTTGGGAATATATATGTTACTCATATGAATTTGTTTTGTATATTGATGGTGTAAAAAATATTTATTTACTTACCAGAAGATCAACATAGGTAAGAAAATGCACTACTAAAAAAAGGAGAAAATCGACCACAAAGACCAACCACAAGTGATCGGTTTTCTCCAAATTCTGACCACAAAACCGACCAAACTGTATGGTCGGTAAACAATTGGTAGTTTCTTAAAAACAGATCACCAGTGGTCGGTTTTTCAAAAAAAAAATATTTCTTTTTAAAATTTATTATTATGTTTTTAAAATTTGAAAAAATAATTTTTAAGAAAATAAAAAAAATAAAAAGTGGCCACAAGTGGTAAGTTTTTTTTTTTTTTTTTTTTGAAAAACCGACCACTTGTGGTCAGTTTTTTTGTGATTTTTTTTTTTAAATCAGCAACTGTAAATGCTTTCAAAAGTGTACAACACAACAATAGTTTCAAAAGGTACAAACTATAATATAATGTGTAAATTCAAAGTACAATAATAGTTTCAAAAGGGTTAACAACTACAACAATAGTTTCAAAAATATACAAACTACAACATAATATCTAAATTCAAAGTTCAACATATACAAAAGTCAAAAAACTAAAAGTCGTCCTCGTCCTCTTCTTCCATATCCTCATCTGTGCTGATATTATCCAGGGGGCCAAGTCCTTTTGCAGCCGAACAGCATCACCAGGACACGAAGGAATAATTCCTACAGTCTAAATGAAAGAGCTGAACTGCTCCTGCAGCATCCTGATTTGTGACGAAGTTCCTCCTCCCTTTTCTGCGACCTCTCTCTATTCAGCAAGCTTTTCAATGAGTTTAGAAATTGTACTTTCTAGTCTTTCAATGGTTTTTCTATCAACTGAAGATCTAGAGTAAGTAGGGCCAAATGAACACCTAATATTGTCGCCAAAAAAAGTATTGTGGTATCCGTAGTAATGACCTCTAATGATAGGACCCACAACTTTTCCTAATAACTCCTCCTCTACATGTCGGGGTAGTAGGTCACCCTGAGTTTCAAGAGACTGAGTACTACGATACTCATTAACGAGCTGCCTATATTTGTCCTATATTATTTCAAAGTAAAGTTAAAATTAAAAGTCAAAAAATATTAAAGTACTTATAATTGAATAATATCAAATTTGAGAAAAATATTCATAAATGCAATACTTGTTTCTTACATGGACATCTTTTGCACGAGGTTCAACCCAGACATCTTCATAAATAGGGTTCTTTTTCTTCTTCAGATGAGTCTCCTCGAATAGCTCATTGTGTGGTATCTTCCTACCCTTTTCCTTTTCCTGCTTTTTAAAATATTATCAATGTTCAACCAATTAAAAATTTAAATAGAAAAAAATAGTTAAAACTGTAAAAGTTACATACCATTTTTTCCAACACAGCAAGGGTACTTCTGGCACCCACAGTATGTAGGGAGCCACCCTTCGATGATGCCTAGGCTTTCCTTCCTTTTTCCCTCAGCAACTGGTATCCTTCACTATTCCAAAGGCGGTGATACAGTTGCATAAAGGTTTACTAATCCAGTTAGGTTTTACCAACTTGGTTCAGGCATAATCCAACAGACCGTTAAACCTGACTCTACATCTTCTGAAAAAATTCCTCCTTATAAGAAATATATTCACATCATCCCACCAGTAAAATTTCGACAAAAAAAACAAAAATATAATATTCAATCATTTGTTCTAACAAAGTGTTAAGTAGTCAACAACAACAACATACCCAGTGTATTCCCACCTAGTGGGGTCTGGGGAGGGTAGAGTATACGCAGACCATACCACTGCCTCAAGAGAAGTAGAGAGGCTGTTTCCGAATACACCCCCGGCTTAGAACCAATAATAGTATAACAAATACAAAAAGTAAGCTGATACAAACTAGTATGGTACACAAAACAAACTAACAGTATAAAAAACACAAAAGATAAGAACATAATAAACTAGTACGGGGTGCAAAAAAGCCAACACTACTAACCCCAAAAACTACAGCCTCAACACTATAAACCAGAAACTCTAGACCAAAAGGTGCACTCCTCTATTACTACCGCCGCGCTCCCACCCCCTAACCCTCTATCCTAATTTGTGTCCTCCACACCTTCCTATCAAGGGTCATGTCCTCTGTAAGCCTTTTAAATTCTTGATTTAAATTCTTTAAACATTCTTTCCCTATCAAGTTTTGGAACCTGACGTCAACTGATCCAGTAGCTGTTGAAGTTCTGACAAATGCATTTTCTCACAGCTTGTCCAACTTTAGCATCCAACCTAAACCTACAACACAAGATCAAACAGTAATTTTATAGAGCATAATAATATAGTAATAAAAAATGAATAATTTTATTATATTTAGAAATCTTCGCCTATCGCAAATGGAATGAGATAAAACCTCCCATAATCATCACTTTCTTCTGGCTACGAATCAAGTGATAGTGGATGTACTAACGTGGGAAGATCTGAAGCACCAGAGGGAGTGCCTCTAAGTTGAAGATCTGGAAACCCAATAGATCCAGCAGAATCATTGTGTGTAGCTGCGTGACTGCTACAGAGGGGTATCAATGATGGCACATGTTCGAATATGCCAGCGGCCATCTGATAGTACTGTGGTGGCTGTGGCACGGTGATGGTAGCAGATTGAGCCGTTGTAGACCCATGAAGTGGCCCCACATGTGTAGGAGTGGGAACCGAATCCTGGGATGACCTAGAATACGAGGGTTGTGTTGTCACATCAGCAAACTGACCCTCAGATATATAAATACCGATCGGTCGTCTATAAAGCGGAAGTTGTCTTTTCTTTTTTGGTTTGTAAGATCCACTTTTTCCTTACCTTTGTCACCTCTGCATGGCATCTAAATTATATAAAGTTAACAAGTAGTTAGTTCCTACAAAATGAATATATAAAAAAACATTTCTAATAACTAATTTCAAGTTACTAATTCACATTTCTAATCGCTACACAAAACGAGATAGAAAAGAATATTTTTATTACTATATAAATTATGGAATAGTGAAAACAACAATCTTAAATGAGAAAAGGTAAATATATAGTACAAAGCATAAAGACATCAGTACATAATAAATACAACCTACACAACTAATCCTCCTCTTCTGAAGACTCTCCACTAAACCATTCACCCTTTTTGGAAGTTTCCTTATCTCTTACCCACTTAGCCTCCTCTTGCACAATATTAGCTTCTTCAAATATATTTTTTGAGTGATTTAAATTATCCACTAAGTCGATGTCCACTAGCTGGTGATCAATCTATATTTCATTTTGATATGCAGTCTCCAGCACATTATCAACTTCCACCCGTCCCATAGGCTTTGTTTTGATTACAGCCCACCAATAAGACGTGTCACTACGCAATGGATAAGAAGCATAATACACTAGCTTAGTATTTTGCGCTAGAACAAATGAATCATAAACAGGATACGACCTATTGTACTTTACCTCAATGATGTTATGCTCATTATGTACTCTTGTGCCTCTTGTACTTGGATCAAACCACTTACATCGAAAGAGGACAATTTTTTAAATTGGGAAACCAGCATACTCTAGTTATAAGATCTCATGTATGATGCCAAATTAATCAACATCATCATCACCCTTAACCTAAACACCACTATTGTTTGTTTTCCTTGTTCTGGAGTGTTGTTCGGTGGAAAACTTGAACACTTGATTGTGTAATGGAACATTGTATGAGCTTCAACTCAACCCAAAGAAATATATCTCAAAAATTGATCGTATGTGGCTGCATTTGGTGAGTGGTGTACCTAAAAATATTATACACACACACACATATATATATATATATATATTATATATATATTAGTTGAGGAAAGTGTAAATGTTTAAAATTTGTAGAAATAATAACATTTCAGGAGAAAGATTATAAGGAGTAATAAATACAGGCCAACATGAATATGGCGCACCACCAATTGCAAAAAGAGAGAACCCATCCGCACGTAATCCAAAACGAATGTGCGTGGCTCAGCTGCAAAATCTGGATAAGTTGCATCAAAATGCTTCTAAGCCTCTCTATTAGATGGATGACACATAACACCAGTAGGCCTTCTATTTTCCCTGTGCAATCTCATATGAAGAGCTGGGCTGTTTGAAGTATACAACCTCTTCAACCTTGGTATTAGAGGTAAATAATACATCACCTAAATAGCAATTTGATTTCCACTAAAACCACGTTTATATTGAGAGTGCTGACAAAACTTGCAGGACTCTAGGTTAGCATCGTCCTTAAAGTATAACATGCAGTCATTTTCATAACAATGAATTCTAACCGAAGAGAGACCTAACTTTGACATCAATTTTTTTTCTTATAGAAAGAATCAGGAACCTCTAAGATGGGGTCAATTAACTCTTTAATTAGGTCTATCATTGAGTCCATTCCTCCTTTAGAAATATTCCAGTCAAATTTAATACTTAATAATCTAACAACAACAGACAAACGAGAGTGCGAACACCCGTCCAACAAAGGATGAATAGCAGCATTCAATTGTTCATAAAATTTGCCTGCTTCGCTATCAGTAACATCTTTGATATTTTCCCTAAAGTTTCCCCCGTGTTGCATCCCAAAAGCATCGTGCACCATTTCTGTCATCCTAATATCTTGATATTCATTATGCTTTGCAGGCCTACTATTTTCTCCAATAACAAAGTTATTTTCCGCAACATCACCATGAATACCACGCAATCTTAAAAAGTCCTCATGAAACTCCTTTCTATGAAGATGTTCCATTATAACTTCTTTACTTACAAAATTTATACCATCGCATCTAACACAAGGACAACGAATAGCATAAAAATATGTCCAAACATCAAGTGTCTTAGCATGTTCAACAAATCTTTTGACACCTTCAACAAATTCCACCCTAATACCCATTCTATTATCATTGTTCCGTTGATATATCCAGCTATAATCAGGTTCCATCTACACAATCAATTAGTTTTAACTAATTAGATCAAGTCACAAAAATTCAATCAAGTCACCAACCAAACCGCATTTAAAACAAAAAAAATTCCTTTAAAGTCCCTACATTAACCATTTTCAACCAACTAAGTCACCTAGCAAACCACATTCAAAACAAAAAAAATCACTTTAAAGTCCTCACACTTAACCATTTTCAACCAACTAAGTCACAAACCAAACCGCACTCAAAACAAAAAAGTTTCCTTTAAAGTCCCTACACTTAACCATTCTAAACAAAAAATTCACCTTTAAAGTCCTCACACTAAACCATTTTCTACCAACTAAGTCACCTACCAAACCACATTCAAAACAATAAAAATTCCCTTTAAAGTCCCTACTCTTAACCATTTTCAACCAACTAAGTATCAAAACAAAACCACATTCAAAACATAAAATCCACTTTAAAGAACCTACACTTAACCGTTTTAAACCAACTAAGTCACCTACCAAACCACATTCAAAATAAATAAATCCCTTTTAAAGTCCTCACACTTAACCATTTTCAACCAACTAAGTCACCTACCAAACCACATTCAAAAGAAAAAAATCCCTTTTAAAGTCCTCACTCTTAACCATTTTCAACCAACTAAGTCATCTACTAAACCACATTCAAAACAAATAAATCCCCTATAAAGTCCCTACACTTAACCATTTTCAACTAACTAAGTATCAAAACAAAACCACATTCAAAACACAAAATTCACTTAAAAGTACCTACACTTAACCATTTTCAACCAACTAAGTCACCTACCAAACCAAAACTAAAAAAAAATCCACTCTAAATCCCTCAAACTTAACCATTTTCAACCAACTAAGTCACTAACCAAACTGCATTCAAAATAAAAAAATTTCTTTTAGAGTCTCAACACTTAACTATTTTCAACCAATTAAGTCACCTACCAAACCACATTCAAAATAAAAAATCCACTTTAAAGTCCTCACACTTAACCATTTTCAACCAACTAAGTCACCTACCAAACCACATTTAAAACAAATAAATCCCCTTTATATAATTATTGATTACATAAAAAGATTATGTTTAAAAGTATTTTATTTTTTTTTAAAAAAAATAATAACAGACCACAAGTGGTCGATTTTTTTAAAAGAATTTTCTTCTTTTTAAAAAAAAAAAATAAAAACCGACCACTAGTGATTGTTTTTTAAAAAAAAATTAAAAAAAATAAAAACCGACCACAATCTGTGGTCAGGATTGTGGTCGTTTTTTCATTTTTTTTTTTTTAGTGGTGATGGTCTCCCCAAATGATAGTAAGTTGATGTAATTTCTAGTGAAATTTTTGCTCCATGGTTTTGGTGTAAGAGCACAACTCATGATGTGCGAAAGACATGTACTACACGAATTCAAATTATGCTGCAGACAAAATTTTGATATTATTTAAATAAGTGAAGGATTGATCGAGGGGTCATTTCTAGTAACTTTTAAGAAGAAAAATTAGTTGTACTTCACTTGTTAAGCTACCTCTGTGCAGAATTAACTAAGTACCTATTAAACATGAAATGGTCACGATTAAAAAGAAAAATAGGCATACCTTGAAATGATCTTGGCTCAACTGTCAAATTGCAAATTAGAGTTTTCTTCAACATACCAATACATTGAAGCACGATGAGTACTCCTATTTATAATGCTTTAGAAGAGGTGGAGGTAATGATGATTTAGTTAACTCACCTTGATTGGCCTAACACTTAAAATTAGCTTATGTACTTAAAATTAGCTTATGTATTTTGAAGGATGTTTTTTTAAAAAAAAAAATGTGTTTTTCAAAAGGTTTTTTTTTTGAGAAATAATTTGTGTCTGACCAATAAAATGTATTTTTAATATAGTGGACAAGTAAAAAATAAAGGAAAAAAATACATAAAATAGCATACTTAAGTATTAAATTACAAAAAATAGCAACACTTTTATCAAATTACATTTTGTAGCATATGTATTTGTATGTATTTGTATTTTGGCAAAATGACTCGATGGACCCTTGTACTATGTTCGTTTTGTAATGTGGATACTGCTACTTACATGTTTGTCATTTGGACCCCTGAACACACTAAAAAGCAATATTTTAAACCCTTTCACCGTTTACCGGAGCTATGTGACATTGAAATGGCTGACTAGGACAAAATACGTAATCACACGCGCGTGAGGTGCGAGTGGAGGTCATTTTTCAATCAATTTTATATTAAAATAATTAAAAATAATTATTTTTAAAAATAATATTAAAATTAAAAGAAAAAAAGAAAAAAGAGGGCAGTCCGCCCTACAAACCCCCCTCCCCCCCCCTCTTCCACACATGTTTTTTCTCTCCTTTCCCTCACCGTCCCCGTCCACCACCACCGTCCCCATCCACTACCTTCACAAAAGCTATTAAAGTTAATATAGAAACAAGTTATACCATACATATTAGAAGAATTATCCTTCTAAAAAAAAAATTAGTAGAATTAAATGAAATTGAAGAAAAAGAAGCAACAAGCATTTGGCCAACATAAATTTTCCCAAGGATTTCGTGGGCGCACATTGTGAATGGTAAGTTTATTTATTTTGGAAGCATAGTAAAGCTTAATAATAAATCGGAAGCGACAACAGTGGTTGGATTTAGCGGTTTGAGATCGTTAATGGAGTTTTGGGTCCATTTTTGGTGGGATGGAGCAGATGGCATGGTTTTTCAGCGAGAACTCATTGAAAATAGTGAGCTTCCGTGCGTTTTCCCTCTCTTGCGTCTCTCTCCGGTCACTCTTTTTTCTTTTCTCCGCTTTCTCTCTCAATTCTTTCCCTCTTTGAATTCCTTTATCGATTTCTCTCTCCTCTCCCTCTATTTTTTTTGCGTCTTCTCCGATTTCTTCCCTTTTTCTCTTAATTTATGTGAGTGAATCTATGAATTCGGTGTCTGTGGATTGTTGTGTGTATATATCAGCTTATGTGTGTTCTGTTTAGTGTGTGAATGTGTGTATTTTTTCTTATTCAATAGGAACAGCTTAGGGCCGCAATGGGAGATACCCTGTAATGGTGTTGTGTTTGTGTGGTGGTGGTGGTGAAAATATACAATTTTTGGAAGACCATGGAGATGGAGAAGAAAGTCTAGCCCCCTACCATTTTCATTTTATATTTTTTAATTCTTAATTTAGTTTTTTTATTTTTTAAATATTTATTTTCTTATGTGGCATTTAATGTAATATTTAAAATGATGTGAAAGCTGATGTGGAATTTAATATAATATTTAAAAATGATGTGGCAACTGACGTGGAGGCAAGTCCGTTACACACACCGAAGAAGGGTTTAAAATATTGTTTTTTAATGGGTTCGAGGGTCCAGATGACAAACATGTAAGTAAGAGTATCCACATTACAAAACGGACATAGTACAAGGGTCCACCGAACCATTTTTCTTTGTATTTTTGTAGCAATAGTTTTTAAAATTACAAAATACATATCGATCAAAAGAGAAGTAAAAATCATATGTATTTGTTTTTTTGTAGCAACAGTTTGCAAAAATATAAAATACAACTTGCTATATTATGTAATTATGAAACTGTTGCTATGAAACTCATAATTAAATGGATAAATATGTTATTTCTGAATTTTACCCTAAAATAAATTGTTGGAGTATTTGGAGCCCAATGATCTTTGTTATAAATGAAAGGTTTATCTTCAGTAGTACACGAATCCAGACCTAAAATAATGGGTTAAAAAATTACATTAACTACCAATATTAGCACAGATGCAGAAGTTCTATGACTTGTAAAGATATGGAATCCAAATCTAACTCAACCTCAAGATGTTTCGTATACACTTCTTAACCGACGTAGATCTTTAACCCACTCTAACAACATAATAAGGACGCTTGTTCCACTCAACATGAGTAAAGTTCATGTCATTATTTGTTAGGATGCCTTAACAAACTTGATTCTCCCCCATTTGTACCCACATGAAATTTAGCTTAATTGACTAGTCTTATCAGAATTGTGCCTTGGGACAGTCTTTTTGCCATGTCCATTAGCTATCAGGCATGTGCAACCAAATCTGGCATAATACAATGTTTCGTTCATGAATTGTGATGTATCTCCAACTCAGTTGGGAAGCTTGGAAAATATACAGCCTAAAGACTTATTTTGACATCTAGACACTTAGATTTTAAAATTGAGAAAATAAATGCTTTTAAAAAAAGGAGTTTAAAAAAAAGACAATTTTAGCACTCAACTTATAAAATATATGGTTTAATCCCTAATCTCACCTCATATCCCAACTTTTGAAAAATACAAATCAATTCATTCCACAATATTATAAAATCAGATTTTATGAAAGAGAAATACACAAATAAAAACTTTCTCAACAAGCTCCTAGCTCAATCAAAATCATATTTGTCATTAAGAGCTTCTCCGTGATCTGTGATAATGCTTAACTTACACGTTAAATTAAGTGCGAGGTGGTCATTGTCAATATAATTATCCAACTTTGAATCGGGGTCGAATCTACGAAGAACAATGTGAGTGGTGATCGAGTAAGTTCGAAATAAAAGTTACTTGCTAAATTCAAATATGGGATACAAATGTTCGGGGGTTTTAGAACGTTTTCAAAAGTCTAACAATTCTTTGGCTTTTAGAAGAATAACTCGATACTAAGAATAATTAGAGCGTAATCAATTAGGGACGGATCTTGGGGTTATGCCATTCTAGGTGTGAATTCATACATGGGTAATTGGGAATTTATTCAAATTTAGCTAGGAGTCGTGGGTAGGCTTAATTTAAAGTATTAGTGTTAGTCTTTCAACAAAACACTAATTGCACTCATGGATTCTTTCAAATACCTCATGGGCATGCCAAACTTACCAATCCAAAACCTCAACTTAGCATCCCTATTTCTAGGATGATGCCCATCAAGCTAGCTAAATCACATAACATCCTTGTTTCTAAGATAATTTTAAGGAAATAACTAGTATCAAATAGTTGTTCACAATTATCCATCACCCACATCCCTCTTTCAAGGATGATGTGGGATCGAAGTCTATTTTGGTTTTTGTCACAACCCAATTTCTCACGTCGTGATGACCCCTACTCTAACCCACCAATAGGCAAGCTAACTCATAGTCCGGAATGGCTAGTAACATACTATCCAATTATATAGAAAGGAATGTGGAATATATGAGATAAGAGAATCAAATACATAATGAAATCCCAAAATCTGGTGGTATCTGTACAAGAGCTTCTACAATAATAAGATTTCAA
This sequence comes from Capsicum baccatum var. pendulum, assembly GCA_030864225.1. Classification (NCBI taxonomy): domain Eukaryota; kingdom Viridiplantae; phylum Streptophyta; class Magnoliopsida; order Solanales; family Solanaceae; genus Capsicum; species Capsicum baccatum. The sequence goes on from CM061552.1 coordinate 294,681,976, forward strand.
AGTGAAGTACAAATGAATACGCTGATACAACTTATCTCTGCATTGAATATAGAGACTAGTCTAATATAAAGAGAGAGATAGTAATACTTTGAATGTCAGGAGTTCACTATAAGTCTCTAAACAATGGCTTCTCCGCATGATGCACAATCAACGGCGATAACCTATATTATGATCTGCAGGTTGCAAAATTATAGTATGAGTACCAAACAAATGGTACTCAGTAGGCAACTGTCAACTAAGCTACAAAAATAGAGCAGATACATAGAACATATAAACATAATGGAAACTACGCCCAAGAGTTCAAAGTTTATATACAAGTCAATGAGAATAATAAGGGACAACTATCTTATTCACATCTAAGAATCTAACATAACAAGACTAAGGAAGTATCAAGGTGAACTATCCTATTCCAGCTACATTCTTCAGACGTCAATACTATATTGTATATCCCAGGCCAATATACGAATGAACAGTGAAAGAAAGACATATAGAAAAATACAATGTCAAGAAAAAATATACAATATGAACAAGCGAATGAAGGGATATACGGTAGTGCCTTAGCTTCATATAGATAGATACATATATATCCATACACAAAAATATGAGGTTATCTCAAAAAGTAGTCTAGATCATCATATCCTAATTCTAAGACCTCATCATGATACTACTATCAGGATTTAATACTATCATACTCAGGGTTTCCAATCCATATGGCTAAACATGATATAATCGTCTACAATAATACTATCATAAGATAGAAGAGGACAAAGACATACCTCAATTCTCGATACCGAATCAATGTCCATTCTATCATAAGGTAGCCATAATAATGATCATAACAATGATAATAATAATATAAATAACAGAGGGAATAATCGGATACTCTGGATAACCAAATACCTAGCGAGCCTATGCGTACCCCCATCACCCCAGACTCGAAAGGTTCAATCAACACACAACAACACAAGGCATATTTTTCACCTATATCCATGCAACCATACCCTAATGGATGATAGACATAGGTTCATACTGGTGATAGGAGATGTGCATGCAGAAATGAATGCAAGGTACACAATCAATATCACAACTCATCATACTTGTCATCATCTTAACCATCATTATTGTAATCAACCTCCGGCCTTGCCGGGTATTTATGCATAATCATAATATCTTTCGACCCTGCCGGGTATTAATATCATCACAATAGTATCCTCCGGCCTTGTCGAGTATCAATATCATCACAATAGTATCCTCCGGCCTTACTGGGTATCAATATCATCACAATAGTATTCTCCAGCCTTTTCGGGTATCAATATCATCACAATGACCATTACGGAATAACATATACTAATATACTTATAAACATAATTGTATCCCCATAAAGTATCTATCTCGATATTATTTCCCAACTACTCGTTATTAGCTAAACAACGTTATTTGTAAAGAAATCACTAGTTCGTTCGTCATCACGTGACCTCTAGTTATTTGTCTTAAAATTAACCTTATTCAGGGGATAGAAACTAATCATTATTTATTAAATAACAAACGTCTAACATCTAGCCAAGGTTCATCACTAGACCATAATCTCTATGAATCCATTATTCCAAATTATGAACGAATCATCATATACCTGTTAACTATTATTAGACAACACATAACCACTTATCACCTAACCATGTTTTATTAACCGACATCATTCATTAACTAACCATCGTTAACCTACTAATTCTTATTTAACTATTCATTAATCAGTCATTTAGCAAATAATCTACACTATTAACTAGATACCTTTTTATTACCAACATCACTTATTGTATAGCCTTATTAATACACAACCCCTCATTTGACAACTAATCAACATTACAAACTTAGTTATCAATATCACTAATCATCATCTATGCTAAACCCAACATCATCATTATCCACGCATCAACCATCAATAGCTACCATATTTCAACTAAGCAAGACTCATTAACTAATACGTTTGATTCCTAGCCACCAAGTGTTATAGTTTCCTAAAAGACAACTAATTACCACATAACTTAACCCTTAATTAAGCAGAACAATTATAAAATCATATTTCATCTAGAATAACATAAGTTTCCAATATAATAATCATGAATGTACCAAATCTATGCATGTCATCACCAGTATTCAATCAAAAAATTGTAAGCAACATACCACATCTTCCTCTGCCCCATACTGGTGAGATGTGCATGCAAATAGATATATCCATACTCATGAACTGTAATTGCATCCTTTATAATGATAAACACTTCTCAAATATCCAATCATCATCATAACACGACCCTTATCTCAATAATATATCTAGAATAATCACAAGACCATAATTAATCATGGCCTTAGGCCCATATACATATTTGTAACTCATATCAATAATCATATTTATAAGTCGTAGCATGTCTATAATCATCTCACATATAGGAGGCATCTCACATCTAGGAGGCATAATACTAATAAGCATATCACCTCTATTAGACATCTCATATCTATAGGTCATACATCATGACCAAGTGGAAAATCATCTCTATAATCATAACTAAGAGAAAAATCATCTCTATGGACCAAATATCATAACTAAGAGGAAAATGAATCTCTATGGGTCAAATATCATAACTAAGAGGAAGATGTATTTCTACGGTCCAAATATCATAACTAAGAGGGAAATGCATCTCTATGGGCCAAATATCATAACTAACACTTTGTTTGGATGGTGGTTTGTCGTGGTTCATAATGTACGGTACTGTATGGCATGGTATATTATTGTACAATATAGTACAATACAATGTTTGTTTGGACTGTATCATTCACTACTATTCAATAATAATTTTATTGTTTGATTTGACGATATAGTACTGTAGTGTAACTAATAAATTTACTAAGATGCCCTTAATTATTATTAATGTTAAATTTATTAATAATTATTAATAAAATAATTTTTTTCTGCTAATCTTTCATAAACTATGTCATGTAAATATATTAAGTTGTTAAATTCATATAAATTTTAATAAAATTAATACAGGAGTAGATCAAAATAAATGTAATCAGATTCATTTTTATAGCAACAAATTTCATTTCCTTTCAGTGTTTTGAAACGTGACCACCAACGACAAGTACAAAGTTTGAATGTATTTTTTGTGTATGCTACGAGAGTGTGTTCGGTAAGAAATACAAAAAAAATCTTAAAAAATAAATGGTTTCTTACTTATTTTTTTATGTTCGTCACACAAATAAAAAAAATATTTTCTAAATATATTTGTATATATTTAACTTAAAACAATGAGAACGAACAGAATTATAGAGGTGGGGTAAGAAAAAAATATGAACTTTTTGTTAATTAGAATATTTGGGGGTGGAGTAATGGAGTGGGGGATTGGGGGTAGTGGTGGGGTAAGAAAAACGTTTTAATTTTTTAAAAAAATAAATTAAAAAATATTTTTTTATGGGTGGGTGTATTGGGTGGCGGGGGGCTGGTAGGAGGTGGTGATGGGGTCAATTTATTTTAAAATTTTTGAAAAAATAAAAAAATTGATTTGGGAGAGGGACTAATAAGTCGGAGGGTGGGTAAGAAAAATTTTTGAAACTTTTTTAAAAATTATTTTTTAAAACAATAAGGGTGGGATTTGGTAATATGTGGGGCCGGAGTCAGAGTAGGGGGTGTGATTAGAAAAAAGTTTAAATTTATTTAAAAATAAATTTAAACAATAATTTTTTTGGACGGGATGAAGTGGGGAAAGTGGGGAGGAGGTGGAGTTAAATAATATAAGGTAAAGGATAAAATAGGATTATATAATATTAAAAAAGGGCATAATTGAAAAAAATAAGCAAACCATGGGATACCACCACATCGGTGGTTCGATAAAGTGAGAATTTTCAGGGTTACCAAAACATGAAATCAAACCATATCATACCATATATTTTAAGAAACATCAAAACAAACTTGGTTCCTTTATTAACCATGCCATGAAAATCCACCATCCAAACAATGTGTAAGAGGAAAATGCATATCTATGGGTCAAATATCATAACTAAGAGGAAAATGCATCTCTATGGGCCAAATATCATAATTAAGAGGAAATAACATCTCCAAAGGCCCAATATCACATCTAAGGAAAATTAACATCTCTATAATCCATTAATCATAATCCGATGAAAATCATCATAATTTATCAATTCACCAAGTAAATCTTATAAATAAGGCTCACTAGTTTCAAATAGGCCTACTATTCGCAACTCAACCCACAAGGGATAACACAAGTCTTGGCCTAAGTAGGCTAGATGATCCCACTTCTAATCTTCAATCTTCATATTTAGAAAAACTACGCCCAAAACTAGGCTAAGGTGTCTAGTTCAACTTCTAGATGTCAAGTAAGTCATAACGAATCCTAAAATAGGAAATTCATCTAGAAACATGGGCAATTATGTCAATTCTACCCCAAGATACGATTTAAAGATCACTATATTATCCCCACTAAGGTCAATTACACTAACCATGATTCCAACACTTGGACCATATCCCAAACTTAGCATCATGATATTTCCATACTACAAACTAATTCAATCTAGGGAGAAGACAATATGATTATAAAAAGTTCATAAACATACTACCTTACGGGTCCAAAATCCTCATCTAATTCCCCAAACATCAATATCCAATATTAGTTTATTTATTCATAATCAAGCCTAACATCAATATTCACATGCCATACATAACACACATCATCTTTGAAGAAGAGTGGTAGAAGCATACCTCAAGGTCGAATCACAAAACCTCACATCATGCACCATATGCTCGTCTTTACTTCAGGATCCCCAAAATATCATCATGCTATCAAAAACATAATCTACTCATCAATACGATTCTAATGATACCCATATTGCACTATTGTGTTTCAAGTCCAACAACGATACCAAAAATCCTAAAGTGGGTCCCACATACGGAAATCGAATTTCCAAGGTCAACCTAATGCTCATACGTCACCAAGGAATCACAACCCTCAATTAATAGGTGCAAATAAACCAAATTTGGAGCTAAATTAAGTCCTAAGCTAAATTGGGGTTTTGGGTCAAGACATAAGAAATTCACCAATAAAGAGATGAAATCTTACTTAATTCGGATGATAATCATGATAAAAGATGTTTACCAAGCTCCATAGACACCCACAAGACTGATTTTGAGTTATCATACCCATTTAGGGTTTTAAGCTCTCAAAGATGAAGGCAAAATGCTCAAATTCGCGACTTTGGGTCTATTTATAGACCCCCTCGATAAAGAGATGTGGTATCCCCGTGACACCAAAATCAAACACTTATTTTTGACCCTCAGAATTTATTCAAAACCCAAATTATATGATACAATAGTGAAATTTGAGTGTAAACCACATTTGAAACCCATTGGAGTCATCAAAACTTTCATCCAAAATTGTTTTGACAAAAAATGGGGCCCATACGTACACCTATAGTTCTGTTTTTAATAAAATCCGCTCAACATCCAAAATAAGTTTGAAAGTCTTGGGACCTGAACAAAGGGTATCCCTAACCGAAAATTGACGTTCTGGGCATGGTGGAGAATTCGAATTTTTAATTCAAGGTCGTTTCACTGAAGTTTTTTTCCGATGACCATTTGAAATCAGCGAAGACATCTAAATAGAGGATTGGTTCTAAAAATCAAACGAACTGTCCAATGACCAAATCATCAATACCAGCAAATCATAAATGACTTAGGGAAGTTATGGAGAAACTCAAATGGTGGAAACAAGCGTAAATGTGATAAATGACCTGAAGAGTTATTACAGTTTTCACCCACAAATTTCATTTCAACTATGGAGTAATAGAAACACCAATAACAAATAGGTAATTAAGTAGATAGATAAATAACATCCATGCATAAACCACAACCTATCCAAGCATAAGCCCAAGAAGAAGAACTAGCAGCTCATAAAGATAATAAGCAAAAATATACCAAAATCTCCATCAAATTGATTCATGAAAGATATATAAGGAGAATGTCAATTCACACTTTAGATTTCAATAAATCTTCAGTGAAATTTTCCAATTCTTCACTTTGGAGTTACTCTAATGTCTTCTTAGCTCAAGATTTGTACAAAATTTTGCTCCAAGCTTCAAGTAATAAGATAAAAAGTAAAGATAAAAGATGGATAAACGATGGATGAAAATGAGTTATAAACCCCTATTTTTGCCCCAATTTCACATTTGTCAAATATTACAAAAATGCCATCTTACTCTATTTCCGTCCTATCATGATCGTCATCTCTTAACTTCGATTGCGAATTCGCGATCGCAGTGATCATCTCGTGATCGCCATTGGTTTACTTGACTATTGATTGCAATCGAGACAACTGAGGGTCGATTCTTAGGCCTGATTTCCAGTATTTGGCTCTTTTCTTTCACATTTCTTCACTTTTATCTTTTCCTCAACTCATTTTTATCAAGTTTCCTTACTCATCTTCTCATTTCAAATTTTACTTAACACCAATGAGAATTAAGTAAGGAATTAACAACAAATCAACAAAAAAGCACGATAATCTAGATTTAAAAGATGCTAGTAAGTTGTCATATTGATGAATTATCAGTCTGCATCGGATATCATTGGAAAATCACACCACCATTGCTATAATCCACTCATTTTCATTCATTGTTAACTATTTCTCCACTATTTCCTCTATTGTTGTTCATAAAGCTTTCAAATTAGTCCATTTTTATTTACGACATTCTAACTCCATTGCAACACATTCCAACACTTCAAGTCTTCTACTACAACTATAATCATCTTTATTGTTTCATTTGTCGTCGAAAAAGAAACGAGGTCAGATATTTCAATCACTGTACGGATATCTCGCCATTCTTCGAAAAGAATAGTCTAGGTAGTTTATCGGTAATAAACCAGTAATTAAGTCAGTCTATTATGAATTATCATTTATATCTATAATATCTATTACAGAAATTATTGTTGATATATGATTTTGATATCATGGGCCATTGGGAAGAGACCCCCAAATATTGGAAGTGAAAATATCTGAGAAAAGAGATAGTTCTTATAGCTCTTCATTGTAAAGGTTCATATGATGACGTGGTCACAAATATAATTGATAGCAGAGACTTAAATTGTGATCCACGCGACTTATTGATCATTAGTTATTGAATGAATGAGAAGGGACATACATCCAACGTTCATAAAAAATAATCGACACGTTGGATTCTATATGATTATTATTGACCTCGATAGTTTTAGACCTATTTTGAGAGTTAGTGTAGCCGAAAGGTCTCGGGGGGAGGCTTTGGCATCTGCCCCACCCTCATCACTGACCTCGTTTGTTGATGATAATTATGTGGAAGTTGGGGGCATGGTTGGTGATCCTGCAAAGGATATGGATGTGGAGGTGATCCTGCAAAGGATATGGATGTGGAGGATTGTCCAAATGTCGAAGAAAAAAAAGAGGAGGAGAAGTGTGTTGGTAGAGGTGGTGTCGAGATAAGCCTTTCAAACGGGTCGGGTCAACCCTGCCCAACCTAGCCCACTAAGCAAACCTGATCCGATTTGACCCGGCCCGGTAGCCGGAGGGTTGTAGGGTACCGGGTCCCGGAATGGGTTAATTTTTTATTTGGGCCTGGTTAACCCAGCCCGGAGCAAAATCGGTCCAGGCCCGCCGGTTAATGGCCCGGTTAATTTTTTTTTAAAAAAATGGATTTTTTAATTTATATATTATATAAATAGTATATAACTATATAGTGTGTGTGTATATTGCAGTATATTTATTATAGTATATTTTATTTAAAGTAATACATATATATTGAATGATACGTATATATGTGTATACTTTCTAAAGTATATATATTTAATGTATACATGTGTATATGTTTTATAAATTAGTATATAACTATATATTTAGTGTGAGCATATATTGTCGTATAAATATTGTAGCATATTTTTTATTTAAAGTAGTACAGATATTGAATGATACGTATATATGTGTATACTTTCTAAAGTATATATATTTAACATATGCATGTGTATATGTTTTATAAATTAGTATATAATTATATATTTAGTGTGTGTATATATTGTAGTATATATTTTATTTAAAAAAGTAAATATATTGAATGGTACGTATATGTATGTATATATTTTCTAAAGTAGTATATATTTAACGTATACATGTGTAAATGTTTTGTAAATTAGTACATAATTGTATATATAGTATGTATGTATATATTGTAGTATATGTTTTATTTAAAGTAGTACATATATATTGAATGGTACGTATATATGTGTATATATCTTCTATTGACATATATATTTAACGTATATATGTGTATATGTTTTATAAATCAGTATGTAACTATATATAGTGTGTGTATATATTGTTATATATATAGTAGTATATGTTTTATTTAAAGTAGTACATATATATATTGAATGGTATGTATATATGTGTATATATATTCTATAGATGTATACAAGTGTATATGTTTTATAAGTTAGTATATAACTATATATAGTGTGTGTGTATATTGTAGTATAATTTATTTAAAGTAGTATGTATATATTGAATGGTACGTATATATGTGTATGCATCTTCTATAGACGTATATATTTAACGTATACATGTGTATATGTTTTATAAATTAGTATATAACTATATATTTAGTGTGTGTGTGTGTGTATGGTAGTATAGACATATTGTAGTATATGTTTTATTAAAGAAGTACAGATATTGAATGGTACGTATATATGTGTATATATTTTCTAAAGTATTATTTATTTAACGTATACATGTGTATATATTTTATAAATTAGTATATAACAATATAGTGTGTGTGTGTGTGTGCATATTGTAGTATATATTTTATTTAAAGTAGTATAGATATTGAATGGTACGTATATATATGTGTATATACTTTCTAAAGTAGTATAGATTTAACGTATACATGTGTATATTTTTTATAAATTAGTATATAACTATATATATAATGTGTGTATATATTGTAGTAAATATATTGTAGTATATGTTTTATTTAGAGTAGTAAATATATATTGAATGGTACATATATATGTGTATACATCTTCTATAGACGTATATATTTAACGTATATATGTGTATATGTTTTATAAATTAGTATATAACTATATATTTAGTATGTGTATATAATTGTAGTATATATATATATATATATATATATATATATATATATATATATATATATATATATATATATATATATATATATATATTGCAGTTTATGTTTTATTTAAAGAAGTACATCTATTGAATGTTATGTATTTATGTGTATATATTATCTAAAATAGTATATATTTAACGTATATACGTGTATATATTTTATAAATTAGTATATAACTATATATATAATGTGTTGATATATTGTAGTATATATATTTTAGTGTATGTTTTATTTAAGTAGTACAGATATTGAATGATACATATATATGTGTATATATTTTCTAAAGTAGTATATATTTAACCTATACATGTTTATATGTTTTTTAAATTAGTATATTACTATATATATAGTGTGTGTATTTATTATAGTTTATATATTGTAGTATATTTTATATAAAGTAGTACGTATTTATTGAATAGTACATATATTGGTGTGTATATTTTCTAAAGTAGTATATATGTAACGTATACATGTGTATATGTTTTATAAATTAGTATATAACTATATATTTAGTGTGTGTATATATTGTAGTATAGACATATTGTAGTATATATGTTATTTAAAGAAGTACATCTATTGAATGGTACGCATATATGTGTATATATCTTCTAAAGTATTATATATTTAACCTATACATGAGTATATGTTTTATAAATTAGTATATAACTAGATATATAGTGAGTTATATTTTGTAGTATATGTATATTGTAGTACGAAGTATATGTTTTATTTGAAGTAGTACGTATATATGTGTATATATTTTCTAAAGTAGTATACATTTAACGTATAAATGTGTAAATATTTTATAAATTAGTATATAACTATTTTTTAGTGTAGGTATATATTGTAGTATATAGATTGTATTATATTTTATTTAAAGTAGTATTTATATTTTGAATGGTACGTATATATGTGTTTATATTTTCTAAAGTACTATATATTTAGTGTATACATGTGTAGTATATCTTTCATAAATTAGTATATAGCTATATATATAGTGTGTGTATATATTGTAGTTTATGTATTGTAGTATATGTTTTATTTAAAGTTGTGCATTTATTGAATGGTACGTATATATGCGTATATATCTTCAAAAGTAGTATATATTTAACGTATACATGTGCATATGTTTTATAAATTAGTATATAACTTTATATTTTGTGTGTATATATTGTAGTGTATATATATATATATATATATATATATATATATATATATTGATGCATATATTTTATTTAAAGTAGTAAATATCTTGAATGGTATGTATATATGCGTATATATTTTCTAAAGTTGTATATTTTAACGTATACATGTGTATATGTTTTATAAATTAGTATATATCTATATATTTAGTGTGTGCATATATATATTGATATATATATATATATATATATATATATATATATATTGTAGTATAAATTTTATTTAAAGTAGTAAATAACTTGAATGGTACGTATATATGTGTGTATATTTTCTAAAATAGTATATATTTAACGTATACATGTGTATATGTTTTATAAATTAGTATATAACTATACATTTAGTGTGTGTATATATTGCAGTATATATATATATATATATATATATATATATATATATATATATATTGTAGTATATATTTTATTTAAAGTAGTACATATCTTGAATGGTACGTATATATATATGTATATGTTGTATATATTTATTTTCTCATTTAAATAAAGTTACCATTAATGTGATCCTCCAATTTATTTGTTATAAGTTGAAAATTTTTCTTATATCAACCATAATTAGACTTCTAAATAAACACACAATTTCATATTAAATAAGACTCTAAATGTAGAAATAATATTTCCTTTATGATGCTTTCGTGCCATTTTCTTCTTTAAGGAAGAAAACTAACCAACTTAAAAATTTTAAAAAATACATATATGTTTATGAAAGAAACTTTAGAACTCTCATCAAATATTTTAAAAAATCTTAATTTTTAAATCATGTTTTCCTTTTATTAAATATTTTAAGATTCCTTAGTTATTAATTCTTCTATACTTTTACCATAATTTTTAAGAATTTTAAATGTGAGTGCCTTGTACTTCAAAACTAACGTAAACATTATTAAATAATATAAATTTAAGCTATAAGTAAATATCAAACTAAAACAATTAAGTGCTTGAAAATGGTCAATACAATTTTGTTTGGCTGGTGTAATAAAGAAATATATCTTGCCTAACTTAACAGACTACTATGATTGAAAAATTCACCTTTCAATTATTGAAGTTATTCTATGGTCCACTTACGTGGAATTAATTAGCACAATATATTTTATATAAATAAATTAGTGATGATAAAATAAATAATAATAATAATAATAATAATAATAATAATAATAATATATTCATCTTCTCCAAATTATATTATTTGAGCCTAACATATTGTTTATTGTATATCTCAAATAGTCATATAATTTAATGATAACGGTAATAAGATAATTTGTTTCCTACGAAAACTTTATATGTACATGCTTTTTGACCTATCATCTTGTTACTTTACAAAAATCTTCTTACTTTTTATAAGATTAAATATAAATATAAATAGTTTGATTAATCATTACAAAATTGATGTCCAAAAATATATCTCTTTCTTATTTTTATAATAAAATGTTGAAATTCATTAGATTATACTAGTATTTTAAGACACAATTTGTTTATCTTATTTTTAATAAATAGAGATAATGATTAAATATATTTATATTTAATTCTAAATGTTAAGAATAACTCTCTTTGTCTCATTGTCTTTAATTTTCTGTAATTTTTTTATTTCGCTTCTGATTTTTCTTTAAACAAAATTTAAAGTAAGCAATGATGAAAAGAAAGAAACATAGAAAAGAAAGGAAGAATACATAAATCAAGCGGAGCAAATTAAACACGAAGATCATAAATTCAACTCATAATCTCAATTGGAGTTGGTACCTTGAAGAGAGAAGCCAACAACCTTGCAACAATGATACCATTATATACTCGACCAATTTTCTTAATGCTCTCCTATATTTATAGGGTTTTTTAAGATACCATTATTTACTTGATGGATCAATTTTCTTAATGCTTTCCTATATACTTACCCTATATTTATAGGGTTTTTTAAGACTCTTTATTTATCACCATACATTTCGGACTCTCTTTTTTACATACACAAAGAAAGAAAATCTATAAAAATTAATTGGCTATATATTTTCCTGTAACCATATAGTTTAGGACTCTTTAATATTTTAATATTATAATTAATATTATAAATTTAATTAAATAAAATTAGATGAAAAGCGTGAAAAGACGATTTTATTTGTAGACACGTGATTTTTGATCCTCCCTAAATTTTAACTTGTTTATCGATATTAAATATTTATATTTATATTTAATCATATATAATTTCGAATATTATTTTATTTTTAATATAATATAAATAATTAAATGAATTTAATTTTAGGATATTGTTTTGTTTTATTCCAATAAAAAAATAATACAAAAATTCAAAAATATTTTCCTTTTGAATTTTAAATAAATAAGCTAGCAAGTTTTAGTATTATTTAGTTATAGTTATTTAAATCTATTTATGAATTTTATTATATTTTCTAAAATATAAATCTATTGTTGTTATATTTATATATTTATTATTATTATTTTATTTTATTTTTTCTAAATTTATTTATTATTTTTATTTATTTATTTATTATTATTATTATTACAAGTATTATTTTCTATTATTATTATTATTATTATTATTATTATTTTTAGAAAAAAAAAAAAAGAGGGAAAAGATTTTTATTTTTTTTAAATTTTAAACTCCCCCTTCCCTTATCTGCTTTTAACTATTCCCCCTAAAGAACTCCACTATAAAAAGGACTTTCCCACCCAGACTACGGATGATTCTACACAAATCCAAAAAAAAAAAACATCCATCAAGATCGGACAGTATCAGGAAACACAAAAAAAAAATCAGAGAAAAATTCACAAAGAAAAATCAGAAAAAGAAAGAAAAGAAGAAAGATGAAGTTGAATTCCCTTCAGGAGTTTCCGTTACAACGTTCGAATTGCTATTTAATTATCAACTGGTTTTTATTTAATCATGTATTATGCAATTTATAGATGTCATTGTGAGAAGCATGAATAAAAATATTTAAGTAAAGATTATGCATAAATTCGGTATATGTGGTTGATTGAATTATGTAGATTTTCATTATATGTTATATCATCAAGTTACTGTACATTTTTGTATTTATACTGTGTTAAATAAAAATATTATGCATGATCTTGTCTGGTTCAAAAATAAAAAGAAGTAGTGCAGACTATTTTCATGTACTGTATGTTTTTCCTGTATCTACAATAATTTACATACACACTTTTAATCTATTCTGCATACAGAAAAGGAGGCGAGAGATCGCCAGAGATTAAAAAATAGGCGAACAAATAGTAGAAGTTTCTAAATTTTTCGGTGCAAAACTCGCCGGAAAACACTCAAAATCAGATCTGCCATCCCTTCACCCCATTGTCCCGCCCTTGACGCACCATGAAAGGGCCATATTTGGCAAGACCAATCGCCGGCGAAGCAGGCGCAGCCTTCCCCTTCCCCTTTCCCAGATCTACCATTTTTTTTTCTTTTTTCATCGCCGTCAACCACCAAACCAGCCGCCGCCCTCTTCCCTTTTTCCTTCCGTGATGGTACCCCCTTTTCATCGCTGGCGCCTTCTCTGGCCGAATATTTTACCGGGTCCGTGCCTCAGTGCTTGTGACCCATCGACCTCCCCTTCCCTTTTCCCATCACCCACTGCCATCATAGTTGTCGACGAAACCCAGCATCACCCCTACCAACCGGAGCCGCCTCCTATTTATTTTTTTCCGATATTATCAGATCTGACTGGAGTTTTCTCCATTTTCTGGCAAAAGATCTTTGAAAACGTTAACATTTTTATATAAATTGTGTTACTGATTTTTTGTTATGTTTGTTAGTTGTTAAATATCAGATCTTTTATTAATTAAGATAATAAATAATAGAAAATTGAAAAGAGAATATAAAAAAAAAAAATTCTTTATTATCTTGGTTTTTGAAACTGTAAAGTGTGTTTTGACTTTATGAGTTGTATTTTTTTTTTTGTTATTTTTATCATATTTTTATGAATCATAACAATTATTTATTAAATCATTTAATTGTCTTAATATTATTCATGAATATTATTAAATTTTAATACCCTTTCAAATAGGTAAATTATTTCGAACTTATAAAAATTAATTAAATCAATGTTTTAATATTAAACAAATTTTAGGTAGTTTTTTAAAAAAATATTCGTCTTTATTAAGAATGTGACTTACACATCTTTCTAGGACACTCTAAAATTCAAGGATGCAGTAATGTACTTTGATAAATGTTTTTATAAACTTAATTTTTCACAAATTCAATACAAGAATTTTAAATAGTTTTGGTATAATAAAAATGAGCAAATTTAGGCTTGACCACAATTTATTAAAATAATTTAAGTCAAGATAAGTCAATAAAAGCGACCGTGCTAGAACCACGGGATTCGAGGGGTGCCTCACACCTTCCCCTCGATCAACAGAATTCCTTACCCATTTTCTGTTTTCGCAGACCAAATAAGAGTCATTTCCTTTTGATTAGAGATTCAAAAAAGGTGACTTGGAATACCAAAACTCAATTCCAAGTGGCGACTCTATAAATAATTTAATCCCTATTCAATATCATCACTTTAATTGGAAAAACCCTTCGACTCGGCTCTCGAGCGAAAAAAAGGGTTGTGACATCTCTGGCGAATCTGCTGGGGACAATAATAAGAATTCGAGCTTTTTATATTGACTTATACTTGCTTTAATTATTGTTGATATTGTGTTTATTGGTCTTATATGCTACTTGTCTCTTATTTACCTCTTTACTATAGATTGAACTGTATTATATACTGTCTTCTCTTGCGTACCCCCTCTGAATCTCTGAAATAGGATAGAGGGAATGCAGCATATGCATCCCACCTTCTTTTTGAGATAACCAGAGTGTCAATGCACCTGGTGAAGGTTATAGTCACACATGTTAGGCGGGGTTCGGATCGACAACGAATGCGGTGTTGCCCTGCTACCGACCAAGTTGTCCCTCCCCGGCTCGAGTGTCCGCTCGGGTAAGCCAGTCTAGACACCTATCCCTATTAGGCATTAACTTAGAAGAACTGAAAACTCAGAATCTGGTTATCCCTATTAAGTACCGCTTTATTTGCATCATATGTATTTGACTTAGCGGGGCTCGGTACAAGGGCTGGGTCTGTCTAGGACAGGTGACCTACTTAATAAAGACTAACATGTGCATCCTATGTGCTCTTTGATATTTGTTTAGAAGACTATTTGTGTGTTGACCAGCTTTTAGGCAACACTAAAATACAAGAGATTAAATTACCGTCACATTTGGTGAATTATTTTTGAAAGAAAAATTTTATTTTTTTTAAAAAGAGAAAATTTTAGTAACATAGTTTTATGGTTTTTATGAACTACGAGGTTCTGATTCTCACATCTTAGTGAGATACGTAGGAAGTCCTTCCCAGGATACGACCTTATTTAAAAAAAAAAAAAAATTTGTTCATAAGATTTATTGGAAAATATTTTGAAAATATGATTATTTTTATAATTACTTTTCTAATTTTCAAGTCCAATTTTTATATATATTTTAACAGCCCTGAATCTTTAGAGATCATGAGGCTAAGTTTTTACAAAATAAATAAAAATAAAATATGAATTTTAACAGCCCGGAATCTTTAGGGATCATGAGGCTAAGTTCTTACAATATATATATATATATCAATTTTAACAAGTCCTGAACCTTTAGGGTCGTGAGATTGAAAATTTTATACAACTTCATACATAAAACGGTCATTCTATTTTTCTTTATTTCTGAGTCCTTTTGTTTTATTTTTGTACTTAGGGAATATTTTCTTCAAACAGATAGATAAAATTGTCTAGAAGTCTGTTATAGCAAAGTTTTTGATAGAGTCAATTTAAATAAAAAAAATATTATCAATCTTGTTTCTCTCGCTTTGATTTTTGATAAAATTGTTCTTTGCAACTAAGTTTAAATAATGGTCGCACTAGGTTTTACAAGTTAAGTTATAAATTCTTTTCAAAATTAATAAATTAAGTTTCGTCTAAGTCTAGATATTTATTAATCTTATGTCCCTTTCAATAGGTATAAAATGTCCCCCCTGTTCGTGGAAAGCGTCCAAAGAGAAAGAGAGATGGGAATGTACCGCTTCAGGTTGTGGATTGTACCCCTCTGCAACTTTGGTTATGGTGGAATGAAATGGATACATTTGATTATGGTGAAATACATAAGTATTTGGGTTTTTTGACGAGTATCATGAGAATCAACCCTGATAGGGAGGTGATTGTTGAATTACTGAATTTTTGGGACCCGAAGAATAATGTATTCCGCTTTTCAAATTTTGAGTTGACACCTACTTTAGAAGAGATAGCAGGCTATGTTGGATATAGTGATATGCATTGGAAGAAACTTATAGCCCCAAGACTTATTCCGATAAACAAATTTTGCAAGCTCATGAACATAAGGAACACAAAAGAAGAATCAATGAAAAAGGTTGGGTTTCCTTGCAGTTTTTGTATGACAGATATGGAAGGCAAGAAGGGTTTCGAAAGTACGGTAAAGAACTTCGTAATAAGGGAAGTTTTGAGACTTGGAAAGTTCACAGATGATTTGCATTCATGGTAGCCTTTTTGGGCACTATGGTCTTCCCAAGAAGAGAAGAAAAAATTAATATTCGTCTAGCGGGAGTGGTACAGATACTGATTAAGAAAGATTACACTATGATACTAATAATCCTAGCTGATATTTACCGTACTCTGACTGTTTGTCAGAAAGGAAAAAGTTTTTTCGAAGGATGTAATATCTTGTTACAAATGTGGATTGTAGAGCATCTTTATCAATGTCCTACATTGACAAGGTTCAATCCCGAGCGATTTAATCGCATCAACGATTACGAGGAAAGGATGGAGAAATATAAATGTCCAAAAGAAATTGGAGATTGGGTTAAACTTTTTCGTTCTTTGACAACAAATAAAATCACTTGGAATCTCTATTGGTTCCCTTGGAGGCAAGTCATATATAGTTCTGTCATTCGTCCGTTCTTGTTATTAATGTGTATCAGAGGTGTTCAACCGTATGTTCCATTGAGAGTCCTACGTCAGCTAGGCAGGCATCAAATAATTCCCACAACGGAAGACATGGCTGAGTTCATATTTGAGGTCAGACCAGAGATTTCACTCCCAGAAGATTTGGCCCAGCAGATTTGTGAAGGTCGCCGTATTATGGGAATTGAAACGATGGTCATAGAGCGTGAGAAAGGAGAAGTGCACCCAGATTACCAGGAATGGTTTGAAGAACAATCGAGTCCTCCAGTCAGACCAGAAAAATCGGTTAAGGGACCTATAGATCAGGAAGCTGCAATCAGGATAGGAATTGAAAGAGCCATGCGAGAACATCATGAGCCAACCAAGTTTTAAGAGAAGAATTAGAGCATGCCAGGGCAAAAATAGACGAAAAACAAAGGGAATTTTCTGAAGAGAAAGGTAAGTCAGCAGCTATTGAGGTTACACTTCGTGGACAAATCAAGTTTACTACCACTAGGGGCTCACACGTTGCAGAACTTGCCGTATCTCGATGACAACAACTTCAAGAAGTTGAAAAGAATATGCAAGAAGAATTTGATCGAGAGAGATCTCAATAGATTCATGAAAGATGAATATTGCGAGAACAGTTGGAGGCTGTTTCTGCTCGTGAACAACGTGCAAGAGAGATGGTTGATTTTTGAGATCAACAAGCCCAGGAATGGGACCAGGCTTTCAGTTCTCTTCGAGGGAAGGTCTACCAGAATGGGTTTAGATTATCAGCAGTTGGATTGTGAGGACTTTTTGGCACAAGTACCATCTTTCGCACAACGACTCACTACTTCATTGGAGGACATATATTTGAGTTTGGGAGGACATATTAAATCGAAATCTCCTTGAATGGATTGTTGTTTTCTTTGTCATAGATATTATGTCTTTTAGTTTTCAGATGTCAGTTAGTAGGTTTTATTTTAGGATTTGGGTTAGTTATTTTATTGTATTTATATTATAGAATGCAATGAAGTTGACTGTTTATTTCTATATATATTGCATATGTTTTACTTCACTTTATTAATTTTCTTCAATAATAATAATAATAATAAAAAAAAACAAAACAATTTTGTTAAATTCCTCCCGAACTATGCAAGATCTGATTCATGTCCTGACATGATACGTAGGCAACTCTCCCAAGGGTTCGATCATAATTTTTGAAAATATGCCTAGAAAAGCCGGGATTAAACACAAAGCTTCCATGATAGGTTGGGAAATGCATATAGAAATATGACATATAACATGGCATTATAATGTGTTAAATATATAACACTCACCCGTTTGCTATTTGGTAATAGAAAGATAAAATAATTGGTGGTTGGTTTGTGGTTTAAACTGGCATCACATCCGTATAACACCAGATACAAGGGTAAAAGAAGAATGACTCGCAGAGAAGATATAGGGTCTGATAGTGAAGAAGAGCAGCATCAGTTGATTTCGTAGGAAGTAGCATCAATGGAAGAAATAAAGTCATTAAAACAATAGATGGCGGAGATGTACAAAGCTTGGTTGAATGGACAAGCCCCGCCTTCTTCAATCCCTGGACTTTCAACTTCAAATGATCCAAATTCTGACCTAGCTCAAACTAGTGATCCATTTTACCCACTAGGATTTGGCCCATTTGCTAATATGTCTGGAGTTGCTGGTACTTCTACCGTGCACCCACCAAATCCATCTGTCGCAAATAACCCACTTTTTAATTTTGTAGCTCCAGCTACTGCGGATATTCAACCGACAATACCAAAGAATATGGGAAAACAAAATCATGATATGTTATATCCTCCTGAAATGACTTTCAAATCACAAAATCCACATTATCATGTTCATCAACGCGATACTCCAATCGTGATTGAGAAGATTGCTAAGAATGAGGAACAGGAGGAGATGGCTAGAAAAGTTAGAAGCCTGGAACAAAGTATGAGAAATATGCAAGGAGTAGATGGACCAAAAAGTGTTTCATACAAGGATTTATGTATGTTTCCTGATGTCCATTTGCCGATAGGGTTCACAATGCCAAAATTTGACAAATATGAAGGACACGGCGATCATGTAGCTCATTTGAAAAAGTTTTGCAATCAATTAAGGGGAGCAGGAGGAAAAAAAGAATTATTGATGGCGTACTTTGGAGAAAGCCTTACAGGGATAGCTTCTGAATGGTTCATTGACCAAGACATTTCCTGTTGGCACATGTGGGATGACATGGCTCGAGATTTCGTTCAATAATTTTAGTATAACATTGAGATAGTGCCAAATCGCACTATACTTGCCAACATGAGAAAAAATGACTGAAAGTTTTCCAGAATATGCCGTCAGATGGAGAAAGCAGGCTTCAAGAGTTAGACCATCGATAAAAGAATCTGAAATGATTGATATTTTTCTGCAAGCACAAGAACCTGATTATTTCCATCATTTGCTCTCTACTATCGGAAGCACATTTGCAGAAGTTATCAAAGTTGGAGAGATGGTAGAAAACGGAATCAAATTAGGAAAGATCATCAGCCAGTCCGCTTTGAAAGCAACAATAGGCAATTCAAAGTGGTATAGGATGTTTTGGGGGAAAGAAAAGGAAAGAGGATGTAACAACTGTCATGGCAGGTCCACGGCAAAATTGGAGAGGTGCGCGTCAACCATATGCACATAATCCAGTATATTGTGTTCCACCTCCCCAATATCCTATTTATAATACACAACCTTATGCTCGTGGTCCTTCTTACCCGCAGTGGCGTACACCAGCAATCCAAAATCATCCAATAGCCCCGCAAGTTCAAAGAGGCCCTCCGAGGTCTAATTTTTGGCCTAGAGCAGAATTCAAAAGGGATAACATGGTAAAAGATAATTTCACTCCTATTGGAATGTCTTACACCAGTTTATTTCATAGACTGAGAAAAATGAATGTTTTAAACCCAATTGAGAGAAGGATCCCAAATCCTCCTCCGAAGAATTTGGACTATTCTAGAAGATGTGAATACTGTTCTGATGCCCCAAGGCATGACACAGAGAAATGTTGGTATCTGAAAAGAGCTATTCAAGAGTTGATTAATACCCAACAGATTATGGTAGAAAGTCCAGGCACTCCAAATATCAATAAAAATCTGTTGCCAGATCATAATGAAACAAACATACTCAATGTGATACTCAGTGGTGAAGATGCTACGATTCTCTTTAAGCCGATCATTAAAATTAAAAACTGATTTGGAAAAATCAGCAAATACTGTAGATTTAATGAAAGAAAAGCCTGCAAAAGCAGAGGTGGTGATAAAACCCGAATCATTGACTGATCCCTTGGTGATGGGGAAAGAAATTTCAGAAAATATTGGGTCAAGTCAAATAAAGTCGAAACTCATTATTCCCGGAAGATCCAATAAGCCTCTTTTAATCATAAAAGGAGCTCCTGTAGCTCCTATTATTATTAAACTAGTGTCACAGCTACCTATGGCTGATACCAAGGCAGTCCCTTGGAATTATGATCGCGTTGTGGTGATGCACAAGGGGAAAGAAGTGACTCAAGATGTAGATGAAGTAGGGGGATTAACTCGATCTGAAAGATGTTATTCTCTAATAGAGTTAAGAAAGAATAAACAAGGTGGTGAAGAACGAATGACAGTCAAGAAGCTTGTCACTGATGAAGAAGCTAAAGAATTCTTAAAGAAAATGAAATTGCCGGAATATTTTGTTATAGAACAGTTGAAGAAGACACCAGCACAGATTTCTTTGTTGTCTTTATTGATACATTCAGAGGAACACGGCAAGGCTGTAATGAAGATTCTTAATGAAGCATGTGTTCCTAGTGAGATTAGAGTAAATCAGCTGGAAAAAGTTGTGGAAGGATCGTTGAAGCAAATAAAATTACTTTTTCAGACGATGAATTGCCTATAGAAGGTACGGAGCATAACAAAGGTCTGTACATTTCTGTGAAATGCGAACATTCCATCATCACTCGAGTGTTAATTGATGGAGGATCAGTCGCTAACATTTGTCCTATGTCAACTTTACAAAAGTTAAATGTTAATGTGGAAAGAATCCGACCTAACAATGTATGCATCAAAGGTTTTGACGGATCAAAAACTGATGCCATTGGTGAAATAGAACTCATATTGACAATTGGGCCTGTAGATTTTGCTATGGATTTTCAAGTACTGAACATTAATGTTTCATATAATATGTTATTAGGAAGGCCATGGATTCATAGGGCTAAAGCAGTCGCATCAACGTTGCATCAAATGGTCACATTCGAATGTTACAGGCAAGAGATAGTGGTTCATGGTGAAGAAGACTTATCAATGTATAAAGACTACTCTGTTTTTTCCATCGAAGCAAATACTGCCAATGTGTTAATTCATCAAGATTCTGAGGTAGTGGCTGTTGAGCATATCCTCGAGGGAAATCTCATCGCAAGACCACAATTGTCCTCTGCATCTGTTATGGTAGTGAATGAAATATTGAAGCATGGTTTTACCAGGAAAAGGTCTAGGGATGTTTTTGCAAGGCATAGTTCATCCGGTAAACCTCTATAAGAACTTTAATACTTTTGGTTTGGGATACGAGCCTACTGTTGAAGATATAAAGAAGGATAAAAAGCGTAAGAAAGAGTCATGGTCACTTACCAAGCCGATACCGCCACTTCATGAGTCTTTTATAAAATTCAGTGATGTCGGATCCTCCAAGTCACCTGCTGCAGAATCAATGAATGATGATGGTACAAAGTTGATTGATATTTTTCAGAATATGTTCATTGAAGCTGATATGGTTGAAATTGGGGAAGGTACTAGCAATGCAGATGTGCAGTTTGTCAGCCCTGATGTCCAGCTCAACAATTGGGAGGCCACTCCTCTCTCTATTATGAAGGAGTCTTGGTAGTTTGTTTGTTTTTCTTACAATGTTAGTAGCTTGTTTTTCTTTCTGAATAATTTTAGGATTGTATTTTAGGTTAAAACTCTTTCTAGCTTTGTTTTTAATAAAGTAAAGTCTCCTTTTGTTTTATTTTGGGTCTGATGTTTATTTATTTATTTTCTATCATACAGTTCTTTCTATGCCGATTCTAATGATATGATATGCATGACGAATTGTCAACCATATTTAAAAACCCAATCTAATTTTGAAATAATGAATAAGGAGGTTGAATACGACGAAGAGGAAACATTTGAGGATATAAGCAAAGACTTCAAACATTTTGAGAATAAGACAAATCCCAATTTGGAAGAAGCTGAGGCGATCAATTTAGGAGATCTTGAAAATATTAGGGAGACTAAGATAAGTGTACATGTTCAACCACAACAAAAAAAAGATATAATTGAAGCTTTGCATGAGTATAAAGACATCTTTACGTGGTCTTATGATGATATGCCCAGTTTAAGCACTGATTTGGTAGTTCACAAGTTGCCAATTGATCCTGCTTTTCCTCCTTTCAAGCAAAAGTTAAGAAAACTCAAAACTGACATGAGTGTAAGAATTAAAGAGGAAATCATGAAGCAACTTGAGGCTAAAGTCATTCGAGTAGCCCAGTATCCTATTTGGTTGGCAAATATTGTCCTTGTTCCAAAGAAGGACGGCAAAGTTCGGATGTATGTTGATTATCGCGATTTAAATAAAGCAAGTCCGAAAGATAATTTTCCACTTCCCAATATTCTTATTTTGTTGGACAATTGTGCCAAACATGATCGTGCTTCTTTTGTGGATTGTTATGCGGGGTATCATCAGATCATTATGGATCTAGAAGATGCAGAAAAGACATTATTTATTACTCCATGGGGAACATATTGTTATAGAGTTATGCCTTTTGGATTAAAGAATGTTGGGGCAACTTACATGAGGGCAATGACCACAATGTTTCATGACATGATACATAAAGAAATTGAAGTTTATATGGATGACGTGATCATTAAGTCGAGAGAGCAATCTGATCATATCAAAGATTTGAGGAAATTCTTTGAAAGGCTTTGGAAGTATGATCTCAAACTTAATCCAGCAAAATTTGTATTTGGAGTTTCGTCAGGAAAACTTTTGGGTTTTATAGTCAGTCGACGTGGTATTGAGTTAGATCCTTCAAAAATAAAAGCTATCCAAGACTTACCTCCATCGAAAAATAAAACGGAGGTAATGAGTTTACTTGGAAGGTTGAATTATATCAGTAGATTCATTGCTCAGCTTATGACAACTTGCGAGCCAATATTCAAGTTGTTGAAGAAGAATGTTAAAGTTGAATGGACTGAAGAATGTCAAGAAACATTTGACAGAATTAAGAGACACTTGTCGAATCTGCCTATTTTGGTTCCTCCAGAGCCAGGCCGACCTTTGATATTGTACATGTATGTTTTAGATAATTCTTTTGGCTATGTATTGGGCCAACATGATGTCACAGGAAGAAAAGAACAAGCCATCTACTACCTCAGCAAAAAGTTTACCACTTATGAGGCTAAGTACACTCTGCTTGAGAAAAAGTGTTGTGCCTTAACTTGGGTAGCTCAAAAGCTGAAATATTACTTGTCATCTTATACTACTTACCTTATTTCTCATATGGATCCTTTAAAGTACATTTTTCAGAAGCCTATGCCCATAGTAAGACTCACGAAATGGCAGATATTGCTCACAGAGTTTGATATTATTTATATGACACGTACTGAAATGAAAGCTCAAGCCTTGGCGGATCATTTGGCTGAAAATCCTATTGATGAGGAATACGAACCATTGAAGACTTATTTTCCAGATGAAGAGGTATTGTATGTTGATGAGTTTGTTTCAGAAGATTGCCATCCAGGCTGGAAGTTGTTCTTTGATGGAGCTGCTAATATAAAAGGAGTGAGGATAGGAGCGGTTCTTATTTCTGAATCAGGACAATATTATCCCATAACAGTCCAACTTAGATTCTACTGTACCAATAATATGGCAGAATACGAAGCTTGTATTCTAGGATTGAGATTAGCCATTGACATGAGGGCCCAAGAATTGTTGGTATTAGGAGATTCAGATTTATTAGTCCACCAAATCC
The DNA here is from genome assembly GCA_030864225.1 of Capsicum baccatum var. pendulum. Lineage (NCBI taxonomy): Eukaryota > Viridiplantae > Streptophyta > Magnoliopsida > Solanales > Solanaceae > Capsicum > Capsicum baccatum. The sequence goes on from CM061552.1 coordinate 294,706,375, forward strand.
AAGGAGATTGGAAGACTCGTGATTCGAAACTCCTACCATATAGAAGTTGTTTGCAAGATCTTTGTCAACGATTTGTATTAGTAAAGTTCAAACACATTCCCATAGCTCATAATGAGATTGCTGATGCTTTGGTGACATTATCTTCGATGCTTCAACATCCCGATAAAAATTATATTGACCCTTTGCATATACAGATTCATGATCAACATGCATATTGTAATGTGGTTGAAGAAGAATTTGATGGGGAGCCTTGGTTTTATGATATCAAAGAATATATTCAGACTGGGAAGTATCCTGTACATGCTGATAGTAATCAAAAGAGAACCATTCGACGTTTATCTAGTGGATTTTTCTTAAGTGGAGGAATCTTGTATAAGAGGACTCCTGATTTGGGACTTATGAGGTGTGTAGATGCTAAAGAAGCATCAAAAATCATAACTGAATTACATTCTGGGATTTGTGGATCACACATGAGTGGGTATGTTTTGGCAAAGAAAATACTCCAAGCAGGTTATTATTGGCTCACCATGGAGCGAGATTCCATCAATTTCATTCGTAATTGTTATGAATGCCAGGTACATGGAGACTTGATACATTCCCCCCATCTGAGTTGCATACAATGACTGCTCCATGGCCTTTTATGGTTTGGGAAATGGACGTAATTGGACCAATTGAACCAAAGGCCTCGAATGGATATAGGTTCATCTTGGTAGCCATTGATTATTTCATGAAATGGGTAGAAGCAGCGACTTTCAAGTCAGTGACCAAGAAAGTTATGGTTGATTTTATTCACTCGAACATCATTTGTCATTTCGACATTCCAAAGATAATTGTCATGGATAATGCTGTGAATCTCAATAGCCATCTGATGCAAGAAGTGTGCCAGCAATTTAAGATTATGCATCGGAATTCAACTCCTTATCGTCCAACGGCGAATGGAGCTGTAGAAGCTGCCAATAAAAACTTAAATAAAATACTCCGTAAGATGGTGCAGGGTTCCCAACAATGGCATAAAAAGTTACCTTTTGCTTTGTTGGGTTATCGTTGTATGGAACTGAAGCACTTATACCTGCAGAGATTGAGATTCCATCTCTTCGAGTAGTTGTGGAAGCTGAAATTGATGAAGACCAATGAGTCAAGACTCGTTTGGAGCAATTAAGCTTGATTGATGAAAAACGATTGGTGTCAGTATGTCATGGACAACTATATCAGAAGATAATGGCACGGGCATATAATAAAAAGGTGCGTCACAGATATTTTGAAGTTGTTCAGTTAGTACTAAGACGCATCCTTCCTCATCAGATTGAAGCCAAAGGCAAATTTTTTCCTATTGGCATGGGCCATTCATGGTAAAGAAAGTGTTACCTAATGGCGCGTTATATCTGACTGATGTAGAAGGAAAAATGGAAGGAATGTCGGTCAATGCTGATGCAGTTAAAAGATATTATGTATGATATTCATGTACAATTATGTTATGTATGTTTTGTACTTTTATTTTTAAAGATTGAAATGATGAAGGCATTTTGTTCTATTATCTGAATAATATATAAACCTTTGCTTACCCCTTTGAGCCTTTTTTTCTTTGAACCCCTCTTTTAGAATCAATTTAAAAAAAAGTGTATTAAAAAAATTCAAAATCAAACAAAAGAATAATGTTTCATAAACTACGTTTGACCTGATTCTTGCTATGACAAGATACGTAGGCAGCCCTACTCCGGGGTTCGGTCTAACCAGAAGAAAATTCAAATTACCCAAAATGAAATGGAACTGGGGCAAAAATTTATTTTCTTAAAAGAATCGATTTCAAAAGTTGTATGTTTCACCCAATGTTATATAAATTTTTTGAGCCTCATGCCTACCTTTCTTTCTAACCCTATCCGAAAGCCAAGTTACAACCAAAGAAAGACCTTCGGATTAATCTTTGAGAATGTCAAGGCTAAACATATTATGAGTGCATGATATTTCATATTTTGGGTGTTTATTTAAAAAAAAAGTGATGAAAAAATGAAAATGAGAGAGTCTTAGTGGTGAAAATCCTTTCGGGCATCATAAGATGATCGTGAGCAGAGACAAAAATGAAAAGGAGATAGGCTCGTTGGCAAAAACCCATTGAGGTGCCACTAGTTTAAGAAAGGTTGTTATCAAGAAGGAACAAATTCAAGATTGGCTTAATTTCAAGCTCAATATGTGGACAAAAGTTGTAATGATTAGTTTGGTTAGATCTGGTTGTTTGATTCAAAATGCATGTCATAATCACCAAAATCGGTTTCCACATTCAGATAAGTTTTCTCTTTATTTTGAAAAAGAGATGCCTACTATCTTTTTTTTTGTCTTGTTTTATTTTAATTTTTGATTTTTGTGTCCTTGTCATCAAACAAAAATTTTTTGTTGTCTTTTAAGTCAAATTCACGTCAGGTCGAGTGAGAAAAGACTCCAAACTCGCTACCAACTCCTTTAAGGATACAAAGAAAGACAATGGGTCGATGTACAGAGACAACATTTCAAAGTAAAAGTAAGGTACTCAAGATGATTGTTATTTGACAATTTTAAACTCGTGAAAATCTAAGGGATGTATTGGAAGCTAAACTCAGAAGCATCATACAACAGAAATATGATTTGAGTTGAAGATCTCAGTAGTCAGAATTCTGAGTCAAAAATATGACAGTTCAAAGAAGATTATCATGGATTGCAAAAGAGTTGAGCATGGCAAGTGCGAGAGCATCCACTTCAAAAGTTAAATGCCACAAACTAACCACCATATGTTTTAAAACTCACAATTTTTTATTCAGATAAAGGATGCAATTTCACACTTCATTCAATGAAAGAAGCATGGTTACAACATCCGATACTGGATCTCGGTCAAGATAAAATTTATTCTTTGCGAGATATATCAAGAACCAGTAACACATAAATTTTTTCAGTACAAACTGGGGCAAAATTTTATGTGTGTTGTATGAAATTTATTTTATGCTCAGGACCCTCCTGAAGAATGAGAATTTATTTTATGCTCAGAACCCTCCTGAAGAAGGGGAATTTATTTTATGCTCAGGACCCTCCTGAAGAATGGGAATTTATTTTATGCTCAGGACCCTCATGAAGAATGGGAATTTATTTTTATGCTCAGGACCCTCCTAAAGAATGGGAATTTATTTTATATACAGGACCCTCTTGAAGAATAGGATGTTATTTTTCTGTTTCACTCTTTGCTTTGAGTCCAGGAGCCCACCTGAAGAACAGGGTGCAGAATTGTAAGTCCAGGAGCCCGCCTGAAGAATAGGGTGAAGAAATTGTAAGTCCAAGAGCCCGCCTGAAGAACAGGGTGAAAAAGTTGTAAGACCAGGAGCCCGCCTGAAGAACAGGGTGAAAAAAAGAAAGTTCAGGAGCCCGCCTGAAGAACGGGGTGAAGAAACAAAATTCAGGAGCCCGCCTGAAGAACAGGGTGAAAAAGTTGTAAGACCAGGAGCTCGCCTGAAGAATAGGGTAAAGAAAAAGAAAGTTTAGGATTCCTCCTGAAGAACAGGGTGAAGAATTGCAAGTCAGGAGCCCGCCTGAAGAACAGGGTGAAGAAAAAGGAAGTTCAGGAGCCCGCCTGAAGAACAGGGTGAAGAAAAAAAAAGTTCAGGAGCCCGCCTGAAGAACATGGTGAAGAAATTATGAATTCAGGAGCCCGCCTGAAGAACGGGGTAAATAAATTATTAGACTAGGAGCCCACCTGAAAAACAGGGTGAAGAAAAAGAAAGTTCAGGAGCCCTCCTGAAGAATAGGGTAAATTTTCAAGTTCAAGTCATGAAGATTTGAATCAAGATTCTAGAGATTGCAATTTTTACTTGTATTTTTTCATTTTTGATTTTTATTAGTCAGTTGAATGTAAAAGCAGAAGTCGTCAACCGGAAACTCGACGGAATCTCACTCAACTTTAACTTTTTCTCTCACCAAATTACCTTTTGAACTACTCATGACCTGATTCCCTTATAACTCGGGATAAGTAGGATGTCCAAAAACAGGACTCGGTCATATTTTTCTTTTTATTTTTATTTTTATTCTTACCTTTCAAATAATTAGAGGGTCAAAAATCATATCTTGTCTACTTCTTTGTATGAAAACTCTTCGAGATTTCACACAAAGAGGGGCAAAAATGTAGACACGTGATTTTTGATCCTCCCTAAATTTTAACTTGTTTATCTGTATTAAATATTTATATTTATATTTAATCATATATTATTTTGACTATTATTTTATTTTTAATATAATATAAATAATTAAATGAATTTAATTTTAGGATATTGTTTTATTTTATTCCAATAAAAAAAATAATACAAAAATTCAAAAAAAAAAAATTCCTTTTGAATTTTAAATAAATAAGCTAGCAAGTTTTAGTATTATTTATTTATAATTATTTAAAGCTATTTATGAATTTTATTATATTTTCTAAAATATAAATCAGTTATTGTTATATTTATATATTTATTATTATTATTTTATTTTTTCTAAATTTATTTATTATTATTATTATTTTTACAAGTATTATTTTCTATTATTATTATTATTATTATTATTTAAAAAAAAAGGAGGAAAAAGATTTTTTTATTTTAATTTTAAATTCCCCCTTCCCTTATCTGCTTTTAACTGTTCCCCCCAAAGAACCCCACTATAAAAAGGACTTTCCCACCCAGACTACGGATGATTCTACACAAATCAAAAATAAAAACATCCATCAAGATCAGACAGTATCAGGAAACACAAAAAAAAATCAGAGAAAAATTCACAAAGAAAAATCAGAAAAAGAAAGAAAAGAAGAAAGTTGAAGTTGAATTACTTTCAGGAGTTTCCGTTACAACGTTCGAATTGCTATTTAATTATCAATAGGTTTTTATTTAATCATGTATTATGCAATTTATAGATGTCATTGTGAAAAGCATGAATAAAAATATTTAAGTAAAGATTATGCATAAATTCGGTATATGTGGTTGATTGAATTATGTAGATTTTCATTATATGTTATATCATCAAGTTACTGTATATTTTTGTTATACTGTGTTAAATAAAAATATTATGCATGATCTTGTTCGATTCAAAAATAAAAAGAAGTAGTGTAGACTGTTTTCATGTACTATATGTTTTTCCTATATCTACAATAATTTACATACACACTTTTAATCTATTCTGCATACAAAAAAGGAGGCGAGAGATCGCCAGAGATTAAAAAATAGGCGAACAAATAGTAGAAGTTTCTAAATTTTTCGGTGCAAAACTCGCCGGAAAACACTCAAAATCAGATCTGCCATCCCTTCACCCCATTGTCCCGCCCTTGACGCACCATGAAAGGGCCATATTTGGCCAGACCAGTCGCCGGCGAAGCAGGCGCAGCCTTCCCCTTCCCCTTTCCCAGATCTGCCATTTTTTTTTCTTTTTTCGTCGCCATCAACCACCAAACCGGCCGCCGCCCTCTTTCCTTTTTCCTTCCGTGATGGTACCCCCTTTTCATCGTTGGCGCCTTCTCCGGCCAAATATTTTACCGGGTCCGTGCCTCAGTGTTTGTGACCCATCGACCTCCCCTTCCCCTTTTCCATCACCCACTGCCATCATAGTTGTCGACGAAACTCAGCATCACCCCTACTAACCGGAGCCGCCTCCTATTTATTTTTTTCTGATATTATCATATCTGACTGGATTTTTCTCCATTTTCTGGCAAAAGTTATTTGAAAACGTTAACTTTTTTATATAAATTGTGTTACTAATTATTTTTGTTACGTTTGTCAGTTGTTAAATATCAGATCTTTTATTAATTAAGATATAAATAATAGAAAAATGAAATGAGAATATAAAAAAAAAAACTTCTTTATTATCTTGGTTTTTGAAACTGTAAAGTGTGTTTTGATTTTATGAGTTGTATTTTTTTTTTGGTATTTTTATCACATTTTTATGAATCATAACAATTATTTATTAAATCATTTAATTGTCTAAATATTATTCATGAATATTATTAAATTTTAATACCCTTTCAAATAGATAAATTATTTCGAACTTATAAAAATTAATTAAATCAATGTTTTAACATTAAACAAATTTTAGGTAGTTTTTTTAAAAAATATTCGTCTTAATTAAGAATATGACTTACACATCTTTCTAGGACACTCTAAAATTCAAGGATGCAGTAATGTGCTTTGATAAATATTTTTATAAACTTATTTTTTCACAAATTCAATACAAGAATTTTAAATAGTTTTGGTATAATAAAAATGAGCAAATTTAGGCTTGAACACAATTTATTAAAATAATTTAAGTCAAGATAAGTCAATAAAAGCGACCGTGCTAGAACCATGGGATTCGAGGGGTGCCTCACACCTTTCCCTCGATCAACAGAATTCCTTACCCATTTTTTGTTTTCGCAGACCAAATAAGAGTCATTTCCTTTTGATTAGAGATTCAAAAAAGGTGACTTGGAACACCAAAACTCAATTCCAAGTGGCGACTCTGTAAATAATTTAATCCCTATTCAATATCATCACTTTAATTGGAAAAACCCTTCGACTCTGCTCTCGAGCGAAAAAAAGGGGTGTGACATTATCTATTGTGGAGTTTTTTAATAAAGGGCAAAAAATTCAAATCATTTTTTTAAGGGTCTTTACACTTTTAATATATTATAGATTATATATATATATATATATATATATATATATATATATATATATATATATAGATCATCATATATATTTTTGCTTAAAAATTACTTTTCTAGTTTTCTTCTAGATGCGAACTCATTTATTACCTTTTTTAATAACCGATTTGTCCTGACAGTTTGAGTCAATTTTACTTTATCGCCCAGATATTTAAGTTTTGGAAAATGATACCCCATTCACATATTGAAAGCAAGCATAACCCCTTATGCAATATTTTCTGATGAGATTTTCTTCTTATTTTTTGAATAAAGATTATTTAAAAAAAAAAAACTAAAATAATAATATTATAATAATATTAGTTGAAGATTATTTGGTGACCTTAAAGGAGAATTGGTAACCTTGACCAAAGAGTTGAAGCTTCTGAAAAAGTTGATAACAAGTTTACTAGGTCGATCAACACATTGAAAAGTAAATTAGATATGAACAACAAAGTTTTGAAGATGGCATTAAGAAGATAAAAGTAAAGGAGATTCAATGAAGTTTCCATAAGCTTTTGATGTAATTGTTTTCTGTCATATAAATTTGACTATTGTTTTATGAAATGATTAATTAATAGTAAGAATAAAATTAGAAGAAAATTATTAACTCTCTTGATATGTTAAAGTTGACAAGATTTTAATATATTGAACATATAAGAAACGTGAATGAAAAATTACATTGCTAATACAACAATGGTTATTTCGTACAACTGTAATGTGGAATTTACAACATAATTCATGTGGATATTGTTAACGTAGAAATAAACACCTGTCTATTAATGCAAAATTTAACATTGAAATATTTATTTATTTATTATTATACTAGTAATACAGGTAACTAAACAACTCTTAAGTAACTTATCCAAATATAACCATTCTAAAGAAATGTGATTCTTCATTTTCTTATTCCTCCTCTTCCTTTTTGAAACTCGATCTATATGATAGGATCAATTAACATCACGGAAATGACGTCTTTTAAGTTATTTTTGGAACATGTAAAAGCATCTTCATCTTTATATAGAAATTCTACTGCTCTTGTAAAATTAACTATAGACATGAGTAAAACCCTTGGTATAACGTCTGTGAGTTTGAGATATTCTTCATTCAAAACCTTCCAATAATTCTCTATCATATTCCTTATTTTCACATATGCTTCTTCTTTCGTGACGTTATATTCATTCATATAACATTCAACGGCTTTAGCTACATCTCCTCTTTTTTGTTCTTCCTACATCCACAATATAAACAAACAAATAAAATAAAAGACGAATTAATAGGTAGGCATTTACTAAAATTGAAGTGTCTAGTGAACAAAAAGTATCTGCTAAAGTGTCAAAGTAAAATATGCGTGACCAACTTTAGGAAGGCACTTATAACTTGTAGGCTAAAACAATAAAGTAAAAAATATATATATTTTAAAAGGTCAACATACTGATAGTATAAAATAACTATCATTGTAAATAAATTAATTCAATAATTTCTGATAGTATAAAAAATAATATGTACCTCATGTGATTTAAGATCATTGAGTAATCTTCCAATGAGAGAGCCAGCAACAAGTATTGATGGTTCAGTTGCCATCCAATCAAATGCATCTTTAGCTGTTATTTTTCCTATACCTAACCAAAAAGTACTTGCCAGCAATAGGAGACCACCTGTTATAATTCCATTCTTCATATACTTTTCCATTGTTGGTACTTTCTTCTCATGATACCATTTTGCCTCTTGAAAGTAAGCTCTTGTCATCTTTTTTATCTGAAAAAAAGTATAGTAAATCCTCTTAAAAAGTTTAGTTTGATATTTACAAAAATTAGAATGAACTGAACTTAAATTGAACAAGACATATAGTGAAAATTCATTTAGTCGATTACAACTTGTATGGAATTAGTTAAAGCAGTTACATAGATTGGAAAAGAAACACGCGCAGTTTGTTATATAATAACGTTACATTGCATTGTAGATTCAAATCTTCGTTGGATATTTATACGTACCTCTTTTATCGAATAGTTGACTAGAAATGACTTGTTTTCATTTGTCAACTCTTTCTCAATTTCATTGTAAACATCTAAAAGATTGAGGTAAATAATCTTCATATATAACGGTAATTGTTCTGACGCATCAATATTCCACCTACATACATATATATGACAAACATCAAATTGAACATATATGTCTACTGGTAACACATCAATGATAAAATGTTGTTGTAAGCCATATATATATATATATATATATATATATATATATATATATATGATAAGAAATTTACTACCTTTCAATTGTCTCTGTGAAGAGAGTAAGTTCATCTAGTGTCCCATAGATATCATATGTGTCATCAATAATAGTAATAATGTATACAATTTTTGTTAATAATTTCCTTGCAACGCTGTACTGAGGCTCAAAGTAGACACTTAAACTCCAAAAGTAAGCCTCTGCCACTTTGTCTCTTATATAAGGTAATGATTTTACTATTTCCAATTCTTTCCACCACCTACAACAAATTATGTGCTTCTTTAGTAGACACCCTTAGTTAAGGCAATATTTAGTTTAAATTGATATATTAATGAAAAGAATACTTAAATTTGAAGTTGGAGCATCATATAATTTGTGAGCGAAGATTGTGTTTGATCACAATAAATTTTACTTGAAAAAAAGATGAAGCTTAACTGCAATTTCCTGAGTAAACCATTATTTTACTTGAAAGAGTATGCTTAAATAGGTTTTGCAAACAAAGGTGAGTTACCTTGTGATTTCACATAGCTCCTTTTTATGCAACCTTTGCAAGATGTTGAAGTCTAATTTGGCAAAGTTTAGTAACACCTCATTTTCATGATAAAATGATATGTATTTCCTTGTTTCTACCCTCACTATACCATCTTTAATTGAAAACTTCAGTGCGTTGTTGACTTGTTGTGCAAGCTGGGAATCGCTCAATTTAGGCAAAATTAATTTCAATTGAGTGATGGTGAAATTCAATGCTTCATTCAGAATTACTTCGCCATGTACTCTGTACTGTGCTGCCTCATATAAACTCAACATTCCATGCACATTGTTGACCAATTCTTTCTTGAAATTTCCTTGGTCGTTAGTGAGCCTCCTAAAAGCATCTGCATCAAATTTGGATGAGTTAGACAAATATATTTTCATGAAACTAATTTTTTCATCCTTTAATTTGAACCATACTTACCACAAGAAACGTAATAACCTTGTTGCCTAAGTAATCGAAAGCATAGAGAGATAGCATGAAGGTCATTGCCATCAAATTCACTAATCCATTCTTGATAATGAGTGTACATATAACTCAATGATTCCTCAATCTCATGTTCAAAATGATAAGCTACACCAAGACGTTGAATTGTGTTGATGAGATCAAGCTTTTGCAAAGATTTAGAAGGAGTCATCACTAGCATCTTTCTCACTTCTTCTTTTAGGTCTTCATGTTTCTTCTCTTCCTCCTCATTAGCTACCTAATTGGGAATATATATGTTACTCATATGAATTTGTTCAGTATGTATATTGACAGTATAAAAAATTTTACTTATTTACCGGTAGATCGGCATACACAAGAAAATGATCTCCCCAAGCAGTAGGATGATAATTGCCAGTGCGACGACTAATTATAACCTCATCAGTTGCAATGGTTTGTGTGCACAACTCCATCTTTCAGCTTCTCCTCTTGAAATGAGTCACAAGTACTGTTTGGTAAAGGAAATGAACAGAGATTTGAACAAACATGAGTTAGAGTACGCCAGTGTGGAGTTGCATAAGGTGGTCAATTGAACACGATTAAAAAACTATATTGTGTATAGAGAAAATTATATGCATATATAAGTAGAAAAAAAATCTACTTTATAAACATACATATTAAAAGTTGAATATCCTTAACGAAATTTCTGATTTTACTATTAGAGTCAGCGTGATCCAACCCTCAAAAGTTCAATTAACATGCAAAAGTTTGTTTGTGGTATAATCTGAATCGGTATAGTGTGTCATTCATACATCATGAGTTGTGCTCTTACGCCAGAACCCTTGAGGCAAAAATTTCATTAACTTACTATTTACTGCAAGCCACTACTAATTTTTTTATATCGTAAAAGTTATATAAATTTCAACTTTTTTGGAGTTAATTATTCTCTATTCTAATCTTTTTCAAAATTACTAAAAATACTTAATTTAGTCCACACGAATACATCGCATTTTTTTGGATATATCACTTAATTTTACACAAACACACCATATTCTTTCGATGCATTACTTAATTTTATACGGATACATCACATTCTTTCGAATGCATCACTTAATTTTATACGAATACATCACAGAATTGATGTATCCAAGAATTTAAGTAAAATTAAGAATTTATGTAATTATTTAAGAAAACTAAAATTTCAAATCATTATGATAAATTAAGTTGTAACATGATGGTAATTTCTTATATCCCATCCCCTATATATTGTTCTCTATATTGTGGAATTTTGAACATATTCCATATCTACTATCAGTAAATTTTTAAGATAACAAAATAATAATACTCCACTTCCATACTTCTCTGCAAAATTAGACTGTTAGATAAAATTAAACGATTAAAAAATTAGATCATACCTTAAATTGATCTTAGTTCAACTTCACCAAGATGCAAATTACCCAATACACTAGCATGATGAGTACTCCATTCCTATTTATAATGCATTAGAGGTTTTGTAAAGTGGAAGAAAAAAGGAAAGCTAAGCTATTTGTTCTGGACCCACACTAGGCTGCTCCCCTACCTATCTGGGATAACCAGGTCGATTTTCAGCTAAAAACATGTCCGATCCCTAGGCCCGCCCCAGGAAATTTGATATTAATTATCGATTTTTAAGGTGTATAAAAATAATTTTATAATTTTAAAATAATTAATGTTGGGATGATTTATCTAATGTATTTTATACTAATCAAACATGGTTAAGTTTATTCTAAAATTAATTTTAAAATTAATTATTTGTTATACAAACTAGCCCTAATTAGTGAGTTGCAGTTTATGTGGGTGCAGTGGAGGAGCCAAGATTTTAAATAAGGGAGGACTAAAATATGATAAAATAAACATGTGAAGAAGTCGAAGTGGGTCCAATACATACTATAATACATAAAAATAATAATTTTAATCATATATAAATAATATAATCGTCTTCTAAAGAAGTTTGGATGAATCCTAGCTTCGAAAAATGCATGAAACTATAAAAAAATAAAGATGGTTAAAACACAAAAGTATTTGATCAAAGATCATGTAGTGGTAAAATTGTTCAATGTCAAAACATAAACTTGGGTTCAATTCGAAGTCGCTACAATTTTTTAATATATTTTTAAGAAAAGTCAGCTTAGTTTTTATACACTCGAAGAAGTCCCTCGATTTTTTTTTAACGTAAACTGAGGGATTCCCAGGGTTTTTAGTGCAAAAACAATAGTTAAAGAGTATAAATTAAAAATAATGAAAGTATGACAAGCAAAAATTGAGGATGTCCGGTCGATTTTGCCCTCGATTTTGACTCTTCTTTTTAGTTGTAACAAGTTAAAATAAAAAATATATTTTTAACATAATGGATAAGTGAAAGTGTACTGAGAAAATATTAAGAACTCAAGAATCTGCAGACAGTACAAATCGACATATCAACCTCTATTTATTGTCTTTTAAAAATAACGTAAATTTATAATTTTAGGGTTGTAGTCTATTATTTGTCGATCTTAATCATAGTTGTAATTCATAAGATAATTATAATTTTTTTAGGTTAGACCAAGATAATTATTATTTAATAGTTAATGCATAATTTCATTTCGAAATATGTGAGAAGTTGATACTTGTCTCACACAAGTTAGTAGAGAAAACCTATAATAAAAGTTAAGATAATACTCTTACATTAAAAAGTACGTACATAAAAATTACTGTAATATTTAACTAAAGTTTACAACTTAAATTATGTTAAATAAAAAAAGGCCCCCATACAGTATATACCCCATTTTATTTAACAAAAGAGCACCCCCCACCCCCACCCCCACCCCACGCGTCCTATCCCTACACCTATATATTTCAGCCCATTTAACAAAATATAATAATAAAATTTTATTTTTTAAAAATAAACTATTAGCGCTGGCATAATTTTAGCATAATATAAATTCTGCAAATTAAATAACTAAATGAGGTCCCACTAAATCAAGGATCTAGTATTTATTCCCTTTTAAAACATACGTTAATTTTATTTTTGTTTTTTGTATTTTTATTTAAGATAATCGATTTTTGATTAGATATCAATTAATCTAAATTGCGCATATAATAATAATAATTATTATATATTTCTTGACTTAAAAATAATAATGGAATATACATAAAATAATATACTATACACAATTTTTTTTTGCAAAATTTACTTAATATAAATTGTTATTATGCTATTTGCATTTGTCATATCATTAGAAATATATAATATTTTATATACAATTAATATATATTTCTATAATCTAGATCTACATCTAGATCTAGATCTACATCTACAATATATTAAAAAATGTGAAAATTCTTATAAAAGTAATTTAAACTTTTTGTCTTTCATTAAAATTAATTTTTTTTTAGACAAAATCATCTTCTTACTTATTTTTATTATTTTTATAATATTAAATATTGAATACAAATTAAGCTAAAAATCTTTTTCAATCAAAAAAGAAAAAAAAAAGCAAAAATCTGCGACAAAAGTTCAAAACCAAATTGGTAAAAAGAACAAAAAAAATCATTTCATATCTTAAGCATTTGAATTCGTTAAGGTGAGAATTAGTGGATACTTTTCATTACTTTCTTTCCATATTTTAATGTTTAGACTGTGATTTTGCATATTTTTTTTTTTAAAGAATTAGTACTTTAAAATTGCTTGTATCGAGACATTTCATATTTAAAATAGAGATAACCATTCGATACCCTTGAACTATAATCAATGTTGCTAGGATACGTTTTAATTTCATAGGAATTCTATTATCTTTGAATTCAATTTTACAATATTTTATCACTCTTTTATGCTGACATGACAACATTTTATTATATGAAATAGGGTTCATATTAAATGTGTCATGTCAGCCAAAAAAGTTAACAAAAGATGTCACATCAGCATAAAAAAATAACAAAAGTACGCTATAATTGAGTTTAGGAGGATAATAATACTTCGTGAAGTTGGAATGTGTCATAGCAAATTTGATCATAATTTAAAAACGTATTAGATGCTTTACTTCAAAATATTATGTCGGGCATCCTAATTTTAAAGACACTAACAGTAATTGCAAAATTTCCTGTCCAATTAAATTCCTTCATTTAATTTTTTCTACGTAATTTTTTTCAAACAAATCAATCAGTCAATTGAAACCACGCACCACATTTCTGCATCACGCAATTTTTTTGTAAGTAATTCAACTTTTTTCTCATCATATATGTTGTTTATGGAAGATTACCAACCAATCTTTAAGGAAGTAGTCATATTCTTTCCAAACTTAATTTTTATTATAAAATATATTTTTATATAAAAAATACTATATAAATTTAAATAAATATACATTTAGAGTCATTCATTGTTGTTTCATCTCCTTAGAATGTGTAGGTTGGGTAAGAAAAAATTTATGGTAGGGAATACCATCATCCAATGGACTCTTCTCGGCATAATCTAGATTAATCGGGATCTAATTTGATTTCGGACACCCAATATAAATAAAAAATATTTGTATTTAGACTTACAACAACATTAGAATTTTCAAACATTTATAATACTCAAGTTAATAATATTAACGTGAAACACACATGCAATACCCTTAGAATTGTTGTTTGAAGTTTTTATCCTTCATTAAAAGACTCTATAATAAACAAAATTATCTTTTATTATTTTTTAATTATTAAAATTTTAAAATTATCAAAATAACATACAAAATACTAAACCTAAATGAAATACAAAAGCAGAAAAGTTTAACGTGACTACATACATTAAAGGAAAAGTTTAGTAACCCTAAAAATTTTGAAGATAAATTACAACTCAAAATTTTAACTGCTCTTTCAGTTTGCTAGAATGGAAATTAATTAACTTATTTCAATTTTACATATTCTTAGTCTCTATGACATAATACAAACTAGTTTGAGTATACCCATCTTGCGCGTGTACCTTAGTTTAATGAGTTCAAACATTACATTAAATAGGATCTTTGTAATAATAAAAATGAATATAATAATTAAATTTAATATCTTTCGAGTATGTAAAGATGGAGAATTTATTTATTAAACCTAAACTTTATCAAAAATATTTTAAAAAGTAGATCGACATTCATCTACTATCTGCAAATTGCAACAAATCAATACAATAATAGATACATCAAAATAATACACTTAAATCTAATCTTTACACACAAAATTTTCTCAAAGTCGTCCGACACTCATCTACCACCTGTAAATCTATATCTATATCTATAATATATTAAAAGTGTGAAGACCCTTAGAAAAGTGAATTCAACTTTTTGTCCTTCATTAAAAGACTCTTCTTTAGATAAAACTGTCTTTTAACTATTTTTTAAAATTTATTATTTAATTATTTTTATTATATTAACTAGACTCCTAAAATAAAAGGTACTCCTAAAATATATGGAAGGAGAATCAATTAATATTTTTCTTGTACTGATCAATAAGAAAAATACTCCTAAAATAAGATAGAAAAATCCTTCTAAAATAGGACTCTAATAAGAAAATACTTTAAATATTAAGATGTACGTTAAACTACCGAAGTAATTAATTTAGTTATTGGAAAATAAACTTGGCGTACATAGCTTAGAAAATATTATTTATTATTTTCAAATTCTTTTACCCTTGTTTATTTACCTACTTAATTATTTTGGATACTCTTGGTTATTATTACATAATTCTTCTAAATTGAATCATGGTGATTACCTGTTGACTACAGAATTAGATATTGTATCAATATGATGCCCTGACTTTGACTATTTTTTTTGGTAAAGTTTAGGTTTAATTAAATAAATTCATCAAAAAATGTTGAATTTAATTATTGTATTTATCTTTGTTGACAAATATCATATTTAGTGTAATGTTTGAACTCAATAAAGTGAGGTATACGCGCGAAACACGCGAAACGCGTACACCTAAACTAGTAATAACAAAATAATACGATAATAGAGATATCAAAATAATACAACTAAACCCAACCTTTACATTAAAAAAATCCCTCAAAGCTGACAAACATTTATCTATCATCTGTAAACTGCAACAAATAATATGATAAAAGTGATATGAAAACAATACAATTAAACTTAAATTATACACATAAAAATTTATCACAACCGATCGAAATTCATCTATTAACCGTAAACTACCACAAAATAACAAACTACGAGAGATATTACGATAATATAATTAAAACTAACATTTACCTAAAAAAAATTTCAAAGTGACTCACATTCATCTAGGATCTTTAAATTAAAATAAAACAATAACATAATAAAGATTTCAAAACAATACAATTAAACCTAACCTATACATGAGAAATTCTTCAAAGCCAACCGATATTTATCTAAGACCTGTAAACTGTTTAAAAAAATAATATAATACTGATCACAAAATTTCAATTATGATCCAACTAATTCTTGTCTAAGCGAAAATTTTGATCATAAAGAATGATTTTTAATGAAAACAAAGAGGATATATATATATATATATATATATATATATATATATATATATATAAGCACACATGTTGAATTCTATTATGCTGACAAAAATAGTGAAGAAGTTGAGGGTTAGATAATCAAAGCATCCACCAATCTAGACATGCAATCGAATCAACTTAGATGAGCATCAATCATATTCTACTAATAACCGAACCGATTAGTTCTCCAGTTTAATGTACATCTTAATATTTATAGAAGTATTTCCTTAATAGAGTCCTATTTTAGGAGTATTTTTCTAATTGAACAGTAGAAAGTGTTATAAATGTATTTAGTGAATGCCTATCAAGAATATAGACAAGATCTATCAAGATCTAGCTGATATCGATCAAGATTTGAAGTATCTGTCTTTTAGTCAGAAACTAGGAGAAATTTTTCCTATAAATAGAAGGATTTCCTTCATCGTAAATCATCCTCAAGGATTCAAGAGATATTCAAGAGAAATAAAGAAGTCTTCTCTATTCATTCTTCTTCTTATTTGCTTTATATTTCATAACACGTTATCAGCACGAGTTTGTAATATCTTATTTGCTTTATATTTTATAACACGTTATCAGCACGAGTTTGTAATAAATTGAGTAAGGACAAAAACCATAGTGCTTCTTATATGCGATGTGACGGATAAAGTGCACATGGAAAGAGCAATGTTAATGGTACAAAACACCATGCTGCACAGAACTCTACATTCAAGAATTGAAATCCCTTTATGAGATAAGTATAGTAATAGTGTTATATATGTTATTTGAACTAGTAATAACAATTACTCTTTAACAAGTAATGTTCTTGTGGATTAATTATAAATGAGAAGTGAAGCTATAGACATATGTTTTGTTTGTCATAATGTATTCCTAAAATAAATAATCTCATATTAACGTTGCTTGTATATAAATTGCATGTATTTGCTAACTGTGGATTTAAAGTTTCTTTGTTGTGATTTTATTTTTGTGTGATAATATCTAAATTGAGGTATGAATTTCACGTCCTTTGTATTATATAAATATCACACAAATCAAATTTATTTATTTCTAAAATAATCGCAAAGTGGTGATATTGAATAGGCTCACGTTTGAATACGATTATACTTTGGCTATATAGTATGTTATTGATTGAGAAAACGATGATGGTGAACTCAAGTCCTATCGCACCAAAAGAGTAAGACATCGGGTTAAAGTTTTGATGCACCATAATGATAAAATATTGGGTTTAAGTCCCATCGATTTATGCCTAAGACGCCTTTATATGGATAAGACGTTGAGTTTGAATCTCAATGCAGCATATTGATTATAATATGATGGCTAAGCCAAAATAATATGTATCTCATGAAAATTCATGAAACATGTCTCATTGAATATGCTTCATTCCATGAAGTGAATGTGGTAGCAATATATGATAAGTCTAAAAGATAGACAATTTGCTCCATTCCTGAAGTGAATGTGGTAGCAATATATGATATACTTTGAAATATATGCATACCTCGATGTGCTCCTGAAGTAGAAATATCATGAAAGAGGTTATAAGCTATCATAATTTGATAGGCTTAAGTCACAATTATTGGGGAATGAGAAGCTTATTATAATACAAACGTGCACTTGATTGTAATGATATCACAACTCACCTTCAAAAGAGGTTGGATAATTAATAAGAGTTATTTTGAAATCTACTTCTAAAGTAGTAAATCTGAAATTTACTAAAGAAAAAGTACATGTCATGATAAACTTGGAGTTTGCTAGAATAAAAGTTCATAAATTGACATGAATAATTGCGACATCCCAAATATGTACATACTGAGTATTGAACACATATTGAATAATTAAAAAATTCATCATTACTTTTAGTTTTGCTGGTTCTCATGATAAGTTGGTTGGACCAACTAATTTTGGGATTGAATCCCTTAAAATCTGTAAAGTATAAAAGGTGAAAAAGGGCCCGTTCACTTATCATGTGATATATTTTGAAAAGATGCATCAATAAGATGATCACATGTAACATTTATTCTTAACCTGCAGTTTGACATTCATAAAGTTTCTTGCTCAATATAAATTGAGTTAGGAACATATTTTTTAGATTGTGTTATCAAGACAATTCATCTTGATAATGAAGGTTTGACATTGAATGCTTTTGATAAATAGCTAAACCATTACTAATGAGAACAAAGATTCATATGTTGGTCTAAAATATGATATGTTGCATACAATAGCAATTATATGCATTAGACCAATAAATTATTATTATTTCTTTCCTCTCCATTGGTTCAAGGTGAGAAACCAACTATTCCGTCTAATAGTTTGATTTGCGGTGTACGATTAATGAATATATCATGATGCACAAAGATGGGTTCCTCAAAGAAGATGGAGGATATATGTTAGTTTTCCTAACATACGGGGAATATTATAAGAGACTATGAAATATGTTCGAAATTATCATCAGATCCTCATTCAAAAGATAATTCAAGTCAAATGCTGAAAGCATCTCATATTTAAGCTGCAAGTTCCCCTGTTTTGTGTCCCTGAAGAACAAAGTCTATGCATGCGTGAAGCGTGGTAGACCAATCGATTCCAAACGAAATGATCCTTGAAAAGAATAAGGAGAAAATAATTGTAATAAGAAGGCAATGTGCTCTTAAAGAGCCCGGGACATAATACTTCATGAAACCTTGTGAGTGGTTCAGATACCTGAAAAGAATGAAGTGGTGAGATCTCAAAAAGTAATGTCACATTGCGAACCAATACAAAATGAGAAACTGTCGACGATACTTTTGATACAATATTAATGTCATATTGTGAAATATTACGAGGATTCAAATTCTATGTTTATTTAAACATGCTGACGTAGAAAACATTTATCAAGTGACATGTAAAGATGAATCTTGGTAAGTGTAAAACTTATTTGATTTGCAGTCCAGACACTTGAAGATGTCATATATTAAATGTTGAATATTGTCACTTGACAAAATTTACTTGAAAACGTGTTTAAGGATTCAAAATGCTTGAATCATATAAAAGTTTCTGGAAAACTTATTTATAATCCTTATATCGCGTAAATTTATTGGAACTCTTGGAGAGTTTTCAAAAGCAATAGATTATTTGCTGAAATGAGAAACATACCAATTTGGATTGGTTATTAAGTATCATATCTTAGTGCAATTGGTGCACTCGTGTATCTTGCAAATGCTACAAGCCTGATATAGACTTTTCGGTTAATTTGTTAGCAAGGTATAGTTCTACTCCTACTAGGAGACATCAAAATGAGATAAAAAACATGAGCTTATTCTAAATATTGCAGTCCCGATCTTATTGATCATGCTGATGTTGGTACTTATTTGACCCACATAAAGTTCGGTCTCAAACAGGCTATGCATTTTTATGTAGTGGTACTGCCATATCTTGGAGATATACAAAGTAGTCTATTGTAACCACTTCATCGAATCATGTTGAGATAATAGTTATTCATGAAGCAAGCCTAGAATGTGTATGATTGAGTTTCATGATATATCTCATTCGAGAAAAATGTGATTTGAAATGTGACAATGTACCCACAATTTTATACAGAGATAATTCAACATGCATAACACATCCTAATGGAGGATTCATAAAAGGAGATAGAACGAAGCATACTTTATCAAAGTTTTTCTATACACAAGAGCTACAAAATAATAATGATATTAACGTGCAGCAGATTTGTTCGAGTGACAACATGAATGATTTATTCATTAAGTCTCTTTCAACTGAAATTTTCAAGAAGATGATGCACAAGATCGGGATGTAAACGCTCAAGGATGTTCTCATTAAGGGGAGTTATACGCGTTGAACTCTTTTTCTCTTACGAGGTTTTGTACCACTGGGTTTTTCTTGTAAGGTTTTTAGTGAGGCAACCTATATGCGTATTGTTAGAGATGTGTACTCTTTTTCCTTCACTTAATTTTTTTCCCACTGGATTTTTTCTAGTAAGATTTTAACGAGACACATTATCTATCAATTAGATATTCAAAGAGAGGTATTATAAATGTATTTACATTATAATTAATGTCTATCAAGAATATAGACAAGATTTATCAAGAGCTAGTTGACATCTATCAGGATTTGAAGTATCTATCTTTTAGTCAGAAGCTAGAAGAAATTTCTCCTATAAATAGAAGGGTTTCCTTCATTGTAAAACACCCTCAAGGTTATAATAAATCTATTTATTAGCCTAGTTATCCGCATCCCCCTCCAAATGGTATCAGAGCACATTAATTTAAAAGATATGGAAGTGAGATACGTGTTAGGAATAGTTAGATTAAATTTAGTTGAATTAGTTAGATCAAATTTAGTTAAGTTAGATTTAGTGATTTATTAAATTAATTATGAGAAGACCATTTAAAAATAGAGAAGCTTTTAGAAAAATTAAAGAATCTTTAGTTAGCAATTATTCAGAATATATAAGTCTAAATAAAACAAAAGAAAATCCACAAAGATTAGCCTATCTAGTTACATTAATATCTAGTATTGAAGCAAAATTAATAATCCATTTAAAATCTAGAAGAATGAGACATACACCACCTAATTATGATAAAATAAGATTTAGATATCCACCAAAATATTATAAATATAATTCAAATGAATAAAGAGCAAAAATACAAAGAATTAAAACAGTTTATCTCTGAAAAACGTAAAGAATTAAAAATAAGAAAAGAAAGATTACATTATAATATATTTGCCGCAGTTAGTAAAAATTCAATAAATACACAAAAAGATGAAATATCAAAATTAGAATCACAAATAGATAGTCTAGAATATGTATACCACCATGAACTATTCACAATAAAATGAATAAAGAAGAATTTATAATAGATGAAAAAATATATGAAAATCACGAAGGATCAAAAATAAAAATAGTATTTTCTAATCTAGGAAGAAGATATAAGAAAATAGGAGAACATTTATATCTAATGTTAGAAAAAGAAGAATTAAAATTAGAAGATAAATTAACAGCAATGGTAAGAATAGAAAAAGAAAATGAAGAAATAGATAGAAAAAAGGAAATAGAAAATATTAAACAACAAACTACGGAAGAAATACGAAAAATAGAAGAAACTAAAAATAGTAGGATTGCTGAATTAGAAAAGGAACTACAAGTGTTAAAAGATTTATACGAACAAAGACAAAAAGAAAAAGATAAAGAACAAAAATTAATAAACAAGATAAATCAATTTAAAGAAAAATTAGAAATAAATAATATAGAGGTAGAAGAGACAGATAATTATGATTCTGAAGATAGTGAAACATATACGGAAATATTAACAAATATAAAAGATTTAGAAATTAACAAAAAACAAGAAATAATTAATGAAGAGAATACCAATACAGAAATAAATACTCTTGACAAAAAAGAAGATGAAAATCTAATACCCAAAACAACAGAAATAAGAAAACCTATATACTATAAAAATAAATTTAAAAGATATAATGAATATGACAAATGGACACCAAAACAAATAGTTAATAAAGATTATAACTTTTTAGATTTAGACTGTGTAATAGACACAGAAAAAACAATACAATTATGGATAGGATATATGACAAAACAATTATTAGATAATAATATAAACATAACAGATGCACCAGAATATATAGAAAAAACACTAATAGGATCAGTACAATTATGGTTTACAAATTTAACTGAAAATAGTAAAAAAGTATTAAGAACTAATAAACCTATGGAAGGAGCATCATTAACAACAACTAAACTAACACCTATAGAATTATTGAAAAAATATGAAACAACTATAAAAAATGAATTTGGTAGTATGAAAACATTAGAAGAAGAACAAGATGAAGAAAAAGATACAAATAGGAATTTAATGATAAAATTAACAATATGTAATATGTGTTATGTAGACGAATATACTTGCGCATTTAAAGAATATTATTATAAAGGAGCATATAGTATAGAAGAAAGTAAAGAAATAAGGAAATTATATTTTAATAAGTTACCCGAACCATTTAGTTCAAAAATAATAAAAAGTTGGGAAGAAGCAAAAATAGTAGATACGTTAGGAGCTAGGATAAAATTTTTACAACAATGGTATAGAAACTTATGTGAAAAATATAGAGAAGAATTAAAAATGGAAAAAACATTAATAAGAAATTTAGCATGTTGCAAAAATAAAATAGCACCCCAATTCGGATGCGAAAAAAGATATTATAAGAAAAGAAAAAGACATAAGAAATATAAAAAATCAAAATATAAATATAAGAAACCAAGAAAAAGATATTATGTAAAAAATTACAAAAATAAAAGATCATATAGAAAGAAAAAATCTATAAAAGAATGTACATGTTATAATTGTGGAAAGTTAGGACATTTAGCTAAAAATTGTAAATTACCCAAAAATTCAAAAAATAAACAAATATCCGAAATAAAAATAGAAAATACAGAATATATGCAAATAGATTATATAGATTATGAATTAGAAAGTGAAGATAGTATATATGAAATTTCAGAAAACGAAACAAATACTGAAATAGATAGTGAGATAGATGAATCAAATGACTGAAGAAGATATAAAAATAATAACAAAGGAAGAATATTTAAATGATGAAGGAACGGAACAAAAGGTAATATTTGACAGTAATATATTTGACGAAATAAAAGGAAAAGAGCTAGATTTAAGTGTAGAAAAAATATTTAAAATACCAACAATAAAAAATATTTTTAGTAGGAAAAAAGATGAATATTATGTAGTATGCCAAAAAGAACATGTAATAGACTGCAGATATGCAAAAGGAAAAGCTAGTATACCACTTGTAACAAAAAGAATAATTAATAAAGAAATAAATGATATAAAAAGTAAAGGAGATCCAATAAAATATGTACACCTTGAAGGTACAGAAATATTAATAAAAGCATGTTTTAGAGAAGGAATAGATACACCGATAGAATTATATTTAGCAGATGATAGAATTATAAAACCTATAGAAAAAAGCATAATAACTGTCGTAAAAGGAAATTTAATATACCAAAAATTTAAATTTATAATAAGTGCAAATTATTCAGTAGCAGTAACAGATAGAAATATAGATAAATCATTAGTATTATATTGGAAGATATCAGGAATAGAATTAACCCCAGGAAGTAAAATATTTACAGCAAGATGTAAAATTTATATGTATTAACAACAAAACATAAAATAACAGGAAAAAATAAGATTAACAAGATACAAATAGATAGCCCATTTGAACAAATTGTAAAAACAATAAATTATAATGATTATAGCTATAAAGACATAGATATAGAAGAAAATTTAGAAATAGTAAATGATAGAATAAGTACAACAAAAAGAATAGCTAATGAAAAAACAGAGTCATCAAGCTCATCAAAAAGAACAAGTTATGAAACAAATTCAATAAGTAATTTAAACCAATATTACATAACAGGAAAAATAAATGAAAAAGAACATTTAATACTATTAAATACAGGACAAGAAGAAAATTATATAGCAAAATGTTTAGTAAAAAATGAAGAAATAAAAACTGATAATGATATATGCCCAGATCTACCGAGAAGCTTAATAAATAATAAAGATATAGCAGAAAAAGAAATAATAATAGGAGGAATTAGAAAAATAAAAATAGAATTTGAGGTAAAAGAAGAAATGCAAAAGGCAGATATAATATTAGGAATAAAATGGTTAGAACAAGTAAAACCATATAATATAGAACATACACAATTAGCCATAACATATAATAGGGAAAGATTATTCTTAAGAAGAGCATTAACATAAAATGAAAATATATGTATTAATGAAGATAATAGTGGAAGGATATTACAGTAGATATTATACGCCTATGATAGATACAGGAGCATAAGCTAATTTATGTAAATATAAATGTTTACCAGAAAGTAAATGGGATAAATTAAAAATACCAATAGTAGTTAAAGGATTTAATAATGAAGGAAGCTTAATTACTTATAAAGCTAGGAATGTAAAAACACAAATATGGGATAAGATATTAACAATAGAAGAAATTTATAATTATGAACTAACATCAAAAGATATACTTTTAGGAATGCCATTTTTAGATAAACTATACCCACATATAATTACTAAAAACGATTGGTGGTTTACAACACCATGTAAACAAAAAGTAAGAGAAAAAAGAGTTAATAATAAAATAAGAAAGAAAACTGATTGGATAAAAGGAAGTGAAAAAATTACACAAAAGTTAGAAAATATAAAAACTGCTGAAGATACAATAGAATTAGTAGTATTTTCGATAAATAAAACAGAAATAACTATATTTTCAATAAATAAGATAGAAATAGTTAAGAAAAAACTAGAACAATTATATAGTGAAGATCCGTTAAAAGGATGGGAAAAACATAAAACTACCATAAAAATTGAATTAATAGATAAAAATAGTATAATAACCCAAAAACCATTAACATACAATTTTGAAGATTTAAAAGAATTTAAAATGCATATAGAAGAATTATTAGAAAAATAATATATACAAAAAAGTAATAGTAAACATAATAGTCCAGCATTTATATTAAATAAACATAGTGAACAAAAAAGAGGAAAAAGTAGAATGGTTATTGATTATAGAAATTTAAATGCAAAAACTATAACATATAATTATCCAATACCAAATAAGATATTAAAAATAAGACAAATACAAGGATATAATTATTTTAGTAAATTTGATTGTAAATCAGGATTTTACCATCTAAAGTTAGAAGAAGAATCTAAAGAATTAACCGCATTTACGGTACCACAAGGATTTTACGAATGGAATGTATTACCATTTGGATATAAAAATGCACCAGGTAGATATCAACATTTTATGGATAATTATTTTAAACAATTACCTAATTGCATAGTATATATAGATGATATATTATTATATACAAAAACTAAAGAAGAACATATAAAATTATTAGAACAATTTACAGATATAATAGAAAAATCAGGAATAAGTCTAAGTGAAAAGAAAGCCGAAATTATGAAAAATCAGATAGAATTTTTAGGAATACAAATAGATAAAAGTGGAGTAAAAATGCAACAACATATAGTACAAAAAATAATAAATTCGAAAGAAGAATTAGATACAAAAAAGAAATTACAATCATTTTTAGGATTAGTAAACCAAGTAAGAGAATATATACCAAAATTAGCAGAAAACTTAAAACCACTACAGAAAAAATTAAAAAAGGATATAGAATATAATTATAATGAAGAAGATAAAAAACAAGTCCAAAAAATAAAATTACTTTGCAAGGAATTACCAAAATTACAAATTCCGGATGAAAATAAAAAATTTATATACATAGTAGAAGCAGATGCCAGTGAATATAGTTATGAAGGAGTACTTAAATATAGATATGAAGCAGAAAAAATAGAACACCATTGTAGATACTACTCAGGTACGTTCAATGAGACAGAAATAAAATGGGAAATAAATAGGAAAGAATTATGTTCATTATATAAATGTTTGTTAGCATTTGAGCCATATATTGTATATAACAAATTTATTGTGCGAACAGATAATACACAGGTACGCTGGTGGCTAACAAAGAAAATACCCCCACAAGTTACCACATATCGAGATAGTCTAAACCAAGACAAAAAGACATACAACTACACAGCCCGCACATATATAGAAAATATCTACAATGTACAAACCTTTTTAAATAGCAACCCCAAAGCTACAAATATCCAAGAACCAGATACAAACTATATAACCCAAAGATTGACTGGATACAATAAGCTAATTGCCTTACCTAAAACCAAACCAAGTTTAGTTAAAACTTGTTACGAATATGGATTACTTAGTACCGTATATACCACAGACGGAACTGAGATATCCACTATACCAGAGATATATGAAGCATTTACCATTTTTAAAAGAATAACCAAAGGTACTTTATTTTTTACAAAATTCTACACGGCACCAGCAGAGATATTATTTGATTAAGTTAAAAAACCTATACAAGTTGTAAAGATAGGAATGACACGAGATATGATTATACCGCAAGATATTGGTTCACAGCCGGAGATACCTAGAATCGAGATACCAAAATTTTATGCGAACAAAAGAGTTATAGGACTATCTACAATTTTACAAGAGCTAGCAAATACATATTGCAACCAAAATCCTATATGGAGCTATTATTCAAGAAATCATGTATTAATATATTCAAATTCAAAAGAGCTACGAGAAATAGATATGGAAACTATTAGGCAATGGATTATCACGTTGCTTAAACCAGAGACAGAACCTATCGCCAGAGCTATTAGAGAAAAATTTATTTCAGAAGAATTATTGACCAGATATTGCAAGACTATTGGACACAAATATCCAGACCACAGATGTTCAAAATGTAATGGAGGAGATAATGACGTCCCAGCAGTCCAGCTAGAATAAAAGAAGATAAGGACGCCAGCTGGAAAGATAAGAACGGAGCAATAATGGAGATACAATAGATATAACAAGAACCACGGAAACAAGATATTTTAAAAAGTTATGTAAAGTTTTTAGAAATTATTGTATAAAGTCTTTAGAAATTATTGTACTTTAAGACTTTCTTGTTTTAGCTAGACTTTAGGTAGTAGGCTTGAAATAGCCTTTAAGACTTTTTGAACCTTTTTGTTTTTAGCTTTATGATTGATTCTTATCTTTTAGGACACATATAAAATACTTAGAAAAATTTTGTAAAGTTTCGTTCACTTATAAATAAAGAAGAAAGAAGGCATTGCAGAGGCAAGCCTTCTTACATTCAAGCAAAAATTCTCTCCATCCAAAATACTTTTGCCTAGTTAATTAAATATATACACTGCAATGGAAAAAGCTATGGAGCAACAAACCTCAGAAATATCAAAGCTACCGGAACAGGTATATCTATTTATGATTATGAATAGCGAAACTCATAATTCCCGACAATCATGATATGATAAAATAAATTCATATTAGTTACTTTATAGTAGAATTATTCGAAGAATAATATGTTAAGAAGTTTATTAGCAAAGTGGAAACAGAGAAAAATCCCTAAGAACTACGCCATACTAAAGGTGAAACCAATGAGGCAAGAAGCCGTGGCGGGGAGTAACCAGAGTCGAGGCGCTGTTTAAGGGAGAAAGTATCCGAATTACCATGCTAGTAGTGACCGAAAAACATGTTATTTAAGAATAATCTAGTATATAGTAATCTGAGATGACTATATTTTATTATGTACATGGTTGAAGGGAATATTTTGAAAAAAGCAATTTTATGATAATGAATGATAATATATCTGATGTGATGGTAAATAAATTTAAGATACTCATTTTATATGCACTTAGAGATATAAATGTTACAGATATAAGAAAAATTATATTAGAAAAAGCATTTGGAAAAAGTTATATAGATAGAATAAATTATATACCACATATACCCAACTACTCTTATAAATGCTTATTATGCTAAGTTACGTAGAACTTTTAGAAAAAGATATGCGAAATATACAATTACTAGAAAAACAGATAAAAATAGATATAGTTAGATACATGGAAAATAAGAAATATATAAAATCTCTTAATAAAAATATTCAAAAACTACTAAGGATAAAACAAACAACTACAAAATATCAAATATAAAAAAATAGGTCGTTCAGACTACCTTAAAGTTTTAACCTTATATATACTTAAAGATATAAAAATTATAGATATTAAGAAAATAATATTAGTAGAAGTAATAAACTACGAAATTGAAATAATAAATGCGTTAGAACGAATATACGATGACATTTACCCAGAAGGATATTATTCAGACCAAGATTGTGGATGTTAGAATATATTAGAAAAACTAGAGAAAACCAAGATAATCTAAATAACGAAATTAATTATAGAAACCATATTAGAAAAATAATGGAAGATCTAAAAGAAAAGTTAATATGGATAGAAAAAACTTTAGAAAATTTAGAAAAAAGTACATGTGATAGTTTATATAGTTTAAAAAACTCACTACGGGAAGAACAACACAAGATAATAAATGACATAGAAAATCTAGAATTAGATATACACTACAGTACAGAAAGAATAAATTATTACACAGAAATTTGTAACTCAGCAGTTACTACAGGATAAAATAATAGATTAAATAAATTAATGAATACATCTCACAAAAGGAATAATTTATTAAAACAAAATCTAAAAAATACCCACGCACAAAAAAGAATAGATTCATCAGTTATAATAAATCTATTTATTAGCCTAGTTATCCGCATCCCCCTACAAATGGTATCAGAGAAGTCTCTTCTCTTACCTCTTCATTCTTTTTCTTATTTGCTTTATATTTCATAACAGAAAGAAAAATATTAATTAATTCTCCTACCTTATATTTTAGGAGTCCCATATATTTTCGAAAGTCTAGTAGAAAGGTAAATGTTAATTAATTCTCCTACTATATATTTTAAGAAGTCTAGTTAATATAATAAAAAATAATTAAATAATAAATCAAAAAATAGCGAAAAGACATTTTTGTCTGAAGAAGAGTCTTTTAATGAGGAGAAAAAGTTCAAATCACTTTTGCAAGGGTTTTCACACTTTTAATATATTATAGATTATAGATTTGACATGACAAAGAACTCTTCCGACCACCTTATATAGACCTCCAGCATTGATTCTTCTTCTTTTTTTCATTTTTTTTTACAAATATTACAAAGTTGATTTATATGATATGCATAGAATTCAATTATGTTATCAGCCCAATCCGTGATTACATTTTACAAAAGTGAATCATAATTCACAACCATCTCATCATTAATTAGATATTAAGTGTTATATTTCATTTTTAAGAAGAACAATTTTGTTTTATTTGTCTCTAATTTATAGTGGTCTGCAATTTTGTTGTCACGACCCAAAAATGAGAATTATAATAAAACTTGTCGCGGCGTGCCTTGATTAATAAACCTATCACCCAAACTGTTACAAGAAGATGAAAAGACAGAAATATCTCAAGGTAAGGCTTCTAGAACGAAGACAAACCATACAAGTAATCATAACAATGCGTTAAAGACTTATCTAAAATACCGATCATGCCCAAAACCAGCTATTAATAGTGTAACAACTGCTAATACAATTCGAGAGTCAAATACATCAGAAAATAACAACAAAGGAATAATATCTCTCTCCGATTACTAATAAAGACATAACTGCTATAGAAAGATAGAGGTGAACTTCAAACGCATGAATGCCCAACTACTACCTTGGAAGTTCCAACAATTGTTCGAGTCAAGCCAGCTGAGGCATAATCGATCTAGGACCTGCATCGAAAGGGGCACACTAGGCATGAGTACGGTCCACTTGTACTCAGCAGGTATCATAGGACGACCATGCAAAGTAGAAAATAAAGCATACAAAATACATACTATAGACACGTCACCTACAATTAAAAAGTGTCCCACAATGGTAGCCCACGCCGCTTGCACTAACAGTTCTAATATATCACATATATTACAACAACACACCAAGATATAGAACACATGTATACATTATAGCACATATAAATAAAACAAAGGGAGAACTTGTAGATACAAGATCATCAAATACAAGTAAAGGAAGATAAGATAAATACATAGATGACAAGTCAATATGACAATACAACACAACATAAATAACGTAAAGTAAGTGCAATGTATATGATGTTGATGATACACGATGTAGACACGTAATTTTGTCCCTCCCTAAAATTATTTTTTACCATTTTTATCCCCATCTTACCACGCACCTTTACCATATTCCATAATTCTTCCATAAAAGCTAAAAATAATAAAAGTAATAACCACTTTTGAAACTTCACCCTAACAAATTTAATTTTATCCTAACAACTTTCAACCCAACCCCCTACCCCTAGCACGTAACCCCTACACCCTACCCCTATCCCCTTATTCATATTTTTGGGGGTTTTTTTCTTTAACGAATTATAGAGATACACACTCACTGATCCTAAAAAATGAGACATCCTCATTATATACGCAAGACATAATAGAACACACAAAATATACAATACATATACACATACAATTCATAGTGAACAGATCACGCACACACAGAAATTCTTCTTCTTTACGCGAATTCACACACAACAATGGATTTACATAGACACAGTAAACAACACGACTCATATTGAACCCAAAACAAAATAATACACAGATTACACATAATACGCCATTAATACACCTCACCAGAGAAGAAAAAACACACAATACACCAGATACACATACATATTCGATTGAGAGAGGGAGATATTGAGCAAAAGAGAGAGAGACTAAGAAAGGAGAGAGGCGAGTAAGGAGAAGAAATAGTAAAGTCCATTCTAGTGACTAGATCTCGCCGAAGATCTGACCAACACCTTAAAATAACTGAAACTGGCGAATTCCATTGAAATTGGCTACACCAGCTAAGACCAATGAACTCGTTTCCCCACCCCACATATGGTTTCTACCAAACTCGACCCCATTGAGTTAGCTCCGACAAAACCAGCTGCAAAACACATAAAATTTGGTGACCAGATCATAAAGAAGGCATGGGTTTTGCCTCTCTCACTTAAATATTGGTTCGTGTCAGCGAAAAATAGTAAAAGGTATATATAAGTTAGACTGGTTTCATTGTTGGGGGTCGGGGTATATCGAAGTTGGACTGGTTTCGTTATTGGGGGTCTGATTCGAGGTTCTTCAGCGCGGATCCTATCTTTTTTGTCGAGTGGTACTTGATTTTGATCATCAATTGAGGTCCAATTCTACTCCTTCACTCTTTTTCTATTTTATTATTTATTATATTTGATGCATTGAATTGAGTGTTATATTTTTTTTGATCTTTGTTGATGATGAATAGTGGTTTGCTTTAATTTGTGGTTGGTTCCCTTGATCATGGATTGTATGGTGAAATGGTATCTCGTTTGAGGATTAAAATTGGTTGTTTGGGGTGGAATTGGAATTGATAAAAGTGAATGCATATTTGTTTTGATTCATTGTTAGAAGTTTAGATCGTAATAAACATAGATGTTGTTAGAAGATGATAGCATTATGATAGGTCAAAGTCGATATGAATATTATAGGTTTTGGGGGTAGGCAAGCCTTAGGATGCTATATTAACGAATGTGTGAATTTTTGTTGGAAATGGTTTCCTATTTAAATCATATATTTTATCGAATGTATTTTTTCACCGGAGAATGCCCCGAGGTCACGTGTATATATTTATTCATCGGGGAATTCCTCGAGATATCTTGTACCCAGAGGACATTCGTGATGAAGGCTCAAGGCATCGGGTAGAGTATTAGTCTAGGATTATCTTAGAATAGGATTTGCATTACTGTATTTTTCTATTTTTGGAACTATATAATTTGAACTGGAAATTGTTTTGGATTCGTTTTTGTTTGATTGTTTGTTTCGTGTTTATGTATTTGTTGGTTTATACATTCATAGTGTCATGCTAGCCAATATACTCGATAAAGAGACCATGGTCGAACCACGGGTCCGGGGGTGCCTAACATCTTCCTCTCGATCAACAAAATTCCTTAGATGGAATCTCTATTCGCAAATCAGTTTAGAGAGTCAAAGTTATTTTAAAAAAGAATTCCCAACGGTGACTTGGCATACCCGATTTATGACAAGTGGAGACTCTGAGTTTAAATGTATAAGAATCCTTTTTGAAATAGGTATTTTATTTTGTTACTTAATAATAAAACCCTTTTCAAACTTAAAATAATCTTTTTTGGTTAAAAAAGGGGTGTGACAGCTCTGGCGACTCTGCTGAAATTTTTTTAGAATTCGAGCTTATTTTTGGAGTTGTATCAGCTTAGTTTGACATTATGAGTGTATAGACGTTGTTTGTGTTATTATTTGTATTTGTTTTATCATTGTTGAGTGCCTACTTGCTACGTGTTTACAGTTTTCCTCTTATGTGTTGCCGCTTTATATCTGACATCATTAGCATAACCCGAGTCAATTTTTTTTGCAACAAGTTCTGTAGTACACACTATGTACGCGACCTCTAGTTGAGTCACCCTTATTTTAGAAGGGGGAGCCAGCGGCTGGCATAAAGTAAATGGAAAGCAATCGCAGCCACTATCAACTATACATTCCCCCGAACAGCCTTGTTAGTGGAACCCCAGCGTAGGTCAGCCTTTTGGGTCATGCTTATTTGCATAATATTGAGACCTAGCGGGACTCACTTGGTCCTTTGTAGGAGAATCACCCCTAAAGCATCCTTATGTGCTAATCGTTGTATTTTTTAAGGTAATAGGGTTATTTGGTGGACTGATTTGGGGAAAGCTTGTGCTAAAATTACAGAAAAGTGTGTAGGCAAGGAAAAAATTGAAAAAAAGGAAACAAAAAAAGAAAAGGTGAATAAAAAAAGAGTTTCGTGGCTGTTTAGAGTTTTTATGGCTTTTATTTTCCATATCCAAAAAAATCTAAAAAGAGTTGTGTTTTGCACTCACTTGTCAAAAACAAAAATATATTAAAGATTTTTGATAACGCTCAATCTACAGCTCTCGTGAGTGTAAAGCAGTCGTTAGCAAATATAGAACCCAACCTGGGTTGTGTATCGATCCCTCAGGGGATAGCTTGGCCAACAAGTAAGCTAAATTACTAAACTATTGGTGCAAGTCTCGTAAAAGGGGGGATTGTAATGTGTAACCAAAATAATAAAGTAAAAACTTAAAATAGCAAGATAAAGAGAGAGAGATTGTCACGTGAGTTGTAAACAATGAGAATTGAGGCGTTGGGGTTATGTCCACCTTCTGAGGTATACGTCTCTATTGGCTATGAGTTTGTAGAATTCTGTCATGCAATTGCTTATAGAGAATTGTATTCGATGGTAAATCCAGGCGTCTTTCGACCTATTCGAGGATTATTTCACTTTAACTCTTTCGAGCTTAAAGTGTGTCTAACGGTACAAATTCTCCAAGAGGTTAGTCCAGTTACGGCACTAGCTTTTTAGTAGGGAATTTTAGGGGGTGACCCTACTACCTTGACATTATCTCTTTTCCAGACAAATAACCTTTCTTTCGAACAAGTTAAATGTTATACTGGCGTATTCTTGCGTTTGCAACCGCAAAGAATGTAGATTAAGATGAAGAGAATAATGATATAAGCAATATACGTGTCACGAACTCACAAACTCATAGCAATAGATAGTATCTCATACGGCTTTCATAACCCCAACATAGAGGTTTAGTTACCCATGAATGCGAAGGAGATCACGATTGACATTGTTGTTATACCACAATATTGATTAATTTCGTGTAGCTCAAGTATGGTAGGCGTGAGACGTGAATTCCTTAGCGAGGTAACGATTCTCTTGTTGTGGAATAGATGAATAGAAGAATTAATGGAAAGATTAGAATTGTTGGAAGAGTAGAAAAGATTAATAGTTGAGGAATGAATAAAAATCTCTAGCATGATAGGGTATTTATAATACCCATATCCTAATCCTACTAGATAAATGAAATGCTTAATCAAATCCTACTAGGCTAATGAAATACTTAACCCAATTGTACTAGGTTAATGTAACATTCTCCTAATCCAAATAAACTAATGAAATACTTAACCCAATTGTACTAGGTTAATGTATCATTGTCCAAATCCAACTAAGTTACTGCAAGTCCCCAAAGTCTTCAGAAATGCTGTTTTAGCCCGGGACAGATTTTCCATGCAACAGTTTTGGTCCTTTAGGCGTCCAACTTCATTTTCTTTCTTCGTGAGCTTTCTTTTGTGTCAAGTAAGGCATAAAATGCTGAATTCTGTATCATTTATACCTGAAACTTCACTAACCATGTTCGTTAGCTCACTTACAGGAAAAAGGACTAAAAGTGCATGAAATATATAATTTGTTCTCAAAACATGGCACAAATATGGGCAAAATATATTGATATAGGCGCGTAAATTCGCCTATCATCAATTTTCCTTTTATTTTTTTTTTAGTAAGCATTCATAATTCAATTTTTTTTAATAAGAGCTTTTTGTAAAAGAAAAATTCAAAAAAATGGTAAAAGTTTTGTAAATTTTATATAACGAAAATGTCAAAAATATTTTTCTTTCATATTTGTTGGTGTCATTTTTATATGAAGTGTCAAATTAAAAACCCCAAAAAATATTTTATTGACGTCTTTTTCTCGTCGGATTGTGGTCATATCTCTTAAGTTAGGGTCAGTAGCTTATTTAATCTTTAGTTGTCCAATTTGGACGAGCTACGCACACCTGATTCTCCTCTTTCGGGAGTGAGATACGTAGGCTGCCCCTCGTAGGTTCGATGATCTTATTTTAAAAAATTTAGAAATATTTTTCATACTCTTCATTTAGAGTAGGTGTTTCATATACATCTTTAAATAAAACTACAAAAAGATTTTTCTTTAATAGGTTCAAATTCATTTTGGTATGAAATTCAAAGTCGAAAACCCAAAATGATTTTTCTTTGGTAATCATAGGTTTCATTTTGTATAGGAAGTTTAAAATTTAATAATTCAAAAAATATTTTCGTTAATTCTTTTGATAATTTATTATTTTCTTTTATTCTCAAAGTTTCAAGAACAAAAAAAAGAGTTTAATCGGTCGTGTTGTGCAAAAACTTCAAGAACTACGCACACCTGATTCTCCTCTTTTGGGTGTGAGATACGTAGGTGCACTTCTTGAGTTCGATGATCTTTTCAAAATAAAATAATAAGAAATATTTTGAAGAAATGTTGAACGATAACACATTTGTTGTCTCTTGTTCAGTTAGTTTAAGGTGGTTGGTTTGTGGCATTTTGGCTGGTCCTCATTCCACATTGCACAAAGTCAAAGAGAAAGTTATGGACAACAAGGATACCGAGGTTTTTGTCACTAATCATATAGGAAGTTAGAGGAATGAGAATTTAGAAGCTAATGAAGAGATTCGAAAAATTATGGCAGCAAATGATAGAAATATAGACATTATTCAGGAGTAGGTGGGAGTGGCTCTGGTAGAGGATAAGATTCGGAAAGTGAGGTTGATATGGTTTGGTCATGTGATGAGAAGGGTCACGGGTGCCCCAGTTCGTAGGTGTGAGAGGTTAGCCTTAGATAGTTTCTAGTGGGGTAGGGGTAGACCGAAGAAATACTGGAGAGAGGTGATTAGACATGACATGGAGCAGTTATGGCTCATTGAGGATATGAACCTCAATAGAAAGGTTTGGAAAAGGAGTATTAGGATAGATGGGTAAGGTGTATGGTCTAGTCATAGGCAGTAGTTAGGAGAGATTAGTGTAGCTTGGCTGGTAGTGCTAGGGTTCGGAGGGGTGTCCATTGTTGGTTTGCGTACTATATTTTTATGGTTTTTGTACCTCTATATTTTTATCATGCTGTATGCTTGTGACGTTTGTCTATGGTCCTTTATTTTGAGTCGGGGGTTTATCGAAAACAACCTCTCTGCCGTTTCGGAGGTAGTGGTATGGACTGCGTACATTTTACCCTCCCTAAACCCCATGATGTGGGAATTTACTAGGTTTTTTGTTGTTGTTGTTGTAGATGATAGAAATATATCGAGCTTGGTCTAATGGGTTGCCACCTCCTTCATTTCCCACTGATAATCTGGAATATCGTTGTAGCATACCTCCCGTGTCATATGCAGAACTAATATGAGTTGATTCCAATAAATTTGTGCAATAATTTCGATACAATATTGAGTTGAATCCTGACTAGAAATCCATAACTAATATGAAAAAGAAGAGTATTGAAATCCTTAGGGAATATACGATTAAATGGCGTGAACAAACTGCTATGGTGAAACTGCCAATGAAAAAAAATAAGATAGTGCAGGTGTTTATTCAAGCATAGGACAGAACATATTATTAACACTTGTTACCTGCATTAGGAAAACCATTTATTGAGGTCCTTAAAATGGGAGAGATAATAGAAGATGGAATTAAGACCGATCACATTGTGAGTTTTGCAACATTAAAAGTGACTACTCAAGCAATTCAAATGAGTTCAGAAAGTGTTAGGGGAAAAATAATGAGGAAGATGCATCTGCCATTGTAGTTGGATAACGGACATGGTCAAGAAGACCACGTCATCATCGCTCTCAGGCTCAAGCCCAAGCTCCACATAATCACTCCCAAAATTCATTATACTCTGTTCCCCCACTTTCATATCCAGTATATAACATATAATCACATGCTTAATGATAAGTCGTCAATTTGACGACTTGCTAGCACCTTTTAGGCCTAAATTATCATGCTTTTTCATTGGTTTGACGGTTATCTATTACTTCATGCTTATTTGTGTAGGTAAAATTAGGGGTGGCAAATGGGCAGATTGAATTGGATTTGGATGAGTTAAATATGGATCGAGCAAAAATGATTTGGATTGCAATCCGCCCATATAAATATGGGTAAATATGGATTTGATTAAATATGGATTGACTAAAAAATGGTTTCAACCCACTTTAACTCCTAAGTCAAAAACTTAAAACTTCTATATCATATCAACTTGACTTTTTTTCCATTTCTTTATTTTTAGTTTTTTCTTTTTGGCTTTTTCTCTCTCTCTCTTCTATATGTAGCCTCTAGTCTTTTTTTATTTCATTTTTTTTGTTATTTTTTTCTCTCTCTTATATATCTACCCTTTGTTTCTCTTTCTTTTTTCATTTTTTTCCCTTTTTAGTCTCATTTTTTTCTATTTTTTATTTATATTGTTTTTTCTTCTTTTTTATTTTTTTCTTTTTTTTGGTTGTATTTTATGTTTTTTATTTTTTAAATTTTCGAAGAACATGGTTAAGTCGAGTACAAATTATGGATGATGACTGAAATATCGAAATCACTCAGTATATTTGTTTTCACCATCATTTTTTTTTTCTTTTTGCTTTTCTCCTTTTTCATTATTTTTTTGTATTTTTTTCTTCAATTCTTTCTTTATGCTTTTTTCTCTCTTCTATCTCTAGCATCTACCTCTCTTTCTATTTTTTTTTTCTTTTTTGGGGGTTTTTTCTATTTTTTGTTTCTTTTTTTTTTATGATAACGAAAATACCATAAGCATATATTAATTTATATTCGCCTAAAATTTATAATTCAAGGGCTATGTGGATCCTCAGTCATATATATTTTAGTCACAGAAAAATAAAATTAATTCATATACTTTTTTTTGGTTTTCCATCCAGTGTCCGATGCCTGCATTGGAGCCCCGACTAATTCAGATCGGGTGTTGCAGGGCCTATTAAGGTGGCAGCGCTCCCAGCAGAGTTTTCTCCATATCCTGGGTCGAACCCCCGACCTCTAGTTAAGGGTGGAGTATACCCATCCACTGCACCACAACCCATGTTGATTTTAAAGTAAATTTAAAGTATAAAATGCAATGACAAAAAAAATGATGAAAAGAATATAAAAAATAAAAAAAATGACAAATGACGAACCAAGAATGAAAACGGGGGAAACGGAAATACAAAAAAAAGAATTCGAAGAAAAAAGAAATAAATTTGAAAAATAAAAAAATTGATGAAAAAAGAAGAAAGAAAAAAAGTGTAAGAAACGAATAAAAAATAAGTGGAAAAAATGAAAAATAAAAAAATAAAGGAAAAAAGAAAGAAAAAAATAAAGAAAAAAAAAGAAAATTTAAAAAGAAAGAAAAAAGAATGAGAAATAAAAGATGAAAAAAATAATAATAAATTAGGAGTGAGACTATGGATTATATTTAATTGATAAGAGATTTCATGAATTATGTTAGCTAAATGGGATAATTAGAAGCTTATATTTACTAACCCATGTAGGTCTCAAGCCAATATGA
The DNA here is from genome assembly GCA_030864225.1 of Capsicum baccatum var. pendulum. NCBI lineage: Eukaryota > Viridiplantae > Streptophyta > Magnoliopsida > Solanales > Solanaceae > Capsicum > Capsicum baccatum. Next base: position 294,744,518 of record CM061552.1, read on the forward strand.
ATGATAAAATAAGAATGAGAAAGGGTAAAGCGAAAAAAAAAAGAATACAAAGAAAAAAGAAATAAAAATAAAAAATAAAAAAATAGATGAAAAAATGAGAAAGAAAAAAAAGAAATTATAAAGAATGAGTAAAAAAAAAAGAAAAAGAAAAAAAGTAAATTAAAGGAAAAAAGAAAGAAAAACAGAAAGAAACTAGAAAATAAAAGAAAAACTAAAATTTTAAGCATAGATGGGTGATCTCTGTATTAAATGGGTACCCATATTTTACCCATTTTGTCCATATTTGTATGAGCTTTTAAAATGAGTTGAAGTCCATATTTATCCATTTGAAATATGAGTGATCCAATTCACTAAATATGGGTTAAATGGACTCTTTTCACAAATATAGACTGAAATTGCCACCCCTAGGTAAAATTAAAAAGGGAAGATGAGCAAGTCATTCAAGTCAACAAGGGGCTAAATGTGAAGGAAAAAAGCCATCTGCTTTGCATCAACTTTGGATCCGTTTTCCATCTGCTTAGGAGCTGCTCTCCATCTGCTTTAGATCAGCTCAAGCAGATTAAGAGCAAGGTAAAAATTTTGTAATTTTGTCAAATGTGCAAGTAGGGCTTATTTAGGGGGTCTTGTAGCTCATTTTCACCCATCATTCTAAAACTCTAGCTCCCATATTTAGTCTAAGGTTTTTGTAACTTCTTAGAGCTTGGAGAAAGACTTGTACTAATTTTGAGCTAACAGGACATTAGAGTGACTTCTAAGTATAGATTTGGCTTCACCCATTGAAGATTCATTGGATTATAAAATGTGGTTTTCACTCTCTTTATTTTCTTATGGATAACTTCGATAGATCTGTTGGTTTATTTGTGTTTATTATCATTATGAGTTGCTAAATCTACCTCTTGGGATTATGCTTGATTAGGATGCAATTGTATGTAGGTAGTGGTTAATTTGTGTATATGCTAGTTTGTTGATGATGGGTTCTATTATTACTTGAGTAATGTGATTGGGATTTGATGGGTAAAAGCCCTAAATACCTATATGCGTTTGATGGGTGAAAGCTCCAAACTCTAGAAAACTTAAGGCCATCTTCGAAAGAAGGGTTTTGGGTGAACTTTAGGAATCCATATCATCCTTGAAAGAGGGATGTGAAGACCAAATCAATGCTAGACAATTATGTGTGTAGTTTGTGAATCTATCACTATCTTAGACGTAAGGGTGGTTGTGAAGTTAACTATGCCTTAGGTTTTATCATAGAAATAGAGATTCTCAATTGAGGTATTGGGTGGTATTGATTGACACATTTGTTAGGTGTTCAAAAAAGCCAACGAGTGAAATCTTTGTGGTTTTGTCAAAAGAGTAGCCTCAAAGACATTAGACCTAGCCTACCATATCATCAATAATTAGAATTTTCATCAAATTGTCATGTTCCCATACACATCTTGTACCTAGGAAAGCATAGTCCCAAGATCCGTTTTAATTGATTACACTCTAATTGTCCTTAGTCTCGAATTAGTCCTTTATAAGCCCACTGATTACTTTCATATCCGACACGATTGAAAACCCCCCAAACCATTTTGTACCTTCGGCTTGAATTGGGCAAGGACTCCTATTTTGAATCAACTCAGTCGCCACTCACATTGTTCCTCGTGGATTCGACCCCAACTCTTGTTGGGTAAATATATTGATAGCGACCTCCTTGCACTAAAATGATTTGTAACTTGAGCGTTATCAAAAATGGCGCCATTGCCGGGGAATAATTTGATGTATTGAGTTAGTTTGGAATTTTACCTTACTTGCTTTGGTTCAAACTTGTAAATATTTTTTTGTTATCTTCTTCTTGTATTCTTATTTATTAGTTAACATGACATCATGGAATAAACGTGGGTTTGGTGGTCGGAAATCATACCTTGATGATCCATGTCAATATTATGGTGGACCCTACTCTCGGTGAGATTGTAGATATGCTCCCCGGGAAGAGATATGTGTACCATCTCAACCCTAGTGGGACCATAATTGTTACTTATGTGGTGGTCTAGTTGTACATGAGAGCCAATGTCTGAATGCCCCCTCCCCCATTATGCTAACCTAATTGCTAGTTCTTTTTATGATTTTGATAGGTCTTATGGTCAAGAAAAGGAAGAACGAAGAACCGACAAGAGTGGCATTGAAGCTATGCTTCAACTAATCTTGGATCATTTGGAATCAACAAGAGATAACATACGTGATATGTATTAGGAAAGAAAGAGGATAGAAGAGATGTATATGAAGGTCAATCATTCAAACACCACAACCATGCCCACTCTTCCAAATCTTTATGTTGAGGAACCCTCGGTGATTTTCCAACCAACTGAACCAACCATGAGGGATGATGCTAAGATTGAGAAAATAGCGTTAGAGTCAAACGAAGAAACCAATCAAATCTCTTATAAAAACCCTATCCCAATTCGGGGTAATGATTTCGAGAAGGATGCAACTCCAAAATTAGGGAGAAGACCTCACTCGAACTACTTTTCAACATTATGCTTAACAGATATGATGAAAGTTGAACCACCCAAGCAAATGATGAACTTTGGAGACAAGCATTTCACTTGTCTTCAACCTAAATTAAGACACTAAAATTCTTAATTCAAGAATGGAACCCCAGATAAGTATCTTGGACTCCCTTTCCATCACTATCCTCTCTTAAGTAAGCTTATAAGGTATGATCTTCACAATGCAAATGGTGATCACATTTCATGAATTCTTTTGGTTTAAATTTATTTTATTTGAGCTTAAGTTGATAAAATGTGGTTGTTGGGATGAACATTTTTGAACATATGCCTTGTTTTACATTGTCCAATTGCAAATTTTGCTTCCATACGCTAGTACACCCCATGTGTTCGATGAAACACCCACTTGTAGTTTGTTTTCTTAATTGAGTAGTGGGTGATTTAATTGGGTTAGAATGATTAAAAGTGGCGTAATTGGTGGTTAATTTATTCATTAGGCTTATTCACATGTGAATTTATGTTATCTATTCAAGCTCTTCCTTTTTATGCCCATTACATGTTTGTTAAAATGTCAATAAGAGAGAAATATCTTATATGCTTGTACAGGTTAATGCAAACTTTCTTGGGTCATTGTGTGATCATTTTTTGGAGCATAGCTTTGAGTCTAATTAGTATTAAAATTGATATAACCGGTGGTTTTTGTGTTGAGATTATTGATGAATGTTGCGTCTATGGTTTGATCGATAAATGTGCTTATCATAACATTCATAGGTGAAGTCTGAGTAACCCAATAGACATGAATTCTTGCTTTGTCCTATGATAGATTATGTGACACCTTTCTTAAGGGTATAGGGTCGAATGTGTTCGTATTGGTGCCATGAATGTTCTATGATCTAAATGGTTGATATGTGGAATTGTGAGGAATGAATCCCATGAAGCGTGATGATAATGTTACCTTGCATTCACCTAGGTTTTTCTTTAATTATTGAGGAAGGATCAAAAGTTCAAAAAGGCTTTTCCAATGTCATTGGCAAGAAATAACATTTTTGAGAAAAACCAAAAATATAGTTTTCTTTGTGAAAAAGATCAAGCATGTTCGTGAGCTTTCTTTTGAGTGAGATCATTAAATTCCATTTTTGGATCTCTTATTACAAGGATGAGCCTGTGACTCTGAGTTACTTATTAAGCTCAAATTGTTCAAATTGGTTGGGAGATTAACTCTTTTCCCTATGAGTATGATTCCATGTGTGAGAAGATCTTTGAATAATTCTTTTGCATATGTGTAGTCTAGAACTTTCCCGGAGTGTGTTCTAAGTGTAATTCTAGACAAGCTTGGTTTGGAGAATGACCCAAGGCCATTGTTGACCCATCACATAGACAAATTCTCACCTTAACATTTTTTCCTAGTTAACCCCGTTTGAGCCTTTCTACCTATGTTTCCTTCTTTTTGTAATGACAACCTTGCTAAAACGCCTAAACCCTTTATAAAACCTTAATTTGGGAACTTAACCTCCTTTGATACATTGAATGATTCAAAGAAATGAAATGTAGGCGAAATACTAAGTTTGGGGGACGTGTGTAGTTGGGAGAGTAATGTAATTCAAACCCCAAGTTTGGGGAATTGGCTAAGATGAGCAAGAAAGGTATATGTAAGGTGTTCTAATCATGTGCTTAAGAAATAAGAGACACACTCGATGATAAAGTTGTCTAGCCTAACCCATAAAATATGAAGAGAAATGAGGCAAATGAGGGGGCTACAAAGCACTTAAATTTAGAAAGTCTCCTGAAAAGGCCAGAAAATTGAAGAAAGAAGATGGTGGATTTGAATTATTTTGTAAATTCTAATCACAAAGGTTGAATAAAGTGGAGAGTTTTAAATTTTGGGGGTATTAAGGGTTAAGCATTTGCATTGAAGGAGGTATTTTAGTCACTTGATCCATATATATTTCTTCCTGCACTTTAAAACTTGATCTTGACCCGTAAGACCTTGGTAATTCCAAACTAAGTAAGTCTACATTAGCTACAAAAAACCCAAAGGTCAAGCTTATGGTTCTACTCATTGTACTAGAATTTTTTTACGTTAGTGAGTGTGAATTATTTCATCATTTGAGCTCCTTTAGAAATTTAAATATTTTGTGTGTGTGGATCTAACTCTTGCATGTGAGCGGCATCAATACTTTTGGGTAGAGAGTGAAGTCTTACTATCAACTTGGGGAAATGGGTGAGATATGTAGAATTGTGAAGACTGAGACAATCTTTGAAGATTTTGAGTCTTCTCTTAAAATGATTTATGGATTTGTAAGGTTCATTTGATACAAAATCACATCTTTGCATTTTAAATATGAGCTTATTGAAAATTTTTAGTTTACTTGTTGTCATGACATGTTTGAAAAGTCTTTGTAGTGATTTGTTAGCTTGTTCATTTAGTATAGCTTTCTTTTGGATGGGTTTGAGTTGAATACCCTATCTCATTGAATTATTCTTGGTTACTTGAGGACAAAAAATAGTTTAAGTTTGGTGGGTGTTGATAAGTCGTCAATTTGACGGCTTGCTAAAACCTTTTAGGCCTAAATTATCATGATTTTTCGTTGATTTGATGGTAATCTCTTACTTCATGCTCATTTGTGTAAGTAAAAGTTAAAAAGGGAATATGAGCAAGTCATCCAAGTCTACAAGAGGCTAAATGTGAAGGAAAAAGATCTATCTGCATTGCATCTACTTGGGATCTACTTTCCATCTGCTCTCCATCCGTTTTGGATCCGCTCAAGCAAATCAAGATCAAGGTGCCAATTTTGTAATTTTATCAAATGTGCAAGTAGGGCTTATTTAGGGGGTTTTGTATCTCATTTTCACCCATCATTCTAAAACTCCACCTCCTATATTTAGTCTAGGGTTTTTGTAACTTCTTGGAGCTTGGAGCAAGACTTGTACTAATTTTGAACTAAGAAGACATTAGAGTGACTTCTAAGTGTAGATTTGGATTCACCCATTGAAGATTCATTGGATTCTAAAATGTGGTTTGTACTCTGTTTGTTTTATTATGGATAACTTTGATGGATATGTTGGTTTATTTGTGTTTATTATCATTATGAGTTGCTAAATAAACCTCTTGGGATTATTCTTGATTAGGATGCAATTGTATGTGGGTAGTTGTTAATTTGTGTATATGCTAGTTTGTTGATGATGGGTTTTATTAGTGCTTGAGTAATGTTATTGGGATTTGATGGGTAAAAGCCCCAAATACCCATGTGCCTTTGATGGGTGAAAGCTCCAAACTCTAGAAAGCTTAAGGCCATCTTCGAAAGAAGGGTTTTGGGTGAGCTTTAGGAATCCATATCATCCTTGAAAGAGGGATGCGAAGACCAAAGAAATTCTAGACAATTATGTGTATAGTTTGTGAATCTATCACTATCTTAGACGTAAGGGTGGTTGTGAAGTTAAATATGCCTTGGGTTTCATCATAGAAATAGGATTATCAATTGAGGTATTGGGTGGTTTTGATTGACACATTTGTTAGGTGTTCGAAAGAGCCAACAAGTGAAATCTTTGTGGTTTTGTCAAAAGACTAGCCTCAAAGACTTTAGACCTAGCCTACCATATCATCAATAATTAGAATTTTCATCAAATTGTCATGTTCCCATACACATCTTGTACCTAGGAAAGCATAGTGCCAAGATCCATTTTAATTGATTTCACTCTAATTATTTTTAGTCTTGAATTAGTCCTTTAGAAGCCCAAGAATTACTTTCAGATCCGACACGATTGAAAAACCCCAAACCATTTTTTACTTTCAGCTTGAATTGGGCAAGCACTCCTATTTCAAATTAACACAATCGCCATCACATTGTTTCTAGTGGATTCGACGACTCTTGTTGGGTAAATATATTGACAACAACTGCCTTGCAGTAAATTGACGTGTAAGTTGAACATTATCATTCAACCCCCATCTTACCCATAATGGAACATATGAATTCCTTAGATTCATCTTCTAACCCAGAAATACACCAAAGCCTTTCTAGGCCCGATTTTTGATCCAAGCCAAACAATGAAATAAGGCAGAAGTTGAGAAAAGCTTCACACCAATTGGAGAGTCATATTCCATTTAATTTTAGAGATTTGTACAGAGGGGCATGATCACTCCTCTCTTTGGGAACACGCCTAATCCACGTTTAAGAAATTTTGATCCTAATGTATGATGTTTGTATCATTCTAATGCTCAGGGTCATAGTATTGAAGATTGTTAGGATTTGAAAAGAAAAATTGAAAAAATGATTCAAGATAAATGAATTATGGTGTAAAACATTGACTGTGAGGAAAGCTCTAGTCATGCTGATATGTAAACCAGTGGTTAAGATGTCAAGCTCAGCAATTAGGAAGTCACTCCTCTCCCTGCTAGGATAGATATTTGATAGTTTATTCTATTTTCTTTTATGTTATCCAAATTATTTCAGGGTTGTAGTTCGGGATCTATCTTATTTTTTCCCTTTATTGTTTATGTTCAAACCCTTCTATCTTTTATTTCAACTAAATGAAGTTTCTCTTTCCCTTTGTGTTTCAAATATGTTTGTTTGTTTTCTTTATACAATACATTTTATGTTGATTCTAGTGATATGACATGCCTGCAAGATTTTTAGCCAGATCTTAAAATATGATTTAACCATGAAACATTGAATCAGAGGGATAAGGTTAGAAAAAGCATCTGAGAAAATAGGTAGAATGCTGAGACATTTGGTGACAAGTTGAAATCTTCTTTGAAAATTAAGACAATTATTTTGAGAATCACAAGAATAACTTGGTCATAAATTGAAAGACACATCTTGATTAGGTCAAATAGTGGTTGTGTAATCCTATATTAAGAGGAACAGAAAGAAAATAAGCTCCATAAAAGAATGGATAATTCGATGTGAGAGACGTACAACAAAGATGGGGTTGTATGTTTGACAAGTGCAGAAGAAGAAGTGGCACACATGCTCAGTTAAAGTTAGTATTGTTAAAATGTCTTAAATGATCTTCATCTTTCACTTCATAATGCATGATGTGTACTTGCAAATTTCATTTTGTTATTCAAATATTGTGTCATCCTTTGTTTACCCCATTTGATCCTTAGTGATATTTTCTTTCATACCCCTTTTTTGGAATCAAGATAGAGCAGCAAAGCTCAAAAGAAAAGTGTCAAGAAAAAGAATAAAGTCAGAAAAGTTTCAAACGAAAAATGTGTCAAAAAGAAAGAAAAGTGATTAGTGTCAAGCAAAATAGAGTCAAAAAAGTCCCAAAGAGAAAAGAGTCAATAAAAGGAAAAAAATAAGAAAAAGAATATCAGAATCAAGAAAAAAAATGAGTTGTTGAAACTACGTGTGACTTGATTCTCCTTTCTTGGGGTTGAGATACGTAGGATGCCCTACTTTTGGCTCGGTCCAATCAAATGAACAATTTAGAATTGCCCAGTCAAAAGGAACTGTGCATGAGTTAATCTTTATTGTTTGAGTTGATTTTAAAATTTGTAAGTCCCACCCCACTTCAAGTGTCGTTTGGGCCTCATGCCATCTTTTCTTTCTAACCATATCCAAATGCCAAGCTACAACCAAAGAAAGACCTTCAGATCAATCTTTGAGAATGTTAAGGCTAAGCATGAAATAGAACTAATGATACATTTGGGTACTACTTGTCTTCCTTAATATAAGGAATCAGGAGAGAAATAAAAAATGAGAGAGTCTTATTAGTGAAAACACTCATGGGCAACAGAAGGCGATGATAAGTTGAGAAAAATAAAAATGAGAGAGTTTTATTGGTGAAAACCCTCATGGGCACCGTAAGGAGATGGTGAGCTGAGAAATGAAAGTAAGCGAGTCTCATTGGTGAAAATCCTTATAGGCACTTAGATTGAGAGAAATGATGATAAGATGGACTCATTAGTGAAAACCCCCCACAAACACAATAGGGTAATGGTGAGATGAGAGAAAGAAAATGAGAGAGACTTGATGGCGAAAATCCTTCAAGGCATTACTAGCCGAATGAGGTCTCTAAATGCAATTGGCACAAGGAAGCAACTCAGTTTTAGGGACATTAACTCATCAACAATTGATGAAAAGTTTAGATGAAAATATCAGACAACTTAATCCAAAACGCATGGCATAATCATTAGAATTGATTTTCATTTTCAGATAAATCTTTTCTTTTCTTTTCTTTATTTCTAAAGGACAAATAGTGTCTTTTCTTTCTTTTCTTTTTGTCCTTTTGAGTCTGTCATTTGAACAAACAAATTATTTTTATCATGTCTTTGAGGCAAGCCGTGTCAAAACAAGTGAGAAAAGATTTCAAAACTGGCTACCAACTTTTTCAATTGTACAAAGCAAGACAAAAGGTCAGCACATGAAAGAGACATGAGTGTGTGCTGAAATAAGGCATGCAGAAAGTTTTGTCAATAGACAAGTCTGGGAACTCATAGAAATACTAAGGTTCAAAGGGTTTATCTGAGAAACATGGAAAAGAAGAAATATTGTGTTTCTTTCAGAGTCACTCTTAATAATATGAGTTTGGATCAATGATGCAGCAAGTCAATAACATAGGATAATGATTAGAAGCAAGGTCAATTATGACGAGGGCAAGAGTATTTGCCGCGAAAGCCAAAGCCACAAATCGTCCACCATGTTTACACTCACAAGTTTTCTTTGATGAAACAAGAAATATGTTACCTTCAAATCAAGGACTTCAGAGCATAAATATCAAGGATAGCAATTCCTTACTTTTATAAATATAGGAAGTAATGTTGCTGCGCAGGTTTGTTAATCAAATCATGTTAAAAATTCATCATCCTATATCCCTAAAAAATACACTTCCTTTTCCAGATATTTTGGTTTTCAATGGCTAGGTGATATACTTCTTAAATTGAACCTTCACTCCTAGAAGATGTACTTTCTAATCGAGTCATTCCCTTTGACTCCCAGAAGATATACCTTCTACTCGAGTTATTCCCCTTGATTCCTAGAAGATGTACTTTCTAGTCAAGTCATCCCCTTTGATTCCCAGAAGATATACCTCCTAGTCGAGTCATTCCCCTTGATTCTTAGAAGATGTACTTTCTAGTCGAGTCATTCCCTTTGAATCCCAAAATATGTACCTCCTAGTCGAGTCATTCCCCTTGATTTTTAGAAGATGTACTCTTTAGTTGAGTCATTCCATTTGACTCCTAGAAGATGTACCTCCTAGTCAAGTTATTCCCCTTGATTCTTAGAATATATACTTTCTACTCGAGTAATTCCCTTTGACTCCCATAAGATGTACTTCTTAGTCAAGTCATCCCCTCGATTATTAGAAGATATACTTTCTAGTCGACTCATTTCTTTTGACTCCCAAAGACAAACCACCTAGTCGAGTCATTCCCCTTGATTCTAAGAAGATGTAATCTCTAGTCGAGTCATTCCCTTTGACTCCCAGAAGATGTACCTCCTAGTTGAGTCATTCCTCTTGATTCTTAGAAGATTTACTCTCTAGTTGAGTCATTTCCTTTGACTCCTAGAAGATGTAATCTCTATTCAAGTCATTCCCTTTAACTCCAAGAAGATGTACCTCCTAGTCGAGTTATTCCTCTTGATTCTTAGAAGATGTACTTTCTAGTTGAGTTATTCTTTTGACTCCCAGAAGATGTACCTCCTAGTTGAGTCATTCCTCTTGATTCTTAGAAGATATACTCTCTAGTCAAGTCATTACCTTTGACTCCAAGAAGATGTACCTGCTAGTCGAGTTATTCCCCTTGATTTTTGGAAGATATACTCTCTAGTCGAGTCATTCCCTTTAACTCCCAAAAGATGTACCTCCTAGTCGAGTCATTCCCCTTAATTCTTAGAAGATGTACTCTCTAGTAGAGTCATTCCCTTTGACTCCCAATAGATGTACCTCCTAGTCAAGTCATTCCTCTTGGTTCCTAGAAGATGTACTTTCTAGTTGAGTCATTCCCTTTGACTCCTAGAAAATGCACTTTCTAGTCGAATCATTCCAAGTAACCCATAGAAGATGCATTTTCTTGTTTAGGTTTTTCAAGTTGTTATGATGTGACTTTCACAAAAGTCCTCTGATGATAAACTGGGGCAAAATTTAATTAATGTTATTGAAAGCATCCTTTAGGTTCCTCTTGAAAAATGAGATTTAATTTTTGAAAAGTGAGATTTCTATCATAACATTTGTTTGGGATAATTTTCTTTATAGTTTTAATGTGATTTCAGGAGCCCGCCTAAAGAACAAGGTGAATAAATAAAAGTCAAGCAACAAGGTGAAGAAGTTTAAAGTCATGAAAGAAGGTGAAGAAGTTTAAAGTCAACAGATTGAAAAAATAGCAAGTCAAAAACCCGCCTAGAGAATAGGCTGAAAAATTTGAAAGCCAAGTAACAAGTTGAAGAAATTGCAAGTTAGGAGCCCGCCTGAAGAATAAGGTGATAAAACTCAAGTCAAGAGTCCAAAAGAAGCTGTATAGATAGAATTTTTATAATTTCCTTTATGTTTTAACTTGTAATTTTCATTTTTGATGTAATGACAAAGTCGCGGATCCGAACCTTGACAGAACCTCACTCGACTCTCCAACTCAGGTGTCCTTCTTTGTTCTGTTTCTTTCTTTTAACAATGGCCGGGATATAATTGTGTCTTGTTGTATAATTATTTGTATGAAAACACTTTATGTTTACATCCAAATAGAGGCATGATGTAGACATGTAATTTTGTCCCTCCCCAAAATTATTTTTTACTTTTTACCGTCGTCTTACCACGCACCTTCACCCCATTCCATATTATTCCATAAAAGCCAAAAATAACAAAATTAATAACCATTTTTGACACCTCACCCTACCAAATTTAATCTCATCTAAACAACTTTCTACCCCACCCCTACCCCTATCACATACCCCATACACCCTACCCCTATCGCCATATTCACATTTTTGGAAGGTCTTTTCTTTAGCAACTTATATAGATACACACTCACTTATCCTGAAAAGGGGGAGATCCTCACTATATATGCAAGACACAATAGAACACACAAAATATACTATACATATACACATACAATTCCCAGTGAACAGATCACGCACACACAAAAGTTCTTTTTCTCTATACGAATTCACACACAACAATGGACTCACACATATACGACAAACAACACAACTCACCTTGAACTCACAACAAATTAACACACAGATTACACATAATATGCCACTAACACACCTCACCGGAGAAGAAAAACACATAGCACATCGGATACACACACATCTGATCAAGAGAGAGAGATTAGGCAAGAGAGAGAGAGAGAGTAAAAGAGGAGAGAGGTGAGTAAGGTGAAGAAATAATGAAGTCCATTTTGGTGAATAGATCTTTCTAGAGATCCGACCAACACCTTAAAACAACTTAAACTGGTGATTCCATCGAAATTGGCTCCACTAGCTAGGACTAGAGAACCCGTTTGCCCATCCCGCATTTGGTTTTCTACCAAATTTGACCTCGTTGAGTTAGTTTCAAAAAAACCCATCGAAAAAAACATAAAATTTGGTGACCAAATTGCAAAGCAGGTGCAGGTTTTGCTTCTCTTGCTCAAATATTGGTTCATGTCGGTGAAAAATTATAAAGGGTATATTAAAGTTAGACTGGTTTCATTGTTAGGGGTCAGGGTATATCGAAGTTGGACTGGTTTCATTGTTGGGGTATGATTAGAGGTTCTTTGACGTGGATCATATATTTTTGATCGACTGATACTTGATTTTGATCATCAATTGAGGTCCAATGCTACTCCCTCACTCTTTTTATTTTATTATTTATTATATTCGATGCATTGAATTGAATGTTATGTGTTGTTTGATCTTTGTTGATGGTGAATAGTGGTTTGTTTATATTCGTGGTTGGTTCTCTTGATTATGGATTGTATGGTGAAATGGTATCTCGTTTGAGAATTAAAATTAGTTGTTTGGTGCGAAATTGAAATTAATAAAAGTGAATGTGTATTTGTTTTGATTCATTGTCAGCAGTTTAATTCAAAATAAATATGGATGTTGTTGGAACATGATAGCATCATGATAGGTTGAAGTAGATAGGCAAATTATAGGTTTTGGGGGTAGGCAAACCATAGGATTCTACATTAATGAATGTGTGAATGCTTGTTTGAAATGGTTTCCTATTTATATCATATTTTTTATCAAATGTATTTATTCGTCGGGGAATGCCCTGAGGTCACTTGTATATTTTTATTCACCGGGGAGTGCTCCGAGGCCTCTTGTGCCCAAAGGACGTTTGTGATGAAGGATCGAGGCATTGGGTAGAGCATTAGTATAGGATTAGTTTAGAATAGGATTTACATTTCCGCATTTTTCTATTTTTAGGACTGTATAATTTGGACTGGATATTGTTTTGGATCATTTTGTTTAATTGTTTGTTTTGTGTTTATGTGTTTGTTGGTTTATACATTCATAGTGTTATTCTAGACGATATACTCCATAAAGTGATCGTGGTTGAACCATGGGTCCGAGAGGTGCCTAACACCTTCCCCTCGGTCAACAGAATTCCTTAGCCGGAATCTCTATTCACATATCAGTTTAAAAAGTCAAAATCATTTTGAAAAAGGATTCCTGAAGGTGACTTGGCACACTCAATTTATGTCAGTGGCGACTCTGAGTTTAAATGTACAAGAATCCTTTTCGAAACAAGCATTTTATGTTGTCACTTAATAATAAAACTACCTTTTCGAACTTAAAATAATCTTTTTTTGTTAATTAAGGGGTGTGACACACGAGGTCGTTGCACAACCTCTAGAATCGTCGTACAATCCCTGTATACACCTACAGAGCTAAAACTTCCCAACGTAGGACCCATTGGGGTTCATCAACCCATATACAATCCACATATATTATATATATCCTTTTCACACATTACTCAAAAGGAATTTTTTATGGTGTTACGATATCTCCTCCTCGGCATATCCTTCAGAAAGGGTTTTAAAAAGGTGTTGCCAGTGTTACTTAGGTGTTTCCATGGTGGTACCAATGTTTCATGAATGAGTATGATATGAGGATGTAATACTGAAGACCAATCACAAAGTCTATTTCTCAAACAAACACATGATATAGTTCCACAACCAACCACAATGATACATTTTTACAACCATGTGAGTTAACATCTACTCATTATTTCCGTTTCATCCATGAATTTTCACATGTATCATATACCAACAAGTATGAATATATCACAATACACCAATGGTACCAAATTAGGCATTTCAACAATATAGTACAATTATTCACATGTATTTAGGGCTAACAACATCACATAGGACTCCACATAGTTACACATATCACATAATATCTTAATTTTGACAATTACAGAACATATAGGCCCCCACACGGTCATAATACATAGATATATATTTTTTTATGATTACTTACTATCCTTAACATGCATTGTGTGCCATCATTTACTACCCAACCCCGTTTGAAAGAGTTAAGACATAACCTACCTCAAAAGCCGAAACCAGTACGCTACACTTTGAATCCACGACCTCAATTTTCACAAACAATTACAAACTCCACTAAAAATATTAAATATGATATCTATGCTTCAAAACAAAACCAACGACACCCATATTGACTACTTTTGGTTCGGGGTCAAAATGGACCCCCGGAATGGATTTTCGAAAAAGAAGAGCAAAATTGAAACTTTACTTCCAAAAATATGTTCTCCATATTTTTAGGAATCTAAAGCTTAAAACCCCAGTCAAATCGAGTAAAAATGAGGTTCAAATTGAAGAAAAATCATTTTTAAGCTTTATCGAGTAAAATATTTAAAATTCGAGTTAAAATCAAGAATCTTAGTTGTTTTGAAGGTTAAATTGATGAAGAACTAGTAATTATAAGATAAAAATATTATTCAAGTGAAAAGAAGTGAAATTACGGTTTAAAATCAAGCCCTACGATTTTTGGGGTTTTGAGAAATCAATCAAGAAATTAATAAAAAAAGGTGAATTTTACCTTAAATCCGTAATAAACGATGGGGTGCTCGAAATTCGTTCGGAGTTCGATATACATAAATGAACTATACAACCATAATAAATTCGATGTTTTGGAGGCACTGGGAAAGCGAGATTTTCGGAAAAACATTTTTTTCACAAAGTTAAACCCCGAAATCCAAAATTGTAATTTTTCAAATCGGGGGTCGAAATGAGATTTAAAAGCCATAAAATTACATCAAACATGATAACACCCTAAAATCTACATTTTGGATCTGCTGGAGAAGTCAAATTTTTCATCCGAGATTGTTTCGATCAAATGTGGGTCCCATACTCATATTTCTAATTTTTCAACTTTTTGATCAATAGGCAAAATGAGCTCGGGTGCACCGGGACCAAAACCAAAGGTCTACTTAGACTAAAATCAATATTTTGGATCTTCTGGTACAGTCCGTTCAGCCATACATCACATGGATCAAAATATATCCCATAAGTCTAAAATAAGGCTCTCGAAGCCATCAAAAATCACAATATCGCATAAATGGTACCAAAATGTATCGAAAATCATGTTAATCACTGCCACACCCCAAAAATACCATAATGCAACTATGGGGAGGGTTAAAACAGTCAAATTACACAAAATGGCAAATTTTACATATTTTATCAAATTTTTAGGTCGTTATATCATCCACCACTAAAAATCTAGTTCGGCCTCGAACTAAGATTAAGAAATACTTGAATCAATGAAGAGCTGAGGATAAGAACTACCCATATCAGACTCAAGTAGCCTCATCTATAGGTATATTTCACCACTAAACCTTAGCCATAGGAATAACTCCAGAGCGCAGCCTCCTAACATCCGTAGCCAAAATGGAGTCCGGCTCCTCAACAAAGGACAATCGTTCATCTAACTGAATCGACTCCCTACAAATGACATAAAACTCATCCAAAATATGACACCATAGCATAAAAATATAAAAAATTGGATGAAAAACTTATAGATTATGGGACAAAGCCAACTCATAAGCTACATCACCAACAACCCGAAAAATCTTAAATGGACCAATATACCTGGGGCTAAGCTGGCCCCTCTTCCCAAACCTCACCACACCCTTCATGGGTGAAACTTAAAGGAAAACACGATCACCAACATCAAATCTCAAGGCGTGAATTCTACGATCAACATAGCACTTCTATGTACACTGAGCCGCTCTAAGTCTATCCTGAATGACCTGGACTCTATCTAAAAACTCACAAAGTAAGTTCATACCTCTAGGTCTCACCTATGAAACATCAAATCATCCCACTGGAGAGCGACAATGCCTACCATACAACACCTCAAAAGGATCCATATAAATACTGGAATGGTAGCTATTATTATATGCTAACTCTGCTAAAGCCAAATACTGCTCCCACTGTCCACCAAAATCCATCACGCATACGCAAAGCATATCTCCAAAACCTAAATAGTCCGCTTTAACTGGCCATCAGTCTAGGGGTGAAACATTGTGCTAAGATCAACCCAAGAACACAACTCATCCTGAAAAGTCTTCCAAAAGTAAGATGTGAACATAGGAGCTCGATTTGAAATAATGGACACCAACACATCATGAAGATGTACAATCTCATGAATGTTGATACGGGCTAACCAATCAGCACTGAATAGGACCTAAACCGGCATAAAATGACCTTACTTGGTCAATCGATTCATGATGATCCAAACACTGTCAAAACCATAAGATGTTTGAGGCAACCTATTCACAAAATCAATGGTGATGCGCTCCCACTACCACTCAAGAACAGGTAACCTCTGAAGAGAAAAACCAAATCTAATATGCTCGGCCTTCACTTGCTGACAACATAGGAATCGAGCCACAAAATCCGCTATATATTGCCACACACCACCCCACTCAATACCTTATCTCGAATTAACCTCAATGCAACATCATCAAACTGATGAGCTCGAATATGTTTCATCAAAGAAGATCTTGTATCTACAAATGTCAAAACACGCCCAGGTGTCAAAATATCAAGTCCAATAATCTGGTTAGCTAAAGACTGAACCTCTAAGGCTAAAGTCCTCTCATGGGTCAAAAGATATGGCAAGCCACCCATGCTAGTCGACCTTCGGCTCAAGGCATCTGTAACTACATCGGATGGTAGAGAATAGTCAAGTCATAATCCTTAAACAACTCAAGCCAACGACATTGCCTCATATTAAGATCTCGCTGGGTAAATCAGTACTGAAGGCTACAATGATCTAAGAAGATCTCACAACAGACTCCATAAAAGTAGTGCCTCCACAACTTTAAGGAAAACACAATTGCACACAAATCTGAATCTTGGGTAGGATAATTTATCTCATGAGGATTCAACTGATGAGATGCATACGCAATCACCTTGCCTTCCTACATCAACACAATACCCAACCCAACACCAGAAGTATCATAGACACGGTAAAGCCCATGCTTTCCTTGGGCAAATCTAATATAGGAGCTGAAGTCAACAAATCCTTGAGCTTTTGAAAGCTCGCCTCACAACCATCAGACCACTGAAAAGAAATCTTCTTCTGGGTCAACTTGGTCAATGGATCTGCAATGGATGAAAACCCTAGACAAAATACTGATAATAGCCTACTAAGCCAACAAAACTACGAATATCGATAGGCAAAGTAGGTCTATCCCAATCATAAATCGTGATAATCTTGGCTGGATCAACTACAACACCCTCCTAAGTCACCACATGGCCCAAGAAAGAAACAAACTCCAACTATGACTCGAACTTATAGAACTTAGCATACAACTTCTCATCCCTCAATCTTTGAAGCATAATCCACAAATGCCCCTCATGCTCAACCTCACTTTTGGAATAAACCAAGATATAATCTATAAACACAATAAAAAAGTAGTCGAGATATGATCAAAACACTGAGTTCATCAACTCCATAAATGCAGTAGGGGCATTGGTCAACCCAAAGGACATTACTAAGAATTCATAATGACCATATCGAGTCTGAAAAGCTGTCTTCAGAATATTCGAATCTCTAATCCTCAACTGGTGATAATCAGACCTTAAATTAATCTTGAAAATACTACAACACCCTGAACCTGTTGCTTATTCTTAGCCGTCACCTTATTTAACCATCTTTAATCAATACATATCCACATAGCCCATCCTTTTTCTTCACAAACAAGATAAATGCACCTCAAGGTAAAACACGAGGTTGGATAAAACCCTTATCCAATAACTCCTGCAATTGATCCTTTAGTTCATTCAACTTTGCTGGGGCCATCCTATAAGGAGGAATAGAAATGGGCTTGGTCCCCAGAGCAAAATCAACAGTGAAATCAATATCTAGATCCGGAGGCATACCCTGCAAGTCCATAGAAAACACATCCATAAACTCATGGACAGAATCTAAGGAAAGAGGCGATACAACACTGGTGTCAAGAATATGAGCCAAGTAAGATAAACATCCCCTCTCAACTAATTTACGAGCCTAAACATAAGATATAATCCTCTTAAGACCCAAAATAAAATGCACCCTTTAGAGCTATCCTTGGCACATCGAGCGAAGCTAAAGTCATGGTCTTGGCAAAATAATCTAGGACGGCATGATAGGGACCCAACCAATCCATACCCAAAATAACATTAAAATCAACCATATCTAATACAAGCTGATCTACCAAAGTCTCACGCCCAACACAAGTGAGAACACAAGATCGATGTGCCCGGTCCATCACTAAAGAATCACCTACCGAGATAAATACTTAAATAGGCATGGAAAGAGGCTCTCTAACAAAATTAAAACCCAAAGCAAAATAGACAAACACATAGGTAAAAGTCGATCCAAGATCAAATAATACAGATATAGGTATGAAATAAATAGGGACAATACCTGCAATCATAGCATCAGAACCCTCTGCCTCAGGCCTATCTGGTATAGAATAATAGTGACCACGACCACCAACTGCCTGGGTGAACCCACGACACCAACTGCCTGAGTGGTCTCACGACCACTTTCTTGAGTTCCACCATCTTTACCTCTTGCACCTCTGGTAGAACCTCTACCTCTTACAGCTAAAATAGGAGTAACCCAAATCACTCAATGAGGATAGTCCCTGGCCACATGGGTAATGTCATCACACGCATAACAACTTCTACGACCAGTATTAATAGGAGAATGTATAACTGGGCCTGAACGACCACCCTAAACTGCTAAAATAGAAGATCCACTACCTAAATGCTATAAAGTCACCTGCACTGTCCTACCATGGTATCCACAAGAACCTGTAAAATCTCTACCTCGATAGGTTTGACTCCTAGACTCACTAAAACATTGCGCCTTCTTGGCTCCTCCCTGAGATGCACTAGGAATATCCTTTGTCATCTTAGCATGATCCACAATACTCTGAAATAAATCCCCAAACACAACCATCTAAGACATAGCCAACTGAAGAGATACATCCAAACCCTTCACAAACTTCTGAATCTTTTCAGACTTAGTAGAAATACTATCATAGGAATATTTGGATAGGGCATGGAAGTGTGCCTCATACTCAACAACTGTCATAGAGTCCTGCTCCAATTGATCAAACTCTTCCCGCATTCGATCCCTCAAACTGTAAAGCACGAATGTCTCCACAAAGGCATCAACAAATTAATCCCATAACAACACAGGGCATCAACAGGCCTACAATCAACAAATAATCTCCACCAATCTCTCGTAGCATCTCTCAATTGATAGTAGTATAAGTCATACCATTTGCATAGAAAGAGTGAAACACAACTCAGAACACCATTCAAACCAAAAAAGTAAAGCAAAAAGCGTCATATAGCCTCTCGAAGATAGATACGGATGTCTACATACAGATTCGTGAGACTCTATTAGATGTCCTGTTCTTACACCATTGAGACCAATGAAACCTATCTGCTCTGATACTAATTTGTCATCTTCTAGAACGAAGATGAACCAGCCATACAAGTAATCGTAAAAATGCGGAAAGACTTATCCAAAATACTGATTATGCCCAAAACCAAGTGCCAATAGTATAAAAACTACTAATACTATTCAAAAGTCAAATACATTAGAAAAATAACCACAAAGAAATAATATCTGTCTCAGAATACTAATAAAGATATAAATACTATAGAAATATATAAGTGAACTTTGGACGCATGAATGTCCAACCGCTACCTTAGAAGCTCCAATAATCGCCTGCGTCAAGCAAGTTGAGGCACACTTGATCTAGGAACTGCACTAAAAGGGCACAATAGACATGAGTACGGTCCACTTGTACTCATTAGGTATCATAGAACGACCAAGAAAAGTAGAAAATAAAGCATACTAAATACATACTAAGGGTACGCCACCTGCAATAAAAAATATCCCACAACGGTAGCGCACACCGCTTGCACTAACAGTTCTAATATATCACATATATTATAACAACACACAAAGATATAGAACATAAGTATACGTTATATCACATATGAGTAGAATAAGGGAGAACATGTAGATACAAGATCATCAAATAGAAGTAAAGAAAGATAAGAAAAATACATGGATGACAAGTCAATATGGCAATAAAACACAACATAAACACAATAAAGTAAGTGCAATATATATGATGATGATGATGCACGAGGTCTCCACACAACCTCTAGAATCATCGCACAATCCCTGTATATACCTACGGAGATAAAGCTTCCCAATATAGGAACCATAGGGGGTTCGTTAACCCATATACAATCCACATATCTTATATCTCCTTTCTGAAACATCCCTCAAAAGTGGTTTTATAAGGTGTTACAATATCTCATCGCCGGCACATCCCCAGGGGAGGGTTTTAAAAGGGTGTTGCCAATGTTACTCAGGTGTTGCCATGGTCGTACCAATGTTTCACAAATGAGTATGATATGAGGATGTAATGCTCAAAACCAATCACAAAGACTATTTACACAACCAACCACATGATATAGTTCCACAACCAACCACAATAATACTTTTTCACAACTATGTGAGTCAATATCCACTCATTATTTTTGTTTCATTCATGAATTTTTACATGTCTCATATACCGAAAAGTATGAATATATCACAATACAAAAATGGTACCATATTAGGTATTTCAAGGATATAGTACTATTATTCACATGTATTTAGGACTATCAACATCACATAGGACTCCACACAGTTACACACATCACATAATATCTCAATTTTAATAATTACATCACATATAGGCCTCCACGTGGGCACAACATATAGATAGCCCTTTTTCATGATTAGTTCACATCCTTAACATGCATTTTGTACCACTATTTACTACTCAGTCAGTCTGACAGAGTTAAGTTATAATCTACCTCAAAAGCCGAAATCGGTCCACTACACTTTGAACCCACAACCGTACTTTTCACAAACAATCCCAAACTCCACTAAAAACATCAAATATGGAATCTACGCATCAAAATAAAATCAATGACACCCATATTGACTACGTTTATTTGGCGTCAAAACGGGTCCCCGAAACAGATTGTTTTTTAAAAAATAGCAAAATAAAAACTTTACTTCAAAAACATGTTCTTCATATTTTTAAGAATCTACAGCTGAAAACCTCAGTCAAATTGAGTCAGAAAAAAGAGGTTCAAATTGAAGAAAAACCATTTTTAAGCTTAACCGGGTAAAATCTTTGAAATTCAAGTTAAAATCAAGAATCAGAGTTGTTTTGAAGGTTAAATTGATGGAAAACTAGTAATTATAAGATAAAAATATTATTCAAGTAAAAAGAAGTGAAATTGGGGTTTATAATCAAGCCGTAAGTTTGTACGGTTTTGATAAATTAATCAAGAAATTACTTAAAAAAAGTGTGAATTCTTATCTTAAATTCGTAATAAAATCAAGAAATAGGTGTTAATCTACCTTCTCAAGATTCCACAAATTTTTGCTTTTAAGCTCCCACACTATTTTAGGGTTTATCTCCCAAGAGGAAAAATGAGCAAAATTGGTCAAAAAGGTATTTATATTGCAGAAAAATCTGGTTTATGCACTAGATTTTCTCTTCAAGTTCACCTGGACTTTGACGGAGTACCCGGGATTCGTTTGGAGTAAGATATACATAAACAAACTATGAAATCATACTAAATTCGATGTTCCGGACGCGTTGGCAAAGTCACATTTTCAAAAAACAATCGTTTCACTAAGTTGACCCCCTAAATCCTAAATTGTAATTTTCTAAATCGAGGATTGAAATGAGACTTAAAAGCCGTAAAATCACACCAAATATGCTAACACCCTAAAATCGATATTTTGGATCTGCTGGCGAAGTCAAATTTCCCATCCGAGGTCGTTTCGATCAAATGTGGGTCCCACACTAATTTTTCAAATTTTTGATCAATAGGTCGAAATGAGCTCGGGTGCATCGCGACCCAAACCAAAGATCCACCTAGCCTAAAATGATATTTCAGAGCTACTGGCGCAGTCCGTTTAGTCATCCGTCACATGAATCAAAAGATATCCCATAATTCTAAAATAAGGCTTCGAAGCCATAAAAAATCACAATATCGCATAAATGGTACCAAAATACATCAAAAACCATGCCAATCACTCCCATATCCCAGAAATACCACAATGCAACTGTGGGGAACGGTAAAACAATCAAATCACACAAAATCATAAATTTCACATATTCTATCAAATTTTTAGGTCGTTACATTTGTAAAGTTTTTAATTGATCTTTAATATTTGATCTAATTGATGCTTTACCGCTTCTCACAGTGTTGCTTCATGATAATTATTTTGTATTGTGAATAACTTTATCTAAGCATTTTATGTTCAATTCAAATTGATCATTCAACGAAAATTAATATGCTTGATCAAGAATAATAATCTTAGATAGGTTAATTTCTCTCATACATACTCACGCACACTTTAGAGTTTCATGATAAGCATGTGTATATCACAATTATATTGACATAACACCGAACACGCTTAAAAAAGGCAAAAGGTCGTAGATGACAATGACTAAAAATTGACAGCTTTTTTCCTCCGTTATCACTTTATTAATACTTATGTCTTATTATTAAAATCACTTATTAAGACTTATGTCCTATTTACTGGAACAAATCCTCCAACAGATTCTTCATATCAATAGTGATGGGAGTCATAAAGATAATTCAAGTGTAGGATGATGACGGTAAGAGACTCATAAGGAAAGATGATAATGACCTATTTTATTTACTTGGAATCTCACATGAGTAATATTGCAGAAGCTAAAGCTCTATAGTTTGGAGTCCAATATTATATTCAACATTATATTACAAATCTAGAGCTTATCTCTTTCTCTATTTTTTTCGTTAATAAAAAGAGTTGACTTTGTGATGTTTGGTATTGTAGTGGTGAGCTCAGGGGTTATCGAAAACAATCCTTTTACATGAATGTTTTGTTATAGGCACGCTAAGCTGAATTTGCGCTTTTATATTTGTCTATAAATGTATTTGTATGGAAAAAATACATTGATATATAATACAAAAAGGGTCTAGCCAGTCTTCTACACACTGAGATAAATTAAGGACCTTATTATTTTATTTCTATTTTTTTTTTTTGCCTGACTTCTATTTTAAAAGATTAGGTATATCCAATTAGTTTGGTAGAATTTCTTAAATTTTACAACGTTAAAAATATGAAAAAGGGACAAATATATTCTCGAACTATGATAAATGCTACATATATATCTTCTATCATGCTTTGGATACACATATACCCCTACCGTTGATGAAATGGTACGTATATGCCCCTCAGACTAACAGTAGGAGCATATATGTACCATTTCACTGACAGTAGAGCATATGTATATTCAAAATATGACAGGAGATATATACGTAACATTTATTATAATTTGAGGGTATATTTGACCTTGTCTAGTCGGCAACCTCATGTTAGCCAAAAAGAATCGATAAAATATTTATTTATAGGTTTAGTAGATACTTTTTAATTGTTTGACATGATATATAATTTTAGTTAGATAAAGGACACTTTAGACAAAATAAAGTTGAGTAAATTTCTGAGATAATTATCGTTAGTTGAGAAACTTTGTAGGTGTTTGATCATGTTTCCTTGTGAAAATAGAAAAAACTAGCTTTTGTTTTCAACAGTGTGAAGCGATTTTTTCAAAATCGGAGAAATGTTTGGTCATGAAATAAATTAGAGTTATTTTTGAATTTTTGTGTAACTTAATTTGTTGTTTTTGAATAAAGTGAAAGCGGAATTTTTCAAAATTTATGGTCAAACATAATTTGGAAAAAGTAAAATATTTTCATGGTCAAATGATCCCTTAGCTTTTGCGTTACAAAATAAAGTTAGAGTGATCTCTTGTAATAAAAATTATCAATCGAGTGACATATAAGAAATAAAACTTGAGAAAAGCCAGCTTAATCATATTCAAAAAAAATAGATGTTGATGATGCATGTTGGTAATACATAAACAGGAGTTAACATTTTTTTTGTGCTTCTCCCTAGTAATACTTAGATATGGGTTACTACATTAATGTTGATAATAGATACTCTCTTAGTGCTAACATACTTAAAAGAGTTTAGTGATTCAACTATGAGCCTTAATTAGGCTTGTTCGAAGGAGTTTTGCATAGCTGTTTTGAGAAGTCTTGTCAGCTACAACAAAATACGCCATGCCAGCAGCTGTGGAGACAATGAGTGCTTTCACAGTTGGATTCAAAAAGATTCTTGAGAAAATTGAAGAAAAGGTGTCATTTAAGTTTTGAACGAAGGATTGGTGATATTAACCAATTTAAAGGGTCAAACATAATTAGGAAACCTGGTTAATTTAATTGTGGACTTGATAAATATTTTTAAGACTTTCTAATCTTTTCAAAAATACAAATCAACCCACACCCCCTCCTCTCCAAATCTTTTCAAGTTGTTAATTATTGTGATTTATAATATTTTTTACGTACTTTTTGAAATGTATGACACATTATTTTTACTTTTAGATATTTTAAGTTGTTAGTTATTGTAATTTATACTACTTTTTATGTAATTTTCAAATAATATATGTCACTCCCCTTGTCCAAAATTTTGTGGCATTGATAGCCAATTGCATATTTTAAATAATCTAAGTTTTTAATTATTGTGGTTTATAAAACTTTTCCTTATATTCCATTTTAAGAGGCACAATGCTTAGACTATAATAATTAATTAGAGGTGATATATTAAAATTACGATTGAAAAAGAAACAAAGAAACAAACATGTCTTAAATTATTCACAATAACTAATAAGAAGTGATATAACAAAATTACTACAAAAAGTACGTGTGATTTTTTTTAAAAAAATGGGCTTCATATAAGACGTGAAGTTAATTTAAAACATCAAAAGTTAAATTATCATTTTATATCTATTTTATTTTATTATTAAATATATATTTTTGTAATATTTAGATGACTTATAATAATTAATTAGGATGATATTTAGTAAAATTATGATTGAAACAGTTGAAGCAGACATGTCATATGTGTGTGTGTATGTATAATATATATATATATATATATATATATATATATATATATATATATATATATATATATATATATATATATATACATATAGTATATACATATAATAGAGTGAACGTATATTAATGACATAAGATAAACCAACCGATAATTCAACTGAGTATTTGTGAATTACGTTACGTTGTGTATTATTATGGGGTAGTAAAATCAGGTATGTAATGTGTATAGTATGTATTTGAATGGTGATAGCCAATTGAATATATATATACGTATATCTCGCGTAGTGATGAAATAGATATACTATTTTGTGTCAATACAATATTGAGACACGTATATTGTTGAAGTTATAATAATATAAGACAAGTATTACGAGGTATATATACATATATCTCGTATAGTGACATATGCAGTAATCGAAAGCTTGATAATTGAATCTATATATCAAAATATTGTGAATAATGAATAGATATCATACTATTGAGGAAATAGATATAATAATTTGTGTGAATGTAGATACACGTATATTGTTGAGGTTGTAATAACGTAAGAGATGTAATTGATAGTTTATCTGATTAACGCGTTGTATTACGAGGTATATATAAGTATATCTAATTAAAATCGATAATTTATCTGATTAACACGTTGTATTATGAGGTATAATATCGTAATTAAAATTTAATTAACCAAAAATTTATCGTAATTTGCAAAATTCATTGATATTATCATACGATTGAGAAAATATACTACTCGTGTTAATGTGATGATAAAATAACAAAATATCTGATTTATATATGCATTGTATTACATTAATTGGAAACTGTTATAAATATTATAAAATTTATTAAAAAATTAATTTTTATATACGTAATCTATTTTAATATAGACATTTTTATTACATTTCCTAAAATAGAAACCCTAATTAAATTCAATTTCCCCAATTCATTTACTTTCTAGCCACATTTTATATATGTCTATGTCAATTTTAGCCTAAATTCATTTGCAATTTGACCTCAAATTAAAATCCACAATTTTAATTTTATTTGACTCCTCTCAATTTTAATCATAGCCATTGATCTCATCCGATCAATGGCTGAGATTAAATCCACCATTTATCACACTTTTAAACAAAATAACTCAAACCCTAATTCATTTTTCACAAAAATAGCTGCACCCTCATCTCCCTCTTCCTCTCTGTCTATCAACGAAGACGGAACCCCAGGCCGCTAGCTGTCGACAGAATCCCAGCGTCGCTAGCCGTCACTGCTCCAGCTTTCTCCGTTAAGCCACCGCCATCCATCGCTGCTCCTACCGGCAGCCATCTCCACCAATGCCGGTAGCACCACCAGCCAGTGAAGAAGCCGTCCACCAGCCAGCTGGCAACCTCCGTTTAGAGGTAAACTCCATTAAGATTAACATACAAATGATACGCCCAAATTACAACTCTCGTTAGAAAGTGTAAGCGGTCGCTGTCAAATATAGAACCCAACTGGGTTGGGTGTTGAATCCCACAGGAAATACTCTGGTCACTAAGTGTTGCAATTATTAGTAGACTGTTGGTTGAAAATTCCAAGGAAAAGGGGGGTTTGGTTTAGGCGTGAACTAATAGTATCAAAGTAACGATAGAATGATTTGTGTAGTAGGATTTAATCACAGAGATTGATAAGTTAGGGTTATGTCCACCTTGTAGTTTCTACTTCTCTATCAACTATGAGTAAAGCGGAATTTAGATATGCATGCACTTATAGAGAGTCGTATTCTAATTTAAATCCAAGTGTTTTTCAACCATCACGGATTATTTCACCTTAGTTCTCTCGAACCTACCGTGTGTAACAAATGGTACAAACTTTCCAAGAAGTTAATCCGGTTAAGGCATTAACGTATAAATAGAGGTTGAAAACCCTATTTCCTTGTCACACTTTCTTTTCCAAACATGTAACTTTTCTCTCGAACAAGTTAATGCTATAATGGTGTATTCTCTATGTTTGCAACCATGAGAATTCAATCAACACGAAGAGAGTAATGATATAAGTAGCATAACACATCAAGAATTCACAAACTCATAGCAATAGATAGTATCTTACAAGGTTTCCATAACCCTAACAGATAAGTTTAGCTACTCATGAATACAACGGAAATCACAGTAGACATAATCATCATACCACACTTAGAAAAATCTCGGCTATGGAGATGAAATGTGTTTTCTCTTTCCATGGCTCAAGTAAGCCGTTTTCTGTTCTCAAAACTATTACAGAATCTCCAAATTGAATAATCAATAATGATCGAATGATAATGATGCTGAAAAATTCAGCAATAAGGTTTTTAATAGCATCCTTGTCAAATAAGTTGCTACTGCATCCTTAAGTATTTAAAAATACTGGGTTTGCTCGGGAAAAAGTTCTCATGCATCACATTCAGTCTAAAAGCTGCCTTCCCTCTTATGTGAAGTTTTCCTTTGCTGCCCACAGGTCCACAAAGTCCTGAAATCTTCATCATTAGTACCTGAAAAACATGCTAATCACATAGGTCAGCTCACTTAAAGGAAAATGGACTAAAAGTGCAAGAATTATATATTTTATCCTCAAAAGTTAGCTAAAATATGGGTAAATTATGGTGCTTAGACATATAAATACGCCCAACATCACCACCCCACACTTAAAGCTTTGTTTTTCCTCGAATAAAATATTACATCCATGCAAACACCTAACTAAAATTTCACAATACCAACACAAAATTTTCAACAAGACATGCACGACAATTATTAACAAAGAGTAGGTTTCTTGATCGTTACTAGAAACAACTCAACCTCCAACATAGACTCATTAGGATGTTTAATTCGTATCCACAAGTTAAGCCACAAAGAATCATATAAAACTACCCAACAATCATCAACCATGTGTGCTCACAAAAGATATCAGCCATAATCACTCATATTTTTGCATTTTTCGAAACATGGGTATAAGGGTATAAGACTTTCCTTGCTCTCACTCTCACAAAGAATTCTTATATTGCAACTGATGACCATAGGCTTGCCCTTAGTGTAATGCTCCACTAATATCAGAATGCTAAGCTTAAGATCAAATAGGTCTTTACAGGTTATAATGTAGGCTAAGGGACAGGTAGGACTATTTTGGCCAGAAATAGTGACTATGTTCCCTAAGGGCTTTAATACACTACATTATGACATTTACACTATCTTTTAACAACCACTCTACCTTCCTTTCATCTACCAACCCCTTTTCACCCATTTTGTTATTCAATCATAAACACAACTATCTTTTTTTTTATTTTTTTTTATTTTTTTTTTATATTAAGCAAGCATCTCTATAATAGCCACTCTTTTTCACAACATTTTCAAGTACCAATACACCCTGAGGCATCACTTTCACCATTATCCTCTTATTTTTCCACATGATTCTATAATTTAAAGAGCTTAGGAGTTTGGATCAAATTATGGTCTTAAAAAAATGGATTAGGCTACATAATGAGGCTGCCAAAGAAAATAGCTAAAGGCTCAAAGGGTGTTCACTAAGACAATGTACAAAGGTAGGTAAAAAGAAGGTAAACAATTTCAGGCTGCCAAAGAAATGCCTAAATCTCCTAAACTCACAATCTTTATTTCGCTTCACACACACACCAGGCAAGTTCTAGCATCAGTCACAACAAAGAATATACAATAACCTCACACACACAAGGCACATGGTCAACTTCATTGGGAGCGTTATAGATTCTTGACCCAACAGATGAATGAATTAAACCACAACAATTTATCACACAGTGAGTCACAACTTAGAGCCTAAGCGTCTCAATAGTAATGATTTAGCACAAACTCTTGTTATATTACCATGCCGTCTATCAGAACAATTTCATGCAAAATCTAAAATCTAACTAACTAATTACAACTAACTAACTAACTACTAATTCAAACAAACAAGAATAAATGTAGGCAAAGAAATACAATACAACAGACATATACCCGCACCCCGCACTTAGACGGGACACACTGTCCTCAATGGAAATAAATAAGGAAAACCTGATTAGTAAGACTCCTCTTCTATGTCTGGGGTCATACCCCCTGCATCGGAATCATCATCAGAGTCGTCATCATCAGAGTTGTCCTCCACATCTGAGTCTGGCAGTCGATGATCATCGTCAGTTGGCACGTCATCATCGAGAGGTTCCTCAAAATGTACCCCCACTCCACACATAGCCCGCGCATGCTCATTAAACGGGTAGTCATAGTCCAACTGCTGAAGCTCTACATCAGTCGGAACACGACCCCCATTCATCATTGTAAATCTAGTCATGCCATACAGATGACGGAAAAAACTTTTATCTCGAGCATGTCTCTTAGCAATGGTAAGGTTGATGCCTTGACCAATTTCAGGCTCTTTACTCTTCGTGAGATCAACCTTCTTCGGGTTGTATGGCAGCTTATGGTCTACGGGTTCCTCTTCAATATGTTCTTTCCTTAAGATTGCAGTCAACAAATTGCCGAAACTGAAATGGGACCTTTTGTGCAATCTAGCCTTGCACATTGATGATCGTATAACTGCACCAATGTTGATGGGAATATTCGTCATCAGAGCGTACAACAAGCAGACTTAATCACGTGTGATCTTAGTATATTGTGTCCCAGGAATCAAGCAAGAGTTGACTATCCTTAACCATATGCGAGCTTCTCTGTTGAAAGAGGCATACGGGTAGGTATTGTGATGACCATTATCCTTGTGCCAAATCCACCATGCCATTGACCTTGATCCGCATAGTGTGTGTCTAATGGCCCTGTAGGGAGGTCTGTGATAAAGCTCCTTGAGCGGTGATGGATCCACAGATGGAAAGCCCAGAAAAGAGTGAAAGAACTCCGCATTCATTTGCAAGACTTGGCCCCGAATCTTTACTTCACTTCCAGTAGTCTTTAGGGACCAATTGGCATAACACTCTCACGTTAGATCAAGATTGC
Organism: Capsicum baccatum var. pendulum; assembly: GCA_030864225.1. Lineage (NCBI taxonomy): Eukaryota > Viridiplantae > Streptophyta > Magnoliopsida > Solanales > Solanaceae > Capsicum > Capsicum baccatum. The sequence continues at coordinate 294,774,463 of CM061552.1, forward strand.
ATTCCCCCATATCTCGGAAAATGAAATCAAGATTTAGTGCCATGATTTTAGCCAAAATGTGGGGGTCTCTCTTTGCTAGACTCTCCTTCTGCATCAAATCCTCGTGAACATATTTTTTTACTTTGTTATTCTTGTACCACTCCTTTCCTTCCTCTTCTAGGACCCACTTTATCCCAAAAGTGCGTCGAGGCACTTGCAAAGAGGAGGACTCAGCCTTATCTTTTCTTACCCTTTTCTGACCTTTGTGGGAGGTGGACACTTTTTCTTTTCCTTGTCGTCCTTTTGGGGCCATTCTACCTGAGATCACGATAAAGTCATGTTAGTTTCATCATGGAAGATTTACTATATTCGAAAAAGAAAACCGTGATGGTACCACCCCACACTTAATCCATTTGCACAATATTAGTAATCATGTAATCTTGACTATCCTTTCCGACTTTATTTCATTGGATTAAGGCAATATTTGAACAAGATGACCACATAGAAATCTTATCAGGTTATTGCATAGACATAATCAAACCATCTTATGCTTGTGGTCAATCATGATCAATACCTTCGATGAGTGAGTCATTCAAATATTCAAGCTTACAACTTTCAAGATTATGTATGAACTTCACAAATTTGACTCCATAAAAATATGACAGTGAATACAAATCAAATACAAGTCGGAGGAAAGTCAAGAACATCCACACGAATCCTTTCACTCAACTAGATGCATCGTAACAAACCAACCATATTCTTATCATCAAACACTACTTCAAAATTGAATAAACCATTATAAACGTAGTAGTGCAACAACTACGAAATATAAAAGAGTAACTTACGTGGTGATGGATCCGGAAGATGAACTTACAAGATTAGATGAGCAAAAAGAAAAATTTTGAGAGAACTTGGGAGCTTGGGCGGCGCTATCTTGAGCAAACAATGGAATTGTGTTCTAAGGTTGAGGATCTATTTAAAGGCTAATCCATGGGTCGGGTTTGATCCATATTTAATCGGGTTAGGAGGCAAAAAATGATAAGTAGGCGGCGCCTATTGCTTTGCCTATGCTTAGCATAGGCGGCACCTATAGCAATGCCTAGATTGGCATAGGCAGCGCCTATAGCACTGCCTACATTGGTATAGGCCTTGCCTTGTCCATTGCCTATGTGAGGCAGTGATCATAGGAAATGGCATAGGCATTGCCTTGTCCATTTCCTAGATTGGAATAGATATTGCCTTGTTCGTTGCCTAGATTGGCATAGGCAATGCCTAGCCTATAGCATTTGCTCCATCGTTCCTAACTTACCACCTTTAGCATGGCTCACTTTCAAATCAAAATTTGGGAATAATCTCCTCCTTTGTACGAATTGCACCTACACTTAATCAAAAACAACAAAAATGATTAGAAAGATGGGTTGCCTCCCACCAAGCGCCTTAGTTTTGGTCGTGGCTCTAATCTTCTTTTTGAATTTTTATTTACCAAAAATAAAATCCTAATAAAATGATGGGTTGCCTCCCATGTAGCGCTTGATTTATTGTCACGGCACGACATAGTTATCTCGATTACTTAGACTGTATCAAGATATCTAGTGGCTTCACCGGTGGTGAAGGTCGATTCTTAAGGTCGAGGTCCAGCTTCTTGGGGACATATAAATACGACCCCATTCCTGTCAAAGCATAGATAGTTTCTTCGTACTCTTCAACATCCTCACACTCAAAGTTCAAAAGCACAGCAGCCAATGGCTCAACAGTAAGATGCTTCTCTAATGATAGTTCCTTCTCATCTGAATAATAAACATCAGCTATAGAAAACACATTCATATCTTTGGGATGCTTCATTGATTTGCATATATCAAAACGTACCACTTCGTCATTCATCCAAAATAAAAGCTCATTTGTTTGCAATCAATAAGCACACTTTCTGTTGCGAGGAAAGGTCAACCCAAGATTATGGGCACCTCAAAATCCACCTCGCAGTCCAAAATAACAAAGTCTGCAGGAAAAATAAAGGTAGAAACCTTCACTAATACATCATGCAAGATACCAACAGGTCGTTTTATCGACCTATCTGCCATTACTAGCCGCATGTTGGTTGGTGTAGGATCCCCCAACCCCAACTGTCTATAAATGGCTAGTGGCATAAATTAGTGCTAGCCCTCAAATCTCACAATGCCTTAGCAAAATCCAAAGATCCAACCGTGCAAGGAATAGTGAAAGCACCAAGATCTGCCTTCTTCTATACTAAAGACCTCATGGAAATTGCACTGCAATGATGAAAATTATCTGCCAGTTCATAACTTGCTGCCCTTTTCTTTGTCAAAAGGTCCTTCATGAATTTGGAGTACCCTGGCATCTGCTCCAGTGCCTCCACCAAAGGCACATTAATAGTCAGCTTCTTCAGCATGGTCATGAATTTACTAAACCTGGTGTCATCATCCTTTTTCTTCAGTCTATGAGGAAAAGGTGGTGGTGGATTTGGAAGAGTTTTCTCCACCACTTCCTTTTTATTTTGCTTCCCATTATCAATATTTTCAGACTGCTGACATCTAGGTGTAGTATCATGAACGTTCTCATTCTGATTTTCAGCTTTTGCAGAATCATCACAATCTGCTTCAATAATATTCTCTTCTATATTATCAACCACCGGCTTACCCTTGGATGGATTTTCCAACACCTTACCACTCCTGGTATTAATAGCCAAACATGATCCATCATTCCATGGATTTTGCACAGTGTCACTAGGTAAAGTACCAACTTTTCTTTGATTGAATGCCGCTGATAGTTGACTCATTTGTTGTTCCAGCTATTTTATTACAGTGGAATGCGAGTCAACCAATTGATTTATTGAGGACAAACCATTTTTTACCTCAGCTAGTCCCGTGTTGGTTGCCTCCACTCCTTTCAAAAGCTTGGCCATCATGTCCTCTATGGATATCTTCCCAAAACTAGTTGCAACAGCTTCACGATTTCTAGGAGGGACATACAAACCACTCCTGTTAGTTTTATTCTTCCAACTCCCTTGGTCTCGGTCCTTATATTCGGATTTTTCATAATAGTTCCGACCTTGGTTTCCTTGGGCATTGCCTCAGAAACCCCCCTGGTTATTCAAGTAATTTGCTTCCTCCTTAGAATCAGAGTCATCTCTTCCCTGTGATACAATAGCCTTGACCTTTTTTGTCTTCCCTGATAATAAATTCTTGGTAAGAAGGTCCATCTGTGTTTTTATGTGAGCCATATCTTGGTCACGTTCCTCTTCTCTTCGCCTCTGTTTCGATGTCATATCAGTAGATACAGTAGATATTGATACCTTAGAATCCCTGGTATGCCAAGCTCTACTCTGCTTTGTCATACAATCCAGTATATCACTAGCCTCAATAAAAGTAAGGTCCATGAATGACCCACCTGCAGCATTATCAACCACTGGCTTAGTCATCGAGTTCAACGCCCTGTATAATATTTCCATCAAGTGGATATTGGTCATTTGATAATTTGGGCACCGCATAAGCTTATTCTTGAACCTCTCCCATGTTTTGTGGAGAGCTTCAGTTGGAAGCTGTCAAAAATTGCTTATCTCATCTCTTAATTGTGCTCTCTTGGATGACGGAAAGAATCTTTCTAGGAAAGCGTCTTTCAGTTGCCTCTAATTAGTAATAGAGTCAGGAGTTATCCCGTTCAACCATAGAGTTGCCTCTCCAGATAGAGACAACGCAAATAAGTGCAACCGAATTGCATTCTGTCCAACTCCTGGATAGTCAAACGACTTGCATGTTGAAATAAAATTATTCAAATGCATATTCGGATCATTGCCTGCAAGTCCACCAAATAACCCTTTGAGTTGCAATAGCGAAATCATAGTGCTAGTGATATTTAACTTGGCTCCGGGTGCCAAGGGCGGAGGAATAATAGCCCCTGTGGCACTAGCCCCATCTAAATCATCATCATCATCATCTAAAGGGTCCTGCACAGCTCGGCGTTTAGGTCTCATTCTAGTTTGACGATCTCTTCTATTCACAGGTGCCGCTACCTCATCTGCATGCCTTGGATTTAATAGCTCATCATCACCCAGGTCCTCTTCATTAGGATTTATTGCCCGACCTGGGTTATCAATATTCTGTTGATGCACTTAAGCAGCTGCCAATGTAGCTAATCTAGCCTACTCCTGTTGAGCAGCCATCCGTTCCAGGTTTCGTTGCGCATTCATTCTGCCAATAAGATGTGGTTCAGGATTTATAGGTAATAATGGTTGACCAGAGCTTCGTGTATTTGGCATGAACTCCACTAAACCTGAACAAAACAAAAACAATAAACAAAAAGTAAAATCAAAGAATCTTTGACCAAAGGGTCTATTAACTATCACAAACTTAGTTGACAATTGTATTCCCCGGCAACGACGCCAAAATTTGATACGCCCAAATTACAACTTTCGTTAAAAAGTGTAAGTGGTCGCTGTCAAATATAGAACCCAACTAGGTTGGGTGTCGAATCCCACAGGGAATACTCTGGTTACTAAGTGTTGCAATTATTAGTAGACTGTTGGTCGAAAATTCCAAGGAAAAGGGGGGTTTGGTTTAGGCGTGAACTAATAGTATCAAAGTAGCGATGGAATGATTTGTGTAGTAGGATTTAATGACAGAGATTGATAATTTAGGGTTATGTCCACCTTGTAGTTTCTACTTCTCTATCAACTATGAGTAAAGCGGAATTTAGATATGCATGCACTTATAGAGAGTCGTATTCTAATTTAAATCCAAGTGTTTTCCAACCATCAAGGATTATTTCACCTTAGTTCTCTCGAACCTAACGCGTATAACAAGTGGTACAAACTTTCCAAGAAGTTAATCCGGTTAAGGCATTAACGTGTAAATAGAGGTTGAAAACCCTATTTCCTTGTCACACTTTCTTTTCCAAACATGTAACTTTTCTCTCAAAAAGGTTAATGCTATAATGGCATATTCTCTATGTTTGCAACCATGAGAATTCAATCAACATGAAGAGAGTAATGATATAAGTAGCATAACACATCAAGAATTCACAAACTCATAGCAATAGATAGTATCTTAAAAGGTTTCCATAGCCCTAGCAGATAAGTTTAGCTACTCATGAATACAAAGGAAATCATAGTAGACATAATCATCATACCACACTTAGAAAAATCTCGGCTATGGAGATGAAACGTGTTTTCTCTTTCCATGGCTCAAGTAAGCCATTTTCTGTTCTCAAAACTATTACAGAATCTCCAAATTGAATAATCAATAATGATCGAATGATAATGATGCTGAAAAATTCAGCAATAAGGTTTTTAATCGCATCCTTGTCTAATAAGTTGCTACTGCATCCTTAAGTATTTGAAAATATTGGGTTTGCCCAGGAAAAAGTTCCCATGCATCACATTCAGTCCAAAAGCTTCCTTCCCACTTATGTGAAGTTTTCCTTTGCTGCCCACAGGTCCACAAAGTGCTGAAATCTTCATCATTAGTACCTAAAAAACATGCTAATCACATAGGTCAGCTCACTTAAAGGAAAATGGACTAAAAGTGCAAGACTTATATATTTTATCCTCAAAACTTAGCTAAAACATGGGTAAATTATGGTGCTTAGACGTATAAATACGCCCAACATCAACAAACTATCGAGATATCAAGCTAGTGTTGGTGCGGGGAAGGGGGCAATGGAATTGTTCTACTATGTTTTGTTTGGTTCTACGGCTGCTATGGTGGTAGTTCTTGAGCTGGGTGGCAACACTAACAAAGATCGGATAACAACTTCATGGGCTTTTAATTCCTTTAAGACCAATTACATTCTTGTTTTATCTCTTATGATAGGTACGTATGTTTCTCCTATCAGATCTGGGTCTTTTAACATTTTAAAATTCTTGTATGTATGTTCTCGATCTGATTATTTGAGTATGGGATTTTGGATTTGATTAATAGGGCATTACGAGTTTGCTCTACATTAGTGGTCAGGTTGTGGTATAAACGAAATCTAGCTTCGGATCCTACCTCATTTTATGTTATCTGAATGCTAAATAAGCTTTTAAGTGTTGATACGCAACTCAATTTGCTTAATGGTCTTTTGATTTATCTGTGCACCACGGTGTGGGAATACACTGGGTTTGTTGTTGTTGTTGTTGTATTTCATTTAGAGTTCTCCAATACTGTCTGCATTCCTTGTGTTGTATCTTTCTAAATTATGGCATCAAGACCAAAATTTAGTTTCTTTACTTTTCTAAAAGATAAGGTTGATCTTGCTTAAGGGTTTTAGAATATCTATACCTTGAGTATACATAAACTTGTACAATATGGTCAAAGTTAAGTCATGTTGTAGACATATAGTAACTTGAAAATGGAGTTGTGTATCTTTTAATTTGCTCAACTCATTATTTTCGAAGGTGATGTTGTTGGTTACTTTTGTTTAGAAGGTGATGTTGTTGGTTACTTTATTTGTTGAAAATGCTAGAGTGCCGGTGACTTTAATAGTGAATTAGTGTTTAGAAGGTGATGTTGTTGGAGACATTATTTGTTGAAAATGCTTAAGTTTGGGTGACTTTAATAGTGAAAGAGTTTCGTTGGTCCCTTTGTTAGTTGAAAAACCTTAAGTTTTGGTGACTTTATTAGTGAACTAGTGTTTAGGAGGTGATGTTGTTGGTGACTTTATTTGTTGAAAATGCTTAAGTGCCGGTGACTTTAATAGTAAACTTTTGTTTAGAAAGGGATGTTGTTGGTTACTTTATTTGTTGAAAATACTTAAATGCCGGTGACTTTAAAAGTGAACTTTTGTTTAGAAGGTGATGTTGTTGGTTACTTTATTTGTTGAAAATGCTTAAGTGCCGGTGACTTTAATAGTGAACTTTTTTCGTTGGTGCCTTTGTTAGTTGAAAAAGCTTAAGTTTTGGTGACTTTAATAGTGAACTAGTGTTTAGAAGGTGATGTTGTTGGAGACTTTATTTGATAAAAATTCTTAAGTTTTGGTGACTTTAATAGTGAATTAGTGTTTAGGAGGTGATGTGGTTGGTGACTTTATTAGTTGAAAATGCTTAAGTTTTGGTGACTTTAAAAGTGAACTTTTGTTTAGAAGATGATGTTGTTGATGACTTTATTTGTTAAAAATGCTTAAGTTTTGTTGACTTTAATAGTGAATTAGTGTATAGGAGGTGATGCGGTTGGTGACTTTATTAGTTGAAAATGCTTGAATTTTGGTGACTTTAAAAGTGAACTTTTGTTTAGAAGGTGATGTTGTTGGTTACTTTATTAGTTGAAAATGCCTAAGTGCCGGTGACTTTAATAATGAATTAGTGTTTAGAAGGTGATGTTGTTCGTGACTTTATTTGTAGAAAATGCTTAAGTTTTGGTGACTTTAATAGTGAATTAGTTTCGTTGTTGCCTTTGTTAGTTGAAAAAGCTTAAGTTTTGGTGTCTTTAATATTGAATTAATGTTTAGGAGGTGATGTTGTTGGTGACTTTATTTATTGAAAATGCTTAAATGCCGGTGACTTTAATAGTGAACTTTTGTTTAGAAGGTGATGCTGTTGGTTACTTTATTTGTTGCAAATGCTTAAGTGTCGGTAACTTTAAAAGTGAACTTTCGTTTATTAGGTGCTGTTGTTGGTTACTTTATTTGTTGAAAATGCTTAAGTGCCGCTGACTTTAATAGTGAACTTTTTTCGTTGGTGCCTTTGTTAGTTGAAAAAACTTAAGGTTTGGTGACTTTAATAGTGAATTAGTATTTAGAAGGTGATGTTTTTGGTGACTTTATTTGTTGAAAATTCTTAAGTTTTGGTGAATTTAATAGTGAATTAGTGTTTAAGAGGTGATGAGGTTGGTGATTTTATTAGTTGAAAATGCTTAAAGTTTGGTGACTTTAAAAGTTAACTTTTGTTTAGAAGGTGATGTTGTTGGTTACTTTATTTGTTGAAAATGCTTAAGTGCCGGTGACTTTAATAGTGAATTAGTTTCGTTGGTGCCTTTGTTAGTTGAAAAAGCTTAAGTTTTGATGACATTAATAGTGAACTAGTGTTTAGAATGTGATGCTGTTGGTGACTTTATTTGTTGAAAATGCTTAAATTTTGGTGACTTTAATAGTGAATTAGTGTTTAGGAGGTGATGTGGTTGGTGACTTTATTAGTTGAAAATTATTAAGTTTTGGTGGCTTTAAAATTGACCTTTTGTTTAGAAGGTGATGTTGTTGGTTACTTTATTTGTTGAAAACGCTTAAGTGCCGGTGACTTTAATAGTGAACTTTAGTTTAGAAGGTGATGTTGTTGGTTACTTTATTTGTTGAAAATGCTTAAGTGCTGGTGACTTTAAATGTGAACTTTTGTTTAGAAGGTGATGTTGTTTGTTACATTATTTGTTGAAAATTCTTATGTGCCGTTGACTTTAATTGTGAATTAGTGCTTAGAAGGTGATGTTGTAGGTGATTTTATTTGTTGAAAATGCTTAAGTTTTGGTGACTTTCTTAATGAATTAGTTTCGTTGGTGCCTTTGTTAGTTGAAAAAGCTTAAGTTTTGGTGACTTTATTAGTGAACTAGTGTTTAGGAGGTGATGTTGTTGGTGACTTTATTTGTTGAAAATGCTTAAGTGCCGGTAACTTTAATAGTGAATTTTTGTTTAGAAGGGGATGTTGTTGGTTACTTTATTTGTTGAAAATACTTAAATGCCGGTGACTTTAAAAGTGAACTTTTGTTTAGAAGGTGATGTTGTTGGTTACTTTATTTGTTGAAAATGCTTAAGTGCCGGTGACTTTAATAGTGAACTTTTTTCGTTGGTGCCTTTGTTAGTTGAAAAAGCTTAAGTTTTGGTGACTTTAATAGTGAACTAGTGTTTAGAAGATGATGTTGTTGGAGACTTTATTTGATTAAAATTCTTAAGTTTTGGTGACTTTAATAGTGAATTAGTGTTTAGGAGGTGATGTGGTTGGTGACTTTATTAGTTGAAAATGCTTAAGTTTTGGTGACTTTAAAAGTGAACTTTTGTTTAGAAGATGATGTTGTTGATGACTTTATTTGTTGAAAATGCTTAAGTTTTGTTGACTTTAATAGTGAATTAGAGTATAGGAGGTGATGCGGTTGGTGACTTTATTAGTTGAAAATGCTTGAATTTTGGTGACTTTAAAAGTGAACTTTTGTTTAGAAGGTGATGTTGTTGGTTACTTTATTAGTTGAAAATGCCTAAGTGCCGGTGACTTTAATAATGAATTAGTGTTTAGAAGGTGATTTTGTTCGTGACTTTATTTGTAGAAAATGCTTAAGTTTTGGTGACTTTAATAGTGAATTAGTTTCGTTGTTGCCTTTGTTAGTTGAAAAAGCTTAAGTTTTGGTGTCTTTAATATTGAATTAATGTTTAGGAGGTGATGTTGTTGGTGACTTTATTTATTGAAAATGCTTAAATGCCGGTGACTTTAATAGTGAACTTTTGTTTAGAAGGTGATGCTGTTGGTTACTTTATTTGTTGCAAATGCTTAAGTGCCGGTAACTTTAAAAGTGAACTTTTGTTTATTAGGTGCTATTGTTGGTTACTTTATTTGTTAAAAAGTCTTAAGTGCCGCTGACTTTAATAGTGAACTTTTTTCGTTGGTGCCTTTGTTAGTTGAAAAAACTTAAGGTTTGGTGACTTTAATAGTGAATTAGTATTTAGAAGGTGATGTTTCTGGTGACTTTATTTGTTGAAAATTCTTAAGTTTTGGTGAATTTAATAGTGAATTTGTGTTTAAGAGGTGATGAGGTTGGTGACTTTATTAGTTGAAAATGCTTAAAGTTTGGTGACTTTAAAAGTTAACTTTTGTTTAGAAGGTGATGTTGTTGGTTGCTTTATTTGTTGAAAATGCTTAAGTGCCAGTGACTTTAATAGTGAATTAGTGTATAGGAGGTGATGCGGTTGGTGACTTTATTAGTTGAAAATGCTTGAATTTTGGTGACTTTAAAAGTGAACTTTTGTTTAGAAGGTGATGTTGTTGGTTACTTTATTTGTTGAAAATGCCTAAGTGCCGGTGACTTTAATAATGAATTAGTGTTTAGAAGGCGATGTTGTTCGTGACTTTATTTGTAGAAAATGCTTAAGTTTTGGTGACTTTAATAGTGAATTAGTTTCGTTGTTGCCTTTGTTAGTTGAAAAAGCTTAAGTTTTGGTGTCTTTAATATTGAATTAATGTTTAGGAGGTGATGTTGTTGGTGACTTTATTTATTGAAAATGCTTAAATGCCGGTGACTTTAATAGTGAACTTTTGTTTAGAAGGTGATGCTGTTGGTTACTTTATTTGTTGCAAATGCTTAAGTGTCGGTAACTTTAAAAGTGAACTTTCGTTTATTAGGTGCTGTTGTTGGTTACTTTATTTGTTGAAAATGCTTAAGTGCCGCTGACTTTAATAGTGAACTTTTTTCGTTGGTGCCTTTGTTAGTTGAAAAAACTTAAGGTTTGGTGACTTTAATAGTGAATTAGTATTTAGAAGGTGATGTTTTTGGTGACTTTATTTGTTGAAAATTCTTAAGTTTTGGTGAATTTAATAGTGAATTAGTGTTTAAGAGGTGATGAGGTTGGTGATTTTATTAGTTGAAAATGCTTAAAGTTTGGTGACTTTAAAAGTTAACTTTTGTTTAGAAGGTGATGTTGTTGGTTACTTTATTTGTTGAAAATGCTTAAGTGCCGGTGACTTTAATAGTGAATTAGTTTCGTTGGTGCCTTTGTTAGTTGAAAAAGCTTAAGTTTTGATGACATTAATAGTGAACTAGTGTTTAGAATGTGATGCTGTTGGTGACTTTATTTGTTGAAAATGCTTAAATTTTGGTGACTTTAATAGTGAATTAGTGTTTAGGAGGTGATGTGGTTGGTGACTTTATTAGTTGAAAATTATTAAGTTTTGGTGGCTTTAAAATTGACCTTTTGTTTAGAAGGTGATGTTGTTGGTTACTTTATTTGTTGAAAACGCTTAAGTGCCGGTGACTTTAATAGTGAACTTTAGTTTAGAAGGTGATGTTGTTGGTTACTTTATTTGTTGAAAATGCTTAAGTGCTGGTGACTTTAAATGTGAACTTTTGTTTAGAAGGTGATGTTGTTTGTTACATTATTTGTTGAAAATTCTTATGTGCCGTTGACTTTAATTGTGAATTAGTGCTTAGAAGGTGATGTTGTAGGTGATTTTATTTGTTGAAAATGCTTAAGTTTTGGTGACTTTCTTAATGAATTAGTTTCGTTGGTGCCTTTGTTAGTTGAAAAAGCTTAAGTTTTGGTGACTTTATTAGTGAACTAGTGTTTAGGAGGTGATGTTGTTGGTGACTTTATTTGTTGAAAATGCTTAAGTGCCGGTAACTTTAATAGTGAATTTTTGTTTAGAAGGGGATGTTGTTGGTTACTTTATTTGTTGAAAATACTTAAATGCCGGTGACTTTAAAAGTGAACTTTTGTTTAGAAGGTGATGTTGTTGGTTACTTTATTTGTTGAAAATGCTTAAGTGCCGGTGACTTTAATAGTGAACTTTTTTCGTTGGTGCCTTTGTTAGTTGAAAAAGCTTAAGTTTTGGTGACTTTAATAGTGAACTAGTGTTTAGAAGATGATGTTGTTGGAGACTTTATTTGATTAAAATTCTTAAGTTTTGGTGACTTTAATAGTGAATTAGTGTTTAGGAGGTGATGTGGTTGGTGACTTTATTAGTTGAAAATGCTTAAGTTTTGGTGACTTTAAAAGTGAACTTTTGTTTAGAAGATGATGTTGTTGATGACTTTATTTGTTGAAAATGCTTAAGTTTTGTTGACTTTAATAGTGAATTAGAGTATAGGAGGTGATGCGGTTGGTGACTTTATTAGTTGAAAATGCTTGAATTTTGGTGACTTTAAAAGTGAACTTTTGTTTAGAAGGTGATGTTGTTGGTTACTTTATTAGTTGAAAATGCCTAAGTGCCGGTGACTTTAATAATGAATTAGTGTTTAGAAGGTGATTTTGTTCGTGACTTTATTTGTAGAAAATGCTTAAGTTTTGGTGACTTTAATAGTGAATTAGTTTCGTTGTTGCCTTTGTTAGTTGAAAAAGCTTAAGTTTTGGTGTCTTTAATATTGAATTAATGTTTAGGAGGTGATGTTGTTGGTGACTTTATTTATTGAAAATGCTTAAATGCCGGTGACTTTAATAGTGAACTTTTGTTTAGAAGGTGATGCTGTTGGTTACTTTATTTGTTGCAAATGCTTAAGTGCCGGTAACTTTAAAAGTGAACTTTTGTTTATTAGGTGCTATTGTTGGTTACTTTATTTGTTAAAAAGTCTTAAGTGCCGCTGACTTTAATAGTGAACTTTTTTCGTTGGTGCCTTTGTTAGTTGAAAAAACTTAAGGTTTGGTGACTTTAATAGTGAATTAGTATTTAGAAGGTGATGTTTCTGGTGACTTTATTTGTTGAAAATTCTTAAGTTTTGGTGAATTTAATAGTGAATTTGTGTTTAAGAGGTGATGAGGTTGGTGACTTTATTAGTTGAAAATGCTTAAAGTTTGGTGACTTTAAAAGTTAACTTTTGTTTAGAAGGTGATGTTGTTGGTTGCTTTATTTGTTGAAAATGCTTAAGTGCCAGTGACTTTAATAGTGAATTAGTGTATAGGAGGTGATGCGGTTGGTGACTTTATTAGTTGAAAATGCTTGAATTTTGGTGACTTTAAAAGTGAACTTTTGTTTAGAAGGTGATGTTGTTGGTTACTTTATTTGTTGAAAATGCCTAAGTGCCGGTGACTTTAATAATGAATTAGTGTTTAGAAGGCGATGTTGTTCGTGACTTTATTTGTAGAAAATGCTTAAGTTTTGGTGACTTTAATAGTGAATTAGTTTCGTTGTTGCCTTTGTTTGTTGAAACAGCTTAAGTTTTGGTGTCTTTAATATTGAATTAATGTTTAGGAGGTGATGTTGTTGGTGACTTTATTTATTGAAAATGCTTAAATGCCGGTGACTTTAATAGTGAACTTTTGTGTAGAAGGTGATGCTGTTGGTTACTTTATTTGTTGCAAATGCTTAAGTGCCGGTAACTTTAAAAGTGAACTTTCGTTTATTAGGTGCTGTTTTTGGTTACTTTATTTGTTGAAAATGCTTAAGTGCCGCTGACTTTAATAGTGAACTTTTTTCGTTGGTGCCTTTGTTAGTTGAAAAAACTTAAGGTTTGGTGACTTTAATAGTGAATTAGTATTTAGAAGGTGATGTTTTTGGTGACTTTATTTGTTGAAAATTCTTAAGTTTTGGTGAATTTATAGTGAATTAGTGTTTAAGAGGTGATGAGGTTGGTGACTTTATTAGTTGAAAATGATTAAAGTTTGGTGACTTTAAAAGTTAACTTTTGTTTAGAAGGTGATGTTGTTGGTTACTTTATTTGTTGAAAATGCTTAAGTGCCGGTGACTTTAATAGTGAATTAGTTTCGTTGGTGCCTTTGTTAGTTGAAAAAGCTTAAGTTTTGATGACATCAATAGCGAACTAGTGTTTAGAATGTGATGCTGTTGGTGACTTTATTTGTTGAAAATGCTTAAATTTTGGTGACTTTAATAGTGAATTAGTGTTTAGGAGGTGATGTGGTTGGTGACTTTATTAGTTGAAAATTCTTAAGTTTTGGTGGCTTTAAAATTGACCTTTTGTTTAGAAGGTGATGTTGTTGGTTACTTTATTTGTTGAAAACGCTTAAGTGCCGGTGACTTTAATAGTGAACTTTAGTTTAGAAGGTGATGTTGTTGGTTACTTTATTTGTTGAAAATGCTTAAGTGCTGGTGACTTTAAATGTGAACTTTTGTTTAGAAGGTGATGTTGTTTGTTACATTATTTGTTGAAAATTCTTAAGTGCCGTTGACTTTAATTGTGAATTAGTGCTTAGAAGGTGATGTTGTAGGTGATTTTATTTATTGAAAATGCTTAAGTTTTGGTGACTTTCTTATTGAATTAGTTTCGTTGGTGCCTTTGTTAGTTGAAAAAGCTTAAGTTTTGGTGACTTTGTTAGTGAACTAGTGTTTAGGAGGTGATGTTGTTGGTGACTTTATTTGTTAAAAATGCTTAAGTGCCGGTAACTTTAATAGTGAATTTTTGTTTAGAAGGGGATGTTGTTGGTTACTTTATTTGCTGAAAATGTTTAAGTGCCAGCGACTTTAAAAGTTAACTTTTGTTTATAAGTTAATGTTGTTGGTTTCCTTATTTGTTGAAAATGCTTAAGTGTCGGTGGCTTTAATAGTGAAATTTTTTCGTTGGTGCCTTTGTTAGTTGAAAAAGCTTATGTTTTGGTTACTTTAATAGTGAACTATTGTTTAGAAGGTGATGTTGTTGGTGACTTTATTTGATTAAAATTCTTAAGTTTTGGTGACTTTAATAGTGAATTAGTGTTTAGGAGGTGATGTGGTTGGTGACTTTATAAGTTGAAAATGCTTAAGTTTTGGTGACTTTAAAAGTGAACTTTTGTTTAGAAGGTGATGTTGTTGGTGACTTTATTTGTTGAAAATGCTTAAGTTTTGTTGACTTTAATAGTGAATTAGAGTATAGGAGGTGATGCGGTTGGTGACTTTATTAGTTGAAAATGCTTGAATTTTGGTGACTTTAAAAGTGAACTTTTGTTTAGAAGGTGATGTTGTTGGTTACTTTATTAGTTGAAAATGCCTAAGTGCCGGTGACTTTAATAATGAATTAGTGTTTAGAAGGTGATTTTGTTCGTGACTTTATTTGTAGAAAATGCTTAAGTTTTGGTGACTTTAATAGTGAATTAGTTTCGTTGTTGCCTTTGTTAGTTGAAAAAGCTTAAGTTTTGGTGTCTTTAATATTGAATTAATGTTTAGGAGGTGATGTTGTTGGTGACTTTATTTATTGAAAATGCTTAAATGCCGGTGACTTTAATAGTGAACTTTTGTTTAGAAGGTGATGCTGTTGGTTACTTTATTTGTTGCAAATGCTTAAGTGCCGGTAACTTTAAAAGTGAACTTTTGTTTATTAGGTGCTATTGTTGGTTACTTTATTTGTTAAAAAGTCTTAAGTGCCGCTGACTTTAATAGTGAACTTTTTTCGTTGGTGCCTTTGTTAGTTGAAAAAACTTAAGGTTTGGTGACTTTAATAGTGAATTAGTATTTAGAAGGTGATGTTTCTGGTGACTTTATTTGTTGAAAATTCTTAAGTTTTGGTGAATTTAATAGTGAATTTGTGTTTAAGAGGTGATGAGGTTGGTGACTTTATTAGTTGAAAATGCTTAAAGTTTGGTGACTTTAAAAGTTAACTTTTGTTTAGAAGGTGATGTTGTTGGTTGCTTTATTTGTTGAAAATGCTTAAGTGCCAGTGACTTTAATAGTGAATTAGTGTATAGGAGGTGATGCGGTTGGTGACTTTATTAGTTGAAAATGCTTGAATTTTGGTGACTTTAAAAGTGAACTTTTGTTTAGAAGGTGATGTTGTTGGTTACTTTATTTGTTGAAAATGCCTAAGTGCCGGTGACTTTAATAATGAATTAGTGTTTAGAAGGCGATGTTGTTCGTGACTTTATTTGTAGAAAATGCTTAAGTTTTGGTGACTTTAATAGTGAATTAGTTTCGTTGTTGCCTTTGTTTGTTGAAACAGCTTAAGTTTTGGTGTCTTTAATATTGAATTAATGTTTAGGAGGTGATGTTGTTGGTGACTTTATTTATTGAAAATGCTTAAATGCCGGTGACTTTAATAGTGAACTTTTGTGTAGAAGGTGATGCTGTTGGTTACTTTATTTGTTGCAAATGCTTAAGTGCCGGTGACTTTAAAAGTGAACTTTCGTTTATTAGGTGCTGTTTTTGGTTACTTTATTTGTTGAAAATGCTTAAGTGCCGCTGACTTTAATAGTGAACTTTTTTCGTTGGTGCCTTTGTTAGTTGAAAAAACTTAAGGTTTGGTGACTTTAATAGTGAATTAGTATTTAGAAGGTGATGTTTTTGGTGACTTTATTTGTTGAAAATTCTTAAGTTTTGGTGAATTTATAGTGAATTAGTGTTTAAGAGGTGATGAGGTTGGTGACTTTATTAGTTGAAAATGATTAAAGTTTGGTGACTTTAAAAGTTAACTTTTGTTTAGAAGGTGATGTTGTTGGTTACTTTATTTGTTGAAAATGCTTAAGTGCCGGTGACTTTAATAGTGAATTAGTTTCGTTGGTGCCTTTGTTAGTTGAAAAAGCTTAAGTTTTGATGACATCAATAGCGAACTAGTGTTTAGAATGTGATGCTGTTGGTGACTTTATTTGTTGAAAATGCTTAAATTTTGGTGACTTTAATAGTGAATTAGTGTTTAGGAGGTGATGTGGTTGGTGACTTTATTAGTTGAAAATTCTTAAGTTTTGGTGGCTTTAAAATTGACCTTTTGTTTAGAAGGTGATGTTGTTGGTTACTTTATTTGTTGAAAACGCTTAAGTGCCGGTGACTTTAATAGTGAACTTTAGTTTAGAAGGTGATGTTGTTGGTTACTTTATTTGTTGAAAATGCTTAAGTGCTGGTGACTTTAAATGTGAACTTTTGTTTAGAAGGTGATGTTGTTTGTTACATTATTTGTTGAAAATTCTTAAGTGCCGTTGACTTTAATTGTGAATTAGTGCTTAGAAGGTGATGTTGTAGGTGATTTTATTTATTGAAAATGCTTAAGTTTTGGTGACTTTCTTATTGAATTAGTTTCGTTGGTGCCTTTGTTAGTTGAAAAAGCTTAAGTTTTGGTGACTTTGTTAGTGAACTAGTGTTTAGGAGGTGATGTTGTTGGTGACTTTATTTGTTAAAAATGCTTAAGTGCCGGTAACTTTAATAGTGAATTTTTGTTTAGAAGGGGATGTTGTTGGTTACTTTATTTGCTGAAAATGTTTAAGTGCCAGCGACTTTAAAAGTTAACTTTTGTTTATAAGTTAATGTTGTTGGTTTCCTTATTTGTTGAAAATGCTTAAGTGTCGGTGGCTTTAATAGTGAAATTTTTTCGTTGGTGCCTTTGTTAGTTGAAAAAGCTTATGTTTTGGTTACTTTAATAGTGAACTATTGTTTAGAAGGTGATGTTGTTGGTGACTTTATTTGATTAAAATTCTTAAGTTTTGGTGACTTTAATAGTGAATTAGTGTTTAGGAGGTGATGTGGTTGGTGACTTTATAAGTTGAAAATGCTTAAGTTTTGGTGACTTTAAAAGTGAACTTTTGTTTAGAAGGTGATGTTGTTGGTGACTTTATTTGTTGAAAATACTTAAGTTATGGTGACTTTAATAGTGAATTAGTGTATTGGAGGTGATGTGGTTGGTGACTTTATTAGTTGAAAATGCTTAAATTTTGGTGACTTTAAAAGTGAACTTTTGTTTAGAATGTGATGATGTTGGTTACTTTATTTGTTGAAAATGCTTAAGTGCTGGTGACTTTAATAATGAATTAGTGTTTAGAAGGTGATGTTGTTGGTGACTTTATTTGTGGAAAATGCTTAAGTTTTGGTGACTTTAATAGTGAATTAGTTTCTTTGGTGCCTTTGTTAGTTGAAAAAGCTTAAGTTTTGGTGTCTTTAATATTGAACTAGTGTTTAGGAGGTGATGTTGTTGGTGACTTTATTTGTTGAAAATGCTTGAGTGCCGGTGACTTTAATAGTGAACTTTTGTTTAGAAGGTGATGTTGTTGGTTACTTTATTTGTTGCGAATGCTTAAGTGCCGGTACCTTTAAAAGTGAAATTTCGTTTATTAGGTGATGTTGTTGGTTACTTTATTTGTTGAAAATGCTTAAGTGCCGGTGACTTTAATAGTGAACTTTTTTCGTTGGTGCCTTTGTTAGTTGAAAAAACTTAAGTTTTGGTGACTTTAATAGTGAATTAGTATTTAGAATGTGATGTTGTTGGTGACTTTATTTGTTGAAAATGCTTAAGTTTTGGTGACGTTAATAGTGAATTAGTGTTTAATAGGTGATGAGGTCGGTGACTTTATTAGTTGAAAATGATTAAATTTTGGTGACTTTAAAAGTGAACTTTTGTTTATAAGGTGATGTTGTTGGTTACTATATTTGTTGAAAATGCTTAAGTGCCGGTGACTTTAATCGTGAATTAGTTTTGTTGGTGCCTTTGTTAGTTGAAATGGCTTAAGTTTTGATGACATTAATAGTGAACTAGTGTTTAGAATGTGATGTTGTTGGTGACTTTATTTGTTGAAAATGCTTAAGTTTTGGTGTCTTTAATACTGAATTAGTTTTTAGGAGGTGATGTGGTTGGTGAATTTATTAGTTGAAAATTCTTAAGTTTTGGTGGCTTTATGTCACGCCTAAAATCCTATTGGGGCGGACTGGCACGCGTAACCGAGGAGGCCCGGGAGAACCAACTCATAACCTCATACTTCCCATGCATACCTCTATGATAACCCAAAATTCGGACAACATCATGTCGCATATAAAAGGAAATAATCAGCTGTATAATCTCGATCACACATATATGTATATGTATATACAATACTTGGCCGTTGGAGCTATCACGACTATTAACTAAACACCACCTTGACTCTACATTAGGTCTTCAAAACCTCTAGACAATACACAGAGTATAACTAAGGTCGGGACACACCCCGCCATATAACTAAATTTTATACAATACCAAAAGTGACTGGATATGACACGGAAATCCCTGAAGAAAACTGGAGCTCACCAAAAGCAGCCGGATATCCTGGCTCCTACTTGTGCAGTTTATGAGCTGAGGTACCTGTGCCTGCAGCATGAAATGTTGGTCCCCCGTGGGGGGACGTCAGTACGAAATATGTACTGAGTATGTAAAGTTGTAGATAATCACATATGTTATAGGAGCTCAATAGAAATCAGAAACAAGTGAATAAATCGTAATAAGAGTGGACCACACTTAGTAGAGCTTGTGAGAACCTGTACATTGCATTTATTCAATCACTTTACCTTCGTTCTTATCATCTTTGTAGCCGTTACTGTACTATACTATGACCATTAGGATGCCTCCAGTACATATCAACTGGGATAGACCCATGATAGGCCTATGCCCCTGGGATACCACCCATAAACATATAAATAAGGATCGACCCATGATAGGCTTATGCCCCTGGGATACCGCCCGATAAGAGAGAACTTCCATGACTTAGTTCAATTAATCTTTGAGATTGTTATTTCGGTTGCCACCGCATTTTTGATACTTTGAAACAATGATACATCAATAAGAGACATATAAATAGACCAGCAAAGCAATAACAATGAAGTAAGAACTCATTGGCACATCAATGCAACGTTTTGGAGTCATCAATGCCATAAAAATGAAGTAGGAACTTATTGGTATATCAATGAAACGTGTTGGGGTCATTAATAGCACATGAATCTTGTTTGAGTAACCGGATACCTTCTGACATTCATTAGTGCTATAAACATGTAAGATTTGGAAAACAAGTAAGTATTGGAATGTCTTGACATCTTGTAGGGTGGAAACAAGTTCATTGGTAACGTAGGACATCATACAAAATCATTATGGATCACATGTTACTGAATAACTTTGGAAACTTTCTTAATAGAACAATTGTTCACTTTCATGCCAAAGATATGCTTTACATACCTGACTATCAACCTTCAACACTAGTCCCAAATGGACTTCCCGTCTTTTCGGATTACTTATCTACAATGAACATATATAGCAATCTAGTATTAGCAACCAAACGTCCCAATTCAATTATTTGAATTCACCAAACTAGTGGTTGAGTAGTAAGTCTTAATTACACCATAAAGTGTGTCACTTTAACCTTCTTATACTCCGATTACATTCACATGCCATGCATATTCATACAACATCTTCCAATATCAAGTTTGGATTCATTTATCCTTCCAACCAATCCATTAAACCTAATTGAGCTATAGACATAAATAATCATCAATTTAATAGTATATCACCATATCCACCTTCCATAACTCAATTACCATATCCACCTTCCACAATTCAATACAACCAAACCATGCAAAATAGTCCATAACCCTATTTTCATCACCTTTCAATAACAACCAATACATATAATCCTCTATCACACATATACATATGGAAAAGAACAAAGGTAAACAATATTCATACTTTAGAATTCACCTCTTGATTATGAAATCCTGTTTGCACAAATAATAGGTGCCGTTCGAAGCTCTCTAGATGACAAACGCAGTTATTGGATTACTTTGGAATTTCTACGGTTGAATCAAAAGTAATTTAAAGGTCAAATTTGGCTAGGGTTTTTTCGTTCTCAATGATTGATGATGAAAATGAGTTTTTGAACTCATATACATGTATATGTACACATATTCCCGTCCAAAATATCATAGGGAATGACCAAAGTGCCTTTAAAATTTAAATAATGTCAAATCTATCCTTTGGTGGACTGTTTTGATAAGCTAAAGTAGATCGACCATAACTCTTTGCTCCGATATCGGATTTGGCTGAAATTGGTATCGTTGGAAATATAATTCAAAGGGATTTCATTTTATATAAAGTAGGACACCCAGTTCATCCTATACAAGGTGTTATGATCGTTTGAAGTTGACCCTAAAAATCTATTTTGAGAGGCTGAAGTAAAACGAGTATAACTCCTTACTTAGATGTTGGATTTGGATGAATCCAATTGCATTGGAAAGAAGACTGAAAGATAATTCTTTTCATAGGTCGCAGCTCTCCCAATTCATTATATTAAGGGAGTTATGATCATTCAAAGTTGACCCAAAAAATTGGCTGGCCTCAGTAGTTTGTGTGCAGGAAATTTTCCTGCACATTTACTATTCCCAATATCCCGGCCACCGTTTTATAGTTTCGAACGTGCTCGATTATATCCGAAACCTATCCGTTTTTGGAAATATTTATATCATTGGAAAGCTTATTCAATAACCTTCGCATGGAACCATCGACGGGCAAATTCCGGTATAAATAAAATAAAAAAAATTAATTCATTATAAATAAGACCAATACACGTACTTGAATACGCCAATATATGTACTTGAATATGGGGTGTTACATCATTCCCCCCTTTAGGACATTCGTCCTTGAATATTAGCATAGTTATTCAACCAAAACAAGTTCAAGTCCATCATTAACATTCACATCATCACATAAATACTATGCATATATAAAAAAACTTACTTGTTAATGTTCTAACTCCGTTTCTTGAACTTCCTCTTCATCTTTGAACAAATGAGGGTACTTAGATTTCATTGCTTCCTCAGATTCCCATGTAATCTCTTCCCTTTGACAATTTCTCCAACGTACTTTCACCGATGCTATCTCTTTATTTCTCATCTTCTTAACTTGGCGATCTAGAATAACAATAGGCACTACCTCATAGGTAAGATCTTCCACAACTCGCACATCCTCAGTAGAAGTGATATGTGATGGATCTCCGATGCACTTTCGAAGCATTGACACATGAAATACCAGATGTACTGATGAGAGCTCTTGGGGTAGCTCTAATTCATATGCAACTTGTCCAAACCTTCGAGTAATCTTATATGGGCCTATATAATGTGGAATCAACTTCCCTTCTTGCCAAATCTCATTACCCCTTTTATTGGTGATACCTTCAAAAATACCCAATCACCTATAGAAAACTCTATCCCTCTCCTTCTACTATCCGCATATGACTTGTGTCGACTTTGGGCTATTTTCAGTCGTTGCTGAATTACTTTAACCTTCTTTATGGCTTGATAAACAAGATTCAGTCCGAACAAAAGAGTTTCACCCAATTCGAACCATCCTATTGGTGATCTACACTTCCTTCCATATAAAGCTTCATATGGTGCCATTTTTATACTTGAATGATAGCTATTATTGTAGGCAAACTCAATAAGAGGTAAATGATCATCCCAGTTGCCCTTAAAATCTATTACACAAGCTCGTAGCATATCTTCAAGTGTTTGGATGGTACGTTCTGCTTGTCCATCTGTTTGAGGGTGAAAAGTTGTACTCAACTTCATTTGTGTTCCTAAACACCTCTAAAAAGACTTCCAAAAGTTTGTGGTAAATTGGGTTTCCTGATCTAATATAATAGAGATTGACACTCCATGTAATCGGACTATCTCTTTAATGTACAGCTTCGCATACTCTTCAACTGTGTAAGTGGTCCTAATTGGTACGAAATGTACGGATTTGGTAAGCCTATCAACAATCACCCATATAGAATCAAACTTCCAGGATGTACGAGGCAAACCAATAACGAAATCCATGTTGATAATGTCCCACTTCCAGCTTGGAAGATCAATGCATTGCATATAACCTCCGGGTTTTTGGTTCTCAACTTTAACTCTTTCACAATTTGGACATTCAGCTATAAATTCTGCAATGCTCTTCTTCATGTCATTCCACCAATACATATCTTTCAAATCTTGATACATTTTGGTTGATCCTGGATGAATGGAATACCTTGAAAAACTTGCCTCTGTCATAATCTTCCTTCTTAGCACGTCTACACCCGACACACATAATCAATTTTGGCACTGAAATACTCCTTATCGCGTAAGCTCAAATGCCTTGGTCGCACCACTCTGAACGTTATCCTTAAGCTATAATAAAATAGGATCTGTATACTGCTTCTCTTTCACTTCAGCTACTAATGAAGATTCCGCAGCATTATGTATGATAAGCTCTTTATTCGGAGTTTCAAGAAGGCAAACTCCTAAACTAGATAACTGGTGAAGATCTTTAACCATCCCTTGCCTTTCTATAGGCTCCATCATAGCCTTACGACTTAACGCATCAGCTACTACATTTGCTTTCCCTGGATGGTACAAGATATCAATATCGTAGTCCTTTAATAGTTCAAGCCATCTCCGCTGCCTTAACTTTAGATCCTTCTGATTAAAAATAAATTGCAAGCTCTTATGGTCATTAGATATATCAACATGAACCCCATATAATTAGTGGCGCCATATCTTTAACGCAAAAATAACTGCTGCCAGCTCAAGATCGTGTGTAGGATAATTTTTCTCATGTGGCCGCAATTGTCTAGAAGCATATGCTATTACCTTACCATGCTACATCAATACACATCATCCTAAACCAATTCTGGAAGTATAACAATACACTGTATACCCTTCGGTGCCTTCTGGAAGTACCAACACGGGTGTAGAAATCAACTTGTTCTTTAAATCTTGAAAACTCTTCTCACAGGCATCATTCCATTGGAATTTGGATGCTTTATGGGTTAGCTTGGTTAAGGGTGCTGAAATGGAAGAAAACCCTTTAAAAAACCTTCTATAATAATCGGCCAACCCGAGAAAACTATAAATCTCTGTAGGCGTTGTGGGCCTTGGCTAGTTCTTCACAGCTTCTATCTTTTGAGCATCAACCTTTATCCCTTCACTAGATACAACATGACCCAAAAATGCCACCGACTTTAACCAAAACTCACATTTAGAGAACTTTGCATAAAGCTTACAATCACGAAGAGTCTGCAATGCCTGTCGTAAATAATTGGCATGGTCCTCTTCTGATCTAGAATAAACTAGAAAATCATCTATAAAAACTATCACAAATACATCCAGGAATGGCTTAAACACCCTATTCATCAAATCCATAAAAGTTGCGGGTGCATTTTTTAGCCCAAATGACATAACTAGAAACTCATAATGACCATACCGTGTTCAGAAAGCTGTCTTGGGTATATCCTTCTCTTTGACCCTCACTTGGTGGTAACCTAACCTCAAAGCAATCTTAGAAAAGCACTTGGCGCCCTGTAACTGATCAAATAAATCATCAATTCTTGGGAGAGGATATTTTTTATTAATATTCACCTTATTAAATTATCGATAATCAATATACATCCTCAGCGAGCCATTCTTTTTGCGCACAAATAACACTGGTGCTCCCCAGGGGGACATACTAGGCCTTATGAATCCCTTCTCTAGAAAATCTTTAAATTACTTTTTCAATTCTCGTAATTCTACTGGGGCCATTCTATACGGAGGAATGGAGATTGGTTGGGTGCCTGGTATTACATCAATACCAAACTCTACTTCTCGTTCATGAGGCAAACCCAGAAGATCTTTAGGAAATACATCAGAAAATTCATTTACCACCGGAATAGCGTGAAGAGTTGGTGGCTCCGCTTCTGTATCCCTTACTCTAACTAAATGATATATGTATCCCTTGGAAATCATTCTTTTTACCTTAAAATAAGAAATAAATCTACCTCTTGGCGCACTAATTTCACCTTTCTATTCAAGGACTGATTCATTTGGAAAATTGAAATATACCTTTTTCGTGCAGTAATCAATTGTGGCATAACAAGACGCCAACCAATCCATACCCATTATAACATCATAATCTACCATTTCTAACTCCACAAGATCAACCATCGTATCAAGACCACAAATAGTTACTATGCAGTTTCGATAAACCCTTCTAGCTATAATAGATTCCCCAACCGATGTGGACACTTCAAATGGATTAACTAACAGTTCAGGTATTCTTTCGAAATTTCCTGCAACCAATGGAGTAACATAAGATAATGTAGAACTGGGATCAATTAAGGCATATAAATCGAATGAAAAGATAGACAATGCACTCGTAACCACATCTGGGGAAGCCTCTAAATTCTGTCGATCCGCTAGAGCATATGTACGATTTTGAGCCCCGCTAGAACTCGTGGCTCCCATATCACCTCTAACACGACCCATTGGTTGTGCACCCCTTCCTAAATAAGGCATTGATGATGATGATGCAACAAATGACCCAGTAGGTCATGCCATACCCCCTATGCCCCTTCGTGGGCATTCTCTCATTATATGCCCCAGCATACCGCACCAAAAGAAACATTGGTCCCCACCCGACATGCGCCCAAATGATACCTTCCACATTTATTGCATGGCTCTCGAGGAGGTCTCGATTGGATTATATTACCTTGCCCTTGGTATCCCACTATTCACGAACTCTGACTCTCACTTCTATGCCCAAATTGATTTCCTCTGGACCCTTGGAACTGTGGTGGGGCACTAGCTGCAGAATAAGAAGATAATGGCCTAGGTGGTTTAGCAAAAAACTGTGGTCTGAACCCTCCTTAGGATGCCATGAACTGCCCTGTAGATCCGGCCCTCTTGGAATATCCTCTTTCTGATTCCTGTGTTCTTCTCTTCTGCCTCTGATCTTTCATTTTCTGTGCAAAAGCTTGAATCCTCGCTATGTCCATATCTTTGTCCAAAGCAGCAATAGTATAATCTCTAACCAGATATAGATCTAGCCTATCCACATATTGATGAACTCTGTCATCCATAGTAGCTACAATATTAGGAGCATATATCGACAAGGAATTAAATCAGAGACTGTACTCCCTCACGCTCATATTCCCCTGATGAAGATTTAAAAACTGATCTATACGGGCCTGATGAATCTTGAATGGAAGATAATGATCAAGAAATGCCTCTTTGAACTCTTTCCAAGTAGCTGGGGGTGCATCAATACCCCTAGATCATTTCCAGTCTTCATACCAATATATAGCCTCCCCTTTAAATCTATACGCCGCTAACTCCACTGTCTCTCTACCTGTTACATGCATAACATCTAAGGCCCTTTGAATTTGATCAATAAAGTCCTGTGGGTCCTCATTAAGATCTGATCCATTAAAAGTGGGAGGATCCATCTTAAGAAAATCCTGTGTTCGAAGGCTAACCGCCCTATTTGTACCACTAGGACCCGTGGTAGGAATGGCTTGCCCTTGAGCTTGCCCAGCAACTATACGAGTTAAAAGTTGTACTACATTTCTAAGATCTTGATCAGTAGCATTAATAGGTGTCTCTGGGGATATAGTTCTCCTCCCCCTCATTTCTTCTGGACTGGAGGAAGTTTCTGATGCATGCTCAGCTGGAGCCTTACTTTGATTAGCTGGTATAGTGGGTGACTTACTAGTTCCCTCTCCGGCAGCCACATCTACTTGCTTACCGGTATTCTTAATTCTGGTAACCGGCATCATTACTATAATAAGAGAAACAAACGGATTCAGTGGTCAACTATGACTTCATATACAATATAGTCTCTATCATACGATCTAAGACATGAAGAAAAAAAAAAATTCCTAAATGTCCATAGCTTCCTGTTTATAGATGTGGTTCACAACACACCTATAAACAAGACTCTACATAGACACGGCTTTGTAGACTCACTAGGACGAACTGCTCTGATACCATTTTTGTCACGTCACAAATCCTATTGGGGCGGACCGGCACCCGTAACCGAGGAGGCTCGGGAGAACCAACTCATAACCTCATACTTCCCATGCATACCTCTATGACAACCCAAAATTCGTAAAGCATCATGTCGCATATAAAAGGAAATAATCACCTGTATAAGCTCGACAACACATATATATATATACAATACTTGGCCGTTGGAGCCATCACGTCTATTAACAAAACACCACCTTGACTGTACATTAGGTCTACAAAGCCTCTAGATAATACACAGAGTTTAGCTAAGGTCGGGACACTCCCCGCTATATAACTAACTTTTATACAATACCAAAAGTGACTGGATATGATACGGAAATCCCCGAAGCAAACTGGAGCTCACCAAAAGTAACTGGATATCCTGGATCCTACTTGTGCGGTGTATGAGCTGAGGTACCTGTGCCTGCAGCATGAAATGCAGGTCCCCCGTAGGGGGATCTCAGTACAAAATATGTTCTGAGTATGTAAAGCTGTAGATAATCACATATGGTATAGAAGCTCAATAGAAATCAGAAACAAGTGAATAAATCATAATAGGAGTGTACCACACTTACTAGAACTTGTGAGAACCTATACATTGCATTTATTTAATCACTTTACCTTCATTCTTATCATCTTTGTAACCGTTACTGTACTGTACTGTGACCATTAGGCTGCCTCTAGTACATATCAACAGGAATCGACCCATGATAGGCTTATGCCCCTGGGATACCACCCATAAACACATAAAGAGGGATCGACCCATGATAGGCTTATGCCCCTGGGATACCACCCGATAAGAGAGAACTTCCATCACTTAGTTCAATTAATCTTTGAGATTGTTATTTCGGTTGCCACCGCATTTTTGATACTTTTAAACAATGATACATCAATAAGAGACATATAAATAGACCATCAATGCAATAAAAATGAAGTAAGAACTCATTGGCACATCAATGAAACATTTTGGAGTCATCAATGCCATAAAAATGAAGTAGGAACTTATTGGTATATCAATGAAACATTTTGGAGTCATTAATAGCACATGGATCTTGTTTGAGTAACCGGATACCTTCTAACATTCATTAGTGCAATAAACATGTAAGATTTGGAAAACAAGTAAGTATTGGAATGTCTTGACATCTTGTAGGGTGGAAACAAGTTCATTGGTAATGTAGGACATCATACAAAATCATTATGGATCACATGTTACTAAATAACTTTAGAAAATTTCTTAATAGAACAATTTTTCACTTTCATGCCAAAGATATGCTTTACATACCTGACTATAAACCTTCAATACTAGTCCCAAATAGACTACCCGTCTTTTCGGATTACTTATCTACAATGAACATATATAGAAATCTAGTATTAACAACCAAACGTCACAATTCAATTATTTGAATTCACCAAACTAGTGGTTGAGTAGTAAGCCTTAATTACACCATAAAGAGTGTCACTTTAACCTTCTTATACTCCGATTTCATTCACATGCCATGCATATTCATACAACATCCTCCAATATCAAGTTTGGATTGATTTATCCTTCCAACCAATCCATTAAACCAAATTGAGCCATAGACATAAATAATCATCAATTCAATAGTATATCACCATATAAACCTTCCATAACTCAATTACCAAATCCACCTTCCATAATTCAATACAACCAAACCATGCAAAATAGTATAACCCTATTTTCATCACCTTTCAGTAACAACCAATACATATAATCCTCTATCACACATATACATATTGAAAAGAACAAAGGAAAACAATATTCATACCTTAGAATTCACCTCTTGATTATGAAATCCTATTTGCACAAATAATAGGTGTCGTTCGAAGCTCTCTAGATGACAAACACAGTTATCGGATTACTTTGGAATTTCTACGGTTGAATCAAAAGTAATTTAAAGGTTAAATTTGGATAGGGTTTGTTCTTTCTCAATGATTGATGATGAAAATGAGTTTTTGAACTCATATACATGTATATGTACACATATTCCCATCCATAATATCATAGGGAATGACCAAAGTGCCTTTAAAATTTAAATAATGTCAAATCTGTCCTTTGGTGGACTGTTTTGATAAGGTAAAGTAGATCGACCATAAATCTTTGCTCCGATATCGGATTTGGGTGAAATTGGTATCGTTGGAAATATAATTCAAAGGGATTTCATTTAATATAAAGTAGGCCACCCAGTTTTTCCTGTACAAGGAGTTATGATCGTTTGAAGTTGACCCAAAAAATCTATTTTGAGAGGTTGAAGTAAAACGGGTATAACTCCTTACTCAGACGTTGGATTTGGATGAAACCAATTCTATTGGAAATAAAACTCAAAGATATTTCTTTTCATAGGTCGAAGCTCTCGCAGTTCATTATATTAAGGGAGTTATGATCGTTCAAATTTGACCCAGAAAATTGGCTGGCCTCAGTAGTTTGTGTGCAGGAAATTTTCCTGCACATTTACTATTCCCAATATCCCGGCCACCATTTTATAGTTTCGAATGTGCTCGATTGTATCCGAAACCTATCCGTTTTTGGAAATATTTATATCGTTGGAAGGATTATTCAATAACCTTCGCATTGAACCATCGACGGGCAAATTTCGGTATAAATAAAATAAAAAAATTAATTCCATATAAATAAGACCAATACATGTACTTGAATATGCCAATATATGTACTTGAATACGGGGTGTTACACTTTAAAATTGACCTTTTGTTTGGAAGGTGATGTTGTTGGTTACTTTATTTGCTGAAAATGCTTAAGTGCCGGTGACTTTAATAGTAAACTTTTGTTTAGAAGGTGATGTTGTTGGTTACTTTATTTGTTGAAAATGCTTAAGTGCTGGTGAATTTAAAAGTGAACTTTTGTTTAGAAGGTGATGTTGTTTGTTACATTATTTGTTGAAAATTCTTAAGTGCCAGTGACTTTAATAGTGAATTAGTGTTTAAAAGGTGATGTTGTAGGTGACTTTATTTGTTGAAAATACTTAAGTTTTGGTGACTTTAATAATGAATTAGTTTAGTTGGTGCCTTTGTTAGTTGAAAAAACTTAAGTTTTGGCGACTTTAATAGTGAACTAGTATTTAGGTGGTGATGTTGTTGGTGACTTTATTTATTGAAAATATTTCCGTACCGGTGACTTTAATAGTGGACTTTTGTTTAGAAGGTGATGTTGTTGGTTACTTTATTTGTTGAAAATGACTAAGTTCCGGGGAGTTTAAAAGTGAAATTTTGTTTAGAAGGTGATGTTGTTGGTTACTTTATTTCTTGAAAATGCTTAAGTGCCGGTTTCTTTAATAGTGAATTAGTATTTAGAAGGTGATGTTATTGGTGAGTTTATTTGTTGACATTGCTTAAATTTTGGTGACTTTAATAGTGAATTAGTTTCGTTGGTGCCTCTGTAAGTTGAAAAAGCTTAAGCTTTGGTGACTTTAATAGTGAACTAGTGTTTAGGAGGTGATGTTGTTGGTGACTTTATTTATTCAAAATGCTTAAGTGCCGGTGATTTTAATAGTGAACTTTTGTTTAGAAGGTGATGTTGTTGGTTACTTTAATTGTTGAAAATGCTTAAGTGCCTGTGACAAAGAAAACTTTTATTTATAAGGTGATGTTGTTGATTACTTTAATTGTTGAAAATGCTTAAGTGCCGGTGGCTTTAATAGTGAACTTTTTTCGTTGGTGCTTTTGTTAGTTGAAAAAACTTAAGTTTTCGTGACTTTAATAGTGAACGAGTGTTTATAAGGTGATGTTGTTGGTGACTTAATTTGTTGAAAATGCTTAGGTTTTGGTGACTTTAATAATGAATTAGTGTTTAGAGGTGATGTGGTTTGTAAGTTTATTAGTTGAAAATGTTTAAGTTTTGGTGACATTAAAAGTGAACTTTTGCTTAGAAGGTGATGTTTTTGGTTACTTTATATGTTGAAAATGCTAAAGTGCTGGAGACTTTAAAAGTTAACTTTTGTTTAGAAGGTTATGTTGTTGGTTGCTTTATTTGTTGTAAATGTTTAAGTGCCGGTAACGTTAATAGTAAACTTTTGTTTAGAAGGTGATGTTGTTGGTTACTTTATTTATTGAAAATGCTTAAGTGCCGGTTACTTTAAAAGTGAACTTTTGTTTAAAAAGTGATGTTGTTGGTTATTTGTTGAAAATGCTTAAGTGCCGGTGACTTTAATAGTGAATTAGTGTTTAGAAGGTGATATTGTTGGTGACTTTTTTGTTGAAAATGCATAAGTTTTGGTGACTTTAATAGTGAATTTGTTTCGTTGGTGCCTTTGTTAGTTGAAAAAGCTTAAGTTCTGGTGACTCTAATAGTGAACTAGTGTTTAGGAAGTGATGTTGTTGGTGACTTTATTTGTAAAAAATGCTTAAGTACCGGTGACTTTAATAGTGAACTTTTGTTTAGAAGGTGATGTTGTTTGTTACTTTATTTGTTGAAAATCTTAAGTGCCGGTGACTTTAAAAGTGAACTTTTGTTTATAAGGTGAAGTTGTTGGATTCTTTATTTGTTGAAAATGCTTAAGTGCCGGTGGATTTAATAGTGAACCTTTTTTTGTTGGTGCCTTTGTTAGTTGAAAAACCATAAGTTTTGGTGACTTTAATATTGTTCTAGTGTTTAGAAGGTGATATTGTTGATGACTTTATTTGTTAAAATGCTTAAATTTTGGTGACTTTAATAGTGAATTAGTGTATAAGAGGTGATGTGGTTGGTAAATTTATTAGATGAAAATGCTTAAATTTTGGTGACTTTAAAAGTGAACTTTTGTATAGAAGGTGATGTTGTTGGTTACTTTATTTGTTAAAAATGCTTAAGTGCCGGTGACTTTCATTGTGAAATTTTGTTTAGAAGGTGATGTTGTTGGTTACTTTATTTGTTAAAGATGCTTAAGTGCCGGTGAATTTAAAAGTAAACTTTTCTTTAGAAGTTGATGTTGTTGGTTACTTTATTTGTTGAAAATTCTTAAGTGCCGGTGACTTTTATAGTGAATTGGTGTTTAGAAGGTGATGTTGTTGGTGACTTGATTTGTTGACAATGCTTAAATTTTGGTGACTTTAATAGTGAATTACTTTCGTTGGTGCCTTTGTTAGTTGAAAAAGCTTATGTTTTGGTGACTTTAATAGTGAACTAGTATTTAGGAGGTGATGTTGTTGGTGACTTTATTTGTTGAAAATGCTTAAGTACCGGTGACTTTAATAGTGAACTTTTGTTCAGAAGGTCATGTTGTTGGTTACTTTATTTGCTGAAAATGTTTAAGTGCCAGCGACTTTAAAAGTTAACTTTTGTTTATAAGTTAATGTTGTTGGTTACTTTATTTGTTGAAAATGCTTAAGTGTCGGTGGCTTTAATAGTGAAATTTTTTCGTTGGTGCCTTTGTTAGGTGAAAAGCTTAAGTTTTGGTGACTTTATTAGTAAACTAGTGTTTAGCAAGTGATGTTGTTGGTGACTCTATTTGTTTAAAATGCTTAAGTTTCGGTGGCTTTAATAGTGAATTAGTGTTTAGGAGGTGATGTGGTTGGTGACTTTATTAGTTGAAAATGCTATGGTTTTGGTGACTGTAACTGAACTTTTGTTTAGGAGGTGATGTTGTTGGTTGCTTTTTTTGTTGAAAATGCTTATGTGCCGGTGACTTTAAAAGTGAACTTTTATTTAGAAGGTGATGTTGTTGGTTACTTTATTTATTGAAAATGCTTAAGTGCCGGTGTCTTTAATAGTGAATTAGTTTTTTTGGTGCCTTTGTTAGTTTAAAAAGGTTAAGTTTTGGTGACTTTAATAGTGAACTTCTGTTTAGAAGGTGATGTTGTTGGTGACTTTATTTGTTGAAAATGGTTATGTTTGGGTGACTTTAATAGTGAATTAGTGTTTAGGAGCTGATGTGGTTGGTGACTTTATTAGTTGAAAATGCTTAAGTTTTGGTGACTTTAAAAGTGAACTTTTGTTTAGAAGGTGATGTTGTTGGTTACTTTATTTGTTGAAATGCTTAAGTGCCGGTGACTTTAATAGTGAACTTTTTTTTAGAAGGTGATGTTGTTGGTCACTTTATTTGTTGAAAATGCTTAAGTGTCGGTGACTTTAAAAGCGCACTTTTGTTTAGAAGGTGATGTTGCTGGTTACTTTATTTGTTGAAAATTCTTATGTGCCGGTGACTTTAATAGTGAATTAGTGTTTAGAATTTAATGTTGTTGGTGACTTTATTTGTTGAAAATGCTTATGTTTTGGTGACTTTAATAGTGAATTAGTTTCGTTGATGCCTAATAGTGAATTAGTTTCGTTGGTGCCTTTTTTGGTTGAAAAAGCTTAAGTTTTGGTGACTTTAATAGTGAACTAGTGTTTAGGAGGTGATGTTGTTGGTGAATTCATTTGTTGAAAATTCTTAAGTGCCGGTGACTTTAATAGTGAACTTTTTTTTAGAAGGTGATGTTGTTGGTTACTTTTTTTGTTGAAAATCCTTAAGTGCCGGTGACTTTAAAAGTGAACTTTTGTTTAGAAGGTGATGTTGTTGGTTACTTTATTTGTTGAAAATGCTTAAGTGTCGGTGTCTTTAATAGTGAATTAGTGTTTACATGGTGATGTAGTTGGTGACTTTATTTGTTGAAAATGCTTAAGTTTTGGTGACTTTAATCATGAATTAGTGTTTAGGAGCTGATGTGGTTGGTGACTTTATTTGTTGAAAATGCTTAAGTGCTGGTGACTTTAATAGTGATTTTATTTGTTGGTGACTGCCATATATTATTGTTGTGGTTTGATCAGTATTTGGGTTTTCAATTTTTTTTTGAAATTTTCTGAAAAATCAATCACAAGTCGTTGATTTTTCTATTTTTTTCGTAAAAAACCGTCCACAAGTGGTCGGTTTTTTCTATATTTTTTTTTTTGCAAAAAGCCGACCACTTGTGGTCGGTTTCTTATAAAATTAATTTATTAGTTTAACTAAAAACCTACCACATGTGGTCGATTTTTATTAAATTAATAAAATTAATTTTATGAAAAACCGATCACTTGTGGTCAGTTTATTTTTTCCTAATTTTTTTATTTAAATAAAATAATAATAAATTTTTAAAATGAATATATATATATCTTTAAAAAAACCGACCACTCGTGTTCGGTTTTTAAAAAGATACCGCTACTTTTCCGACCAAGAATTTGGTCGGTTATTTGGTCGGAAAATGGGGAAAACCGACCACTTGTGGTCAGTTTTTCTTTTAGTAGTGAAATTTCTCCTTTTAATCTCCGATGACTTCAACCTCCAGTGATAAATAGTTGAGCTTCAAGTTCCTTTTCAGCTTTCTACCGTAAATCGACGTGACAACCTTGCTCTCCAGCCACAACAACTTTGAGTTCTTCATCGTCCCTTTTCTTATTTTAGAGGTAAAAAGTTATGGCCTTTTTTTAGTTTTGAAGAAAACGAGGAACCTGAGTCAACTTCTCTTCTAGTATTGATGAACAATTTCAATGTTTGTTCTTTAATTTGAAATATGGTCCGAATAGAATCCCACTTTTTGGTATTTTTTCTCTTTTCTTTTCGGTGTGAAATATAATTTTTTGTTGTTTGTTGCATTTTTTGAAGTTTGATTTTTGTTATTTGTGTTTGTACAAACAAAACAACGATGTTGGTTTTTTTGGTGTTGCGCCCATTGCTAGGTTAATTTGTTCTTGTTCTTGGTAAAAATGGTGATATTGTTGTTGTTCTATTGAACAAAATTATAATAGTGCTACTATTTTTTTTTATCAGATTAATCATCTAATGCAATAGATTAACAATCTGATGCAATAAATTTACCGTATGATGCAACAGATTTACCATTGGATAAAAAATCTGATGCAACTGATTCATCATCGAATTATAAATTTGATGTAATAGATTTACCATCTGATGCAACAGATTTTCCATCAGATTAAAAATCTGATGCAACAGATTAACCATTCGATAAAGATTAACCATCTGATGCAATAGATTTACCATTGATGCAATGGAGGAACCATCTGATTAAAAATCTAATTTAACAAACTAATCACCTGATATAACAGATGAACCTTCTGTTGGATAAAATCCTATCAACTATTCCAATAGGACATGTTTAAGACTTGATTACTGATCATTCATCTATCGTTATAGATGACCCTTCTTTTGGAAGAAATCTAAATAATATTGACCATTGATAACTGTTCCAACAAATCACTCATATGTTACAACAGATGTATGATCTATTGCACTGACCAGTCATCTATTTCAATAGATGAGTCATCTATTTTTATTGTTACAATAAATTACTCATCTGTTGCAATAGGTTAGTTATATGTTGCAATAGATCACTTTTATGTTGCAATTGATATGTGATATGTTACACAGACCATTCATTTGTTTCAACATATTATTCATCTGTGGCAACAGGTTTGTTATATCTTGCAACAAATAACCTACCTAGTGCAACAGATATGTGATCTGTTCGAAATGTTATTTTTCTATTGTGCATGTTAGATTTACTCTTATCCTTTTTAATGATGAGATAATCAATTATAATCTATTTTATGTTCCTATTAATTTTAGATAATATGGCTCCCAAAAGAAAAAAAAATGAATCAAGTCCAAGTAAAGGAACAAGTGAAGCAACTAGGCTACATCTACCACTCTATGAGCTTGTTTTACATGTGTTATCTCAAGCAGAAGCAGAAGATGAGGAACATGGGGAGGAGGAATGTTTAAAAAGAGATGATCCAAATACTAATATCCTTCCACCAAAGAGTTATTCTAAACCTTCAGCATTGATATTTATCCCGTGAGAATGCAGTGCGATGGTGCCACATATTTAATGGGTGATTTCGTGGTTAAGTCAGCCATGGAAAAATATTTCGACGCCTTCAGAAAATACTTCAAGAATTAAAATTGGATGCTTATTTCAAGGACAGTTTCTTTGGGCAATATCTTGATTTGCCGAAGGACAACAATGCTCGTTTCCAAATGAAAATGGTATATGATCTTCTCAAGCGTAGGTTTATGTATGAAAAGAAAGATAAGATGGATGAGGTGTGGATAAATTACTGTGGCATCCTTGTTTGTTTTGGTTGGAAGGATTTTGCTATAGTTACTGGACTAAATTGTTATCCTCCTTCTCCTTTTCCTTCTTAAGTTACACCCATTCTAACCAAAAAAAGGCAAATGCAAGTTGAGTGATCATGAAGACTTGGTGTCCCTTGTTGGTCCAAGCTTCAAAAACAAAAATTTTCTAGAAGCGTTGAAAAGAAAAAAAGTCTTTCAAAGAAGCACAAACAATCATTGTGCTTGGTTTGGTTCGTACATAATATTCTTTAGGCGCGAGACGTTAACAATAATATGCCACTTGGTTTAATAAAGCCCTCTGAGGATCTTGAGTCATTTAACATCTATCCTTGGGGTTATGAAAGCTTTACAATGACTGTCAAATATTTTTCGACTTCGTTAATGCCAAAGATAGTCATTTATGGATTTCCATGGCTTTCATGGGAAATATTTCTTTTATGATGATATGATTTATTTTTTATTCGATAATGCTTTTGATTTATTGACATTATTTTATAGGCTTGGGTGTTTGAAGACATTTATTATTTAAGACAAGTGAACTACTAGGAAGAAGTTTTCTGTCCAAGAATTCTGAGATAGTTGTTGTCCAAAACTAATAAAAATGCAAAATTTATTGATATCTTCAACCCCCAAAGGATGCAGTAAGTCCAATTCTAATTATGTTTTTATTTCAATAATGTTTTTTTGAATTATCTAATCATCATTCTAATATATATAATGATTTATGTTAGATTGTGCATATGTCATTTGTTCCGATCAATCGAAAGTTGAAGATGTCATTTTTTTCTTTCTTTACGGTTTGTGCAAAATTTATCGAACCTTAAGGCCATTGACAGAATAAAAGTGGAATTGTTTAGAGCAACAACCATTAGAAGAAAAATAATTTTTTAGGGTGGGCTTGTTGTTGTTGATGATGGTAGTGGTAGTGGAGCTGTTGATCGTGGTAGTGGTGTTCCTGTTGGGGCTAATAATGCTCTTCTTACAGTTTTTAAACAAATCATTATAAGTATAATCATATTGGTTATGCAAATTTTGCCCCTCCTAGTGAATGATTTGCATGCAAATGTTAATACTGCAAGGTAAAATATAATGTACTGATTAATGCTATTAATGCATTAACTGCTTCTATAAAGGAATTATCATCTAAGAGGGTTGTCATTCTATCAAAGAGGATTTCATATCCATCCACTCCATTAGAGATTAAGGCTGAGAAGAGAAGGAAAGTAATTTTTAAGGCATTATGAAACATCCAAAAAACCAAAATTGCAACTCCGTTGTCTTTGTGTTGCACTATTGAGCAATGTACAAGGCCCACAAGAGAGAAACGTGAGTTGAAGAAGGTGAATATATAAAATTTGTTCCCACTAACAAACAAAGACATATTTGTTTCAGCAGATGACACATCTACTAAAAATTATCAAACAGATATATACATTTGTTGCAACAGTTGACTAACCTGTTACATCAGATACAATATCTATTGCAACATATGTCATGTCTATTTTAGCAAATCAAAAAGCTCTACGTATCATTTTTATTTATACCAACAAATGATCTATATGCTCCAACAGATGGGTTATCTGTTAGGGCAAATTAAATCAAGATTTCCTACTATTTCAGATTTTCCAAAAAGATGAATCATATGTCGCAACAGATGGTTTATCCGTTAAAAATTATAATACCGGTCTCTCTCATGTTTTAATTTATTCCAACAAATGATCCATATGTTGCAACAAAAAGATAACCTGTTTGCTAAAACTGATGAGTTATCCTTTTTCTATTTTTTTTTGTATCTTTGTGATTAACATTGACAATTTTGGCTTTCTAGGTGAATGTCACAGTAGAAGCTACTGCTGAACAACATTGATAATATGCTACTCTTTTTATGAAATACAGATTAGAAAAAGCGCAGAAATCGAACGCAAGTGACATTAAATATCCACAACAATCACATTCGTATTCCATAGCATTGGATGATGAACAACTTGTCCATATTGAGTAGATCATTATAGCTTGAGTATTTCAAAGTAATAAACTCACCCCTCCTTAGGAATAGTTAGCATCAAAACTTAATTTGTTGATTTATTTGTTGAGATCTGTACCCATAATACTTTTTTACATTTCATTTATTTGTTTATTTATTTCATGTTATTTTTGAAGACTTTGACTTATTTTATGTTGTCTATGAATTTTATTTTATCCTTAGATTTGAACTTATTATTTAAAATGAAATACTAGATTCAAATATTGCAACAGATAATGTATCTATTACAACAAATGCCATATCTGTTGGAAATATCAAATAGATTTAGACATATACTGCAACATGTAGGTCATCTGTTGGAAATTCTCAGACAAGTCTACCCACTGTTGCAACAGATGGACGATAGAAATATTAGCATAATGCAACAGATGACCAACCTGTTGCAATAGATAAACTATATATCATAACAGGTATAATATATGTTACAACAGAAAGACAATCTATTACATTATTAAAACTTCAACTTTTATTAGACAAAAAAAAATTCACTATATTTAAAGTGAATTGACATGAAATAAAAAATTATTATGGTGTTTGTGTTCTACATCTTCTGATTTATAC
Organism: Capsicum baccatum var. pendulum; assembly: GCA_030864225.1. Lineage (NCBI taxonomy): Eukaryota > Viridiplantae > Streptophyta > Magnoliopsida > Solanales > Solanaceae > Capsicum > Capsicum baccatum. The sequence goes on from CM061552.1 coordinate 294,812,216, forward strand.
AAAGGATCCAAGCGTTCAGTTAGTACCCCATAAATCCAGACCTCTTGAATGTTTGTCACAGTGTTGTCGCACAAAAAGGTTATTGTCTTGGCCATTTTTGTGTCGATCAACAGACATTCGATGTATGCAAACGCATACGACCCGAATGCGACAACGATTTCATTTTTTGAAAGGTCCATGTCCTTGTTTCAACCTTCAAAATCCCATATTTACTTGTTGAAAACTTTCACTGGAAAATCATTCATTAGTTTACTCTACATCAATAAGTTGGGGAAAAAATCCAACAACGGCTGAATGTGCTTCTCAATGACCAGTAAGTTGCAGTCATAAACCTTCATATTTTTCTCCTCAAGTAGTATCTCAAGAGCCAAAAAATATTTGTAGACATTCACGTTCATGACTATAAGATTTTTTTTTTCCTTGGTTTATCTCTTTCCGTGTGGATATGACCTCTCCTCTCTAACAAATTTAATTATTTCTTCATCCCATTGGAACTCAGAAACTAATGAATCAAATCCTGGGCCATCGGGAGTTGACTCTTGCTTAGTGAGCTCATCATACCTATCCTTGAAATTCTTATAGAAGTTGAGGTCCATTATCCTATCGGCAGCATCATAATATTTCGACTATGTTAATTGCTTATCCCTCATGAGGAAGAACATTTCTTCAACATACTATGATATAAGAAGTCAATTTTTAAATAGTTTAGTAATTGTAAAGAAGGAAAACATAGTGAAAAGATGCAATGGATGGTCCATCTATTGCAGAGAATTCTTTGAATTTGATCACACATTACCCATCTAATACAACTTATGCAACAGATGGGTAATATGTTGCAACAGAACCACCGCCAGTTGCACCAGAATACACAACTATTTTAATAGATGACACATCTATTGTGTAGCTTCTTATTCATGGAGTAGATTAGAAGGCTAGTTTAGAAAAAGTAAACTTACCTTGTCCACGTACGGCTTACGCATATCTGCCATACTTTTGAAGTCTTGGGAGGAAAATTTATGCATGGAGTAAATTGCTTGGCATTCTTGTCCCATCATAGATCCCTCTTTTCTTTGGTGTCAAGCTCCGCGTATATGTCCACATTTTTCAATGCTTTTTTCCCTTCAACAACTTTTGGAGAGGGAGGAGTAGTGATTTTTTTTATTTTCTATTGGAGAGCACTTGGCTAATTACTCTTTACTTCCTCTTAACTTCCAATGTGGGAGTGTATGGATCCCTCACCTTCTTGGAGGGTATGACAACCCTCTTGGATTTTAATTCCTCAACCGCTTAGCTATAGCCTCTACTTTTCAATGAGTTTATCTTGTTTGCCCTTGCACTCTTCATATTTACAACAAGAACATGAGGGTGGAGAGAGATGAGAGAGACTACTATAAGGGTGGGACGGACCAGTGTGAGAGAGACCTGTAAAAGGGGTGTTTTCAAAAATATTTATTTTTCCTTGAGCACCAACATGTTCAGCATCATAACTGGCAGCAGCAGTAGCATGCCTTCCACCAACATTAACAACTCCACCAGCAACACCCTAGAAGAAGAACCCGAATTTGTTGAAGTAGGTGGGTCATGAAGAGCCTCAACATTAGGTTGACTTGCCTAACTACTTTTCTTATGGTTGTTTCTCTAGAAAATTCATTCTTTATTAACTCCCCCATTGGGTCTGCTATTGAATCAATAAGACCTAGAGTAATAAAAGAAGTCCTCCCCAACTCCTGCTCAATAGGCACGATCCATGGATGCAAAACCTATAAAAAAGATAGATATATTTAAATTATATAATAATAATAATTTGCAGTCAGTTGGGTTACTGTTAACACAGACAACTTATGCAATAGATGATTTTTTTGTCGCAACAGCTGATTTGTCTATCACAATAGATTAACAAGATGTTGAATTAGATTACCCATTTGTTGCATAATTTACAGTAGGTGGGTAATTTGTTGAGTTGGTTTCAGAGAACCAAAGCAACAGATGGGTAATCTGATGCAAAATATGAATCGTCTTTCACAATAGATCACCCACCTGTTGCAATAGATGACCCATCTATCGTAATAGAGGACACATCGATTTTAATTTATTTCTTTGAGTTAAATTATTTTACTTGAAAGAATACATACTACATCATCCAGAGGGTTAAAGAGATTGGCCTCCTTAATTCTTGTGTTGCTCTTTTCAGCCAACCACCTAAGGATCCTTTGATGAGAAACCTCATATTGGTAATCCTTAACCTTCTTTCGGAAGGAGGGATAACTTCAAATGCCCAGGCCTAAAAAAATTAAATAGGAAGAAATAAAAAAAGGTCATAATAGTTATTCAATACAAAGTAATGGATGCATAAACAAATAGTTATTAAATTTACCATGAAATCCCAAGGAAAGCCGTATAATGTGATTGTCTTTGGGGATAGCTTTGACGGTAAATATTTAACAGTCAAGTTGTAGCTATCATATCCCTAGGGATAATTGTTGAATTTCTCAAAATCCTCAACATGCTTTGACAAATCATCTTCTATGACTTTGTTAACGTCTCTTGCCAACATAACGAAATGGGCAATCCAAACTTAGAATAATTGCTCCTTGTACTTCTTTGATATGGTTTTATCCATGAGATATTATGTAAACTTATTGGATTTGTACCCACATCCAGCAATGTCCAATAACCCATCTATTTTTTCCTTGCATTTGTTGGTATTGGTGGGTGGTCTCTGGTACAATGCCTTCCCTCTATTTGATGGTGGTGGTTTGGATGTCCTGCTTGCCGTGGACCTTTTATAGGGTGTTTCCTTAAGGAGAGGTTCTTCTGGACGATCGTTCCTCAAGCCTGTCACTATGGCAAACTATTTCAAACCCAAACAAACCGGCATGCCATAATAGTTGATCCAGATTTCATCCATCTTTTTACCCCCCTCCATCGAATCTTTATCATATCCAGCATACTTCGTCCTATGCTTGAGAAGACTATATACCATGCTCATTTGGAAATAGGTACTGTGGTCCTTAGGTAGTATAAGAAAGTGTCCAAAACAGGTCTTCTTACAAGATTCGTCTATGTTTTCATTCTTCATCGTTATCCTAAATTCATCAAAAGGTTTCCCTAACTAAATTTAAGTACAAAATCACCAGTTAGTTCTGCAGGGTCATCTATCGGCATCACAACTTAAAACTCGTTAATACTAATAGTTTTGATAGCCTCATGCTAGATTTCGATACTAATTCAACTTCCTTTTTTTGTTTATCTTTTTCTTCTTCCTTCTCACTTTTATTTTTCTCATCACTATCTATAGACCCTTGTACACCTCCCACACCATCATTTTTATATCTTTCCTTAGCTTCACTTTCCCGTGACTGAGATTGTTCAAGAAGCTCCTCTAAATTCTGTTGTACTTTAGTCTTTTTTGTTAGGTGGTCAGAAGTTGATCCACTTTCACTTTCTTTTCTTTTGGGAGACATGTTTTACCTACACACAACAGAAAATAAAAAATACATTATAATTTATGTATGCATAAATTTTAAAACATACATTACAAACGCCACCAGTGGCTACCACAAATACCACCAATGATGACACCACCTCCATAAACACCACCAGTACCTCTACAAAAACCGCTAACACTAACACCAATTGCCACCCACACCCCCACCAAACCACCAATACCAACACCATGACCAACACCACCTCTAATACGACCTATACCAACACCACTACTAACAACCACCAACAACACCACAAAAACCATCCAACAATACCATGGCAGTCAATGGAACACTATAATATAAAGTAGGGTTTTCTCAAGTTCTTTCTATAATTTTATCATCAAAACTCAAAATTGTTAACCCATTCTTAGATATAATACAACTAAAAGTCTTCTTTTTCAGCATTAACTAAAAATTCCTAATTTATAGAAAAATAAAAAATGTAAAACTCTTCTCGAACTCTCATACCTACCAATATAGAGAAAATGATGGGTACAAGGAAGAATGAAGTCGAAAATCGCAACTATGTGGTTGAAGATGGGAAGAAAGTCGATTTGTTGTGAAGGGTTGAGAAATATGTTGAGTAGTTATTGTCTGTATTATTGAGAGAGAAAAAGAGCAAGAACTGGAGATTTGAAATGTTGAAATATTTTTTCCACAAATGGATGATTTGTAGTTTGGAAAACAATGACAAGTTTTGAAAACGTTAATTTTGTCCGAATTGATTCTAATTATTTTATTTAAATTTTAAAAGATATAATTTTTAATCGTCTCAGCATAATAAAGTGTATTAAGTTAAACTAGAACACTGATTAATTTTAGGTATTTTCTTAATAATAAGTTAATAGAAATCATTTAAACTCAAAGTGATCGTTCAACAACTCAGGTTCGGAAAAACACAATACCAATATCATGCAATCGCAAAAACTCAATTGAAGTTGTAGTTGACCCTGTCAAATCATCCCTAGTTGTAGCTAAATAAATTTAGGTATTATATTAATAATAAGTTAATAGGAATCATTTCAACTCAAAGTGATCGATCGACGACTCGGGTCGGGAGAAAGCTAATACCAATATGATGCAATTGCAAAGACTCAACTAAAGTTATAGTTGACCCTATTAACTCATCCCTAGTTATAGCTAAATAAATTTAGGTATTATCTTAATAAGTTAATAGGAATTGTTTCAACTACTCTGGTCAGGAGAAACGCAATACTAATATCATGCAATTGCAAAGACTCAATTGAAGTTATAGTTGACCCTGTCAACTTATCCCTTGTCGTAGTTAAATCAATTTAGGTATGAGCTCAATAATATGTTAGTAGGAATCATTTTAACTCAAAGTGATCGATCGATGACTTAAATTGGGAGAAACACAATACCAATATCATGTAATTACAAAGACTCAATTAAGGTTGTCGTTGACCTTGTCAACTCATTCCTAGTTGTAGCTAAATCAATTTCGGTATAAGCTTAATAGTAAGTTAATAGGAATTATTTCAACTCAGAGTGATCGATCAATGACTCAGGTCAGTAGGAAGCTAATACCAACATCATGCAATTACAAAGACTCAATTAAAGTTGTAGTTGACCCTATAAACTCATTCCTACTTGTAGAAAAATCAATTTAGGTATTAACTTAATAATAAGTTAATAGAAATCATTTTAAGTCAGAGTGATCGATCAACGACTCAGGTCGGGAGAAACGCAATACCAACATCATGTATTTACAAAGACTCAATTAAAGTTGTAGTTGAACCTATCAATTCTACCCTAGTTGTAGCTAAATAAATTTAGGTATTATCTTGATTATAAGTTAATAGGAATTGTTTCAACTTAGAGTGATCGATCGATGACTCAGGTAGGGAGGAACGCAATACCAACATCATGCATTTGCAAAGACTCATTGAAGTTGTAAATGACCTTATCAACTAACCATAGTTGTAAATAAATAAATTTAGGTATTATATTAATAATAATTTAATAGGAATCATTTCAACTCATAGTGATTAATCGACGACTCAGGTAGAAAGAAACGCAATACCAATATCATGCAAATGTAAATACTTAATTGAAGTCGTAGTTGACCCTCTCAACACATAAATTGTATTAGCTAAATAAATTTAGGTATTAGATTAATAATAAGTTAATAGGAATCATTTCAACTCAGAGTGATCGATCGATGACTCAGGTCAGGAGGAAGCTAATACCAACATCATGCAATTGCAAAGACTCAATTGAAGTTGTAGTTAACCTTATCAACTCATCCCTAGTGGTAGCTAAATAAATTTAAGTATTAGATTAGTAACAAGTTAATAGGAATTTCAACTGTCATGACCCGAGCCGAGACCCTAGCCGTGACGAGCATCCTGAACGATGGAGGCCCGGGCGCCCTTCTACATTCTGGTAATCATGCACAATACTCAAATAACAAAGAAAAGAATGCAAAAATAAAACAGACGGAATCATGGTCATGTGCTGAATCTATTCGACAGTGCGAGAACAAGTTTATCAACATCTAAACAACATCTTTCTCAGTCTGCGAAATCCTTACTACATAAGACATCAATAACTCGTTTGAATCTGGAATAAGTCCCCCAGTGGACCGAACCCAAAATAAATAGTAAATGTCTAAAAAGAGATATGCCTTCCAGAATAAAGAAGGCTTACCACTGCAGACCTTACTTCTGACTGAAATCTCTACGGCTTAGCAGGACCTCTAGACTGAGCCTCAGTCTTTGAAAGGTAAGGGGTCAATACAATTGTACTGGTACGCATAGGAAAGCCAAAATAATAATTTTTATTCAACATAGGTTAGATTAATTTAAAAACAGTTCATAAATATAAATATGATAAGAAAACACATGGGCATATTTAAAAAGACTCTGAACAATTACCTGAACTCTGTGACATACTCTTTATTTTATTTCTACGCTAGGTGGTATGCCCTACAACTCTAAAATTCCATGGGCTATATGCAATATGTCCTTAACTTGGCAGCCAAGCCCCCAACCCAAGTTTTCCACAAGGGTCGGAGTCTCTGAATCTCTACTATGCCACAGGGCTGTCACCAGCATACAATAATAGTATACCCGTATCGGCAAAAGACAATTTTAGGAGAAGAGTTGCTTGAACTCAAGCCTTCTTCGGAAAACCACCTAACCCTCTTTAACCCCACTTTTAGCTCTTTAAACATATTTTCTTTGAGAAATAAAGTTTGAAACTCTTACTCTGTTATGGAATACATTTATATGGTATCGTCAGAACATTGACTTGCAAGTCAAATCTCTAAGCCATAAAATCAAATTACAATCTCTTCTTTCAAAAATATAAAATTCAGACCACCATATTATTCAAACGGCATAAGAGAATTCATGTTTCAAAACACAAGTCAAAACCATGCAAATATACTCATCTTTTCAATAATTACAACAAGTGGTGGTCAATTTCTCAAAACATTCTTGAAATTCCTTCAATTATTGTATTTAGTAATTAAATCATGAATATGTCCCCCCCTCCAAATCTCAATCATTATAAAATTCATATAAAATAATAATTCTCTTGACTCATTCCTTAAATCATGAAATTTAGGAATTCACAACTTGCAAATCAAGTAGTAACACAATGGGAGAGGGGAGATTCAATAATTCACGCTCTCAATTGATAATTCAAATCTTCAATCACATATACATACATATATACTAACAAAATCAATTTCAGGGGAAGGCTTAAGAGTTCATAAAACACAATTATATTGTAAATTCCAAAACCCTTCACCATGTTTAAATATTGTTGCAACGATTTAATAATGCCCCTGTAGTTTTAGAAAACCCCCACATACCTTAGATTACATAGTTTGAAGAATAAAATCTGAATCTTGATTTGTTTTTTTGGAATTCTTGACTGAAGAGCTTGATCTTGATCTTTGGGGAAGGGGTTAGGGTTTTCATTTGAGAGATAAAATGAATTATAGAGTGTATTATGCTTCTTGGGGCGTGAATCTTATGTTATGATGGACCTTGGGTGAGATAAAGGTCCAAATTGCCCATAAAATGCTAAAACAAAACCTGGAAATTAGGTGCGTATGACAGAGTGTGCGTCACACGCTAATCGCGCGCAGGTACTGCCTCTCACGAAAATGGCTATAACATCTTGTTTGAGTAACAGATATTTACGAAATTGGTATTGATGGAAAGATAATTCTAAGACCTTTCCGTTGATATATAGTATACCCTCTAAATCGTTATATAAAAGAAGTTATGTTCGATGGAAGTTGACCCAAGTTTAAACATCCACTAAAACTTATTCGGTAGAAATGTTTGCAACTTGTCTTTGAGTTAGGGGATTTTTGTGACCTCAATTCATATTCAAAGGTATTCTAACACTATAGTATTGATCAACACATATATATTAACAAAGAATCATCTAGTTCAGGTCTATACGCATAGGAACGACGGTCTTGATTCTAGCCCGAAAGTACAGGGTGTTACATTATCTCCCCCTTGAGATCATTTGTCCCCGAATGATGGGTAGGGATTTCTTGAAGCTCTAAAAATGTATAATAAAGAACGAAATATTGATTTGAACATTTTTACTCAACAAAAATATGCAAAGGCATCACACGATCTTCATGATATCCCTTAGGGAAACAGATAAGCATGAAACCTGAGATAATAAAATCTGACATCGACATGATTCTTGACATGTGTATTATGGCACATGATCAAAACATTGTAAGGCATGAATCTTTCCTAAGAGTCCTCAACCCGATTAAGATTGGTACAAGACATGCGATAAGATTCCCGCGGAACATAAAAATAGGTTAAAAACATTCTCTACCTCAAAGATACATAGAATAAAATTAAACTTAGAGACACTACTCATCCACGCCCCGGACAATAAACAACATAATTCATATTTTTTCAACTTTCAATTCTCTCACCATGCATCTAACCACAAAATTTGAGTCACACCGCAAAGTGCTTTTTACATTGAAGCCTAACCTGGAGTAACAAGATGCTAACTTAAGCTACAATCACCTATACTCTACCTCTCATTAAGGAAAATTACTTCACCTTATCACTATCACCAAACACACTCGAGTTTTTTTCATCAAGGAGAACCAACTACATAAACCAGTGATTTGCTTTCTCATCAATCACAACACTCAAGCCTATCATTACTACACCCACTACATGGATTTCCCCCACTAAGACCAATAATTTCAATCACTGTCACAAATATTTTCGTCACATTTCTCCTTCTTAGCTATTTCACACAACAAAAATTTATATCCTTCTTTCCCTTCTACCTATAACCTTAGATCAAGAAATCACATAAAAATTTCACCTTCAAGAACATCTACACCTCTACCTAACACATCAGCACTCTTCCACAACCACTATCATACTATCATATGGAAGGTCATTTAGAGACCTGAGCACAAACGTCATGAATGGAAGTAACACTTTTTAGACCATAAATTATACTTATTGCACTACACAAGGAGGGACATGAGGTGAAGGCAAGATAGAGTTGACACGAGGTGCTTTATTTATCAAGTGTCTAAACTGCAAGTAAAGAGACGCTCTGGCATAAACACAACATAGTATGAGTACTTAGGACAGACCCTAGCAGAAAACACGAGCTGAATTAGAGTGGGTGGAATTGACCCAAACGCCCCTGGAAAATGCAATTGAAAGATAAAAGTTTTTGGGGAGCGTGTGTCGCACGCTCTGGAACCCCGAAATGGAGCGTGCACTGTATGCTCTAACGCATGCTACCCCAGGTGTGGACTGGAGCATGCATCATGCACTAATCGCATGCTGCTACTATTTTGGACATCCAAACATGCCCTTACGCTCGTATGAAATTTCTGAAACTTACCCGAGATGTACCCTTGACACCCCCGATCATGAATCAACTTACAAATCGATATTCTAAGGCCGAGAAGGTCAAAACAAAATCATCAAATATTAGGAGCTCAAAATGTGACTAAGTCTTTTAACAATTTGGAAAATTTTCAGATTGTCAGCTCTCTATACATTTAACCAGGAGTGGTATGAGTCGAGAATGCTACGGGATGTTACATCATAACTAAGAAAAATATTTTTGCTTGAAGTGATTGCTCCTCATTTAAAGAACTGAAATTTTCCATGAGTTTCCATAAACTTTATCACTTTGGATAAACCCGATATAGGATGAATCAGTGACATAGAAACATATTTTCTTAGGACCAAGCATGCTGAGAGACACGAATTTATGGGACATGGACATCATAATATATGGCTGGAATATATGAAAGACTGAATTACTGAGAGACATAATTGCTTATAGTTTGGAGGTCAGCTCATAAACATAAGTCCATAAAGAACTCGAACCATAGACATAGGCATGACTTGAACACATGACGTAAGACATTAGCAGAATAATCTCCGAAATGGAAGTAGGAGGAGTATGCTAGATTAGGAATTGATTTATCATAACTCCTCTCCGTAACTTACCACATAGAGAACATTTGGGAACTTACTTAATTCTCCATCTCCTCCTTAGTTCAAAGTCACAACTCTCAACATAAAAGAGACATCACCACACACTTAAACTCTAAACTCTTCCTGAAGAACTATACTCTGAAGGCCTTGTTTTTTTTTTTGTAAATGCTACTATTAACTTTCTCTAGCCTCTGTAGCCATCCCTCTACAACTCCCACTCTCATAAGAGTACACATTCACACTCCTTAACACAAAAGGGGGGTATCAGTATATAGATGCACACAACTCCTCTCATTAATCTCTAATACAAAGACACTAAATTATTTTCTAAGACATCTCCTTTCAGGGATACTAATCGCAATTTCTTCTAACTCCCAAAGTCATCAACTTACAACTAACATTTTCATGGGCATAGACACCCACTCTTCTAAAAATTTAATGCTCCATCTTCAATTTCCTTAGGATACTATCATTACACCTCAAATCACATAACCTAAAACTTAACAAAATCTGTAAAAACAATACCAGAGGTGCACATTGCCTATCTAAATATCCTTAATTTAACTCTAAAGGGCCTTATACAACAACTTCCCATACTTCTTAATATTACAAGATAAAAGTACTAAGTCTTGGTACATAAAACACTTATTCACATAAAACTTTATTCAACACCTTGCTACCTGAGTTCATTTTTTTCCTATATACTCGCGTTCTTATCCACTAAATAAATCAACCACAATTCACTGTTTTAACACTAGTCCTCATGTACACATATACTTCACGATTTCTACTTAAACTTTTCATAAATCATTAACCTAGTCCATTTACACATCACATCAAGACTGCTAATTTATCCCAACAAAACAGGTATCATTAAATTTAAGCTACTACTCTTACCATCACACTTCACATCTAACGTTTAAGCCTATCGTCTAACGTCAATCATGTACCACCAAAGAAGTATGCCACATACTACACTAATCTATCAAATTGGGGAATCTGCCCAGCTATGCCATTTAACTTAACTATCACCCACCAGTTCATCCTCTCCATAACATTACTACCATACCTTAGAATCTACCACACATCTTCTCACGTTCAGTACTATCTTACAGCTACCAAGGAAAAGATAATCAAGGGGAAAAGTCACATAATAGGGACAGTCGGTCTTACTCTTATAACATACCCATTCTGATCTTATCTACATAATCCACTTCTTCACATCATACTTACTTACCCATGTATGCATTCTCACTATCACCAAATTTCATAAATACCAATGAGTCTCTATCCATAATTTATTGATGAGTCTACCCCTTTCCATTCACATCCTATGAGTAATTTCTTCAACTACTATAGCCATCCATTCTATGATCCTCCTCTTCTCTGAATAAATAATAGTCATATCTTGTATCTTTCTTCATAGACTGCCATACAGTCTACAAATATTTCTACACATTAGTCTATTATTATACCACATTAGTCTATCACTATACAATGGTAACCCGCTCCTCAATCCACGATTATACAACTAAAAATATTTATTTATGCAAAAGTCACCCTCACTCTGACTTCTAACCTTATGACTTCATATCACCAACTTCTTGGCCCATCTCACTAAAAGTAGGTCATGACACCATACCACATACTACTACTCAGGTAGAAATATAGTTCCAACATTCTGCTACACATCATTACCCTTATGGAAGACATTTGCTATAAGAATTTTAAAAAAAGAACTAAATAGGATTTGTACCGTAAGCTAGAAAGCATGATTTCACTAGAATGAAGACATACATACAAATCAATATACCTTGAAGCACTAATGGACTCCTCTTAAGTGCATGTGCTATCTCATAACTTTGTGGATAACTCAATCAAAGAGAACCACATCATTGGGGATGCTAGACTCTTAGACTTATACTACCTCGACAATGAGGTATGGCCCATGCTATTAGAACGAGGAATGAACTTGGATAAATTTCTTATGGATGACTCTATTGCATGAACTAGAGTATGAAAGAATGGGAAACAACTCCTAAATGCTCGGTAGCCTCCTGATTATAAGTGTGGTGCACAACACACCTATAAGAAAGACTCTACTAGATATGATTTTGCAGAAACCCTAGGACCATAAGCCGTGCTCTGATACCAAGTTTTTCATGACCCGAGATGAGACCCTGGCCGTGATGAGCATCCCAAACACGGGCGCCCTTCTACATTCTATTAATCATGCACAATATTCAAATAATAAAGAAATGAATGCAAAAATAAAATAGATGAAATCATGGTCATGTACTGAATCTGTTCAACAATATGAAAACAAGCTTATCAACATCTAAACAACATCTTTCTCATTCTGCAAAATCTCTACTACATAAGACATCAATAACTCGTCTGAATCTGGGACAAGGCCCCCAGTGGACCAAACCTAAAATAAATAGTAAATATCTAAAAAGAGATATACCTTCCATAATAAAGAAGGCTCACAACTGCAGACTTTACTTCTAGCTGAAATCTTTACAGCTTAGCAGGACCTCTAGACTGAGCCTCAGACCTTGAAAGGTAGGGGTTAATACAATTATACTGGTACGCAGAGCAAAGCCAAAATAATAATTTTTATTCAACATAGGTGAGAGCAATTTAAAAACAGTTCATAAATATAAATATGATAAGAAAATACATGGGCATATTTAAAGACCCTAAACAATTACCGGAACTCTGTGACATACTCGTTAGTTTACTTCTGCGCTAGGTGGTATACCCTACGGCTTTGAAATTTCACTGGCTATATGGAATCTTGCCTTAACTCGGCAGCTAATCCCCCAACCCAAGTTTTCCGCAAGGGTCGGAGTCTCTGAATATCTATTACGCCACAGGGTCATTGCCAGCGTACAATAATAATATATCCGTATCGGAAAAACATGATTTTAGGCTAAGAGTTACTTGAACTCAAGCCTTCTTCGAGCAACCACCTAACCCTCTTTAAGCTCACTTTTAGCTCTTTAAACATGTTTTCTTTGAGAAATCATGTTTGAAACTCTTACTCTATTGTGGTATACATTTATATGGCATCGTCATACCATTGACTTGCAAGTCAAATCTTTAAGCCATAAAATTATATTACAATCTCTTCTTTCAAAAACATAAAATTCAGACCACCATATCATTCAAACAGTATAAGAGAATTCATGTTTCAAAATGATGAAAATATACTCATCTTTTCAACAATTCCAATAAGTGGAGGCTAATTTCTCAAAACATTCCTGAAATTCCTTCTATTATTGAATTTAGTAATAAAATCATAAATATGCCCCCCCTCTAAATCTCAATCATTATAAAATTCATACAAAATAAGAATGTTCTTGACTCATTCTTTAAATCATGAAATTTAGGAATCCATAACTTGCAAATCAAGTAGTAACACAATGGGAGAGGGGAGATTCAATAATTCACTCTCTCAATTGATATTTCAAATCTTCAATCACATATACATACATATATACTAACAAAATCAATTTCAAGGGAAGGCCTAAAGACCAAAACAATAATGTTATTTAAGAGTTCATAAAACACAATTATATTGCAAATTTCATAAACCCTATGAAACTCGTGATTTCACCATGTTTAAATATTGTTACGACGATTTAATAATGCCCATGTAGTTTTAGGAAAAGCCCACGTACGTTACATTATGTAGTTCGAAGAAAAAAATCTGAATCTTGATTTGTTTTCTTGGAATTCTTGACTTAAGATCTTGATCTTGATCTTTGGGGAAGGGGTTAGGGTTTTGATTTGAGAGAAAAATTGGATTATAGAGTGTATTATGCTTCTTGGGGCATGAATCTTATGTTATGGATGAACCTTAGGTGAGGTAAAGGTCCAAATTGCCCTTAAAATGCTAAAAAGAACCTGAAAATTATGTGTGTATGACAGAGCATTCGTCGCACGCTAATCACGCACAGCTACTGCTTCTCTCACGAAAATAGTTGTAACTTTCCGCTCGAGTATCAATTTTTGCAAAATTGGTGTTGTTGGAAAAATAATTCGAAGACCTTTTATTTGAGATATAGTAGGCCCTCTAATTCGTTATATACAAGAAGTTATGTTTAATGGAATTGACCCAAGTTTAAACAGCCACTAAAAATTATTTGATAGAAATGTTTTCAACTCATCTTAGAGTTAAGGGATTTTTGTGACCTCAATACATATTCAAAGTTATTCTAACACTATAGTATTGATCACCACACATATATTAATAAGGAATCATCTAGTTCAGGTCTATACACATAGGAACGACGGTCTTGATTCTAGCCCAAAAGTACAGGGTGTTACATCAACTCAAAGTGATCGATCAAAGAATTAGGTCTGGAAGAATTCAATACCAATATCATACAATTGTAAAAGACCCTATAAACTAGTCCGTAGTTATAGCTAAATCAATTGAAGTTGTAAAAAATAAAATGTTCAACCTGTTGTACTAGATGACTTATCCGTTGGAATTTGTCAACTAGATTATTAAATATGTTGCAACAGATTACCTATCTATTGTAAATTATCAAATGAACGTTGGCATCTGTTGCAATAGATGACTGAGCCATTAGAAATTTTCAAATAAAAATAGTCACCTATTGTAGAGGATGACTTATATGTTTTAAAGATCTTTTTTTTATTTGAAAGCAATTTTCTGTCCATGATAAAAAGGATAAAATAGTAAGGCGGTAAAAAACATTACTTGAATAACTCAAAAATCTCCTTCTTGAGTAGTTTTATCTTGTCTTTTCAATGTCACCTCTCCTCGTGCCCCTCAAATTTAGTAATGAATATTTAAAACCATCTTTAGAATTCTCTCTTCTTCATCCATAAATTAACTTAGGTCATCTCTCTTATTTCTTTCAACTTTCTCTTTCTCTCCTCTTTAGGATAATCATAACCGTCTCCTTTTTTCCTCACTTTTCTTTCCTTTTTCGTATGAGGATCCTTTTGGATCTCAACCGATCAATATCATTTATCGTCTGAAATGGGTGTTCTGATCTCTTTGTTTTTTTGATATTGCAGGTATGGTTTACTATTGCTCTTTCCTTCTCGTCTTCTTCTTCGTATGTTATTTAAATTATATATTTACATCTATTATTTTTATTAATTTACCCATTACTAGTATCCTATTTATTGAGAAAATTGAAGGAAAGATTACATTTAAGTCTTGAATGAAAAAACCATTGTATTTATTAAAAAATATGCAAAAAAGGCATTTGTTAAGAAAACTTAAAAAGCCTTATTGTTAGTATCATTTTGTTGTGTCTTTTGTTTGTTACTTTGTTGGTGTTGTTGTTGTTCGGGGTGATGATGTTGTTGGAACATGTGGTATTTGTGTTGTTGATGGTGTTGGAACATACGGTGTTGTTGATGCTGTTTTTTATGTTGTTGGTGGTGTTGCGATAGTTTCCTTAACTGTTGAAACTGATGAATCAATTGTCAGAACAGATGGAGCAACTGTTGGAAGAAATCAAACCAGTACTAAGGATTATTATTTGTTCTAATAATGACCCATCTATTGCAACCTGACAGCCATTTGTTGCCACAGATACGTCGTTTATTGCAACAGATGACTCATCTATTAAACAGATGGGGAATCTAATGCAACAGATGGGTCATTTATTACAACATCTATTGTAATATGTTGTGTTCATTTAATTTTGTGTTACCCTTTTGTAATGTTCTTTTTGTTCTTCTCTTGTTTGACATCAAATATTTTTCTCTTGTTTACAGATAAAAGGAAGTAAAAGTGGATCAACTTTTGCCCGACCAGTATTAAGGCTAGAGTAAAGATGAGTTTGACAAAATAAACTGCTTGTAGATAGAGCCACTTCATTTGTAGGATGTATGTATTACTGATCAACCTATCGTGAAAACACCCATCCAATAAACTAATTTTATGAATGTTGATTCTTGACCTATTAGGCATTAATCATTCCAACAAGATATTGCATTTTACAGTTAAAATTGTCAGTTTCGAACTGGTAAGGTTGAGGACCCAGATTGGTGGTGTCGATACCCTGTTATGGTTTAATGAAGATTTTGTTAATATTTATGTGTCAAGTTTGGAGAAGGGTTCAAGTTTTTGGTAAAAGTGTAAACATTTAAATAGATATTGGACTGATTCTAGGGGTTAAATAGACTTTTGAAAGGCCTCTGAAGCCTTGCACTGCTACAAACAAGAATAGAAAATCAATAGAAATTTCCCTGGTTCAAATTTATATAGATTTGTTGTTCGAGGAGACTATTATATAGCAGAAGGTGATTGGGAGAATACCTATGAGGGAAAGGGAAGGTGGAGAAGACCATATATCAACTCAGACCTTATTAAGGAAGAACACAAGGTAGGAAGGAACATGTAGCAAATCTGGCTAATGAAATTGACATGAAAAATGAAAAAATTTAATGAGCTATAAATGTGAAAGCGTATCAATAAATGAAAAATCCATCAGTCCATTTTGAAAAGAAAAATGCTAAAGTGGATTAGAGTTGTGCACTTTGTTAGGGTACTGCAACTAGCTAGCATGGTGATACGCGCAAATTACACGTCTCTTATGAGAGAGTAAGCAGTCTTCGTCTAATATATAACCCAACTAGGTTGGGGTCGAATCCCATAGAAAATATGGTGTTAATCAAGATTAATCGACTAATTGCTAGTAGTTTCTTGTAAATATAGGTTTTTTTAGAATTCAAACAACTGTTACTATTCACTTTGTTTCAGTAACCCAAAGTCAATGTTTCAATATTTCAAATTAATGATGTGGCAAAACCAGAGTTGTGTTCACTATGAGTATTGCTATTTATTGAAAAATAGTTTGCAGAAGATTCTCATGATTGGTAGGAAACAACAAATTATCACTATCAATGATTCTTCTAAATGTCTTCCGACCTATTTAGCTACTAGATTACTTAATTCTCTCAAACTTTGGGAATCCTTATATTTTAACTGATTTCATCTCAAGTTGATTAATCTTCTTACAACATTAATCATTAGATGGAAATTTAACGTTTCCAAATCCCCATTAATAATTCCCTTCCTTTAAGTGATCCCTTAGTTCAAGCAAACCAATGTAAGGCTTAGTCTATTGTTTGCAACCAACAGAAAATATTCATTACAAGAGAATTATCAGAAAGTTCCTACAATCATTCAAATCTTAGCCAACTAAAGAATTCATAATGCAACACTCATAGATCCCACAACTCTGGTTATGGGATTTAGTTCCTCATGAAATAAAAAGAAGTAACATATATTAGATCCATAATTCAAAAGTAGTTAACTTACAAACAATGGAAATTGTAGGTTGTTCATCCTTCAAATTCAAACGAGAATCACAAAAACCAAAACAATAATCTCAAAAATTGAATTCAAAAATTATCTAAAAAAATATCAAAGTTGTTTTTAGACCAAGTTCAAGATTCCAATGAAAACCTAAGATTTTTCTATAAATACTCAAGATCTTCCAGATTTGAATTTCAAACTCCAGCTTTTCCGCCCCATAGCTGATGACCTCTTATGACGGCTTATCAGACAGTTGATGACTTATCAGACAAGTTGTCAACAACTCTTTCCAATCCTTGCTCATTTCCTACAGCTGACGACTTCCAGTGACCACCTATCAGCTAGTTGACGACTTATTAGACAAGTCGTCAACAACTCTTCCCAGTTATTGCACACTGTCTATAGGTGACGACCTCTTCTGACGGCTTATCAGACAATTAACGACTTATCAGACAAGTCGTCAAGTGAAATCTTTAAAACTTATCTTCATATCTACTTCACAAAAAATCATCCTTCTTGATGTAGTTTTCATAAGTTTTCATGCATCTTGACTTCCCTGCAAAATCACATGAAATATAATAAAAAACAACAATAGTTACTTAAGAACTTACAATTATTTCAAGTTAAAAGCTTTAAATATGCTAACACAAAGCTAGCACATCAACACCCTCAACTTAAAACACTTGATTGTCCTCAAGCAACTAACACAGTATTATGCACACAACAAAAACATCAATATTAAAGAGTAGCATTTGTTTCCTTTATTTTGTACCCATTAAGAAACATGTGATCTTTTTTTTTTTGCCAAGCAACATCAAGATTCCATACACATATTCAAAGTTCAAACAAACAAATCACTACTTAAACTTAGAGTATTCAATCAAATGTTTAGCAATTTCCACTACCATTCACATGCCCTCACACAGAAGAAAGTAGTTTTTGAATCCACATATTTCTTTTAGGAACCATACAATAAAGCTCTCACTTTCAGAACAAAAATTTAAATTGTGCACCTACAATGCCATAAGCTTGCCCTTACCTTTCTATTTGGTTCATCTTGTAGTCAAATTAAGATCACTATAGGACTATCTCAACTTGCGTGAAGGCTAGGATTAGTGACTTAGCCTCTCTTTGTTCACTTACAACACTTGGCTAATCCCACTTACTCTTTTGCATTTAATTACCAATAAACTTTCACATCATTCTCAACAATTCCACTAAGCACCATTTATTTACTATTACTAAAGAACCATTTTTCTCAACAATTCCACTCAGCACCATTTATTTACTATTACTAAAGAACCATTTTTTTACTTTCACATCTCTTTCACCTTCCAATCATCATCGTCTCTACTGTATCCACCCTCAACTTAGGTTATTTTCCTAAGTTGACATGTGAAATATCCAAAGAGAGAACTTGGCTCAAACAAGGATTGATGATGAACTCAGTGAAAGATGTTCAATTTGTTGAAACAAAGAAAACATTATAAAGGATCAATAAGGGATGAAAATGGAATATAATATGTACCTAAGGGTTTATTATCTTGGCTAACTGGTTCACTAATCAAAAATGGCCTGTGATCACTTCTCAGATGACTACTCGAAACCCTAACAGAATGATTTGGGCAAGTTCTAGATGCATGCACACAATAAGAACACATTGATAGGAAAACCTCACTCTGTCATGTCATGGAATTTAACAAACATCACCAAAAACTTAATCAAAACTCAAGATCAAGCAGGGAGTGCCATATTTGTATACTTTCATAGATAGGCATGGTTTCCCTGCACCTAGCAATCAATCTTACAATCAAAAATTTTGATGGGCACACAGTTTTGACAATTTTTAAATCATAGGCATGCATTTGCTACTTAGTTACATGTTACTCTTCAATGAATATATAACACATACATAACATACAACTACTCCTAAATATATCGGTTCGCTAGATAGCGCTCAAGGACACAGACAATATACCCTTGAGGTTGCAAGTACCCCCACTCCCACAAACAAAAGCATGCATTATCCTCAATGAAAATGTATCAAAATATGACAAAAAGATTAAGGAAATACCTGTTGTGCCTTAAGCACTTATATCATGAGCCGCTGACTGTATTGCTGCATCATCATCGGGAAAAGTATCATCAGTGGCATCAGGTTGAGCAGATACATCTATATCAATGGTTAGCAGAGTAAACAAATCCCCAATAGGAGGTCCATGATAACGCTCAATCTACAGCTCTTGTGTAAAGCGGTCGTTAGCAAATATAGAACCCAACCTGGGTTGGGTGTCGATCCCACAGGGAATAGCTTGGCCAACAAGTAAGTAAAATTACTAAACTTTTGGTGCAAGTCTCGTAAGAAGGGGGGATTGTAATAAGTAACCAAAGTAATAAAATAAAAGCTGAAAAATAGCAAAGTAAAAAAGAGAGTATTTCGTAGGTTGTGAAACAATGAGAATTGAGGCGTTGGGGTTATGTCCACCTTCTGAGGTATACGTCTCTATTGGCTATGAGTGTGTAGAGTCTTGACATGCAATTGCTTATAGAGAATTGTAGTCGATGGTAAATCCAAGCGTCTCTCGACCTAAACAAGGACTATTTCACTTTAACTCTCTCGAGCTTAAAGTGTGTCTAACGGTACGAATTCTCCAAGAGGATAGTCCAGTTACGGCACTAGCTTTTTAATAGGAAAGGGTGTCCTACTACCTTGACATTATCTCTTTTCCAGACAAATAACCTTTCTCTCGAACAGGTTAAACGTTAGAATGGCGTGTTCTTGTGTTTGCAACCGCAAAGAATGTAGATTTAAGATGAAGAGAATAATGATATAAGCAATATACGTGTCTTGAACTCACAAGCTCATAGCAATAGATAGTAACTCATTCGGCTTCCATAACCCCAACTAAGAGGTTTAGTTACCCATGAATGCGAAGGATATCACGTTTTGCATGGTGGATGGCGTGAATAGTAGGTGTTTGGCGTGTGGTTTTGTGATTTCGTAGCAAGTAACGATTCTCTTGTTGTGGAATTTAAGAATAGAAGAATGAAGAATTGTTGAAGAATTAAGTTCTGAATTAATTGAATTGATAAAAATCTCTAGCATGATAGGGTATTTATAATACTCCTATCCTACTCCTACTAAGCTAATGAAATAAATAACCAAATCCTAATATACTAATGAAATCCTTGACCCAAATGTACTAGGGTAAGGTTACAATATCATAATCCAAATAGATTAGTGAAACACATAACCTAATTATACTAGGTTAATGTATCTTGGTAAAAATCCAGCTTTGTGTCTGTAAGTCCCCAAAGTCTTCAGAATTGCTGTTTTAGCCCGGGACAGATTTTCCATGCAGCAGATTTGGTCCTTTTAGGCGTCCAGCTCCTTTCCACTTCGTTCATGAGCTTTCTTTTGCGTCAAGTAAGCCATAAAATGCTGTATTTTGCATCATTTATACCTGAAACTTTCCTAATCATATTCGTTAGCTGATTTACAGGAAAAAGGACTAAAAGTGCATGAAATAGATAATTAGTTTCAAAACTAGGCTAAAGTATGGGCAAAATATATTGATATAGGCGCGTAAATTCGCCTATCATCAACACCCCACACTTGAAGCTTTGTTCGTCCTCGAACAACATATCATGTCCTTCTAAGCTTCGACTTAAGGTTTTTACAGCAACAACACAAAACATTCTTCAAGACAAGCACAACAATTATCAACAAAGAGTAGCTTTCTGATTATAAGTAGAAACAATTTAACCTCAAGCATAGACTCGTGATGGTGATCAACTCGCATGCAAACGTTAAGGTACATAGAATCATATACAACTATCCAAAACTCATCAACCATGTGTGTCTCACAATATAGTACCCATAATCACTCACAAGTATAGCATATTTTTCAAACATGGGTATCAAAGTGTCCTTGCACTCGCTCTCACAAAAAATTCATATGTAGCAACTAATGACCATAAGCTTGCCCTTAATGTAGTACTCCACTAAATGTCGGAATGTTAAGATTAGGATCAAGTAGGTCTTTTGATGGTTGTAATGTAGGCTAAGGGACGGGTAGGACTATTTTGGCCAAGAATAGTGACTAGGTTCCTAAGCGCTTTAATACATCACATTGTATCAATGACACTTTATTTTTTTCTTTCAACCTTTCTTCTTCTTTTCTTCTACCACCCTTGTTCTCCTCTTTTGTTTTTCAAATTTAAGAACAACTCACTTTTCAGCTTTCTTTTCCTTTTTCTTTTCACAACATACCTCTTATGATAGCATTTTTCATATCACATTCAAGCACCATTACAATTTAAAGCATCATACTCAACCAATTTCCTCTTATGTTGTCACATGACTTTTTCACTTTAAAGCACTTAGGAATTTGGATCAAATTACGGTCTTGAAAAAAAATGGATTAGGCTTACATACAAGGTTGTCAAAGAAATAGGCTAAAGGCTCAAAAAGGGTTAACTAGGATGATTTACATGGGTAGGTAAAACTGAAGGTAAACAAATATAGGTTGCCAAAGAAATGCATAAATCATATCCTAAACTTACACTCCTTATTTTCGCTCTGCATACATACCAGGCAAGTTCTAGCATTAGCCACAAACATAGAAGATACTATTAGTCTCACACACACAAGGCACATGGTCGATTTGATTGGAAGTAATATAGACTCTTGACCCAACAAGTGAAGGAATTGAATCACACAATATCACATAATGAGTCACAACTAGAGCCTAAACGTCTCAATAGTCACAATTGTAGCACATACTCTTGTCATAACCTCATGCTGCCTATCAAAATAATTTCATGTGTAGCTAGAAAAATTTTACTCCTAAAAAACAAAAAAACGTTAAAAACAAAAAATGGACTAAAAAACAAAGTAAACAAGCAAACATACAAACATACAAACATAGGTGCAAACAAGGAAGTATAGCATGCAATTCTGCCACCCTACACTTAGACGGGACACTGTCCTCAGTGGAAAATAAAATCGAAGAACCTGGTTAGTCGGACCCTTCATCAATGTCGGGGGTCATACCCCCTTCGTCGGAATCATCATAAGAGTCGTCGTCAGAGCTCTCCTCATTATCAGAATCAGGCAAGCGTCTATCATCATCAGTTGGCACATCATCGTCAAGAGGTTCCTCAAAATATACACCCACTCCACACATCTCCCGGGCATGCCGGTTCATTGGGTAGTCGTGGTCCAGCTGTTGGAGCTCTTCAGCAGTTGGAATACGTCCACCACTCATCATAGTGAATCGTGTCATGCCATAGAGATGACGGAAGAAACTCTCGTCACGAGCATGTCTCTCCGCAGTAGTAAGGTTGACTCCATGCGTTGTTTCAGCATCTTTGACCTTGGTGAGGTCAACCTTCTTTGGGTTATGTGGGAGTTTGTGGTCAGCTGGTTCCTCTTCTATATCCTCTTTTCGCAACATTGCTGTCAACAAATTGTCTAATGTGAAATGGGACCTTCTGTGGAGTCTGGCCTTCCTCATGGTAGATCGAATGATTGCCCCAAAGTTGATAGGTACATTCGTCATCAACGCATAAACCAAACACACTCTATCTCTCGATATCTTTGTGTATTGCGTCCCAAGAATAAGGCATGAGTTGACAATGCGCATCCAGATTCTTGCTTCCCTATTTAGTGGAGCATAGGGGAAGGTGTTGTGACAGCCTGTTTCCTTATGTCTGCCCCATCTTGCCATCGATATACTTCCACAAAGCGTGTGTCGTATCGCTCTATAAAGAGGCTTGCTGTACAGCTCTTTGTATGGTGCAGGGTCGACTGAAGGTAGGCCAAGAAAAGAGTTGATCCAATCCGCTGTAAGCTGTAACACTTGGCCTCGAATTTTGACTTCATTGCCTGTTGTGTTTGGCGACCAGTTGGCATAAAACTCTCTCGTCAAGTCAAGATTGCACTCTCCCATGTCGCGGAAGATGAAATCCAGCTTCAAAGCTATTATTTTAGCCAACATTTGCGGCTCTTTCTTTGCTAAGGTCTCCTTGTTGATCAAGTCGACGTGCACATATTTCTTTTCTTTGTTGCTGCTGTACCATGCTTTGGCTTCTTCCTCAAGAACCCATTTAATTCCGAACATTCGGCGTGGTAGGTGCGCTGAGGATGATTCTACTTGGTCTTTTCGGCTTCGCTTTTTGTCCTTTCGGGACGTGGTAGCCTTCTCCTTGCCTTGCCTTGCTTTAGGTGCCATTGTACCTGAAACTAGAAATAATGTTAGTTGCAGAACAATCTCACTTTATACAATCTATATGCAAGCACTAGGGGTACCACCCCACACTTAATCTTGTTAGCACAAATCAGTGAAGTGAAAGTGGTCGAGTACTCAGATTTCGTCGACATACGCTTTAGGATTGTATTCCGATAAGAAAATCAGCATTACATCACCTATTTGCAGCCATTGGACTACTTTCATGGTGGATATAGCAACACAACAACCTAGGGGTTACCACATGGAATCATTATTCTTACAACAAGCACAACCTCCTAAGTTGATAGGCACTATATCCTTATCCCGATGGTCGGGATAGTCGATCATGTAAGCATCCAAACAACAATCTTAAGCACTATTCATAGCCATATCAATTCAGCAATTATCATAACAATGCTATCGAAACAAAATTCAAGTCGGAAACAAGTCAAGAATTTCCTACGTATATATTCAATCATACGATCTTGTAACAATTATCCAAACATATGAACATCACCACCAATCTCACATGATTTAGCAAAATATAATAAGCATAGCAACGTAGTACTTACGATAAATAGATGAAGAATAAGAGAGCACTTACTTGCTTGAGGATAGTGGAGAAGTTGGTGTGGATTAGAAGAACAAAGGAAGAAAAATTTGAGAGGATTTGGGGTGATATGCGGCGCCTTTAGGGTAGTTTCTAATGTGGTTGTGTTGTAAAACCAAGTCCCCTTTATATAGGAAGAGTATGGGTCGGGTTATGACCCATTTACAATCGGATTTGGGGACAAAATCACCACATATGCGGCGCATATCTCTCGGCATATCAATGCCATATGCGGCGCATTGTCCATGGCATAATGGGACATATGCGCCGCATAGTCTATGGCATTTCTAGACATATGCGCCGCATAGTCTATGGCATTTGGTCTCAGTATCTCAAATGCCATAGCATAGGCGGCGCATAGTCAAAAGCACACCTAGGAATAGGCGGCGCATAGTGTATAGCACACTAGATTCCGAGTCCTTAGGCTATAGAATAGGTTGTGCATCGTTCGTGGCCTATTTTTACCAAGGCCTAGCCTTCCTCGAAGCCTATTTTGACGTGAGAAAGGCTCAATTCATAGCCTTATGCATTACCATTCCTAACTTACTAACTATACCATACAATGCGACCAAATCGTCAATTGAAATCAATCTCCTCGTTGCATACTTCTTGTACCTATATTAGCTCAAAACAAATGAACACAATTAGTACGATGGGTTGCCTCCCACCAAGCGCCTTAGTTTTGGTCATGGCACGACTCTTATTTTTGGATTTTCATTTATCAAAAAGAAAAAATACTAAAACGACGAAACGATAAAACGATAAAACGGTAAAATGATGGGTTGCCTCCCATCTAGCGCCTTATTTATTGTCGTGGCTCGACGTAGTAATCTCGAGTACTTAGACTTCATCGAGATAAGTGATGGCCATGTCATTCATCGTGTCAAGAGGACCGATATATAGCTTAACACGTTGGCCATTCACTTTGAAGACAATACCATCATTATTTTCCAATTCGACTACACCAGACGAGTAGACTTGGATGACTTTAAATGGACCAGACCACTTTGATTTTAACTTACCTGGGAAGAGCTTGAGTCTGGAGTTAAAGAGTAGTACCATGTCACCTTTTTGGAAGTTTCGTCGAACAATCCGCTGATCATGATACTTCTTCATCCGCTCCTTGTATAAATCCGATCTTTCATATGCATGGAGACGAAATTCATCTAGTTCGTTCAGCTGCTCCAACCTCAGGTTCTTCACATCATCCCAATTCAAATTCAAGTGCTTCAATGCCCACAATGCCTTGTATTCAAGCTCGATGGGTAGATGACAAGCCTTCCCATAAACTAGCTGATAAGGTGACATGCCGATGGGTGTCTTGAATGCAGTCCTATACGCCCATAGTGCATCATCTAGCTTCCGAGACCAGTCCTTCCTATTCGCATTAACCGTCTTGGCAAGGATTTGCTTGATCTCGCGGTTGGAAACTTCAACTTGTCCACTGGTTTGGGGATGATAAGGCGTAGCTACCTTGTGTTGCTTGACTCCATACTTGGCCAATACAGATTTGAATAGCTTGTTGCAAAAGTGAGATCCTCCATCACTTATGATAGTACGAGGTACTCCAAAGCGAGAGAAGATATTCTTCCTTAAAAACGCTACAACACGCTTTCCTTCGTTGTTGGCCAATGCTACAGCTTCCACCCATTTCGATACATAATCCACAGCAACCAAGATGTACTTCATTCCAAACGAATTCACGAATGGACCCATGAAATCAATACCCCACACATCAAAGAGTTCTACCTCCAGAATTTTGGACATGGGCATTTCATGGTGTTTTGAAATAGCACCTTGACGTTGGCATTGGTCACACCTTCTCACATGGTCGTATGCATCTCTGAATATTGTAGGCCAATAATAACCACTTTGCAAGACTTTCCTTGCCGTTCGATTCCCTGCATGATGTCCTCCAACTTGCGAAGTGTGGCATGCTTCTAATATAGTAGGCACTTCTTCATGGGATATACATCGTCGAATAATACCATCCGCGCATCTTCGAAACAAATAAGGCTCATCCCAATAGTAGTGCTGAACGTCATGCATAAACTTCCTCCTTTGGTGGTAAGATAAATTGGAAGGTAACACATTACTCACAACGAAATTTGCAAAGTCGGCATACCATGGTAATTTCTCCATTGTTGTCGCTAGTATCTCCTCGTCAGGGAATGCATCATCAATTTGATTTTCTGGTTGCGCCACATACTCATTCTCAAGTCTAGATAGGTGATCAACCACTTGGTTCTCACAACCTCTTCTATCTTTGACTTCGAAATCAAACTCTTGCAGCAGCAACACCCATCGAATCAGCCTTGGTTTTGCATCCTTCTTCGTCATTAGATACCTAAGAGCTGCATGGTCTGTATGAACGATCACCTTAGTACCCAGTAGATAGGCATAAAACTTCTTAAACGCATACACCACCGCTAGGAGCTCTTGTTCAGTAACGGTGTAGTTCCTTTGGGCTTCATTTAGGACCTTACTCGCATAATAGATAGGATGAAACAATTTCTCCTTTCTCTGCCCAAGAACAACACCAACGGCTACACCACTAGCATCACACATGACTTCAAACGGGAGCGTCCAATCTGGTGCTACCATGATAGGGGCTTCAATGAGTTTTCCTTTAAGGCATTCGAATGCCTTTAAGCAATCATCATTAAAGTCAAACTTCACATCTTTCTCCAATATTTTGCACAATGGACTAGAAATTTTGGAGAAGTCTTTGATTAATCTACGATAAAACCCAGCATGGCAAAGAAAACTACGAACTCCCTTCACCGAAATTGGAGGCGGTAGCTTCTCTATTACCTCTATTTTGGCGCGATCAACCTCTATTCCTCTTTCGGAGATCTTGTGCCCGAGAACGATTCCTTCTTTTACCATGAAGTGGCACTTCTCCCAATTCAGAACAAGGTTGAACTCTACACATCTTTGTAATGCCATGCTCAAGTTTGCCAAACACGCTTCAAAAGACTCACCAACAACTGAAAAGTCATCCATAAATACCTCCAAAGTGTCTTCTACCATGTCAGAGAAAATAGACATCATACATCACTGAAAGGTGGCTGGTGCATTACATAACCCGAATGGCATACGTTTGAAGGCAAACGTACCATATGGGCATGTGAACGTTGTCTTCTCTTGGTCTTCGGGGGCAATACAAATCTGATTATAACCTGAATAGCCATCCAAGAAGCAAAACCATCCTTTCCCCGCTAATCGATCTAGCATTTGGTCCATAAATGGCATGGGGAAGTGATCCTTGAGCGTCCAAGAATTCAGCTTGCGGTAGTCCATGCATACTCTCCATCCAGTAACGGGCCTGAGTGGAATAAGCTCATTTTTTGCATTCGTGACCACCGTCATGCCTCCTTTCTTGGGAACACATTGTACTGGGCTTACCCATGTACTATCAGAAATAGGATACACGACTCCTGCGTCTAACCACTTGATAATCTCCTTCTTCACCACTTCTTGCATTGGTGGGTTTAGACGTCTTTGATGTTCAATGGTGGGTGTGCACTTTTCTTGGAGCTGAATTTTATGAGTGCAAATCCTAGGTGGAATACCAATGATATCCGCAATGATCCATCCAATAGCTCTAATATACTTGCGTAAAATTGCAATAAGAGCTGCAACTTGTTGCTCACCCAAATCGGCTGCCACTATGACTGGAAGAGTGTTTCCGCTTCCTAAGAATGCGTACTTCAAATGGCTTGGCAGCTCCTTTAATTCTAACGTGGGTGGCTCTTCAATAGATGGCTTAGCTGGTGGTGTGGGTCGATTCTTGAGATCAAGATCCAGCTTCTTGGGAGTATAACGATATGTTCCTAATCCCGATAGAGCACAAATATCATCTTCAGAAATTTCAGCATCATCATTCTCTTTTTTCATGAACAAAACCTCCAAAGGATCATCAAGAATTTGCTCTTCTGCAAGTAACTCTTTCTCGTCATCAAAGACAACATCAGCCACCGAAAATACACTCAGATCTTTGGGTTGCTTCATTGATTTGCAAACATCAAAGCGAACCACTTCATCATTTATTCGGAATGAAAGCTCATTAGCTCTCAAATCAATGAGCACACTTCCCGTAGCAAGGAAGGGGCGTCCCAAGATTATGGGAACCTCTGAATCTACTTCGCAATCCAAGATGACAAAGTCTGCTGGAAAGATAAATGAAGAAACCTTTACCAAGACATCGCATAGAATCCCAACCGGTCGTTTTACCGACCTATCCGCCATAACAAGCCTCATATTAGTTGGCGTAGGATCTCCTAACCCCAACTTCTTGTAGATAGATAACGGCATCAAGTTGATGCTGGCTCCTAAGTCACACAATGCTTTAGCAAAGTCCAAGGATCCGACGGTGCAAGGAATAGTGAAAGCTCCGGGGTCGGCCTTCTTCTGAGCTATCGATCGGGTAGCAATTGCACTACAATGATGCACATCTTCTTTCAGCTCATAACTTGCTGCCCTCTTCTTAGTCAAAAGATCTTTCATAAACTTCGCATACCCAGGAATTTGTTCAAGTGCCTCTACCAAGGGGACATTAATGGTCAGCTGCTTGAGCATAGTCATGAATTTGCTGAACTTAGTGTCATCGGCCGCCTTCTTCAATCTTTGTGGAAAAGGTGGTGGTGGGTATGGAAGTGTCCTCTCCATGACTTTCTTCTCCTCTTGCTTCCGTTTATCATTTTTTTCAGGCTGCACCTCACTAGGTAAAACGTCCTTGACGTTGGAAGTAGATGTTGCGGCATCTTCTCTAGTGGCGTCACTATGTGTGGCTTCTATATCTGCTGCTCCGTCAACCACTTGCTTGCCTTTTGCTGAAGTTTCCAGCACCTTACCACTTTTGGTAGTGATGGTCATGCATGACCCATCATTCTTTGGGTTTTGCACAGTATCGCTAGGTAAGGT
Organism: Capsicum baccatum var. pendulum; assembly: GCA_030864225.1. Taxonomy (NCBI): domain Eukaryota; kingdom Viridiplantae; phylum Streptophyta; class Magnoliopsida; order Solanales; family Solanaceae; genus Capsicum; species Capsicum baccatum. The sequence goes on from CM061552.1 coordinate 294,841,279, forward strand.
ACCAACCTTTCTTTGATTGAATGCTGCTGAAAGTTAGCTCAATTGCTGCTCTATTTGCTTGATAGAAGTGGAATGAGAATCAACTAATTGTTTCATGGAGGCCAAATCGTCAATTACCTCCTTAACTCCCGCGCTCGTTGCTTCCACTCCTTTCAGTAACTTAGCCATCATATCTTCCATAGAATTTGATGTGGTGGTAACACGTTTACTAGGGGGAACTTACAAACCACTATTTTCATTATTTTTCTTCCAACTACCTTGGTCTTTACCTCCAGATTTATCATAATAGTTCCGACCTTGGTTTCCTTGGGCATTCCCACGGAAACCCCCCTGATTGTTCAAGTAGTTGGCCTCCTCTTCCGAATCAGATTCGTCTCTTCCTTTTGACGCAATAGCTTTCACTTTTTCAGTCTTCCCTAATAGATGCTTTGTAAGAAGATCCATTTGGGTTTTCATGTGCGCCATATCTTGATCACGTTCTTCTTCTCTTCTTCTTTGGTCTGCAGACATGCCAATAGATAAAGTGGGGCTTGCTACCTCAAAATCCCTGGTATGCCAAGCTCTACTTTGCTTTGTCATGCGATCTAGCATATTGCTTGCTTGACCAAAGGTGAGGTCCATGAAAGAACCTCCAGCTGCGTTGTCCACCACTGGTTTAGTTATTGAATTCAAGGCTCTATACAAGATCTCAATGAGGTGAACATTAGTCATGTGATGGTTTGGGCATCTCGCTAGCTTTGTTTTGAACCTCTCCCATGTTTCGTGAAGAGCTTCAGAGGGAAGCTGACGAAAGTTGCTGATTTCATCTCTCAATTGAGCCCTCTTGGATGGCGGAAAGAATCTTTCTAGGAAAGCGTCTCTCAATTGCCTCCAATTTGTAATAGAATCAGGAGTCAGCCCATTCAACCATAGTGTTACCTCCCCAGACAGAGACAATGGAAATAGACGTAATCGAATAGCATTCTGACCAACACCAGGATTGTCAAAAGACTTGCATGTAGAAATAAAGTTGATGAGATGCATATTCGGATCATCGCCTGCTAGTCCACCAAATAATCCCTTGAGTTGCAATAACTGAATCATGGTGCTTGTGATGTTGAACTTGGCTCCGGGCGCTAATGGTGGTGGAATTATAGCTCCAGTGGCTCCGGCACCATCAAGATCATCATCATCATCGTCGAAAGCTGGTTGCAAAGGTTGGCGATCATATCTGTACCGAGCTTGTCGACCTCTTCGGTTGGCAGGTGTTATAATTTCAGCATCACGCCTAGGGTTTAGTAACTCGTCATCACCTAAATCTTCATCGTCAGGATTTGTTGCTCGCCCAGGATTATCAATGTTTTGTTGTTGTACTTGAGCAGCGGCAAGAGCAGCTAATCTTGCTTGCTCGTGTTGAGCAGCCATCCTGTCAATTTCAGCTTGTGCTTCCATTCTTCTAATTCGTTGTGGTTCCGGATTGATTGGTAATAACGGTTGACCAGAACTTCTAGTATGGGGCATGCACTAAAAGAAAAACCTGCAATAAACAAAAACAAAAACTAAACGTAAAAGTACGAGAATCTTTGACCAAAGGGTCTAGTAATTATCACGAACTTGATTGACACTCGTATTCTCCGGCAACGGCGTCAATTTTTGATAACGTTCAATCTACAGCTCTTGTGAGTGTAAAGCGGTCGTTAGCAAATATAGAACCCAACCTGGGTTGGGTGTCGATCCCACAGGGAATAGCTTGGCCAACAAGTAAGTAAAATTACTAAACTTTTGGTGCAAGTCTCGTAAGAAGGGGGGATTGTAATAAGTAATCAAAGTAATAAAATAAAAGCTGAAAAATAGCAAAGTAAAAGAGAGAGTATTTCGTAGGTTGTGAAACAATGAGAATTGAGGCGTTGGGGTTATGTCCACCTTCTGAGGTATACGTCTCTATTGGCTATGAGTGTGTAGAGTCTTGACATGCAATTGCTTATAGAGAATTGTAGTCGATGGTAAATCCAAGCGTCTCTCGACCTAAACAAGGACTATTTCACTTTAACTCTCTTGAGCTTAAAGTGTGTCTAACGGTACGAATTCTCCAAGAGGATAGTCCAGTTACGGCACTAGCTTTTTAATAGGAAAGGGTGTCCTACTACCTTGACATTATCTCTTTTCCAGACAAATAACCTTTCTCTCGAACAAGTTAAATGTTATACTGGCGTATTCTTGCGTTCTCTTTTCTAGACAAATAACCTTTCTCTCGAACAGGTTAAACGTTAGAATGGCGTGTTCTTGTGTTTGCAACCGCAAAGAATGTAGATTTAAGATGAAGAGAATAATGATATAAGCAATATACGTGTCTTGAACTCACAAGCTCATAGCAATAGATAGTAACTCATTCGGCTTCCATAACCCCAACTAAGAGGTTTAGTTACCCATGAATGAGAAGGATATCACGTTTTGCATGGTGGATGGCGTGAATAGTAGGTGTTTGGCGTGTGGTTTTGTGATTTTGTAGCAAGTAACGATTCTCTTGTTGTGGAATTTAAGAATAGAAGAATGAAGAATTGTTGAAGAATTAAGTTCTGAATTAATTGAATTGATAAAAATCTCTAGCATGATAGGGTATTTATAATACTCCTATCCTACTCCTACTAAGCTAATGAAATAAATAACCAAATCCTAATATACTAATGAAATCATTGACCCAAATGTACTAGGGTAAGGTTACAATATCATAATCCAAATAGATTAGTGAAACACATAACCTAATTATACTAGGTTAATGTATCTTGGTAAAAATCCAGCTTTGTGTCTGTAAGTCCCCAAAGTCTTCAGAATTGCTGTTTTAGCCCGGGACAGATTTTCCATGCAGCAGATTTGGTCCTTTTAGGCGTCCAGCTCCTTTCCACTTCGTTCATGAGCTTTCTTTTGCGTCAAGTAAGCCATAAAATGCTGTATTTTGCATCATTTATACCTGAAACTTTCCTAATCATATTCGTTAGCTCATTTACAGGAAAAAGGACTAAAAGTGCATGAAATAGATAATTAGTTCTCAAAACTAGGCTAAAGTATGGGCAAAATATATTGATATAGGCGCGTAAATTCGCCTATCATCAGTCCACTAGCTGAGCTCTCATAGCTCAGGCTCTCAATATTTCTTCATGTGGCTCACCATCCGCTTTCGAATTTCTCTAAGTTCTTTCAACTGTTTTTCTCTTCTTTCTTATTTTCTTTCTTCTCAATGCTCCTTTGTTCATCGTTGTTACTTCTCTTTCATTTAACTTTGTCCTTTTCATCCACCTGTGTTGCCAGTGATGTAAAATAGTGGTGCTTCTTCTTTAGATTCTTCAATAACAAGGTCTGAACATATCAAATGTCGTAAGATCGGTTACTGATATCTCATTCAACCTCTTATTTACTCGACACTCTATCTCATCAATTCTTTCATGGAGAGTTAAGAAAGTTTCAATGGCTACCTTGATTTTCTTATCGACAGCAGGCTTGAACTGGTTAGTGAACAACCTCAATTGTGCCTCAAACCTTTTTCCCTGCTTTACCAACTTCTTGAAATTTTGTGGAGTCAATGCATACTCAAACACCGTTGTTGCGATCACTATATTTCTTCTCCTTCTGGAATAGATGTATAACCTACAAAGGAAGTAGCCTGATAAGTCTCTAGTGCTGAAAGCTACACATATTGTATGGAGCCTGTGGTAGTTGCAGGTGTATGAACACCCTCATAAATAATAGTATCACTCTCCACCTTGCTTCCTTGCCTAGAACCAATGTAGGCTTACTTTCATCAAATCTGATAGGACTGTGAGTTTTAATGGCCTTGACTTCATTATCTACACCAGTGAGGATTAGAACATGTGCCTCTTTGCAAAATCTTGCAATCAAACAAGGTAATGGATAATGTTGCCCAAATTTTGATCTCATCGACAATGATTTCCCCAAAGTTCAAGGGGAATTTGGCCAATAAGCTTGCTGTAAGTACCGGTCTATCCTCACATGGGATATTATCTCCTGCCGTTGGCATCAGCCTGCACCTTACCACTCCCCACCAGAACCTTGCTTCTTATGACCGTGAAGCCTTAAAAACCCTCGCACTTGGATTATCTAACCATTCTGGCTCCCCATCTACTGTAATCTGTGCCAACCAAGGGCATTGATTTGCTCGATCAGTCATTATATGATAGAACTCTGGCGAGGTAGCTGGAGGATTCAAGTCAGGACCATAAAGAAACCTATTGATTGTATGATCAGATAACTCTACCATCACTCCTCAAACTGATATCTGATCCATGTTAGGCTTCTCTGTAGCCTTTTTTCTTTTTTTGCACATACTTTCAACCGTTATTGTGTAGTTGGCATAAAATTCCCTGACCAACGTTGCACAGTATGTGTTTCCCTCTTTAGTGATCCATGATAGATCATAATCTCTGAAAGTTCTTTCCAGATTTGGATATCTGCTCAAACGAATGTGATCATTTTAACTTCTTTACATATGGGCTTTCCTTCTGCCTGTGGGTACCAATCCCTCATGCTAGATCTTTGAGGCTCCTTCAACTTTCCACCATATGTTGTTTCAAATGCCAGGGTTTTTACACTTCATTGCATTGCCCTGTATCAGAGAGTTTTCTTTTATTTATTGCTTAAAAGACTGTTTCTAAGATGAAACCGAGTCTTCTTTCTCAAAGCTTTCGTCCTCGACCTCCCTCCCTTCAGACAGTGGAGGTGGTTCTGGTTCTGATATACGGATACTTTGCCTTGTACGACATCTTTGAAATTATGCTTCTTCCTGTTCGCTCTCAGAATCATTGAACAGTCCCTGAGTCAAATTTTCCTTGTTCACTTTCTTACTGTCCTTCTTTGTCTTTTCTTTTGGTGTCATGATTATATCTACATCAAAGGAAAAGAATCATTTAGTATCCAAGAATGAGTAAAAAAAAAAGAATTATTTTTAGTATCACTCTTAAGAAGGTTTAAGCACAATGGGTAACATGTGTGTGGCGACTTGGTTGATAAGTCATCACTTAAGTGATAGCTTATGCTTATCAAGCCAGTTCGTCAGAGAAAAAAAGAATTCAAAGATTTTTTTAACTCAGGTGACGATTTGGTCTGATAAGCCATGACTTAGTGATGGCTTATCAGCCATGCAATGGCAAAAAAACAGAATCTTCAGCAACTCAATTGTTTGAGTGACAACTTAATTGATAAGTGGTCACTTGGTTAATTACTTATCAACCTCTTGATCAGTCCAATTCATCTTTATAACTCATTCATTTTGATTTTTAGGCTGAAATTTGAAACTTATTGCCCAATTCAAAACTTGTTAACCCTAATTTTTGGTTCCCAAACAAGATACTTCACCCAATTCGATTTAATAAATCTTGAAAAACATGGGTGCAATGGTTTTTCACTCAATTTAAGCTAACACCTTTCACAAACAATGATGAACCTTACAACTTGATAAAAAGTTATTCATGAGCGACTTTTAGTTATGCAAAGTTAAGTTGCTTAGGGTGACCCAATTACTTTATATTTCTTAAATTCGTTCATGTACACTTCAAAAACCTTTAAATATTTCTAGTTTCAAGCAATTTTCATTTATTTCCATTAGAAAAATAGCAAAGTTGTCGAAGCATACCTTTCAGCGACTTGGCTACGCACTTCAAACTTGTGAGTATTTCAACTTGCTTAGAGAGACACAGTCTTCTATCTCAATGCTTTTATAGGTTCAAAGAATTCTCACAAAGAAAAAGAAAAGTCTAGCACTTATTTACTTGCTTTTGAGAAGATGAAGAGAGAAGATAATGTTAGAAATTGAAAATGGAAAGGACGGGAAATGTGAAAAGTTTGCACTGATGTAGCCGCATGTTTTTGTTTTCTAAGTTTATCTATATATTTTTTTAATTTTAAAGACTTAAGACTAATTAAAATATACTCCTTCCGTTTAAAAAAGAATGACCTACTTTGATTTGACACAAAGTTTAAGAAAATAAGAACATCTTTGAATCTTGTAGCCTTAAATTAAAGTAGTATCAAATGTACCAAAATGTTCTTTAATCTTGTGGTTATAAACATGTCATGTGGAAAGTTGAAATTAAAGTATTGCCAAAAAAATAAAGAGGTCATTCTTTTTTAAACGGCCTAAAAAGGAAAGTAGGTCATTCTTTTTTAAACGGAGGGAGTACCAAAAATAAAAAATGGCAACATTTATTGACAGGAATTTGAAAAGTTAAGGGTTATTGGGTTTGGATCGGGCCGTGAATTTGGATTCGGGTTAAAATGACTTACCCAGGTTCAAGATTTAAGTGACGGCTTATTAATTGGTTGATAGCCCGTCACAAATCTCGTCACCCTGAGAAAGAATGTTACTGAGTTTTTGTTCAACTCACGACAAGGTGTGATGGCTCGTCACTTGGGTGACGGCTTATTAGCCTTGTCGTCATCCTTATCTAAAATGTGCCCAATTTTTATTTAAGTTGATGACTTCAAGTGATAGATCGTAAGCTTGCTGATAACCTATCAACTTGGCCGTCACTCAAACTAGTGTATGCAATTCCCTTTGCTTGAATTGATGACTTCAAGTGATAGGTCATTAACTTATTGATAACCTACCAACTTTTGTCGTCAAATTTCATTCCATCAGCCATGTTGATTCTAACTTTGTTCCTGCACATCTGAACAACTTATTATTAAAACAAAGTTTTAAAGCAAATGAAATACTTACAACATAAAAAGTTGGGTTGCCTCCCAATAATGCCTAATTTAACGTCGCAACATGACTCGGTTATCTCGACTACTCAGACTTCGTATAGATACACCTTAGACAATAACTTAACTTTATTCACTGGGCCAATATAGATTTTGATTCTTTGCCCATTAAACTTGAATGAACTTCCTTTTTTATTTTCAAGTTCTACCACCCCCGATGGAAAAACCCTGACTTACTTTGAAAGGTCTCGACCATTTGGACTTTAATTTGCCTGGAAAGAGCTTAAGTCGAGAGTTAAACAATAGTACCCAATCAATAGCACAAAAGTCTCGTCTCTCAATTCTTTGATCATTTTACTTCTTCATTCTCTCTTTATACAAGTCTGCTATTTCATATGCTCCAATATGGAATTCATCCATCTCATTCAATATTCCCAATCTTAATTCTGCTGCGTCCTTCCAATCTATGTTCAACAGCTTAAGAGCCCATAAAGCTTTGTGTTCTAGCTCAACCAGAAGGTGGCATACCTTGCCATAAATAAACTGATATGGTGACATCCCAATGGGTGTCTTAAAAGTTGTTCAATATGCCCACAAAGCATTGCCGAGCTTCTGTGACCAGTCTTATCCGCTTGTATTCACTGTTTTGGCTTGGATTTATTTGATTTCCAAGTTTGAGACCTCCACTTTCCAACTAGTTTGTGGGTAGTATGAAGTATCCACTTTATGTTACTTCACACCATATTTCATCAATGATGCCCTAAACATCTTGTTGCAAAAGTGTGATCCTCTGTTGCTTGTGATTGTCCATAGTACTCCAAAGCAGGAGAAGATGTTCTTCTTTAGAAAATCAACCATTTTTTTGCCTTCATGATCATCTAGACGTACGACATCAACATATTTGAACACATAGTCCACAACTACAAGGATATACTTCAACCCATAGGAGCTTATGAACGGCCCTATGAAGTCAATACTCCAGACGCAAACAATTCAAGCTCCATCATCTTCTCTATATGCATTTTATGATGTTTTGAAATTGAACCTTGCCTTTGGAAATGATCGCATTTCTTTACAAACTCGTAAGCATCCTTAAACAGTGTCGACCAATAGTAGTCACTTTGCAGCACCTTTCTTGTCGTGCGATCACCTGCATAATGCCCCCAACTGGGGAAGCATCGCAGGTTTCCAAGATACTTAGCATATCAACTTTGGGGATGCACATTCTAATAATTTGTCAGCACAAATTCTGAATAAATACGGCTCGTCCCAAAAGTATCTTGTGACATCATGGAGAAACTTCTATTTTTGATGGAAAGAAAGATTCTCCAAAATAATATCACTCGAAACAAAGTGGGAAAAGTCTGCATACCAAGGCACCATTTCAAGTGCAACTACTAGAATTTGTTCATCTGGAAAAGAATCATAAATATTATGATTTTCTGTAATGGACTGATCTCCCTCTAGCCCGGATAGGTGGACTGCGACGACTTAGTTTTCACACCATTTTCTGTCTTTGACCTCAAAAACAAATTCCTGCAGATGTAACACATATCTAATCAACCTTGGTTTGACATCCTTCTTCTCCATTAAGTATCTCAAAGAAGTGTGGTCTATATGAACCACCACCTTGGTTCCCAACAAGTAAGACTGGAACTTCTCAAATGCATAAACAGCATCTAGAAGCTCCTGCATAGTGACAGTATTATTCTTCTGTGCCCCATTCAACGCTTTGCTCGTGTAACAAATGGGGTGAAATAGTTTCTCATTTTTCTGAGAAAGGATTGCCCTAAGTGCCACCCACTTGTGTTGCATATTATTTCGAATGGCTTAGACCAATCTGGAGCAACAATAATAGGGACAGCAACCAATTTCTCCATAAGGCATTGGAATGCCTTCATACAATTATCATCAAACACGAACTTGGTTTCCTTATTCAATAATTTACAATGTGGATATGAAATCTTGGAAAAATCCTTTATAAATCTTTGGTAGAATCCCTCATGGCCCAGAAAACTACAGACTCCTTTACCAGAGATAAGAGGGGGTAGTTTTTCAATAATATCAATCCCTTTAGCAGAAATTTTGTGTTCCAACACTATGCCTTCCTTCACCATGAAGTGGCATTTCTCCCAATTCAGCACAAGATTGAATTCTTCACATCTCTGCAGCATCCTTTTTAAATTCACCATGCACAGTTCAAATAAATCGCCTACTACAGAGAAGTCACCCATGAACACTTCTAAAGTGTCCTCCGCCATATCCGAGAAAATCAACATCATGCATCTTTGAAATATGGCTGGTGGAATACATAATTCAAATGACATTTGCTTGAATGCAAACATTCCATATAGGCACGTAAATATAGTTTTCTCTTGATCTTCCGGGGCAATCAAGATCTGATTATATCCTGAATACCCATCCAAAAAGCAATACCAACCCCTTCCTGCCAAACGATCAAGTATTTGATCCATGAAGGGCATTGAAAAGTGATGTTTAAATGTCCACAAGTTCAGCTTCTAATAGTCCATGCAAACTCACCACCTAGACACTGGCCTAAGCGGAATCAATATATGTTTTTCATTAGCAACCACAGTCATTCCTCCTTTCTTAGACACACACTGTACTGGACTTACCCACTCACTATCAGAGATTAGGAACACTACCCCTGGTCATGGCACTCATACCAATGTGATTCAGTGGAAGATAGTGACTACTCATTCATAGGGTGAAATTATTTGGTGAGCATTTTAAGTGGACGAACAATCAGGACAAGTACATAGAGATCTTCAGGGGACTGTGGAGGGAGTCTCAATCGATCTTTTCTAGGTTTCATGTTCCCTGCCGACACTCCTTGAGGTTATTTAACATAATTCTCCTAATTCTTCTACAGCTAATACTTCTCCTAATTCATCTACCTCAACCAATTATCTTAACTTGTCTAATAATGTTCCTGTTAATTCTCCACACTGAGGTTCCATATGGATTAGATATAGCATTAGAGCGTCAATGGTCTGTCTGGCCCTACTTGCTTAAGCTTATTTCCTTCCATAGAGTTGTTTTTTCTGTGCTTGTCCAATATTTTGGCCACTTTAGTTGGAATAGGGAAGAGAGACATGACATAAGTAGGCAACAAGTCCAACACAGAATTGATCAAGCTGAATCTACCTCTAAGATATATATATATATATATATATATATATATATGTGTGTGTGTGTGTGTGTGTGTGTGTGTGTATAGAACAAACTATTTTGTGAAGTGACATTGAATTACAATGTAGAAAGGTCAGATGTATGGCATTTATTTACTTGTAAAGGATCACAACGATTAAATTTCTATTAGGAAACTAGTTATATAAATAATTGTCTACAAGCTTCAAGGATACTGATTTTCTCGGTACTGAAATTTGTCTTTCCAGTGAGTTATGTTTTCTGAGTGGCTTTAGTGAGACAAATGGTAGTATTGTGACTTTATTGATACCTCTAGACGATGTTCTTAAAACACTCTTCAATTTTAATAAAACAATAAGAAGATTATAAGAAGTAAAGAGCTAGTAGAAATTCTCAAATATAGAACATATCTGATACACTCTTATTAGCCATATAAAACTTTTGGCTTTTCCTATCAAGTTTATTCCAAGGAAAGATATAGAATTTAAACACAACCAATTAGGAAGGACATGAAACCTACCTCACCGCACAAACTCACACACAAACTAACATGAAGTTATTTGATAATATTTAAAATAAAAGATTCTATTTTCTTACATGCAGGACCTCCATGTCTAACAAATCTCTTGATCCTTTTGCATAATTCATTGCCCTTTGCCACATCTCTTCCCCTTCTGCCATTCCCATCAATGTCTTCACAACTTTCTCAATGGTTGATGTTGTTACCAATTCCTCCCACTGAGCCCAACTCCTAACAGGTATTACAATCTTCTGCTATTTGGTTACATATATAATGTTAGATGGCTAATTATAACTGATTTCCCAAGTTGCTAGAGGCACTCCCATGCTAATGCTTTGATACAATAATTTGACCCACAATGACTCAAAAAACCACCCGTAGATGAATGCCACAAAATTTCTAACTGTGGTACCCAATTTACCACCATTCCTCTTCCTTCCACTCTCTCTTCAAACCCTTCTAGTAGTTCAATCTTTCTTTCTTTCTCTCTAAGTTTCTCCTTATCATCGATCCTTTTCTTAGTAACCAAATAAATATATGATTGCTTTGTTCTAAACCTAGAGTGAGATCATTGACTTTCTCTTATGATAATGTAGTGGTTGCTTCAAACGAGACAAATATTGCTGAGCTAGCATCTTGCTTGTCGAGAAACTCCAGGAATTCATGACGAGTCATGTTGCTAGATGAAAAAGAGATAGAGTCATGTGATTCTAGCAACATATGAAATAGACCGAAATCCCAAGACGGCTTTTGTTTTGCATTGGCAAGTAAAACTATGTTCTTACCTTCAACTTCTCTACACGAGTTTAAGATTTCTCTCGAGTAAAACTCCAACTCATGTTCTATGTTAACCAATAATTTCACATGCGGCTCCAACAATGGACACTCATCGTGCATATTCTTGATCAATTTGACATGATCATCATCAACTATGTCAGGAATACTTTGTTGGAGGAAATAATATTTGTTAAAAGCCGACTCGCCATGGAAGATATAAGACATAACATTTGGAAATGTATTGACTTCCCATGTATGTTCGGTCATTACATTATCATGAATTACGATTAATATCTTTTTATTAGTGGTGAGCTCAAGGCATGTTTTAAAAATGGCTCCATGACTTTTTTCAGAAACATAAGAATCGAATCGCGGCCAGATGATTATCATCTTTTAGTTAAATGTCCTCGAAATTGATTGTTGAGGCTCTGAGGCCTCCTTAGATGCGGAGTTTCAAATCTTGGTTCTGATCAGCAAGGGAGAGAAAGTATACTGGTATATTATGGGACACGATGAAGCAAGCAACAACAAAGAGCTGATTCAGATAACTATAATCAGGAAATGGCTCTATGGCCACTGTTAGAGTGTGTACCCTACTGATTTTACTATTTTATGCTTTTAGTTGCCTATCAGTTAATTAAGTAATCTAACGTGGTTCACTTAAGCAAAGTAAATAAGGAGACAGTATTTTTACATGAAAAACACCTAGCTCAAAGAGGTGTAAAAAACGACGACCTATACCTCTACAAGATTTAACTCCAACTTCACTAAAATTCAATAGCCTCAACAATCAACAAATTACAAGACACTTGTAAACTAGGAATTAAGCTCTAACTCTTATTTCTATAATGACACAAATTTTCCAAAGATAAGTGTTACCAAGTCTTCGAGTTCCCTAACTTGAAGACACAAATCCTAACTTAGTTTATACTTCACTAAGACTAGAATTAAAGTTCATTACAACTCTAAAACCAACCTATTACAGAAAGTCTGCAACTCTTTTAACTCTAAGAAACAGGTTCTCCTTGTGACTTCTTCAAGCTGTTGAACTAATTTGATGAGTGGTTCCTTTCTTATCAGTGCTTGTGTGAAACTCTTTAAAAGTTATTTCTTTTATTTAAGCCAACTCTGATAAAGTCCCTCAGATGATGTAATCTTCTTTCTTCAATAGGAATCTATCAGTTAGTTACACTCCTTGTTGTATTATGTCTCCTTGTCTAGGTAGGATTCCTTTATCATCTCAATCTTTAAGTGTTGTGTTTATCTTCTTCTCAACTTCTTTTCTGCACGTAATAAATGTTGAAAGCATAGCTGAATTTTCTTGCTTATCCACCTCTGACTTCAACCATTATTTTATCATCAGCCTTGCTCGTCACTTCTATTTGATTCACATATGTGGACCATCTTGAACAACATGTTTCATTCTTATGTCAATCATCAAAACTTCGTTTCTCTATCAAATTCCCTCTTTTTAATGATGACAAACCAGTACATATTTCATAACATTACTCTTAAATTCCTGACATACTCAATAAAGGATTTAAACACAAGGATACTAGAATGAAACAGGTTAGTCATTTGTGTTATAAACATTGCACAATCTATTCTTACCCCTTTTGAAATCATCAAAAAGCAAGGCCCAAATAAGATAAAATAATGTTTAATAATCCATGCCCACTGGGACTATCACTAAAACAATCAAAATTCAGAGTAAAGAAACATTATGCATTAAGTTGAACAAGAGCAAAACACAAGAAACAATTAAGTCCAGTTCATGCAGGAGCAAGACATAATTAATAGTACCAAAATTTGATAAAATAAAATAGTCTAGCCACACAAAAACAAAAACAATCCTAAGGATCTAAGAAGAGAACAAAGTGGAGAAAACAGAGGGAATAAGGGTAGTCAATTTCTCACGATTAAAGCATTTGAAGATCTTTCACTCTCAAGTGCAACTTGAAGAGAAGTAATCTGAGAAAGAAGTTCCAATTTTTCAGCATTATGAGCCACCTGATCAGTCTCCAGTGTAGCTTGAATAGCCTCCAACTCAACGGTTTTAACAGCAAGAGCATTCCTTAAACATTGCATAGGATTAACAATACTACTCATTGAAACAGGTAGTTCTATATGGTTCACGGTCCCTATAACATCTTTAGTGGTCTGCAAAGACCATACTTGAACAGGCACCCTAAAATCCTCAAATATGGAAGCAAGCCAGAATTTATATGGGAGGGCATAACCATTTAAATCTTTCAGAAGAACCCTTTGTATGTGTTGTAGAATAATCCTATGTAGGTCTATTTGCACTTCAGCGTTAAGAAATTCCTAAGAGTGAGATCATAAACTTTTTTCCACTATCCTTAGTTCTTTTCTAGGAGTAATTATCTTATGAACAACATCATAGTAAAGTTGATGAAGAGGAGACATCTCTCTCTTAAAAACCCTATGATAATTAACAAGGTGAGGATTACAAGAAAACTTCCTAGAGATGTCAAAGCCAGATACAATATTGTTAAGTGGAGGCCAAGTGACCTTGAAATAGTGACCCAAACCCCCATAAGAATATTTAAAATCCTAGCAATATCAGCAATAACAAGATTGATAGTGACCCATCTGATAGTGGTAGAAAATATCTCTCCAATAGCAACCCCATTTATGTAGAATTCATAAATCTCAGATTTCCCAAAATTATGTTGGAAGTTACCTTAAAGAAACAAGTGTGACCACCCCTGGGTATCTAATTTTGTTAATAATACTCCTATCTCAAGTCCTCCAAAACCACTAACAACTCGTCCTCTAGTCAACTGCGTTTCTGAAAGTGCAAGACATGATCAGTAGGAGAGTCAAGATTTATAGGTAAATTATTAAGCTCAAAATCTAGATCTAACTCAGCAGGAGTATCAGGAGGTGACTCATAATTAGAGAAATCAGAAGAAATAGGTTTGTTAACCTATTTCTTCAAATGTGTGGAGGATTTTTATGGTGTGGACTTTGAAGATGATGAAGACTATAAAGTAGGGGTAGACGCTTAATCGAAGGTGTACGAAAGGCAGAGGGTTTTGGAATAGTGTATTTCACTATTTTGCCTTTGCATACAGAGCAAAGCAATATATCTTGAGAGGAAGATGAAGGAGGAGGAGAAGGTGTATCCACACGCTTTCTCTTTCTAGCTTGAAGAGCTTCAGAAAGAGATTCCTCTTTATGGTACTTTTTTGGTAAGTGTGAGGATTTGTAGGATACGGCACAAAATAATGAGGCTCAGCAAGATCATGGTCCTCAACAACAATATAAAAGGATGAATGTTTTTTTTGGTTGAGATCGTGATTTTTTGGGAATCAAATTAGCCATGGGAATATCATCGGTGTCGATAATTTGGAGAGGCAAGAGTTGGTGGAGTGGGGTTAGGAATAGACTGAGTCTTAGGAAAAAATTAAGAAAAAGGGTTTTTAAAATTTATCCATGCGGTGAAATTAAACAATTTGATTGGAATGGTGGGTGGAATAGAAGGTGTTTTGTTGGAAGTGGGATGAAGAATGATATCAGTGGATGGAGAGACAAAGGAGTCAAATGATGGAGCAAAAGAAGAGAATGCCATGGAAAGAACACGTAGTTGTTCTTTCTTTTAAGATGGTGAATGGGTGAGGAGAGAAACAGATATAAAAAGGGAGAAAGAAGTTGAAACATAAAGGGAATGGATTTGATGTGTAGCAGTGATAATTATGAAGAGTTACAGTGGTGATGGGATTGTTGTGACAACTTTATTGAAAAAGTTAGACTCTTGGGGTTTTGGCGGTTTAGAAAAATTAAAGGACTAGAAGGGCAAACCTGTTTCCCTTTATACATTTTAAGGTAAACTAGTAATCATACTTGTACTCTTGAATCATGAACAAAGTTACTTAAGTGTTCCAGCATAACTGTAAAAAATAAAAACATGAAAGTTAGGTCACTCAAAATTCTGGAATTAGGACACACAACTAAATGTACAAGACTAGATTAATCAACAAGAACTCATGAACACATCAACTTTTCTAGTTAATCATTGAGGGAGATTTATGCAATCTTAATCATCCCCAAAGCTAACCTATTATTTTCAAAGTGTTCACTGCTTAATGCCTTAGTAAATATATCAGAAATTTGATCTTAAGTAGAACAAAACATGATTGATATAAGACCTTTTTTCAACATTATCTCTAAGAAAGTAATGTCTAACATCAATATGTTTAGTTCTTTTATGTTGGACAGGATTTTTAGCAATATTAATGGCACTTGTATTGTCGCAAAAGATAGGAACACATCCGACATCCACACCAAAATTCATGAGTTATTGTTTAATCCCCAACAACTGAGCACAACAAGATCCAGCAGCAATATACTCAGCCTCAGCAGTAGATAGAGCTCTTAGTGGACCAGGTACTTAAACATGATCCAAGAAAGTGTGCCATGCATGTGGTGCTTTTTATGTCCACCAAATAGCCTATATAATCAGCATCAGAATACCCCACGAAGTTAAAATTACTACCTTTAGGATACCATAGTCCAAGATCACTTGTTCCATTGGGATATCGAAGGATTCTCTCCACAGATTTCAAATGAGATTCCTTAGGATTTTCTTGGAACCTTGCACATTATCCCATGCTAAACACAATATCAAGTCTGCTTATTATGAGATAAAGTAATGAACTTATTATCCCTCTATATTGTTTTTGCTCCACACCAGGACCTGTTTCATCCATATCTAGCTTTGTGGCAATGGCTATTGGCATGCTGATCTCTTTTGCTTCTTCCATGGAAAATCTTTTAAGAAGTTCTGTGACATACTTTTGTTGATGGATCATGGTTCCAAAGGCTGTTTGTTTGATTTTCAATCCTAATAAAAAATTTATCTCCCCCATCATACTCATCTCAAATTCACAGCTTATGAGTTTTGCAAAGTCATGTGTCATGTTCATGTTTGTAGAACCAAAGATAATATCATCAACATATACCTACACCACCTACACATCTTTTTCATTAGTTTTAAGAAAAGAGTGTTGTCAATTTTACCTCTAGTATGACCATTCTCCAAAAGGAATTTTGACATTTCTTCATTCCAAGCTCTTGGAGCTTGTTTTAGTCCATACAACGCCTTGTCAAGCCTGTACACATAATCAGCAAACTTCTTACTCTCAAATCCTGGTGGTTGTTTGACATACACATCTTCTTTGAGAATTCCATTCAAAAATGCACTCTTAACATTCATTTGATAGAGAAAGAATTCCATATAATCAACAAAAACTATAAGAAGCCTTATTGCTTCAATTCTAGCTATAGGAGCAAAGGTCTGATCAAAATCTATGCCTTCTTCTTGATTGTATCCTTGGACCACCAATCTTGTCTTGTTTCTTATAACTATTCCATGTTCATTAACCTTGTTTCTACATACCTACTTAGTTCCTATCACTGTCCTGTCTTTTAGAGAAGGAACTAAGTGCCACACCTTGCTTTTTTCAAATTGATCTAACTCCTCTTGCATGGCGATGATCCAATCAGTATCAAGAAGTGCTTTATTCACCTTTTAATAGAAATGCTTTGAAAGCACACATACTTCTCAACCCAGACCTTGTAATGATACCAGAAGTAAGATTAGTCAATAGGATGAGATCCTTGATACTTGTATTCTCTTAGAACCAATCCTTATGAGCCACTAGGATTACTGTAATTGGTTTAAGATGGAGTACTAGGTGAATCAGCTCCCCCTGTCAGTTTACCTCCATAATTAGTTCCCCCTGTCGAGGAGCCTCCATGTTTGGTACCTTCAATTGATGGACCATGTTGAGCAGCCCACTTCTCAAAATCACTTCCTTCCTGCAAGTTAGTCTTAGCACAATATTCATCAAATACTACATACACACTTTCTTCAACATAATTTGTTTTGTTATTTAGAACTCCATATACTTTAATATGATATGAATATCCTAGGAAGATTCACTCATCACTTTTAGCATCAAATTTTCCCAATTGATTTTTACCATTATTAAGAATGAAACATTTACAACTAAATGTTCTAAAATGAAAAATATTTGGTTTTCTTCCTTTTAGTATTTCATAGGGAGTCTTCTCTAGAATATATCTGATCATGCATCTATTAATGATATATGTAGCAGTACTTATTTCCTCAGCCCAAAGGTTTTTAGCAAGATTTCCTGCAAGAATCAATGTTCTAGCCATCTCTTCCAAGGTCATATTTTTTCTTTTTACTACTCCATTTTGTTGAGGTGTTCTGGGAGCAGAGAAATTATGATCTATACCATTTATGGCATAGAATTCTAAAAAGTTGACATTTTCAAATTCTATACCATGGTCAGATCTTATGAAAATTAGGGAAGTGACTATTTTTTTTTTTCAATTTTCTTGATAAATATAGTAAAGACATCAAAGGCAACTTGTTTGGAAGCTAGAAACAATTCTAGGTAAATCTGGAATAATCATCAACAATCATAAAAACATACCTCTTTCCACCTCTTCTTTATAATCTCATTGGCCCACAAAGATTGATATGGATTAGGTCAAGGCACTTGTTTGTGCTGATATGGTTCTTTGATTTGAAAGAAAACTTTACCTGCTTTCCCCTTACACAAGCACTGCAAACCTTTTCCTTCTTGAACTTGGTTTTGGGCAAGCCCAATACCATATCTTTAGAAGAAAGTTTGTTTAATTATTTCAGACTTGCATGTTTAAGTCTTCTGTGCCAAAGGAGGGGATAATTTTCTATAGCACTCAAATAGGTCAGCTTTGTTCCTGGCATTGTCATTATGTCAGCTTTATAAATATTCTTATATCTTCTTGCAGTGAGCATAACCTCTTTGGTGTCTATCCTTTTGACTTTGACTCCAGCAGAAGTAAATACAACTTTGTTGCCTTTATCACACAGTTGTGATATGCTAAGCAGATTCTGTTTCAATCCCTCCTCAAGGTAGACATCCTCCAATGACCTTGATTCAGATGTACTAATCTTTCCAACTCCCGTGATTCCCTAAACTCTACCTCCACTTATTTTGAAGAGTGAAAGAAATTTTTTTCTTATCACCAGTCATGTGTCATGAGCAAGCACTATCCAGGCATCTTTTTGCTTCCTTTTACTCTTATCTGCAAAAGTAAATTAGGGGTTAGATTTAGGAACCCAAACAAGCTTGAGCCATTTTTTATGAGTAAATGGATGCATCAAATTTCTTCTAGTCCATGAAGGCAACAAGTTAAATAACCTGTTTCTTTGCATAGTTTTGGATTTCCTTTTATTGACCTGAGTTGGTTTATTTGCCAGATTTATACTCCTACATCTGCTTTTTGTAGCAACATGACATTCAATAGTTGGATATCCATAGTTACCACAAATATATCACAAATATTGAGTAGTATCAAGGCCTTTTGCTAAAACCCAGCCCAGCTTTATCACTGTGACTTCTCTCACTTAGTTTGTGAACAATTCTTGAAGAATTTGTCCACCTGTTTGCTCTTTCAAGATCAATCTTTAGTTTAGTAATTTGTTGGCTCAAATTGTTCATCATTTTTTTTGCATCACTGCATTCTTATTTGAACTTGATTAACTCAAGTTCAACATTTTCCTGTTCCTTGCTTTTACTCTTTTTTCCCTTTTTAATAAGTGTCAGTTTTAGGACTTCAGTTTTGAGTATAGCATTTGCAGAATCAAGTTGGACAACTTGTTCCTTAAGAGTGTTGTTTTCTTTTTCAACAGTGTCCGTGAAAGCTTCTAAATCAATGAAGTCAAATTTGAGGCTTGTAAGACTGTTGAACAACTCATACCTATCAGAAGTTAATTCTTGGAAATCATCAATTAAAGAACTCATAAAGGGTACAAGTTTTGTTTTAGAAAATAAGTGCAATTTTTATTTAAGCTCAAGAATACTTGCCTCAGAAGTACCATCTTCTTCTTCCAAGTTTGAATCTCCAATGTCTGTAAGTGCAGTTTCATAAATTTCTTCATCATCCAACTCATCTGAATCAGATCCCCAAGTGGCTACTATAGCATACTTTTTCTTCATTTTTTCCTTTTCTTTTAATTCTTTTTCAGCTCTTTCCTTTCTCCATTCTATTTCCCAGATAGGACAGTCCCTGATCTGATGATCAATCTTACCACACTTGTAGCATCCATTAGGATTATCATTGGAATATTTCTTGCTACCTGTTCCTCTTTTCTTTTTAAAAAATTTGCTGAAGTTCTTAGTTATGAAGGCAACTTGTATCAAGTTCAACTTCTTCATCACTGTCTGATGCCTTCAATGCCAAGTTTCTCTGAGGAGCTACCACTTCTTTCTTGATTCTATCAATTTGCATCTCATAAGTCTTAAGATTACCTATCAGTTCACCCAGTGTCATTTGAGTGAGATCCTTTGCCTCCCTAATGGTCGTGACCTTAACATCCCATTTAGACTTAGGCAATACCTTTAACACCTTTTCAACTTATTCCTTCATAGGAATGTCTTTTCCTAAGAAGGTCAATTCATTTGTTAAGGTAGTAAGTCTGGTCATTATTTTGTGAAATGACTTATTTTTCTTCATCTTAAAAGCTTCATATTTGGTAAAGAGAAGGGCAATTCTGAACTTTCTTACTAGAGAGGTGCCCTCATGTGCATTGACCATGGTATTCCCGATTTGCTTAGCAGTGGTACAGTTTTACACCCTGTTGTACTCAGCTAGTCCTAATCCACATACCAAGATGTTCTTAGCCTTAACATTCTTTTTCAATGCTACCAAGTCATCAACAGTAAATTCACTTCTTACTTTCTTGGCATGTTCACCAGCAACCAGCTTCATTGGAATAGTAGGACCATCAGTGATCCTGTCCCACAACTCGTAGTCTTTCTCTTGAATAAATATTTCCATCCTAGCTTTCCACTAGATAAAGTGAGAACTGTCAAAGTGTGGAGGTCTAGTGGTTGATTGACCTTCACTGTGACCAATAGGAGGTGCAGAATTCATCATAGTGATCTTTTCTTAGGTGCTAACCTTATTTAAGACAACCTCGCTCTAATACCACTTCTTAGAGTGTGTACCCTAATGATTTTACTATTTTACTCTATTAATTGCCTATCAGTGAAAAAAGTAATCTAAAGTGGTTCACTTACGCAGAGTAAATAATGAGACAATATTTTTAGGTGAAAAACACCCAACTCAAAGAGGTGGAAAAAACCACAACTTGTACCTCTACAGAATTTAATCTCAACTTCACTAAAACTCTTGGGCATCAAAAATCAACAAATTATAAGACACTTGTAAACTAGAAATTAAACTTTAACTCCTATTTCTACAGTGACACAAATCTTCCCAAGATAAGTGTTCCCAAGTCTTTGAGTTCCCTAACTTGAAAACACTAATCCTAACTCAATTTATACTTCAGTAAGACTAGAATTAAAGTTCATTACAACTCTAGAACCAACCTATTACACAAAGTCTATGACTTTTTTAACTCTAAGGAATAGGTTCTCCTTATGACTTCTTCAAGCTGTTGAACTAATTTGCTAATTGGTGCTTTTCTTGGTGCTTGAATGAAAATCTTTGAAAGTCATTTCTTTGATTTAATCCAACTCTGATTAAGTCTCTCAGATGATGTAATCTTATTTCTTCAATAGGACTCTATTGGTTAGTTACACTCCTTGCTGTATTATGTCTCCTTGTCTAGGTAGGATTCCTTTATCAGCTCAATCTTCAAGTGTTATGTTTATCTTCTTCTCAACTTCTTTTCTGCACGTGATAAATGTTGAAAGCATATCTGAATTTGCTTGCTTATCCACTTCTGACTTCAACCATTATTTTATCATCAGCCTTGTTCGTCACTTCTATTTACTTCACATGTGTGGACCACCATGAACAATATGTTTCATTCATATGTCAATCATCAAAACTTCATTTCTTTAACAGCCACACTGACTTCAAGAAAAATGAGTTTGGTGATTCCTGTGGAATAAAAAACTTGTCTCATACTTCATTATTATCAACATGCATTGTCCTATATATAGAGTGCATTTTTCCTTTCAATATTAAAATATACTACATGTGATACACACATCTGAGAAAAACATCAATGCATGTCCCACTCTTTTGATGAACATTTATAATGACGCACAACAACGTACCAGGTGAATTTCCACAAGTGCAGCAGATCCAAGTACAAAGAAGAAGGATACATTGAAGAAAATATAGCAACTAATAAGTGAAGTCGAACAATTCCTACAAAAAATTAACAAGAATAACAACAAAATAGTGTGATAGTCGAAAACAAAATAAACAGTAGACGATGATAAATATCAAAAACAATAGTTAGAATAATACAACTAGTACAATGTAACGACAAATATAGATCAACTAAGGCCCTCAAAAATCAAGACAAGACACCACTACCTACTAGCCTTGTACACTAATAAGTGTCCTCCACACCCTCCTATCTAATGTTATGTACTCGGTAACCCGAAGTTGCACCATACTTATTTAGTCAACCTACCTCTACCTTTACCCATAACTTCTATGTCCAACCTCTTGTACTTCCTCGCTAGAGCGTCTGTTCATCTCCTCTTCACATGTCCAAATCATCTTAATCTCGCTTCCTTCATCTTGTCTAACACGGAGGTCACTCCCACCTTTTCCTCAGTATCCTTATTTCTAATCCTATCACTCCTAACTTTCAGTTGTTTAGAGTTAGTTGGGGCTCAAGCCCTAGTAACTCATCAGTGTAGTAGAGGCTTTCAGACATAGTCATGCAGTCTAGTTTATTGGGTTTTCAGATTGTTATTTTAGGATTTTCAAATTTATTTTTAGTTTTGTGTTGGCTAACAACTCTACATAATGTTCTTTATGTGGCTCTCCCTGTATGACAAATCTTTCAAAAATTAATAGTAGTTTTCTGAAACAATAATAATTACACTGCAAGCTTTTCTTACAATATGTTTTCCATTTTCTATGAAATTGATAATAAGCCAACATAATCAATATTTGAAACATGATTGAAGGTACTTGATGCTACCTGTAGTGTATTTTTCAAAGGCCAATGACAAATATTTGTCACCTACA
Organism: Capsicum baccatum var. pendulum; assembly: GCA_030864225.1. Taxonomy (NCBI): domain Eukaryota; kingdom Viridiplantae; phylum Streptophyta; class Magnoliopsida; order Solanales; family Solanaceae; genus Capsicum; species Capsicum baccatum. The sequence continues at coordinate 294,863,501 of CM061552.1, forward strand.
AATGACAAGACATACAACCCTTGGCAATACCTAGTACATTTTGCTTTATAAATGTAAAAGGTTGGACAAGAGGTTGGTAACTAGTTAGCATCCTAGGCATGGTAACTAGTTAGCATCCTAGGCATATTGACCATACATAGCCCCACAAATTGTCATCAAAATAGACTATTCTTCTATCCCTTTGCCATCCTTTATGTTATGTAATTATAAACAGCAATGTCATAGACACGCCTCAATTTACGAGAATTTAATTATAAATCATGTGACTTGATGCTACCTGTAGTGTATTTTTCAAAAGACAATGACAAATATTTGTCATCTACAAATAACAAGACATACAACACATGGCATTACCTAGTATTTTTTGCTTTTTATTAATGTAAAAGGTTGGACGAAGACATTTAATATTAATTGCAGTTTAATAAGTGACAAAGATATCATGTTGGATTAGCATTTTAATATTAATTGCATGTATCTAATATGATTATACATTATTTTTGCATTGGTACATTTGTGCTGCAACCCCTTATTCATTGCCACATAGTGTAGCAGCAAATTCCTAACCTTTTGTCATCTTTATATGTTGAAGGAAGGTATTTTTTTGTAGTTTAGCTTTGAATTCTTCAACTAATTCAGAGTTACTGTGTTGTAGACAGCATTAGTACTGCACCAATGGTCTATCTGTCTGGCCATACTTGCTTAAGATCATTTCCTTCCAACGTGCCTGTTTAAATTTCCAAAGCCACTTCATAATTAAAGGGTTGTTTTGTCTGTGCTTGTCCAACTTTTGGCCACTTTTGTTGGAATAGGGGACATGACATAAGTAGGCGACGAGTCCAACACAGAATTGATCAAGCTGAATCTACCTCCAAGATATATATATATATATGCATAGAACAAACTATTTTGCCAAGTGGCATTAAATTACAATGCAGAAAGGTCAGATGTCTGGTATTTATTTACTTGAAAAGGATCACAACGATTAAATTGCTATTAGTAAACTAGTTATATAGATAACTATCCACAAGCTTCAAGGCTACCTGTTTGCCCGGTACTGAAAATTTGTCTTTCCAGTGAGTTGTATTTTCTGAGTGGCTAATACATAGTTAAGTGACTTTAGTGAGACGAACAGTAGTATTGTGACTTCACCGATACAGAATGGGTAAAATTTAGTGACCATATGTGAAATTGACCCTGCTCCGATGTTCTTAAAATACTCTTCAATTTCAATATAAGGATATGAAGATTGAACATATCTATTAGCCATACAAGACTTCTGGCTTTTGCTATCAAGTTTATTCCAAGGGAAGATAATAGAACTTAGCGACAACAGATCAGGAAGGACATCAACCTACCTTCAACCACCGCACAAACTCACACACACAAACAGGAAGTTATTTGATAATATTTGAAATGAAAGATTCCATTTCCTTGCGTGCAGGTCCTCCATGTCTAACAGATCTCTTTATCCTTTTGCTCAATTCCACTGCCCTTTGCCTCATCTCTTCCCCTTCTGTCGTGCCCATCAGTGTCTTCACTGCTTTCTCAATGGTTGATGCTGTTACCAATTCCTCCCGCTGAGCCCAACTCCTGACAGGTATTCCAATCTTCAGCAAATTGGTTACATATACAGCGTTAGATGGCTGATCGTAACTGATAGGCCAAGTTACTAGAGGCACTCCCATGCTAATGCTTTCGATACAAGAATTCTACCCACAATGACTCAAAAAACCACCCGTAGATGAATGCCTCAAGATTTCTAACTGTGGTGCCCAATTTACCACCATTCCTCTTCCTTCCACTCTCTCTTCAAACCCTTCTGGTAGTTCAATCTTTCCGTCTTTCCCTCTACGTTTCTCCTTCTCATCAGATCCTTTTCTTACTACCCAAATAAATTTATGATTGCTTCAGTGACTTGCTCTTGTCATAATGTAGTGGTCTCTCCAAACGAGACAAATATTACTGAGCTAGCATCTTGCTTGTCGAGAAACTCCAGGCATTCATGACGAGTCATGTTGCTAGATGAATAAGAGATAGAGCCACGTGATTCTAGCAACATATGTAATGGACCAAAAGCCCAAGACGGCTTGCGTTTTGCATTGGCAAGTAAATCTATGTACTTACCTTCCACTTCTCTACGAGTTTATGGTTTCTCCCGAGTGGAACTCCAACTCATGTTCCATTTTAACCAACAATTTCACATGCGGCTCCAACAATGGAAACTCATCGTGCATTTTCTCAACCAATTTGACATGATCATCATCAACTATGTCAGGAATACTTTGTTGGAGGAACTAATATCTGTTAAAAACCGACCCGCCATGGAAGATATAAGACATGACGTTTGGGAATGTATTGACTTCCCATGTATGTTCGGTCATTACATTGTCATGAATTACAACTAATCTCTTTGGACAGGTGGTGAGTTCAAGGCATGTTTTAAGAATGGGCTCCCTGAGTTTTTTCAGAAACATAAGAATCGGATCGCGGCCAGCTGGATCATCATCTTTTACTATAAGTTCCTCGAAATGGATATTTGAGGCTCCGAGGCCACCTTGGACGCGGAGTTTCAAATCTTGGTTCTGATCAGCAAGGGAGAGGAAGTATGCTGGTATATTATGGGATGCGATGAAGCGAGCAAGAACAAAGAGCTGATTTAGATGGCTGTAATCAGGAAATGGCACCATGGCCACAATCACTTCATTTTCTGATGAGTCGGTAGCCATTGGAACAAGATGAGAAAAATGAGTTTGGTGATTACTGTGGAATAAAATACTTGTCTCATACTTCTTTAATATAAACATGTATTCTTCTATAGAGTTATTTTTTTATTGTCAATATTGATATATACAACATGCATGTCCCACTCTTTTGATTAGCTTTTGATTAGCATTTATAATGACGACAACAACAACATACCCAGTGAAATTCCACAAGTGCAGCAGATCCAAGTACAAAGAAGAAGGAGACGGTGAAGAAAACATAGCAACTAATAAGGGAATCCGAACAATCCCTACAAGAAATTAACAAGAGCAACAACAACAAAATAGTGTGATAGTCGAAAACAAATTAAACAATAGGCAATGATAACTATCAAAAACAAGAGTTACAATAACACAACTAGAACAACGTAACAACAAATATAGATCAACTGAGGCCCTCGAAAATCAAGGCAACACTCCACTGCCTACTAGCCTTCTACCCTAATATGTTTACTATTACTTTTTTGTTTATATTGTTTTTCTAATAATTCTTCTATATGCATTTTAAATTCTTTTAAATCATCAAAATTATATGTTAATGGTTTCTGGGTTATTATGCTTTTGTAGGGGGTGGGGATTAGGCGCGGTAATTTTACTAGAAAATAAATAGTTATTGGGTAATAAGTATTTATTTTTATGTAATGTATTTTGTGAATATTATCGATTGAAATATTTTTCATTTTTATCTTCTTGACTTAAGATGTTTTATTAATTCATATTCTAAATTAGATATTATCGTAATTAAATTATCTAGTGTTCTAGGATCCTCGTTAGTACTATGTAATCTTTTGTATTTTTGGTATAAACTATATAGTTGGGTTTCAATTTCTTTTAATGACTTATTCTTTTCGTAAGATGTATCCATTAATTTATGTAATTGTTAAATGCTTTGTAGTAATATTCATTAACTGTTTTTCTTCTTTCTTGTATTTTTTATTTTCATATATTTTATTAATATATTCAATTTTACTGATATTCATATTTTGAGGGGTGATTAAATGGTAGTTGATTAAATGCTTTGCTATAATATTTTTTAGCTTTTTCTCTTAGTTTTTGTAAGTCTTCCATATTATTTTTAAGATATTCTAAATATTCTATATCTTTTGTTTAAAAATATTCAATTAAATTCATTTTTATAAGGTTTTCTGTTAATCTTATTTCTTCTATTTCTTGTTCCTAGTATTTTAGATATTCGTAGTTTATCATTTTATTCTTCTAAAGTAAATTTATAATAATATATTCTACTTGTACTATATTTAATATCTTGTTTGAAGTTATTAATACTACTAACTATTTTTTCTCGTTCTCTTTTTGATGAATTTTTTAAACTATCTAAACTTTTATCTTTGCTTTTTTCTAAATCTTTCAAGGTTTCGTCTATCCATTTTAATTTTTCTATTAGATTTTCCATTATTTCTCTAATTTGTTTTCTATAATCAATTTCTTTATGTAGGTCTTCTTGTTTTTCTCTAATTTTCTTAATATATTCTGACATTTTTAGTCTGTATAATATTCATCTAAATCTAAATAGTATTGGTGTTCATAATATATGAGTAAGTTTTCTATACTGTTTAATAATTCTTCCTCTTCATAATCTTGTAATTTTCCCAATATTATTTTCTTTATGTCTATAATTTCTATATCTCTAAATATATATAAAACAAGTATTTTAATATCATTTGTCATTTAAGCTTGATTAAATGCTTTTTCATAATATTTTTCAGTTGTTTGTTTTAGTCTAAGTAGTTCTTGCATATTTTCATTAAGAAATTCTATATATTTTATATCCTTAGTTTCCATGTATTTGTTTAAATTTACTTTCATCTGTTTTTCTATTAACTGTATGTTTCTCATATCTTTTTCCAAAAGTTCTAGATATATGTAATTTATCATGGTAAGTATTTATAAGAGTAGTTAGGTAGGCATTGTATGTAATTTATTCTAGTCATATAATATTTACCAAATGCTTTTTCTAATATGATTTTTCTTATATCTACTACTTTTATATCCTTAAGTGCATACAAAATAAGTATTTTAAATTTATCTACCATTTTGTCAGATAAATAATTATTCATTTTTCATAAAATTGCTATTTTCAAAATATTCCCTTCAATCTACACATAACAAAATATGATCATATTAGATTACTATATACTAGATCATTCTTAAATAACATGTTCTTCAGTCACTATTAGCATGGTAATCCAGATACTTTTCCCTTAAACAACGCCTCAACTCTGGCTACTCCCCTCCACGGCTTCTTGCCTTATTGGTTTCACCTTTAGGATGACATAGTTCTTAGGAATTTCTCTCCGTTTTCACTTTGCTAATAAACTTATTAACATGCTATTCTTCGAATAATTCTACTATAAAGTAACTAACATGAACTTATCTTATTATATCATGATTGTTAGGAATTATGAATTTAGCTATTCATAATAGTGAATAAATATACCTATTCTGGTAAGTTTGATAATCCTAATTTTTGTTCCTCCATAGATTTTTCCATTGAAATATACCTGTTTTTTAAATAAATAAGCAAAATATTTGTTGCAGACAAGAGAGAGAGTTTTTTCTTCAACGCATGAAGGCTTACCCTTCATCTGAGCAAATTCTCGTTTATTTATAGGCTGAAGTTGTAAACAAACTTTACATGCACGTGTCTATTTTAAAGACTAAACAACTTTTTAAAAAAATGTCAAAAAGGCTAGGGTATAGGCTATAGCTATCTAACAAAAAGTTTTTATCTTAAACTACTAAAAGACAAAAAATTATTAATACCTAAGACTTTTTCTATACAAATTTTTACAATTTACGTAAAGAAAATTGTGAAAGTTATCTACATGTCACTTTCACAATTTAATAGCTTGTCTTCTCTATTATTTTGCTCCGTAGTTATCTCTTTTTTGTTGTATCTGTTGTTTTTCTATCTTCTTATCAGTGTAGCATCGCATCTGGAATAAAGTTGTGCTTGCTACTACATCTGCTGCATATGTGGTCTTTGTATTTTTGGCCAACTTTTTCACAAAATTGATCCATAGCTTCTTCTGAAATAATTCTCTTACTGATAGATCTTGTTAATGGTTGTTCTTCTGGTCTGAGGAGTGTTAATCCCCATTTTCTAAGTTCTTCCATGTCATGGTCTCTAACTTCTTTGCAAGTTGAATAAATCAATGCTTGGTTCATTGAATTATATATCCAAACTGGCTTTTATTTAAATAATTATTAAGTAACTCTGATAATATATTGCTTATTCCAATAACTCTTTTATTGCGATAAAATGCTGGTAACTGCATTTTTGGTATCTCGGTCTGTTCACATATTTCTTCCGGAATAATATAATCTCTGGTCATACCCATTTTGACCACATTAATAGTCTGTTTAATCTCGTCAAATAATATTTCTGCTGGTGCGGAATAAAATCGAACATAGAATAATTGTCTGTTGGTAATTTTCTTGTACGTCATAAATTCTTTGTGAATTTCAGGGATTCCTGCTAAATCTTCTCCATCGGTTGTGTAAACCGTAGATTATAATCCATAATAGTAACATGATTTAATAAAATTTGGGCTTGTACCTAGTAAGGCAATAAGTTTATTGTAATTTTGGCATTTCTGGGTAATATATCCTTTTTGTTGTGCAGTTAGCTCTTCACTTTGAATAGGTTTGATATTTAATAAGGTTTCTAAGGTGTGTATGTTGTCAATGTATTTATGAGAAGAATAATTGTATGTCTTTTTTTCATGGTTAAGTGATTCAGAATAGGTATGTATCTGGGGAGGTGCAAATGCTTCTACATTTTGTATATTTGGTGTATATGGTTTTGAAAATATTTGGCTGAGGTTATAATTCTTTTTCTTTGGTATTCCAAGTCTATTTTGAGTGACTATATTTTTCCCTTTAGATGTGCCTGCAGCTGTAATTGAAGTTTCGTTAGTAATTTGAGTTTTAAGGTGTTTCTCATCGTCACCTTCTAGGTCTAGTTTTTTAATGTGCTCTTCCTACACAGTATCTTATTTTTTTTATAGTGCTCGACTTGCACTTTTACATTTGTAACTTCAGTAGTTAGTGTAATAACTCATTCTTGTAATAACTCCATTTGTTTAAACATTTGGAGCAATAAATCAGTCTAGGTATCTGTGGCATCAGCCTCTTCCACTGGTAAATCAGTTTGAGTAGCTTTGTCTTGATAAACAATCTGCAATGATATTTTTGTTAGTATTGATTACTTCAATTGTAAATGTAAAATTCAGTATATTTAATACTAGTCTTTGAATTTCCTTTGTCGTAACCAAATTTTGTATTTTTCTTGTTAGCCACCATCGTACCTGTATATTATCTGTTCTAACAATAAACTTGTTATACACGATATATGGTTCAAATGCTATTAAATATTTATATAAAGAACATAATTCTTTTCTAGGTATTTTCCATTTTATATCTGTTTCGTTATATCCTGAATAATATCTAAAATGATGTTCTAATTTTTCTTCTTCATACCTATATTTGAGTACTCCATAACTATATTCACTTCCATCAGCTTCTACTATATATGTAAAAAAATTATTTTCATCTAGAAATTATAATTTTGGTAACTCTTTACAAAGTAATTTTATTTTCTTTACCTGTTTTTTGTCTTCTTCATTATATCTATATTCAACTTCCTTTTTTAATTTTTTCTGTAATGGTTTTATGTTTTCTGCTAGTTTTGGAATATATTCTCTTACTTGGTTTACTAATCCTAAAAATGATTGTAATTTTTTTTTGTATCTAATTCTTTTTCTGAATTTATTATTTTTTGGACTATATGTTGTTGCATTTTGTCTCCACTTTTATCTATTTGTATTCCTGAAAATTCTATCTGATTTTTCATAATTTCTGTTTTCTTCTCACTTAAATTTATTTCTGATTTTTCTATTATATCAGTAAACTGTTCTAATAATTTTAAATGTTCTTCTTTAGTTTTTGTATATAATAGTATATCATCTATATATACTATACAAATAGGTAGTTGTTTAAAATAATTATCCATAAAATGTTGATATCTACTTGGTGCATTTTTATATCCAAATGGTAGTACATTCCATTCATAAAATCCTTGTTGTACCGTAAATGCGGTTAATTCCTTAGATTCTTCTTCTAACTTTAAATGGTAAAATCCTGATTTACAATCAAATTTACTAAAATAATTATATCCTTGTATTTGCCTTATTTTTAATATCTTGTTTGTTATTGGATAATTATAAGTCATTGTTTTTGCATTTAAATTTCTATAATCAATAAATCATCCTACTTTTTCCTCTTTTTTGTTCACTATATTTATTTACTATAAATGCTGGGCTATTATGTTTACTATTATTTGTTTGTATAAATTGTTTTTCTAATAATTCTTCTATATGCATTTTAAATTCTTTTAAATCATCAAAATTATATGTTAATGGTTTCTGGGTTATTATGCTATTTGTATCTATTAATTCAATTTTTATAGTGGTTTTATGTTTTTCCCATCCTTTTAATGGATCTTCACTATATAATTGTTCTAATTTTTTATTAATTATTTCTATCTTATTTATTAAAAATATAGTTATTTCCTTTTTATTTATTGAAAATACGACCAGTTCTATTGTATCTTCAGTATTTTTTATATTTTTTAATTTTTGTGTAATTTTTTCACTTCCTTTTATCCAATCAGTTTTTTTTCTTATTTTATTAATAACTCTTTTTTCTCTTACTTTCTGTTTACATGGTGTTGTAAACCACCAATCTTTTCTAGTTATTATATGTGGGTATAATTTATCTAAAAACGGCATTCCTAAAAGTATATCTTTTGATGTTAGCTCATAATTATAGATTTCTTCTATTGTTAATATTTTATCCCATTCTTGTGTTTTTACATTCTTAGCTTTATAAGTAATTAAGCTTCCTTCGTTATTAAATTCTTTAACTATTATTGGTGTTTTTAATTTATCTCATTTACTTTCTGGTAAACAATTACATCTACATAAATTAGTTTCTGCTCCTGTATCTATCATAGGCGTTTAATATCTACTATAATATCTTTCTACTACTATCTTCATTAATACATATATTTTCATATCATTTTAGAGCTCTTCTTAGGAATAATCTTTCCCTATTATATGTTATAGATAATTGTGTATGTTCTATATTGTATGATTTTACTTGTTCTAGCCATTTAATTCCTAATATTATGTCTGCTTTTTGCATTTCTTCCTTTATTTCAAATTCTCTTTTCATTTTTCTAACTCCTATTATTATTTTTTTCTGCTATATTTGTAGTGTTTATTAAGCTTCTTGGTAGATCTGGAATATATTATTATCAGATTTTATTTTCTCATTTTTTTACTAGATATTTTTGCTATATAATTTTCTTGTTGTCCTGTATTTAAGAGTATTAAAAATTCCTTTTTACTTATTGTTCCTGTTATGTAATATTGATTTAAATTAACTATTGAACTTGTTTAATAACTTGTTCTTTTTGATGAATTTGATGATTCTGTTTTTTCATAAGCTATTCTTTTTGTTGTACTTGTTCTATCATTTATTATTTCTAAATCTTCTTCTATGTCTATATTTCTGTAACTATAATCATTATTATCAATTGTTTTTACGATTTTTTTTTTACGAATTTTTCAAAAGGACTTTCTATTTGTATTTTATTAATTTTATTTTGTCCCATTATTTTATGTTTTGTTGTTAATACATATAGATTTTTACATCTTGCTGTAAATATTTTACTTCCTGGGGTTAGTTCTATTCCTGATATTTTCCAATATAATACTAATGATTTATCTATATTTTTATCTGTTATTGCTACTGAATAATTTGCACTTATTATAAATTTAAATTTTTGGTATATTAAATTTTCTTTAATTGCAGTTATTATGCTTTTTTCTATAGGTCTTATAATCCTATCATCTGCTAAATATAATTCTATTGGTGTATCTATTCCTTCTCTAAAACATGCTTTTATTAATATCTCTGTACCTCCAAGGTATATATATTTTATTGGGTCTCCTCTACTTTTTATATCGTTTATTTCTTTATTAATTAACCTTTTTGTTACTAATGGTATACTAGCTTTACCTTTTGTATATCTGCAGTCTATTACATGTTCCTTTTGACTTACTACGTAATATTCTTCCTTTTTCCTAGTAAATATATTTTTTATTGTTGGTATTTTAAATATTTTTTCTACACTTAAGTCTAACTCTTTTCCTTTTATTTCATCAAATACATTGTTATCAAATATTATTTTTTGATCTGTTCCTTCGTCATTTAAATATTCTTCTTTTGTTATTATTTTTATATCTTCTTCAGTCATTTGGTTTATTTGTATATCTTCTTCAATCATTTAATTCGTCTATTCACTATCTATTTCATTCTCTGGAATTTCATATTTACTGTCTTCACTTTCTAATTTATAATCTATATAATCTATCTGCATATATTCTGTATTTTCTATTTTTATTTTTGATATTTGTTTATTTTTTGGGTTTTTAGGTAATTTACAATCTCTAGCTAAATATCCTAATTTTCCGCAATTATAACAAGTACATTCCTTTATAGATTTCTTTTTGCTATATGGTCTTTTATGTTTATAATTTTTTACATAATATCTTTTTCTTGGTTTCTTAAGTATATTTTGGTTTTTTGTATTTCTTATATTTCTTATGCCTTTTTCTTTTCTTATAATATCTTTTTTCGCATCCAAATTGAGGTGTTATTTTATCTTTGCAACATGCTAAATTTCTTATTAATGTTTTTTCCATTTTTATTTCTTCTCTATATTTTTCACATATGTTTCTATACCATTGTTGTAAAAATTTTATTCTTGCTCCTAGAGTATCTACTATTTTTGCTTCATCCCAACTTTTTATAATTTTTGCACTAAATGGTTCAGGTAATTTACTAAAATATAATTTTCTTATTTCTTTACTTTCTTCTGTATTATATGCTCCTTTATAATAATATTCTTTAAATACGCAAGTATATTCATCTATGTAGCACATATTACATATTGCTAATTTTCACATTAAATTCCTATTTATATCTTTTTCTTCATTTTGTTCTTCTTCTGTTGTTGTCATGCTACTAAATTCATCTTTTATAGCTATTTCATATTTTTTTAATAATTCTATAGGTGTTAGTTTAGTTGTGGTTGTTGATGATGTTCCTTCTGTGGGTTTGTCAGTTCTTAATACTCTTTTACTATTTTCAGTTAGATTTAAAAACCATAATTTCACTGTTCCTATTAGTGTTATTTCTATATATTCTGGTGCATCTATTACATTTATATTATTATCTAATAATTGTTTTGTCATATATCCTATCCATAATTGTATTACTTTTCTATATCTATTACACAATCCAAGTCTAAAAATTTATAATTTTTATTAACTATTTGTTTTGGTGTCCATTTGTCATATTCATTTTTTAGATTATATCTTTTAAACTTATTCTTATAATATGTAGGTTTTCTTATTTTTGATGTTCTAGGTATTATATTTTTATCTTCTTTTTTATCAAGAGTGTTTATTTCCGTGTTTATATTTTCTAAGTTTTCTTCATTAATTACTTCTTGTTTTCCATTGATTCCTAAATTTATTGTATTTGTCAAGATTTCTGTATATGTTTTACTATCTTCCGAATCATAATTATCTGTTTCTTCAACATCTATTGTATTAATTTCTAATTCCTTGGTTTCTATTTCTTTATTGTCTATTTTTAATTTTTCTTTAAATTGATTTATCTCATTTAATAATTTTTGTTCTTTATCTTTTTCTTCTTTTTCTTTCTGTCTTTTTTCATGCAGATCTTTTAGCATTTGTATTTCTTTTTTTAATTTAGCAATCCTACTATTTTTAGTTTCTTCTATTTTCGTATTTCTTCTGTAGTTTGTTTTATTTTTTCTATTTCCTTTTTTCTATCTATTTCTTCGTTTTCTTCTTCTATTCTCACCATAGCTATCAATTTCTCTTCTAATTTTAATTCTTCTTGTTCTAGAATTAAATATAAATGTTCACCTATTTTCTTATACCTTCTACCTAAATTAGAAAACACTATTCTTATTTTTAATCCGTCGTGATTTTCATATGTTTTTTCGTCTATTATAAATTCTTCTTTGTTCATTTTTTATTTAATTGTTAATAGATCATGTTGGTATGTATATTCTAGACTATCTATTATTGATTCTAAATTTGATATTTCTTCTTTTTGTGCACTTATTAAGTTTTTACTAACTCCGGCAATTATGTTATATTGTAGTCTTTCTATCCTTATTTTTAACTCTTTACGTTTTTCAGATATTATTTTCTTTAATTCTTTATATTTTTGTACGTTATTCATTTAAATAATATTTTTGGGAATATCTAAATCTAGTTTTATCAAATAAATCATAATTAATAAATTAATCAAATAAATTCATATTCTTTATATTTTTGTATGTTATTCATTTAAATAATATTTTGGGGAATATCAGGAATATCTAAATCTAGTTTTATCAAATAAATCATAATTAGTAAATTAATCAAATAAATTCATATATATATGACTTCCGTATTTTTCAAATAACAAAGCTCTGATACCAATTGTAGGGGGTGCGGATTAGGCGCGGTAACTTTACAAGAAAATAAATAGTTATTGGGTAATAAGTATTTATTTTCTAGTAAAGTTACCGCGCCTAATCCGCACCCCCTAGCCCATAACGGCATGTCTTTTGCATTGGCAAGTAAATCTATGTACTTACCTTCCACTTCTTTACACGAGTTTATGATTTCTCCGAAATGGAACGTCAATTCATGCTCCATTCTAACTATCAATATCACATGCGGCTCCAACAATGGAAACTCATCGAACATTTGCTCGACAAGTTTCTCATGATCATCATCAACTATATCAAGAATGTTATTTTTCAATGTTTTTTGGGTACAAGAATCTCTATATTTAGGCACAACAACTTTAACTCAAGTTCATGTGTAAAACCAAGAACACCTATGAAGTTTCTTAACATCTTCAACACAAGATTAAGAATAATCTTTCCAAGAAGTATGTTAATTTTCAGAAATAAAATGAAACAAAATTTTTAAGGCAAGTCCTCTGACTTCACGGAGTGTCCTTAAGGACTAATTCCCTTCACTGTACCCGAGGTTATGGAATCTTCCTCCCCAGGATATAATGGTCTTCAATCCAAGATTATTGGTACCTCAAATTATTGGATTCTTCGAACTCACTCAATCGGCTAATGATCACATAGAGTTATTGTAGAATATAAGAGTGTTTATGCTGTCAAAAATCATATTAATACCTGAGGAATACATTAAGTATTTATAGCCTTCAAGTGAGCTTTCAGAAAGGATGCATTGGTTCAGCAAAAAGTCACCTATTCAGTACAGTCACGTCACCTTCACCCAGTTTGTGTTGGACCTGCGCCTGATCTGCAACCGCAAGTGAACACTGTCTGATTTCCAATAAGCAATTGTGTTGCACTAGCGCCCGCAGGTTATCAAAGTACGCGTGTAAATCGCCCAACAGTGCGAAATAGTGTGCCTTTTACCTCGCATGGAGTCCGAAATATGCCCGCTCATGGAGAAAAACAATTCCATCAGATTTTTGGATTAAAATTTCACTTTTTCATCAAGATTCAAATAAATTTTGTCTAAAAAATAGATCTCATCGATCGATCCAAATTCAAAGTCAAAGTCGAGCCGAGTGAGTGACGATGACGGTGGGGCGAGGCACCTCTTTTTTCTTGCCTCACTTACCATATGGAGTAAGTGTTCCACAATATAAAAACCTTAAAGCTTTTTCCTCCAAGCAATGTGGGAGAATTTACTAAGCTTTCCAAAAAGAGTATACTTTCTGTTTTTCTGTCTCTCTTTCTCTCCACTATTGTTTCCTCCATTTTACATTCAGATACACACATAGAACTCAACAATCCCCCATATGAATGGGGAATGGCTATCTTTTGAAGAATTTACGGACAAGTATGTGATCATCAAGTAAAGACTGATTGCATCTGGATAAGTGAGTTCCTCTTTGAACTTTCCGTAGTGAACATCCATCGGATGTACTCGGTCAATCGGTAGATTTGATATCTTTGAACCGTCAAGCTTTAATGTACACCTAGACAACATATGTCACACAACCAGTGTTTTACCATTTTATGGTTCTCACGGTTTTGTTCTTTTCAGCCATGAACACGTCCCGGTTTCATGAGAGCTTAGTGAATAGGCCTTTACTAACATTCTCCTTGAAGTGGCTTCCACTTCGCCCTCACATAGGTGATTTCTAAACGTTCAATCCTATAGATTAAACTATTTGTTCAAATCTGCCAAATTTAGATAATCATTACAAGACTTTTCACTTTAAGTCTTATCCTTGATTACTATACATTGTCTACATCATGAGAATAGGTTGGGTATAATGACAATGTTGAACCTGTCAGACACAACTTTGTTTGATCTCGTTAAACCTAGCTCTTGGGATCTCCAGTCTGCTAGGTAGAGTTACCGCTATGCTGACTTGTCCTAGGCCTTAAACCCATTCCCTTAGATGTCCTTTGAACTCCTTCTCTAGATAGGCCTATTGTAAGTGGATTCGACACATTATCCTTTGACTTTACAAAGTCAATAGCTATAACTCCACGAGAGAGAAGTTCTTTAACGATATTATATCTCCTTATTATGTGACAAGATTTACCATTGTAAATCATATCACAAATGTCAGTGTGGATTAAGTCTAAGGGATTGGAATTATTTTCAACGGACTTATACGGATGCTTAGCATACTTTGTTTCCACACATGTTTGACACTTTAATTTATTGAACTCAAAGTTTGGTAAAACTTCTAAGTTAATCAGTTTACGTAATGTTTTGTAATTAACATGGCCTAATCGTTCATGCCATAAATCATAAGACTCAAGCAGGTAAGAAGAAACTAAAATTTTGTAGATTTTAACATTCATTACATTTATTTTGAATAGGCACTCATTGAGGTAGCCTTTTCAGATATACACTTCACCTTTATTAAATACAATTTTTTCAGAAACAAATACATATTTGAATCCATTTTTGTCTAGAAGTGATATAGAAATCAAGTTCTTTCTAAATTCCGAAACATACAGGACATTGTTGAGAGTCAACACTTTGCCTGAAGTCATTTCCAAGCACACTTTTCATGTTCCTTCTACTTTTTCAGTAGTGGAGTTTTACATATAGATCTTTTCTTCCCCTTGAGCTGGAGCAAAAGAAGTAAATAACTTTTTATTAGAATAAACATGGCGGGTGGCACCAGAATCCATCCACTATTCATGAGGATTTCCCACCATGTTGCATTAGGACAGCATAGCACACAGGTCGTCGAAGTCTTTCTAGGACTCAACAATATTTTCATGGTCATTATTCTTCCCTTTCTTTTCTTTAGGGAATGATAATACGTGGACTTGTGTCCAATCTTTCCACAGTTAAAGCACTTTTTCTTGAATTTTTTCTTGGGTTGATTGCTTTCATGTCGTGCTATCTTGCATTTTTTTATGTTGGGGTCATCTTCTACAATATTTACTCCATTCATCGTAGAATTTCTCCTTAACCTTCTTTTCGCAGCCTTATTGTCTTCTTTAATCCGTAATGTGACGATTAGATCTTCGACAGACATCTTCTTACGTTTGTGTTTTAAATAGTTTTGAAGTCTTTACACCTAGGTGGTAGCTTCTCTATTATTGCTGCAAATTGAAATGCTTTATTCACGATCAAACCTACAATAAAGGTTATGTGAATATTAAGAACACTTTTAAATTGTTTAGTATAGGTATTTGTCAAAATCATACCTTTCGCTAGCAGATTATGGATGATCACTTGCAGTTCCTGCAGTTGGAAGACAACCGACTTGCTGTCTATCATTTTATATTCCAGGAATCTTACAACGAAGAACTTTTTAGTTCCTGCATCCTCTCTCTTGTACTTTCGTTCCAGCTGTCTCCATAACTCTTTTGTTTTCTTTGTTCCACTATACATATTTCCAAAAAGAGTATACTTTCTGTTTTTCTGTCTCTCTTTCTCTCCACTATTGTTTCCTCCATTTTCCATTCACATACACACATAGAACTCAACAATCCCCCATATGAATGGGGAATGGCTATCTTTTGAAGAATTTACGGACAAGTATGTGATCATCAAGTAAAGACTGATTGCATCTGGATAAGTGAGTTCCTCTTTGAACTTTCCGTAGTGAACATCCATCGGATGTACTCGGTCAATCGGTAGATTTGATATCTTTGAACCGTCAAGCTTTAATGTACACCTAGACAACATATGTCACACAACCAGCGTTTTACCATTTTATGGTTCTCACGGTTTCGTTCTTTTCAGCCATGAACACGTCCCAGTTTCATGAGAGCTTAGTGAATAGGCCTTTACTAACATTCTCCTTGAAATGGCTTCCAGTTCTCCCTCACATAGGTGATTTCTAAACGTTCAATCCTATAGATTAAACTATTTGTTCAAATCTGCCAAATTTAGATAATCATTACAAGACTTTTCACTTTAAGTCTTATCCTTGATTACTATACATTGTCTACATCATGAGAATAGGTTGGGTATAATAACAATGTTGAACCTGTCAGACACAACTTTGTTTGATCTCTTTGAACCTAGCTCTTGGGATCTCCAGTCTGCTAGGTAGAGTTACCGCTATGCTGACTTGTCCTAGGCCTTAAACCCATTCCCTTAGATGTCCTTTGAACTCCTTCTCTAGATAGGCCTATTGAAAGTGAATTCGACACATTATCCTTTGAATTTACAAATTCAACAATGATAACTCCACGAGAGAGAAATTTTTTAATGATATTATATCTCCTTATTATATGATGAGATTTACCATTGTACATCATGCACCCTGCCCTACCTATTTCTGCTTGGCTATCACTGTGAATACACTCTGGTGCCACTTGTTTGGGACAATAAGGAATATATTCCATGAAATTTCAAAGCCATTCTACTTCTTCACCAGCTTTATCCAATGAAATAAATTCAGATTCCATTGTACAGCTAGTAATACATGTCTGTTTGGAAGATTTCCAAGAGACCGCTCCTCCACCAATAGTAAATACATATCCACTTGGGGATTTTACTTTATTTGATTCGATGATCCAATTTGCATCACTATATCCTTCAAGTACGACGGGATATTTATTATAATGCAAAGCGTAGTCTTGAGTGTATTTAAGATACCCCAAAAACTCTTTTCATTGCCATCCAATGAGTTTTATTAGGATTGCTCATGTACCGACTCAACTTACTAATAACGCATGCTACGTTTGGTAATGTACAGTTCATTATATACATTAAATATCCCAATACTCTTGCCTACTCCAATTGTGAGTAATTTCCACCTTCATTCTTTCGAAGTGCAAAGCTCATATCCAATGGAGTCTTGGAAATACAAAATTCCATATACTTGAATTTGTCTAGTCCATTATTTATGTAAAAAGACAGCGACAATGCCAACCCTTGTGGAGTTCTATAGATTCTTATTCCTAAAAGCACATCTGCAACTTCAAGGTCTTTCATATCAAACTTGCTCTCGAGCATTTGTTTCATTGCATTTATATCAGAAATATCTCTACTGATGATCAACATATGATCCACATATAAACAATCAATGACATGGTGATTTGGAGTGTCTTTAATATAAACATATTAATCACATTCATTAATTTTAAACCCGTTTTCCAACATGGTTTGGTCAAACTTTGCATGCCACAGTTTAGGTGCTTGTTTTATTCCATAAAGTGACTTAACAAGTTTACACACCTTATTTTCCTTTCCTGGAACCACAAAACCCTCAGGTTGTTCCATGTAGATTTCTTCCCCCAATTCTCCATTTAAGAATGTTGTTTTCTGGCGAGTTTGTATCAAAGTAATCAAGACCTTTCTTTTGTTTAAATCCTTATACCACAAGTCTTGCCTTGTACTTGTCAATAGTACCATCAGCTTTCACTTTTGTTTTGAAGATCTATTTAGAACCTAAAGGTTTATTTTCTGGAGGAAGATTTTAACACCTTAGGTATACACCCCGAATGTCACACGGTGCTTGCAACCTCGAAGGACTACAAGCTAACCCATGACTGTTACCTGTTGTGATCACTGAATAGTAATAATGAAATAAGTGTGAAAATTAGGCTTAATCTGCCATAAGGTTCATAACTGAAATTAGATACTGAATACTAATAAATAAATACTAAAAACTGAACATCTATCTAAAATAATCTAGTCCTAAAGTCTCTAACTATCTAAAGGTGGAGTTGATGGGACAAGTCCCCAACTAACTCTGACTATTGAAAAAAAACTAAAATGATAACTATGACTATGAGGACTCACCACTAAATCTATTGTTGATAATCTGAGTTGCTAAGTACGGTCAGGAGCCCGTGCGTCTGAACCTGTGATATAAGACATCATAGCGCAAAAAAAAGGTATGTGTCAGTACTTTGAATGTACTGTATGCAAGGTGAGGTAAGGCTGAATGCATGGGTTCATATGCATGAATAATAACTGACTGAATAATATGAATATAACTGAATGAGAGTACATGTATGACTGAAACTGCTGTAGATACTGATTATGTAATGCTATGCACATAACTACGTATATTGTAACTGAGATCACACTAACACTGGACAATGAGTTCTGAACACTAAATGACTGATATCTGAGTTTACTGATACTATATTATTATTAACTGAGTAACTATTTCTGATAGTCCTAATTCTGTGGGACTGAACTGAGTTTTGTGCTGAGCTGGATGACTGTATCTGACAGTCTTGATTATGAAACTGAATTAAGGTTTTATGCTTAGTCTAAAACTGAAACAAAAACTGTGGGAGTATTCATCTAACTGACATACCCTAGTTATGAACAGAGTTGGGTTCCAACCTGTGACCTCAGTTGGAAGGGTGTTAGCACCTTGCCAAGGGATACTAACAATGGCTATGAGTTAACCCTCTATGGCAGGAAGAAATTTCGTCAACCCTCGCTGGCAGGAAAACTCATACGAGATGTATCAACCGTAGAATGGTAGGAGGATATCTCAACCTACGCTGGTTACGTAGTTCTGTAATGCCGGGATTGCTACTTAGGGTCAAGCACTTTACTGACAGGAATGCCCCCATCACTGGGTTCGCTCGGTGTTGATTCCTACTCCTAACTAAATAGACACTAAATTGATTTCTAGACTGTACTAGGCTGGCTGCATTGTTACTGATCGTGCTAACTGACTGAACTGGACTGAGTTCTGTTAACTGACTGAATACATTGAGTTATGTTAACTGGCTAAATATATTGTATGTGACATTACTGAGACTATTCTAAAACTACTGTAAATCTAGGTAAACAGCTAGATTTTCGGGTATTAGATACCCCCAGAACTTGATTGCATAGATAGTAATAAAAATGCAGCACAATCTTGAAAGTATGATAACTAGTTACTTTATCACAATTCATTCTTTGAGGTATTTTATCAAACACTTGCATGGTATAAACTTGTATACCTACTAAAATGTTATGATTTCACTATTCAACTCAAATGAGCATTTTATCAAACACTTGGGGACATAATCTGCGCATATAATAATAATCAACTTGCCAGCATCATGATCACAATTCCAACTCACAAATTCAATGGGCTTTTAAAATAAATCCACATAACCCTATACACATGTAAATTAATTCACATGAAACTTGTAATAAATTATGGGTTTCAAACCCAAAAAATATCATAATCATGAATACCAATCAATTCAACATAAAACTCATAAATGCAATCATCTTGTAATTTAAAAAGGGTTTTTGAACTCAAAGGGTGGAAGGAAACCCTTGGATGAATGCCTAACATACCTTGATTGTTAATTCACCGAAAGTTGTGGTGAATTTCTTAGGACTTGGATCTTCAATTTGATGGCTTAGGGTTTGTTCTTGAGAGGATTTGTGAATAATGAGTGGATTTTACCTTTAAAAAGGCTTAATAACATGTTTTGGGGCAGAATAAAAGGGAAAAAATTGACCTAAATACCCCTATGGACACAAAATTAAAAGAGTAAAAGTTGTGCCCAGTGATGCATAGACCAACGCGCGGAGTCTATGGGGTTGACGCGACGGCCGAAGCAATGCATCCAAATCATGTTAGCTCACTAGATTTTGCACTAGGAGCTGGGAAAAATATTTATTGACGCAATAGGCAATGTGACGCATCGAGATCAGCATTGATCCACTATTTTAGACTCCAAAATATATTTCAAATGAGGTCCAAAATATACGAAACTCATTCGAGAACACTTACTGACACACTCAATCATGATTCAATCCAAGGATTGAGATTTTAAGGTCATAAGGGTCGTAAACTAAGATCGGCAAATCATGAAGGCTAAATTGAATTCTAAGTATAAACACTTAGCTAAAATTTCTAACTCTGGAACCTCTTTTCATGCTATAAAGGACTGAGTTAAGCTTAGAATTTTGTGGGGTCTAACAAAGATCAACCAACTCCCACATATGGTTGCTTTAGATTGAATCAATCTCACTATCGACTGCCTCTTTCCAATAGGATGAGTCCGAAGATGCCATTGCTTCTTTAAATGGTTGAGGCTCATTTTCTAAGAGAAATGTTACAAAATCTAATCCAAACGAACTTGACGTTCTTTGACATGTAATATGTCCTGGATTCTCATCATTATATACATTCTCACTTGGTTCATCTCGAGGTCATTTAAACCCCTCACTAGACTGTTCATGTCTAGTTTTATTCAAATAAATGTATTCAAATAATTCAACATTATCTGATTTAATTACCGTATTTTCATTAATATCCTGATGTTCAGACTTATGAACCAAAAACCGACATGATTTACTACTTTTAGCATATCTTATGAACAATCAGTCCACCGTCTTAGATCCTATCCTTACTCTTTTAGGCATAGGAACTTGGACCTTCGCTAGACACCCCCACATTTTGAAATATTTAAGTTGGGTTTCCTTTCTTTCTATTTTTCATATGGAATTGATTGTGTTTTACTATGGGGCACACTATTGAGTATTCGATTAACCGTAAGGATAGCTTCCCCCCTAAAGTTTTACGGTAAACCTGAACTTATAAGTAAGGCATTCATCATTTCTTTCAAGGTTTGATTTTTCCTTTTCGCAAATATTGAGGTGAATGTGGGGCTACAGTTTGATGGACAATTTTATTCTCTACACATATTTCTGCAGAGAGAGATTCATATCCTCCACCCCTATCACTTTTTATCATTTTGATCTTCTTCTCTAACTGATTTTCAACTTCAATTTTATATTGCCTCAATGCATCTATTGTTTCATCCTTACTATTAAGCAAATATACATAATAGTATCTAGTGCAATCATCAATAAAAGTTATAAAATACATTTTTCCACCACGAGATGGTGTTGACTTCATATCACAAATATCAGTGTGGATTAAGTCTAAAGGAATGGAATTCTTTTCAACAGACTTATACGAATTCTTTTGACACTTTGATTTATTGTACTCAAAGTTTGGTAAAACTTCTAATTTAATCAGTTTACGTAATGTTTTGTAATTAACATGGCCTAATCGTTCATGTCATAAATCATAAGACTCAAGAAAGTAAGAAGAAACTAAAATTTTGTAGATTTCAACATTCATTACATTTATTTTGAATAGGCCCTCAATGAGGTAGCCTTTTCTGATATACACTTCACCTTTACTAAATAAAATTTTTTTAGAAACAAATACACATTTGAATTCATTTTTGTCTAGAAGTGATACAGAAATCAAGTTCTTTCTAAATTCCAAAACATACAGGACATTGTTGAGAGTCAACACTTTGCCTGAAGTCATTTCCAAGCACATTTTTCATGTTCCTTCTACTTTTGCAGTAGTAGAGTTTTACATGTAGATCTTTTCTTCCCCTTGAGCTGGAGCAAAAGAAACAAATAACTTTTTATTAGCATAAACATGGCGGGTGGCACCAGAATCTATCCACTATTCATAAGGATTTCCCACCATGTTGCATTCGGACAACATAGCACACAGGTCGTCGAAGTCTTTTAAGGACTCAACAACATTTTCTTGGTCCTTGTTCTTCCCTTTCTTTTCTTTAGGGCATGATAATACGTGGACTTGTGGCCAATCTTGCCACAGTTAAAGAACTCTTCCTTGAATTTTTTCTTGGGTAGATTGCTTTCATGTCATGCTATCTTGCATATTATGGAGTTGGGGTCATCTTCTAAAATATTTACCCCATTTGTCGTAGAATTTCTTCTTAACCTTCTTTTTGCAGCCTTATTGTCTTCTTCAATGCGCAATGTGACGATTAGATCTTCGACAGAAATCTTCTTACGTTTGTGTTTTAAATAGTTTTTGAAGTCTTTTCACCTAGGTGGTAGCTTCTCTATTATTGCTGCAAATTGAAATGCTTCATTCACGATCAAACCTACAATAAAGGTAATGTAAATATTAAGACCACTTTCAAATTATTCAGTAAAGGTATTTGTTAAAATCATACCTTCCTCTAGGAGATCATGGATGATCACTTGCAGTTCCTACACTTGGGAGACAATCGACTTGCCGTCTATCATTTTATATTCCAAGAATCTTACAACGAAGAACTTTTTAGTTCCTGCATCCTCTATCTTGTACTTTCGTTCCAGCGGTCCCCATAACTCTTTTGTTGTCTTTGTTCCACTGTACATATTGTAAAGGTCATCTTGGAGACCACTCAAAATGTAGTTCCTGCAAAGGAAATCTGAGTGTTTCAAGGCCTCCACAATAACAAATTGCTCTTGGTCAGAGGTTCCCTCACCTCGGGCACCTCTTGATCTTTCTCAAACATGAACCTTTGAAGACAAAGAGTTGTGAGTACAAAAACATTTTTTTCTGCCACCTTTTGAAGTCTGTACCGCGAACTTTCCAGGTTTCTCCACTGGATCCATTGCTAGGGAAGCATTAGTATGACTCTTCGTGGCAATACTAGTTGCTGCCATATTCGTTCCAGCATCATGTTGCACTTGACTATCGTCAGTCATTTTTGTATCACAAAAAGACGGAACCTTTAGTATGTCATAATACTACTAATAAAGTTGTAACAACTTTAAAAACCTCTTGTTTCTAGTTTAACGATGAAATTTTTATGACTTCCAACCATCAACCGAGTGATCTTTAATTTGTGATGAAGATTTTATGTATTCAAATCACTAGCTAAGTTCAAACGGAGTAGAAAGTGTAAAGATTTAATCTCCAGAAACCAAGCAATATAGATTTCGAAATAATTTATTCCTTAAGATTGTTATTTTTCAATGTTTTTCGAGTACAAGAATATGTATTTAGGCACAACAACTTCAACTCAAGTTCATGTGTAAAACCAAGAACACCTATGAATTTGCTTAACACCTTCAACACAAGATTAAGAATAATCTTTCCAAGAAGTATGTTAATTTTCAGAAATAAGATGGAACAAAATTTTTAAGGACAAGTCCTCCAACTTCACGGAGTGACCTCAAAGAATAATTTCCCTCACTATACCCGAAGTTATGGAATCTTCCTCCCAGGATATAATAGCCTTTAATCCAACAGTAGCGGTACCTCAAATTATTAGATTCTTCAAACTCACTCAACCGGCTAATGATCACATAGAGTTTTTGTAGAATATAAGAGTGTTTATGCTGTTAAAAATCAAATTAATACCTGAGGAAAATATTAGGTATTTATGGACTTTAAGTGTCATTTCAGTAAGGATGCATTGGTTCAGTGAAAAGGCACTAATTCAGTATAGTCACGTCATCTGCGCCCAGTCTGTGCTGGACCTGCACCTGATCTGCGGCCGCATGGGACACTGTCCAAATTTTAATGAGTAATTACGTTGCACTAGCGCCCACAAGTTATCAAAGTACGCATGAAAATCGTCCAATAGTGCAAAACAGTGTGCCTTTTACCTCTCATGGAGTCCGAAATATGCCCGCTCATGGAGAAAACAATTCCATCATATTTTTGGATTAAATTTTCATTTTTTCATCAAGATTCAATTAAATTTTGTCTAAAAAATAGATCTCATCGATCGATCCAAATTCGAAGTCAAAGTCGAGCCGAGTGAGTGACGATAATGGTGGGGCGAGACACCTCTTTTTTCTTGCCTCACTTACCATGTGGAGTAAGTGTTCCACAATATAAAAACCTTAAAGCTTTTTTCTCCAAGCAATGTGGGAGAATTTATTAAGCTTTCCAAAAAGAGTATACTTTCTATTTTTCTGTCTCTCTTTCTCTCCACTATTGTTTCCTCCATTTTCCATTCACATACACACATAGAACTCAACAATCCCCCATATGAATGGGGAATGACTATCTTTTGAAGAATTTATGGACAAGTATGTTATCATCAAGCAAAGACTGATTGCATTTGGATAAGTGGGTTTCCCTTTGAACTTTCCGTAGTGAA
Source organism: Capsicum baccatum var. pendulum (assembly GCA_030864225.1). NCBI lineage: Eukaryota > Viridiplantae > Streptophyta > Magnoliopsida > Solanales > Solanaceae > Capsicum > Capsicum baccatum. The sequence goes on from CM061552.1 coordinate 294,887,762, forward strand.
CATCCATCGGATGCACTCGGTCAATCGGTAGATTTGATATCTTTGAACTTTCGAGCTTTAATGTACACCTAGACAACATATGTCACACAACCATCCTTTTACCATTTTATGATTCTCACGGTTTTGTTCTTTTCAGCCATGAACATGTCCTGATTTCATGAGAGCTTAGAGAATAGGCCATTACTAACATTCTCCTTGAAGTGGATTCCACTTCACCCTCACATAGGTGATTTCTAAACGTTCAATCCTATAGATAACACTATTCATTCAAATCTGCCAAATTTAGATAATCATTACAAGACCTTTCACTTTAAGTCTTATCCTTGATAATTATACATTGTCTACATCATGAGAATAGGTTGGTTATAATGACGATGTTGAACCTGTCAGAAACAACTTTATTTTATCTCTTTGAACCTAGCTCTTGGGATCTCCAGTCTGCTAGGTAGAGTTACCGCTATGCTGACTTGTCCTAGGATTTAAACCCATTCCCTTGGATGTCCTTTGAACTCCTTCTCTAGATAGGCCTATTGTAAGTGGATTCAACACATTATCCTTTTAATTTACAAAGTCAACAGTGATAACTCCATGAGAGAGAAGTTCTTTAATGATATTATATCTCCTTATTATGTGACGAGATTTACCATTGTACATCATGCACCCTGCCTTACCTATTTCTGCTTGGCTATCACTATGAATACACACTGGTGCCACTAGTTTGGGACAATAAGGAATATCTTCCAAGAAATTTCAAAGCCATTCTACTTCTTCACCGGCTTTATCCAATGTGATAAATTCAGATTCCATTGTAGAGCGAGCAATATATGTCTGTTTGGAAGATTTCCAAGAGACCACTCCTCCATCAATAGTAAATACATATCCACTTGTTGATTTTACTTCATTCGATTCGATGATCCAATTTGCATAACTATATCCTTCAAGTACCATGGGATATTTATTATAATTCAAATCGTAGACTTGAGTGTATTTAAGATACCCCAAAACTTTTTTCATTGCCCTCCAATGAGTTTTATTAGGATTACTCATGTACTGACTCAACTTACTAATAGTGCATGCTACGTCTGGTCATGTACAGTTCATTATATACATTAAATATCCAATACTCTTACGTACTCCAATTGTGAGTAATTTCCACCTTCATTCTTTCGAAGTGCAAAGCTCATATCCAATGGAGTCTTGGAAATACAAAATTCCATATACTTTAATTTGTCAAGTCCATTTTTGATGTAAAAAGACAGTGACAATGCCAACCCTTGTGGAGTTCTATAGATTCTTATTTCTAAAATCTTATCCGCAACTTCAAGGTCTTTCATATCAAACTTGCTCTCGATTATTTGTTTCATTGCATTTATGTCATAAATGTCTCTACTAATGGTCATCATATCATCCACATATAAACAAACAATGACATGGTGATTTGGAGTGTCTTTAATATAACACATTTATCACATTCATTAATTTTGAACTCGTTTGCAACATGGTTTGGTCAAACTTCGCATGCCACAGTTTAGGTGCTTGTTTTAGTCCATAAAGTGACTTAACAAGTTTACACACCTTCTTTTCCTTTCCTGGAATCACAAAGCCCTCACGTTGTTCCATGTATATTTCTTCCCCCAATTCTCCATTTAGGAATGCTTTTTTCACATCCATTTAATGGATTTCAAGACCATATATTGCCACCAAGGCAATTAACATCTGAACTGACATTATCCTCATTTCTGGCGAGTTTGTTTCAAAGTTATCAAGACCTTCCTTTTGTTTAAATCCTTCTACCACAAGTCTTGCCTTGTACTTGTCAATAGTACCATCAGCTTTCACTTTTCTTTTAAAGATCTATTTAGAACCTAAAGGTTTATTTTCTAGAGGAAGATTGTATCGCCCTAGGTATACACCCCGAATGTCACACGGTGCTTGCGACCTTGAAGGACTACAAGCTAACCCATGACTGTTACCTGTTGTGATCACTGAATAATAATAATGAAATAAGTGCAAAAATTAGGATTAATCTGCCATAAGGTTCATAACTGAAATTAGATACTGAATACTAATAAATAAATACTAAAAACTGAACATCTATCTAAAATAATCTTGTCAAAAAGTCTCTAACTGTCTGAAGGTGGAGTAGATGGGACAAGTCCCCAACTAACTCTTACTATTGAAAAAAAACTAAAATGATAACTATGACTATGAGGACTCACCACTAAATCTATTACTAATAATCTGAGTTGCTAAGTACGGTAAGGAGCCCATGGATCTGAACTTATGATATAAGACATCATAACACAAAAGAAAGGTATGCGTCAGTAATTTGAATGTACTGTATGCTAGGTGAGGTAAGGCTGAATACATGGGTTCATATGCATGAATAATAACTGACTGAATAATATGAATATAACTGAATGAGAGTACATGTATGACTGAAACTGATGTAGATACTAATTATGTAATGCTATGCACATAACTACGTATATTGTAACTGAGATCACACTAACATAGGACAATGAGTTCTGAAAACTAAATGACTGATATCTGAGTTTACTGATACTATATTATTATTAACTGAGTAACTATTTCTGATAGTCCTAATTTTGTGGGACTGAACAGAGTTTCATGCTGAGCTGGACGACTGTATCTGACAGTCTTGATTATGAAAATAAACTGAGGTTTTATCCTGAGTCTAAAACTAAAATGAAAACTGTGGGAGTATTCATCTAACCGACATACCCTAGTTATGAACAGAGTTGGGTTCCAACCTGTGACCTCAGTTGGAAGGGTGTTAGCACCTTGCCAAGGGATACTAACAATGGTTATGAGTTAACCCTCTATGGCAGGAAGACATTTCGTCAACCCTCGCTGGCAGGAAAACTCGTACGAGATGTATCAACCCTAGAATGGTAAGAGGATATCTCAACCTACGCTGGTTACGTAGTTCTATAACGCAGGAATTGCAACTTAGGGTCAAACATTTTACTGACAGAAATGCCCCCATTACTGGGTTCGCTCGTTGTTGATTCCTACTCCTAACTGAATAGACACTGAACTAATTTCTAGACTGTACTAGGCTGGCTACACTGTTACTGATCGTGCTAACTAACTGAACTGGACTGAGTTCTGTTAACTGACTGAATACATTGAGTTATGTTAACTAGCTAAATATATTGTATGTGAAATTACTGAGACTATTCTAAAACTACTGTAAATCTAGGTAAATAGCTAGATTGTCGGGTATTAGATAACCCCCAGAACTCGAATGGAGCACAATCTTGAAAGTATGATAACTAGTTACTTTATCACAATTCATTCTTTGAGGTATTTTATCAAACACTTGCATGGTATAGACTTGTATACATACTAACATGTTATGATTTCACTATTCAACTCACATAAGCATTTTATCAAACACTTGGGGACATAATTTGTGCATATAATAATAATCAACTTGCCAGCATCATGATCATAATTCCAACTCACAAATTCAATGGGGTTTTAACATAAATCCACATAACCCTATACAAATGTAAATTAATTCACATGAAACTTGTAATAAATTATGGATTTCAAACCCAAAAAATATCATAATCATGAATACCAATCAATTCAACATGAAACTTATAAAAGCAATCATCTTGTAATTTAAAAAGGGGTTTTGAACTCTAAGGGTGGAAGGAAACCCTTGGATGAACACCTAACATACCTTGATTGTTAATTCACTGAAAGTTGTGGTGAATTTCTTAGGACTTGGATCTTCAATTTGATGGCTTAGGGTTTGTTCTTGAGTGAATTTATGAATAATGAGTGGATTTTGCCTTTAAAAAGGCTTAATAACATGTTTTGGGGATGAATAAAAGTGAAATAATTCACCTAAATACCCCTATGGACGCGAAATTAAAAGAGAAAAAGTTGTACCCAGTGATGCGCAGACCAACACGCCGAGTTTATGGGGTTGACGCGATGGCTGAAGCGACCTGTCGAGATCGCGTTGGCTCAATAGAGTTTGCACTGGGAGCTGGGGAAAATATTTATTGACGCGATAGGCGATATGATGCATCGAGATCAACATAGATCCACTATTTTAGACTCCTAAATATATTTCAAATGAGGTCCAAAAAATCTAAAAATCATTCGAGAATACCTACTGACACACTCAATAATGATTCAATCCAAGGATTGACATTTTAAGGTCATAAGGGTCGTAAACTAAGATCGGCAAATCATGAAGGCTAAATTGAATTCTAAGTATAAACACTTAGCTAAAATTTCTAACTCTGGAACCTCTTTTCATGCTCTAAAAGACTGAGTTAAGCTTAGGATTTTGTGGGGTCTAACAAAGATCAACCAACTCCCATGTATGGTTGCTTTAGATTGAATATATCTCACTATCGACTGCCTCTTTCTAATAGGATGAGTCCGAAGATGTCATTGTTTCTTTAAATGGTTGAGGCTCATTTTCTAAGAGAAATGTTACAAAATCTAATCCAAACGAACTTGACGTTCTTTGACATGTAATATGTCTTGGATTCTCATCATTATGTACATTCTCACTTAGTTCATCTCGAGGTCGTTTAGAACCCTCACTACGCTGTTCATGTCTAGTTTTATACGAATAAATGTGTTCAAATTATTCAACATTATCTGATATAATTACCATATTTTCATTAATATCCTAATGATTAGACTTATGAACCAAAAACCAACATGATTTACTACTTTTAGCATATCTGATTAACACGCAGTCCACCGTCTCAGATCCTATCCTTTCTCTTTTAAGCATAGGAACTTGGACCTACGCTAGATACCCCCACACTTTGAAATATTTCAAGTTGGGTTTCCTTTCTTTCTATTTGTTATATGGAATTGATTGTGTTTTACTATGGGGCACACTATTGAGTATTCAATTAACCACAAGGATAGCTCCCCCCTACAAGTTTTGCGGTAAACCTGAATTTATAAGGCATTCATCATTTCATTCAAGGTTTGATTTTTCCTATTCGTAAATAATGAGGTGAATGCAGGGCTGCAGTTTGATGGACAATTTTATTCTCTACAATTATTTCCGCAAAGAGTGATTCATATTCTCCACCCCTATCACTTTTTATCGTTTGATCTTCTTCTATAACTGATTTTCAACTTCAGTTTTATATTGCCTCAATGCATCTATTGTTTCATCCTTACTATTAAGCAAATAGACATAATAGTATCTAGTTCAATCATCAATAAAATTTATAAAATACATTTTTCCACCGCGAGATGGTGTTGACTTCATATCACAAATGTTAGTGTGGATTAAGTCTAAGGGATTGAAATTCTTTTCAACGGACTTATACGGATGCTTAGCATACTTGTTTCCACACATGTTTGACACTTTGATTTATTGTACTCAAAGTTTGGCAAAACTTCTAAGTTAATCAATTTGCATAATGTTTTGTAATTAACATGGCCTAATCGTTCATGCCATAAATCATATGACTCAAGCATGTAAGAAGAAACTAAAATTTTGTAGATTTCAACATTCATTACATTTATTTTGAATAGGCCCTAATTGAGGTAAGACTTTTCCGATATACACTTCACCTTTACTAAATAAAATTTATTCAGAAATAAATACACATTTGAATCCATTTTTGTCTAGAAGTGATACAAAAATCAAGTTCTTTCTAAATTCCAAAACATACAGGACATTGTTGAGAGTCAACACTTTACCTGAAGTCATTTCCAAGCACACTTTTCACGTTCCTTCTAATTTTTCAGTAGTGGAGTTTTACATATAGATCTTTACTTCCCCTTGAGCTGGAGCAAAAGAAGCAAATAACTTTTTATAGGCATAAACATGGCGGGTGGCACCAGAATCCATCCACTATTCATAAGTATTTCCCACCATGTTGCATTAGGACAGCATAGCACACAAGTCGCTGAAGTCTTTCTAGGACTCAACAACATTTTCTTGGTCCTTGTTCTTCCCTTTCTTTTCTTTAGGGCATGATAATACGTGGACTTGTGGCCAATCTTGCCACAGTTAAAGCACTTTTCCTTGATTTTTTTCTTGGGTTGATTGCTTTCATGTCGTGCTATCTTGCATATTTTGGAGTTGGGGTCATCTTCTAAAATATTTACCCTATTTGTCGTAGAATTTCTTCTTAACCTTTTTTTTGCAGCCTTATTGTCTTCTTCAATGCATAATGTGGCGATTAGATCTTCGACAAAAATCTTCTTACGTGTGTGTTTTAAATAGTTTTTGAAGTCTTTTCACCTAGGTGGTAGCTTCTCTATTATTGCTGCAAATTGAAATGCTTCATTCACGATCAAACCTACAATAAAGGTTATGTGAATATTAAGAACACTTTCAAACTATTTAGTAAAGGTATTTATCAAAATCATACCTTTCGCTAGGAGATCATGGATGATCACTTGCAGTTCCTGCACTTGGGAGACAACCGACTTGCTGTCTATCATTTTATATTCCAGGAATCTTATAATGAAGAACTTTTTAGTTCCTACATCCTCTGGCTTGTATTCATTCCAGCGGTCCCCATAACTCTTTTGTTGTCTTTGTTCCACTGTACATATTGTAAAGGTCATCTTGGAGACCACTCAAAATGCAGTTCCTGCAAAGAAAATCTGAGTGTTTCAAGGCCTCCACAATAACAAATTGCTCTTGGTCAGAGGTTCCCTCACCTCGGGCACCTCTTGAGCTTTCTCAAACGTGAACCTTTGAAGACAAAGAGTTGTGAGTACGAAAACATTTTTTTCTGCCACCTTTTGAAGTCTGTACCGCGAACTTTCTGGGTTTCTCCGCTGAATCCATTGCTAGGGAAGCATTAGTACGACTCGTCGTGGCAATACTAGTTGCTACCATATTCGTTCCAGCATCATGTTGCACTTGACTATTGTTAGTCATTTTCCTAACACAAAAAGACATAACCTTTAGTATGTCATAATACTACTAATAAAGTTGCAACAACTTTAAACACCTCTTATTTCTAGTTTAACGATGAAATTTTTATGACTTCAAACCATCAACCGAGTGATCTTTAACTTGTCATGAAGATTTTATGTATTCAAATCACTAGCTAAGTTCAAACGGAGTAGAAAGTGTAAAGATTTAATCTCCAGAAACCAAGCAATATAGATTTCGAAATAATTTATTCTTTAAGATTGTTATTTTTCAATGTTTTTCGAGTACAAGAATATGTATTTAGGCATAACAACTTCAACTCAAGTTCATGTGTAAAACCAAGAACACCTATGAATTTGCTTAACACCTTCAACACAAGATTAAGAATAATCTTTCCAAGAAGTATGTTAATTTTCAGAAATAAGATGAAACAAAATTTTTAAGGACAAGTCCTCCGACTTCATGGAGTAACCTTAAAGAATAATTTCCCTCACTATACCCGAAGTTATGGAATCTTCCTCCTAGGATAAAATGAACTTCAATCCAACAACAACGGTACCTCAAATTATTAGATTCTTCAAACTCACTCAACCAGCTAATGATCACACAGAGTTTTTGTAGAATATAAGAGTGTTTATGCTGTTAAAAATCATATTAATACCTGAGGAAAATGTTAGGTATTTATATCCTTTAAGTGTCATTTCAGAAAGGATGCATTGGTTCAGTGAAAAGGCACTAATTCAGTATAGTCACGTCATCTGCGCCCAGTCTGTGCTAGACCAACACCAGATCTGCGGCTGCATGGGACACTGTCCAAATTTCAATGAGCAACTGCGCTACACTAGCACCCGTAAGTTATCGAAGTGCGCACGTAAATCACCCAATAGTACAAAACAGTATGCCTTTTACCTCGCATGGTGTCTGAAATACACCCGCACATGGAGAAAAACAATTCCATAGATATTTGGATTAAAATTTCATTTGTTCATCAAGATTCAGATAAATTTTATCTAAAAATAGATCTCATCCATCAATCATTTTTCAAATCCAAATCCAAAGCCAAAGCTGAAGTCGAGGAACCTCTTGGTTCTTTCCTTACTTACCATGTGGAGTAAGTGTTTCACAATATAAACACCTTAGAGCTTCTTTCTCCCACAAATGTGGGAGAATTTAGTAAGCTTTCCAAAAAGAGTACACTTTTCATTTTAGTGTCTCTCTTTCCCTCCCCTATTTTTCCCTCCATTTTGCATTCATAATACTCATTGAACCCAACAAGGAATACTTTGTTAAGGGTAATAATATATGTTAAAAGCCGACCTAGCGTGGAAGATATAAGACTTGACATTCGGGAATGTATAGACATTCCAAATCTATTTGGTCATTAGAAATTCATGAATTAGGACTAATCTCCTTGCTTTGGTTGAGAGTTGAACACATGTTTTATGAATGGGCTCCTTGAGTTTTTTCAGGAACATTAGAATCGGATCACAGCCAGCATCATCTTTCTCTGTCGTAGAAGGTCTCATGAGGTCCTCAAAATGAATGTTTAAGGCTCCAAGACCACCTTGGACACGGAGTTTCAAATCTTGGTTCTGATCGGCAGAGAGAAGAAGTGTACTGGTATATTATGGGACGCGATGAAGCGAGCAAGAATGAAGAGCTGATTCACATTGTTGTAATCAGGAAATGGAACTATGGCCACAATCACTTCATTGTTTGATGAGTGGTTGTAGCTACTGGGAAAAAATGAGAAAAACAAGTTTATTGCTTATTGTGGAAAAAAATACTTGTCTTATACTTCTTTATTATTAAAATGCATTCTCCTATACATAGGGACCATTTTTGGCTCAACGATGGAAAATACTTTGTGTCATAGACTACTTTTTTTCTGGACAATATTTAAATATTCAACATTTGATACACACATATTAGAAAAATGTCAATATTTATAATGTTGACAACAACAACATGCCCGGTGAAATTCCAAAAATACGGTTTGCGGTGGTAGAGTATACACCAGATCTTATCACTACTAAGGTAGAGAGTGTTTCCAAAAGGTCCTCGGCTCAAGTGCAACAAAGAAGGCAAAAATGAAGAAAACATAACAACTAACAAGGGAAGTGAGCAATTCCTACAAGAAAGGAACAAGAACAACAAGAAAATAATGTGATGATGTAAAATGCAACAGAGAGTCGATAATGATAAATATAAAAAAAAAGAATTAAGATAATACAACTAGTAAAATGACAATCACAGGCCCTCGACAATCAAGGAAACACTCCACTACCTACTAGCCTTCTTTTAGTTTTTTAGAGTTCGTTGGGGCTCCTGTCCCAGTAACTCATCAGCGTAGTAGAGGCCTTCAAACATAGTCATACTGTCTAGTTTTTCGGATAGTTATTTTAGGATTTTCAAATTTATATTTAGTTTTGTCATTTTACTATTCTTAAGCTTCTGCTCGGTTGTTTTAAATGTGTGAGTAGTCACTTTATGATTTGGTGTCACCCACCAAATAGTTGTCATTTCACTCTATGTATGAGTAGTCACTTTATAATCTCTTTTTTCACCAGTTTTTACATAGGTGGGTTTATCTGCACTGATGCTCAATAGTTAGTATCATCTGTGTCTTCATATATGCCATATCCTGGTCATGTTCCCCTTCTCTTCTGCGATGTTCATCTGACATCCTACTAGACACAGTTTTGCTTGGTGCCACAGAATCCTTGGTATGCCAACCTCTACTTGTCTTAGTCATTCTTTCCAACATCTTTGTAGTCTCAGTAAAAGTAAGGTTTATAAATGCTCCCCCTACAGCATTATCAACAGTTGGCTTCGTAATAGAGTTCAAAGCCCTATAGAATGTTTATATCAAATGTTTGTCAGTCATCTTGTGATTAGGGCACTACATCAGCTTCTTCTTGAATCTCACCCTTGTGTCATGAAGAGCTTCGTTCGGTAGCTTCCTAGAAGTTCTAATGTTATCCCTCAACTGTAACATTCTAGAAGGAGGAAAGAACCTTTCTAGGAAAGCTCCTTTCAGTTGCCTCCAATTTGTTATAAAATCGGGGGCTAATTCATTCAACCACAGTATTTTCTCCCTAGATAGAGATAATGGGAATAATCGCAGATGGATTGTATTTTTCCCTACTCCAGGATTATCAAAAGATTTGCAGATGTTGATAAAGTTCACCAGATGTATAATTAGGTCATCCCCTGGAAGTCCACCAAACAACTCTTTGAGGTTTAACAACTATATCATAGTGCTTATGATGTTGAACTACACACCTGGTGCTAATGGCGGTGAATAACTTCACCTGTAGCCCCAGCTTCATCCAAATCAGTAGCATCCTCATCATCAAATATAAACTGTACAGTAGGTTGAGGGTTTTCTCTCCCTCTAATTGGCCTATTTTAATTCACTGGTGCAGCTATATTCTCTTATCGCCTCCTGTTCGCTGGAGCAGTAAAATCATCATCAACCAGGTCATCATTATCTGTATTAGTCACCCAGCCGGGGTTATTGGTGTTTTTCTAATTGATTTGAGCATTAGCCAAAGCAGCTAATCTTTTAGCTTCTTGTTATTGAGCCATTCTCCAAATAAGATGAGGTTTCGAGTTGAAAGTTAATAGTGGTTCTTCTGAACTTCTGGTTCGTGGAATATACAACAAAGAACCTATAATGAACAAAAACAACAAACAAATGTAAAATTATTAAACTTAACTAAAAGTCAATTATCACAGATAATCTTAATTGACAATCGTATTCCCGGCAATGGTGCTAAAATTTGATATGCCCAAATTACACGTCTCTTATAAGAGAGTAAGCGATCGTCGTCAAATATATATCCAAACTAGGTTGGGGTCGAATCCCACAGGGAATATGGTGTTAATCAAGACTATTTGTTCTTTAATCGACTAATAGCTCGTAGTTTCCTGTAAATGGGGTTTTTTAAAATTCAAACAATTGTTACTGTTCACTTTGTTTTAGTAACCCAAAGTCAATGTTTCAATATTTCAAATTAATGATGTGGCAAAACCAGAGTTGTATTCACTATGAGTATTACTATTTATTGAACAATAGTTGTAGCAGAAGATTCTTATGACAGGTAGGAAACAACAAATTATCACTATCAGTGATTCTTTAAAATATCTACCAACTTAATTAGATGCTAGATTACCTAATTCTCTCAAACTTAGAGAATCCTTATGTTTAAACTGATTTTATCTCGAGTTAATTAATCTTGTTATAACATTAATTATTAGATAAAACTTTAAAGTTTCTGAATCCCCATTTATAATTTCCTTCCTTTAATTGATATCTTAGTTCAAGCAAACCAATGTAAGGCTTAATCTATTATTTGCAATCAACAGAAAATATTCATTACAAAAGAATTATCAAGAAGTTCCTATAGTCATTCGAATCTTAGTCAACTAAAGAATTCATAATGCAACACTCATAGATCCTATAACTCCGGTTATGGAATTTAGTTCCTTAGGAGATAGAAAGAAATAACATATATTAGATTCATAATTCAAAAGTAGTTAACTTACAAACAATGGAAATTGAAGATTGTTCTTCCTTCAAATTCAAACAAGAATCCCAAAAAAAAAACAATTAATAATCTCAAAAACAGAATTCAAAAATTATCCAAAAAAAATATCAAAGCTATTGTTTTTAGACTAAGTTCAAGATGCCAATGAAAACCTAAGATTTTTCTATAAATACTCAAGATCTTCCAAATTTGAATTTCAAACTCCAGCTTTTCCGCCCCATACCTGATGACCTGCTGTGATGGCTTATCAGATAGTTGATGACTTATCAGACAAGTCATCAACAACTCTTTCCAATCCTTGCTCATTGCCTACCACTGAAGACTTCCAGTGACCACCTATCAGCTAGCTGACGACTTATTAGACAAGTCATCAGCAACTCTTCCCAGTCATTGCACACTGTCTACAGGTGACGACCTCCTCTAACGACTTATCAGACAGTTGACAACTTATCAAACAAGTCATCAACTAAAATAGTTACAACTTAGCTTTGTATCTACTTCACCAAAAATCATCCTTCTTGACATAGTTTTCGAAGATTTTCATGTATCTCGACATCCCTGCAAAATCACATGAAATATCATCAAAAACAACAATAGTTGCTTAAGAACTTACAGCTAATTCGAGTTAATAGCCTTAAATGTTCTAACACAAAGCTAGCACATCAGCACCCTCAACTTAAAACACTTTCTTGTCCTCAAGAAATTAACACAGTATTATGCATACAACAAAAGCATCAATGTAAAGAGTGGCCTTTGTTTCCTTTATTTTGTACCCATTAAGAACATGTGATCTTTTTTTCTGCCAAGCAACATCAAGATTCCATAGATATTTTCAAAGTTAAAACAAATAAATCAATACTTGAACATACAGTAGTCAATCAAATATTTAGCGATTTCCACTACCATTCACATGACCTCATACTGAAGAAAGTAGTTCCTGAATCCATATATTTCGTTTAGGAACCATACAATAAATCTCTCACTCTCAAAACAAAGGTTCAAATTGTGCACCTACAATGTCATATGCTTGCCCTCACCATTTTATTTGGTTCATCTAGTAGTCAGACTAAGATCACTACAGGACTTTCTCAGCTTGAAGTGAATGTTGAAGTGTTGGGAAGGTAGATTTAGGATTAGTGACTTAAACTCTCTTTGTTGACTTACAACACTTGGCTACACTCACTTACTCCTTCGCATTTAATTCCCAATCAAATTTCATATCATTCTCAGCAATTCCACTCAATACTAGTTATTTACTATTATTAAAGAACTATTTTTCTCAGCAATTTCACTCAACACCATTTACTTTGAGAAGACTATCAAAGTAATCAGGACTGATAATGGTACTGAGATTGTAAACTCAGTATGTAAAAAAAATTTCCAGGAACATGACATAATTCATCAAACTACATATCCGTATTCCCCTCAGAAAAATAGTGTTGCTGAAAGAAAACATAGGCACGTCCTAGAGGCGACAAGAGCTATCAGGTTTCAAGTTGAAATTCAAATAAGGTTCTGGGGATATTATGTTCTAACTTTAGTGTATATCATCAATAGATTTCCATGTCCAGTCATTCAGTTTATAAGTCCTTATGAGAAACTATATGGTAAATAGCCAAATTATGATCATCTAATAGTAATAGGGTGTTTTTGATATGCCAAAGTATTGAATGAACATGATAACCTCATGTCTAGAGCAAAGGAATGCATCATGATGGGGGTATTATATCACTTAGAAAGGATATGTGGTGTATGATATATCTGCTAACACAATTTTTGTATGTAGAGGTGTGTCATTTAGGGAAGATATACTTTCTTTTGAAGAGCTCAAGAAGCATCCTCAATTACCTCACTATATATTTCCTTTTAAAGATCAATATCCAATAGCAAATGATATTATGAAACCTCTACAGATTCCTGTAAATGTTTCATCTCAAGGGGTTACTAACTCAATCAACCAGCAAGAGCAGCTACTAGCTACTAGGTGAGCCTACACCTAGACAGTCTATAACCAAGTTATACCAAAGAAGATTAAATAGAAGTCAAGGGATTAATCAGCATGAACAACAATTGCAATGTGGTCCTAACCCTACACAAGTTGTAACTCAACCTGCTGCATCTCATGATTAAGGAGAATCAACTAGAGAAAGAAAGTCACCAGCATGGATGAATGAATTTGTTTCCAGAAACACAAAGAAGGTACCCCATGCTCTTGCTAATCATGTGCCATATGATAGTCTTTCCCAATCCTATAAAAGCTATGTGCTGAAAACTTCATGTGTTGCTGAAACTACAAGCTACTCTGAGGCTTGGAAAGATCCTAGATGGCTGGAAGCAATGAAGAATGAAATAGAATCCTTGAATTCAAATCATACATGGGAGATTGTTCCCTTGCCTAAAGGAAAGAAGGCTATTGGTTGCAGGTAGATATATAAAGTGACGTATAAGGATTTGGTGAAGTTTAGAGGTTTAAAGCTAGGCTTGTAGCAAAGGGATATGGATAAACAGACAGAATTGATTACCAATAAACATTCTCACCTGTTGTGAAGATAAAGACAGTGAGAACTGTACTTGCTGCTGCAACTAGAAAACACTGGTGTGTTCAACAAATGGATGTCTACAATGAATTCCTAAATGGTGATCTCTATGATAAAGTATACATGGACCTACCTCAGGGATTTGCTAGTCAGGGGTAGAATGTAGTATGTAGACTACTCAAATCCCTATATGGCCTCAAACAAGAACCAAGGCAATGTAATACCAAGCTATTAGAGGTTTTGGTAAGATCCCACTTCATTCAGAGACAATATGATCCATCCCTATATATTAGAAAGACACAAACGGAATCATTTTTGTGTTAGTGTATGTTGATGACATGTTGATCAGTAGAGACAGTCTAAAGCTAATAGAAGAGACTAAGACAATTCTACATCAAAACTTCAAGATGAAGGATGTAGGTTAGATGAGATATTTCATTGGAATAGAGTTTGAAAAATTTGAAAAAGAAATATTGATGCATCAGAGAAAATATTCTTTAGAATTACTATCTCAGATAGACTTAACAGCGGCCAAGCCTACAGCTACTCCTATGGACTACAACATCAAGCTAACATCTAGATAGTTTGATGAGCATGTCAACTAAGGATAGACTACTGATGATCCACCAGCAAATTAAGTTGCGAATCAAAATTGTTGGGTAAGCTGTTGTACTTAACCATGACAAGACCAGACATAACCTTTTGTGTTCAAACACCAAGTCAGTTTCTTCAAGATCCTAAGAAGTCACACATGGAGGAAACACTCAGAGTAGTAAAGTATGTTAAAGGTCAACCAGGTAAAGGTGTGTTGTTGTCTAGTGGCTCAGATAATAGAGTGAGTGCCTACTGTGATGCAGACTGGGCATCCTGCCCTCAAACTAGAAGGTCTGTGACTGGCTATTTTGTGAAGACTGGAGATTCAGTAGTATCTTGGAAATCAAAGAAACAAACCACTGTCTCCAAGAGCTCAGCTGAGGTAGAATTTAGAAGTCTTGCAGCAGTAACATCTAAACTAATATGGATTCTAGGTCTGATGAAGGAGATCGGAAGTGTGTGGTGCTACATGTGGATGTGCAGATATGCTGACTAAAGGGCTGACAAGAGTTCAACAAGTTCATCTCAATACGAAGCTAGGAATCTGTGACATTTTTACACCTTCCTAGCTTGAGGCGGAGTGTTGAAGATGTAGAGAATTTGGTAGATTGAAATGTAAACAGAGTAGGCTTGCTTCCAATTTTCTGTTATAATTTTCTAAATAGTTAGTTACATATACTAGTTAATGGTTAGATTAGTTAGTTGAACACCTTACAAGCTAGTCTATATATATAATATATGGAAGACAATGTACATGCAGAATACACAATCAATACAAGACTATTACCTTATCTCTAATCTTCTTTCTCTCTCAGCTTCTTCCTTTCTCTCTTCTTCTATCCGAATCAATCCTTCCTCCATTTCTAAACTTGCAAGAAGCTTACTGCTGTCTTGCCTAATTACAATCTTCCCATCTTCCTCTTCAGTTTTCTAAGTTTCCATCGTGATCTTATTACATGGTCTTGAGAGAATGTAGTGGTTGTTCCGAACGAGACAAATATTACTGAATTAGTGTCTTGCTTGTCGAGAAATCCTAGGGATTCATGCGTCGTCCAGGTGCTAGAGTCATGTAATTCTAGCAGCAGCATATGAAGTGGACCAACAGTCCACCATTGCTTCTTGTCATTTGTATGTGCATGTAAATCTAGGTACTTACCTTTGATTTCTCTACAGGTGTTCACGATTTCTCAAGAGTTGATCTGCCATTCATGTTCCTGTCTACAAACGTTGTTTCAATTGGTCCATTACAGCATTTGCTGGACCATTTTGTCACGATCATTATCATCAACTATGTCATCAATACTTCGTCGGAGCATAGAGTATCTGGCAAAAGCTGAGATGCAGTGGAACATATATGACTCCACGATCCAGAAATAAAGCTTTCTTTTTAATTTACTCTGATGTTTGGACATCCCCTACTATGTCCAATTCTGGTTATCGTTATTATGTGTTGTTTATGGATGACTATACCAAGTTCTCTTGGACCTATCTCATGCGCCAAAATTCTAAAAAATTTTGGTGAATTTCTTGAGTTCCATAATATGATATCTAATGTCTTTAATTCATCAATCTCCTTGTTCCCTAGCCACCAAAAAATCTCTTCTGACATGACGTAATTGATCAATAGGTTGTCCAACTTCTTGGAATGAGTCCAACACAGAATTAATCCCGCTAGATGATGTTCTTAAACTGTTCAATTTCAATATAAGGATATAAAGATTATGAGAAGAAAAGAGCTAGTAGAAATTCTCAAATGTAGAACATATCTGATACACTCTTATTAGCCATATAAGACTTCTCGCTTTTTCTATCAAGTTTATTCTGAGGGGGGATAATAGAAACTTAGAGACAACAAACCAGGAAGGACATGCAACCTACCTTCACTGATTTTAGGGATACAATACTACAATATCATAAAAGACAACCCCCTCCCCCCAACACACACAGAGGAGGTTATTTGATAATATTTGAAGTGAATGATTCCATTTCCTTGCGTGCAGGTCCTCCATGACTAACAGAGCTCTTGATCATTTTTCTCAACTCCACTGCCCTTTGCCTCATCTTTTCTCCTTCTGCCATGCCCATCAATGTCTTCACTGCTTTCTCAATAGTTGATGCTGTTATCAATTCCTCCCGTTGAGCCCAACTCCTGACAGGTATTCCAATCTTCAGCAAATTGGTTACATATATAGCGTTAGATGGCTGATCATAACTGATTGGGCAAGTTGCTAGAGGCACTCCCATGATAATGCTCTCGATACATGAATTCCACTCACAATGACTCAAAAACCCACCCATAGATGAATGCCTCAAGATTTCCAACTGTGGTGCCCAATTTACCATCATTCCTCTTCCTTCCACTCTCTCTTCAGACCCTTCTGGTATTTCAATCTGTCCGATTTTGGATTTTCCCTGTAAGTTTCCCCATAACATCTCCTTTCTTAGTACCCAAATAAATTTATAGTTGCTTTGTTCCAAACCCAGAGCTAGCTCATTGACGTGCTCTTGTGATAATGTATTAGTCGATCCAAACGAGATGAATATTACTGAGTTAACATCTTGCTTGTCAAGAAATTCAAGGTATTCATTACGATTCATGTTGCTAGACCAAGAAGAGATAGATTCATGCAATTCTAGCAACATATGAAATGGACCAAAAGCGAAAAATGGCATGTCTTTTGCATTGGCAAGTAAATCTAGGTACTGACCTTCCACTTCTTTACACGAGTTTATGACTTCTCCGGAGTGGAACGTCAACTCATGCTCCATTCTAACCATCAATTTCACATGAGGCTCCAACAATGAAAACTCATCGTGCATTTGTTCGACCAGTTTGTCAAGATCATCATCAGTTATGTCAGGAATACTTTGTTGGAGGCAATAATATCTGTTAAAAGCCGACCCAGCGTGGAAGATATTAGACTTAACATCGGGAATGTATGGACATTCCAAATCTGTTCGGTCATTAGAAATTCATGAATTAGGACTAATCTCTCTGCATTGGTTGAGAGTTGAACACATGTTTTATGAATGGGCTCCCTGAGTTTTTTCAGGAACATTAGAATCGGATCGCGACCAGCATCATCTTTTTCTGTCGTAGAAGAAGGTTTAATGAGGTCCTCGAAATGGATGTTTGAGGCTCCGAGAACACCTTGGACATGGAGTTTCAAATCTTGGTTCTAATCAGAAAGGGAGAGGAAGTGTACTGGTATATTATGGGACGCGATGAAGCGAGCAAGAATGAAGAGCTGATTCTCATGGCTGTAATCAGGAAATGGCACCATGGCCACAATCACTTCAATGTCTGATGAGTTGGTATCCATTGGAACAAGATCAGAAAAATGAGTTCAATATGCATTTAATCATAGAACACAGATGAACGTGGGTGCTACTCTTCTAATAAACATTCATAATAAAGATATCATGTCATATGCAAATCTATTAAATTAGCTAATTTAATAAGCGACGAAGACATCATGTAATATCGGAAATTAACTATTTTAATACGTGTCGTTCTTTTTTAAACAGATTAAAAAGGATAAATAAATTGAAAGGGAGAGAGTACTTTAGTAGATGCGAGAAAAAAAGTCAAAAGACAATCTCAAATAATTTAAAATTTTCCATAAGAGTTTCCACACAATTCAATGACCTATAAAGGAGATAATTAGACAAAGGTTTTGTATTCAAGTCTCACCAACCACTATTGACCAAAACATAAAGACAGAATACATATACAAGTTCATTTTTCCTGTATAAACATGTCAATTAAACCAGGTACCTATTGAACCATTTATTCCTTCACAAAATATTTCAATTAAGCACAATAGCTAACGTGGCGTTGACATGACGTGGCATGTGTAATAATTAGGAGAGTGAGGACCGTAATTAGTCCCAAAAAAATTAAACATAAAAAATTCAACCAATAAGAAACATATATTAAAAAATAAAAAGACAAAAAGAAATATGTCATCTTCTTCTCTTTGAATTCGTCACTATTGTTTAACCAAAAAAAAAAAAGAATTCGTCACTATTCTGCGCCATTTTTTTTTACATACAAAAAATGCATACACAGATGCCACACACACAATTACACATAGAATTGTACCTCAATTAGGCCACCATTTTCACTCACAAGGCAGCTGCAGGAGGGAGGGGTTGCTTCAATGGTGGAAAAAAAAAAATTTAGGAGACAAGTGAAGAAGAAGAAGATTCAATTTTTTTGTTTTTTTACTTTTGTGTGCTCAACAATGGAGAAAGAGGTGTTTGGAAGGGAAGAGGGGGGGGAGGAGGCTCGGGTAGGCAGCTACAGGGGGTGCTTTAATGGTGAAAATAAAATGAAGATTTGAATTGTTAACATTTGAATAAGAATTTATGACTGCTTAACATTTCGTCAGTAATGTGATGGAGATGGTAATTGTTGGTGTTGGAGGCTAATAATAATGATAGTGCTAATGGAGAATCATTTTTTTTTAACCTATCTGCTCGAAAATGGAGAAAAACGTTTGGAAGGGAAGAGGGGGGAGGGGGGAGGATCAGGTTAGGTACAGTTTTTTTTTTGGGGAAGGGGTATTAATGATTTTGTTTTAAAAAAAAAATTAGATTTAATTATATTAAAAAATTATTTTAAGTTAAATGTCACGTGTCGTTATTTAATTTGTCACTATGCCACATTATTTGCATGTGTATTACACGCATTTTATATTTTTTGCCACATCAGCAAATTGGGCTCAATTGAAACCATTTGTGAAGGAGTAAAGGGTTCAATAGGTAACTGTCTTAATTGAGGTGCCTATACGGGAAAAGTGAAATAGTTCAGGGGTCTGTATTTGTATTCCGTCAAAAATAAAAATACATTCAACTTGCAGACGAGATAAACTTCATGAAAGAGTTGGTGACATTTATTCATTATTTATTTATTTATTTATTTTCAATACTAAAATGTGAATATTTTGGTTCCATGCATCATTGCAGCGGACTAGAATCAATCAGTTATGTTGCTCAGACTCTCCAAAAATATTACAACACCCGTGTTTGATTTTCGTAATCTAAATAAAAAAACAGAATAAAAGCACTCTTAGAATTTCAATGTAAATATATGAAGGTTATGAGAAATAAAGACCTACTAAAAATTCTCAAATGTGGACATATCTGATTTATACAATCATCATCAAACACGAACTTGGTTTCCTTCTCCAATATTTTGCAAAGTGGATTTTCAATCTTTGGAAAAGTCCATTATGAATCTTTGGTAGAATCCTGCATGACCCAAAAAACTAGGCCTCCTTTCACAGAGATAGGAGGGGGTAGTTTTTCAATAACTTCTACCTTTGCAACTTCAATCCCTTTTGCCGAAATTTTATGTCCTAGCACTATGCTTTTCTTTACCATGAAGTGGCATTTCTCCCAATTAGTACAATATTGAATTCGCCATATCCCTGTACGCCTTACTTAAATTCACCAAGCACAATTTAAATGAATCTCCTACTACAGAGAAGTCATCCATGAACACTTCTAAAGTGTCCTCCACCATATCCGAGAAAATCGACATCATCCGCCTTTGAAATGTAGTCGTTGCATTACAAAATCCAAATGGAATTCGCTTGAAAGAAAATGTTGCATATGGGCACGTAAATGTAGTTTCTCCTGATCTTCTGGGGTAATCGAGATCTGATTGCATTATGAATACCCATCAGTCGACTCCACTCCTTTCAAAACCTTATCCATTCTGTCCTCTATGGATATCTTTCCAGAACTAGAAGCAGCAGCATCACGGTTCCCAGGAGATACATACAATCCGTTCCTATCATTCTTTTTTTTTTAACCACGTTGATCACGGTCTCTTTAACCAGCTTTGTCAGAGTAATTCCGACCTTGATTCCATTGGCTATTTCCTCGAAAACCCCCAGATTATTTAAGTAGTTCGCCTCCTCCTCAGAATCTAATTCAGCTTCCCTACTTAAGACCCTACAACTTTAACCTTTTCTGTCTTCTCAGATAGCAAATGCTTGGTAAGCAAATCCATCTGAGTCTTTATATGTGTTATATCTCGGTCACGTTCCTCTTCTCTCTTAAGTTGTTCAGCTGTTATCCCACTAGGCACAGTATTACTTGCTACTACAGAATACCTGATATGCCAAGTTTTACTTTTCTTAGTCATTATTTCCAACATCTCTACAGCATCGGTAAAAGTAAGGTCTATAAATGCTCCCCCTGCAGCATTGTCCACAGTTGGCTTCATAATAGAGTTCAAAGACCTGTAGAATGTTTCCATCAAATGCTCGTCATTCATAACTCAACAACAGTGTTTTCTCTCCAAACAGATACAATGAGAATAACTGCAGATGGATTGCTTTCTGCCCTACTCAAAGATTATCAAAAGATTAGCAGTTGTTGATAAAGTTCACCATATGCATATCCAGGTCATCCCCTAGAATTCTACCAAATAACCCTTTGAGGTTTAACTACTATATCATCGTTATTGTGATGTTGAACTTCACACCTGGTGCTAATGGTGGTGGAATAATTGCTCCTGTAGCCCCAGCTTCACCAAAATCAGTATCATCCTTATCATCATATGCAAACTGCACAGCAGGTTGGCAGTTTTCTCTCCTTCTAACTGGTCGATTTTGATTCACTGGTGAAGCTATATTCTCTGCTCGTCTCCAGTTCACAAGAGTAATCAAATCATCATCTCTTAGGTCATCATCATCTGCATTAGCCACCCGACCTGGGTTATCAGTGTTTTGCTGATTGATTTGTGCATTAGCCAAAGCAGTAAATCTTTCAGCTTCTTGTTGTTCAGCCATTCTCCCAATAAAATGAGGTTCCGGGTTGAAAGGTAATAATGGTTCTTCTTACCTTCTGGTTCATGGAATATACAACAAAAACCTGTAATGATAAAAAGAAATAAAGAAACATAAAATTAGGAAACATAACTAAAAGTCAATTATCATAGATATACTTAATTGGCAACCGTATTCCCAGGCAATGGCGACAAAATTTGATATTCCCAAATTACATATCTCTTATGGGAGAGTAAGTTGTCGTCGTCAAATATATAGCCCAACTAGGTTAGGGTCGATTCACATAGGGAATATGGCATTAATCAAGATTATTTGTGCTGTAAGCAACTAATAGCTAGTAGTTTCCTATAAATGGGGGGGGGGGGGGGGGTTAGAATCCAAACAACTGTTACTGTTCACTTTGTTTTAGTAACCCAAAGTCAATGTTTCAATATTTCAAATTAATTGTGTTGCAAAATCAATCAGAGTTGTGTTCACTATGAGTATTGCTATTTATTGAACAATAGTTGTAGCAGAAGATTCTCATGACAGGTAGGAAATAACAAATTATCACTATCGATGATTCTTCTAAATGTCTTCAAACCTATTTAGCTACTAGATTACCTAATTCTCTCAAACTTAGGAAATCCTTATGTTTAAACTGATTTTATCTCGAGTTGATTAATCTTGTTACAACATTAATCATTAGATAAAAATTTAATATTTCCAAATCCCCGTTGATAATTTCCTTCCTTTAATTGATCTCATAGTTCAAGCAAACAAATGTAAGGCTTAATCTATTATTTGCAACCAACAAAAAATATTCATTACAAAAGAATTATCAAGAAGTTCCTACAGTCATTCGAATCTTAGACAACTAAAGAATTCCAAATGCAACACTCATACATCCCACAACTCCGATTATGAGATTTAGTTCCTCATGAGATAGAAAGACATAACATATATTAGATCCATAATTCAAAATTAGTTAACATATAGACGATGGAAGTTGAAGATTGTTCTTCCTTCACATTCAAACGAGAATCCCAAAAACCAAAACAATAATCTCAAAAACTGAATTCAAAAATTATGCAAAAAATTATCAAAGATGTTTTTTTAGATCGAAAAACCTAATATTTTTTTATAAATACTCAATATCTTTCAGATTTGAAGTTCAAACTCCAGCTTTTCCGCCCTATAACTGATCACCTCTTACGACTGCTTATCAGACAGTTTACGACCCATCAGAAAAATCGTCAATAGCTCTTTCCAATCCTTGTTACTGCCTATAGCTGACAACTTCCAGTGATGACCTATCAGCTAGTTGCCGACTTATTAGAAAAGTCATCAACAACTCTTTCTATTCATTGCACATGGTCTACAAGTGACGACCTCCTCTGATGGCTTATCAGACAGTTGACGACTTATCAGACAAGTCGTCAGCTAAAATCTTTAAAACATAGCTTCATATTTACTTCACCAAAAATCATCCTTCTTGACATAGTTTTCATAGGTTCTCATGCATCTTGACTTCCCTACCAAATCACATGAAATATAATAAAAAACAACAATAGTTAGTTAAGAACTTACAATTATTTTGAGTTAAAAGCCTTAAATGTGCTAACACAAAGCTATCACAACACGTGGACTGAATGAAGACCCACAAAATACAGGACCAGAACTCTAAGGTTGCAACTTTTCGAGCATCGGTGGTGGTAAGATTGTCGGTTAGGAACGAAACTTGAACCAACAACTCCTGAAGTAAAAATAAGGGATCAAGCCAAGGTGAAAATTTCTCAAGTTAAACTTGCATCCCTTGCCTCTTGCCTCCTGTTTATGGTTCTGGTCTGGTCAAAGAAAGTGGAAATAACAAGGCATAGAATTTCTGCCCAACTTCAGACCTTTTTATTTCTACTGACATTGACCCGAACAGGACTACAAACAGAAAGCATGAGATGTAAGTTAGACTTCAAAATTTGACGCCTTGGCTTCCCTTATTTTTACTTTTGGAGTTGTTGGTTTAGGTTTCATTCTTGGCCAAAAATCTTACCAATCCTCTTTGCTCGCCAAGCTGCTTCCTTAGAGTTCTAGTCCTGCACTTTGTGTGCATTCATTGAGGCTACACTCGCTAGTCGCAGTCCCTAGAAAAGTGTCCAGCTCTAGTCCTCTAAAGTATTTTTCTTTTTCAAGAACGGCTGATAGATTTTAATATTTGGATACACTTTCACATTTGAAGCCCATTTATTTTTTTCATCTCTCAAGTCAATTTCATTGGCCAAATGCGTTAGAAGTTCCTTAATTGCTTCCCCGTGTTTTCTCTTAAAGAAGATCTAAGATGATATATCGTCTTCTCTACCACCCCTTTCCAGCACAAGTATTCTCCCAAGTACCTTCTTCTGTATAATAGTCTCCTCGAGCAACCTATCCATATAAATTTGAACCAGGAGAATTTCTATTGGTTTTTCATTCATGTTTGTTGCAATGTGAGGCTACGGAGGACTTTTAAAAGTCATATATATATATATATATATATATATATATATATACATTGCACCATTAAGATCGGTCCAATCACTATTTAAATATCTAGAATTCCATTAAATATTGATCCATTTTCAGACTTTGATGCATAAATATGAGCAAAACCACCATTAAATTGTAACACAGTATTGAAACAACCTTCTTGGAAAGCTTCGGCCTTCTTAGTTTGCAATTATCAAACCAAACTGTAAAATGCAGGATCTTGTTTGAAGGATTAATGTCTAATCGGTAAAAAACTGCATTCACAAAATTATTATACTTTACATGTGCCTGTCACATAAACCTAATCAATAATACATAACTCCTACACATAAAAGTGGATCCATTCATATACACGCACCTTATTCGTCCTACCCCATCAATGTCAGATAGTGTTTATTCTTCACTTCTCATGGTTAAGTAGTGTACAGGACTATGGAGGCTCAGACAGTAACCATCTTCAATGTCAGAGGAATTCATGCCCGTCAAGAAAAAACAAGTGCAACAAGTTGTGAATTTTTCACTTTTTTTGTTTTAAAATATGCTTTATATATATAATAAAACATTCACCAATTTAGATTTATTAAGGTATGTGATGACTATTAAAAAAGAGGTGAACAGTCGTGACTTTTTATCTAAGACATTTAGAACAACTGATGAATCAAATTCCCCATCTGTTGTAACTGATGAATCAGCTGTTAGAAGAAATCAAAATATCTTCTCCAACAGATGGTCCATCTGTCGCAAAAGATAATCTATATGTTTCAATAGATATCTCATTTGTTGCAATATATAAACCAGTTGTTACGACTGATGGTAAATCTGTTATGACAGATGGGTTGTCTGTTGCGACAGATGGACCATCTATTACAACAATTCAATAATAATGGTTGTTATTAAGAGAAAAACTATTTTGAAAAGGTGAGAAGTTTGAATGTAAAATAAAAAGTCACGACTTTCAGAGAAAACAAAAAGTCAACAGTTTGAATATAATTAATATAATGGAGCTGAACAGTCGTGCCTTTTTGCCTAACACATTCAGGTTCAATCCTCTATAAATAGGTTCCTCCTTAATCTTCATTCTTCTCCACATTATTTATTATTTCTTGCATTTTATCTTTTTGTATTACATCTTCAACCACTTTTCTTCAAAGAGCATATTCCTTTATCGTTGAGGTAATTTTTTTATGTGTATGTGTGTAAATCTACCAGTTGGTAGTATACATTGTATTACATTCGGACTCTTTTTTTTTACTTTTACATTTACTTTTTTGTCATTTCATGTGTGGTCTAGATATGGTTGATTTAATTTGGGACATTGCTATTCTGCGCGACACTGTACGGGAACTTCAGAGGTAGGATAATGAATTGCACAGAGAGTTGGTCGCCGTGAGAGTAAGGATGTTCAGAGAGATACAGTGGCTGATGAGAGCCCTGCTGCTGACGATTGACGATAGGTCGGCTGACAATAATAATGATGATAATGATAATAATTAAAATATTTTTTTTTATTTTAGCGTATGTATTTAATTTTTCTATATCGGATCTATACCTAATGTATTTTATTTTTTGTTTAATGAAAAAATTATTTTTGGTCAACTTTGGCTTTTTAATTCTTATTTAGTTTTCATTCTGTCTATTTCTTCTTCTCAATAAACATGTCGACGGTTGGAGGTAAGGATCAATTTTGAATCTAGTAGCAATAGCAAGAGTTTTGAGTTTTTTCAATAAATGGACCATCTGTTGAAATAGATTGGTCATCGGTTGGGTTTCTCTCAGCAGATTATCCATATGTTGCGACAGACTTGTCATCTGTTGAAGGAAAATTTTCCAGTTTGATGAACTGTATTGTGTTCTTCTAGCTAATGTCCATCTGTTGCAACAAATAGATAATCTGTTGAAAATAATTTTGTGGTCTGTTGTATTTAGTTATTGTTTTGCCTCTTTTATTGATGCACAAATTATTTAAAAAGATATTTTATATAATAAATGATAACATTTACATTCACAATAATGAGTTAAATATATAAAATTCCATAACAAATAACAACTTAAGATTTTGCAATTGCAACGATCATGGTGGATTACGATTCGGGCATGTAGTTCTTTTGTGGCCAGCCTTCTTACATACGGAGCACTTGTTTCTTCTTGATGGAAATAATTCTCCGATTCCACGCCTCGTTTTATATGACCTTCTTTCTGATTTGATAGTGCTTGTGTCAATATATGGATGAGGTATTAGTCTCTCCAAAATCTCTGCAGCATTTACCCAAGATTCTTCAGGTGGCACCAGAGTAATATGTCCACTATATGTCATTTTATATTATTCCACCAAATAATATGGAGAGGAGTACTCATAAGTTTACTTCCATATTTTGCACCGTATTGAGCTTGAAGCGCTGCCATAGCATGTGGACAGGGTATTTTGTCCAAGTCAAAAACTTTGCACATACAAGATCTTGTTTGAAGATCGACCGTGGCAACATCACCATGATCATTGATAGTGAACTTGTAATTTTATATTGGATGTAAAATAACCTATTCCTCAAACTGATGTTCGTTGATATTATTTTTTCCACTTCTAGAACAAATTGGGTTCCTGCGTTGTCGAGCTCCACACGTCTTTCGTGAAAAAATTTGCCATATTTCTCATTTATTATATCAAACAAATCCACAATGAGAAATTCTCTTTCATCTCTAAACAATGAATTCACCGATTCGGCTATGTTTGACGTCATAATATTGTACCTATACGAAAGAATCACTTAGTACAATATCATACTAATCTTGTACCTCAAACAAGACTTTAAATTCATAAGAATGTACCTATTTTCCGAACAGTATGCCTGACTCCATCTTCAAAATTGACACCCATGAGATGTTTTGTTTCCTTGGGATGCATATCCGCTATTTGATTAAAACGGGATAAAAAATCCTCTCTACTATATGCTTTAGCTTCTTTATAAAAAGGGTCATGACCCTTTCATTCTAAAAGTTAGTACGAATATTCTCTCCAAAATGCTTGATGCAACAACCGAAGTAAGCTGAAGTGAAGAAAATTAAACCCATCTTTGGAATACTTTGATGCCTATCTGAAATAAAACAGAACTCTTCGGTATCTTTGACACAGCTTCACAGTTGTTCAAAAAATATCCATATGAGGAATCATATTCATTGTCCTCTACACGAAAAGCGATAGTAAAGAAGTGATTCTCCTCATCCTGCACCACCTCCGCTAGCAGAACTCCCTTATATCTGCTCCTCAAGAAAGTCCCATCGACGGCTATGCCGTTTCTCAAATTTCGAAAACCTTAAATCAAAGCACCATAGGATACAAAAAAGTACTTGAACATTTCATTTTCATCAACATGCAATGTCGTCTTTCTTTTGGGATTTTTGCACTCAAGCATATAACGGTAGGCATCAAGGACTGCATACTCGTGCTTGTGTGTTCCCCCTAACTAAGTCCTTAGAAATCACCATGGTCATATATATATTCCAATAAGTGACCATGACACCTAATTTTGTATGGATTTGATTGGACATATCCCTTGTAAAAGAGCCTTTGCCAATTGGGAATCTGTTCTTGAAATATTCACCCAGGACCTTTGTAGTGGCATGAGGATGTTGGTTCGAAATATACTCTGAACCACATGTGTGATACTTTTCATATTTATGAATGATGAATTTATCAGAACATAAGTACTTCACCGCTCTCAACCATTACTTACAGTTCGGATTAGCACATCTATAGTAAAAGACTTTGCTTGAATTAATCACCTTGATTATTCTGAAATCTTTTTTCAAGCAAGAAATAAACAAAGTTATAGATAGTTCTTTCTTGTCCTTGAATCACATTTCAATGTAAAAGTCGATCTCATCATCTTGACGATTGCCAGACTGTGTCGATTGAGAAGAACTGCCCACTATATTGCTCGCAGCAACGAACATAGGTATTTGATCATCATCTGGAATATTTATGTCCAGATCCATCCAACCTATCATCAAAGATGTCTTATTGTTGTTCATATTCTACATTCTGGTTCTCATTATCTCTCGTCTTTTCAACCATGTACACCCTTAACACTAGCCTAGATGAATCACTAAGATAACCATGCAACCAAACCTGATTGGTTATCTTGAACGGTAGTACCCTCTGAATTTTTAAAGAATTATACATGTAGCAGATGACGAGTTATTTTGGTTGACAATTCAGTCCACAATAGTTGATGATTATGTTCACAAAATCATCATACAAAACATCACTTTGGACTGTCATAACTATCGTCTCTAGCATTTTACCCTTCTTCCAACACCATATATATCGATTGCTCTTCTCGATCCACTGACCATGGCATTTCACCCCTATTTTTATTGATCCCTCTATTGGTGGTACGTAAATACAGTCATTTGTTAAAAAAGTTAACAATGATATCATAATAAAATTAATAGTGATTTTATAGTGTCGTAACATGAATCCCAATAGATGTGTAATATGTTGCAACATGTGAAAAATATATTGCAACAGATAAGTGATCAATTGCAACAAATTACTTTCCTGTTGGGATTCATGTTACGCTCCTAAATCTGATTTCAATAGATGAATCATCTGTTGTAACAAGTGAATCATATGTTGCAACAAACTATACATCTGTTGCAACATATGAAGTGTCTATTGTGATAGATGTTATTGTACTAAGAAACCTTTGAAGAAGATTCCAACAGATGAGTGACATGTAGCAACAGATAACTAACCTGTTGCGATAGATATTTTCTCTGTTATAATAGATGACGCGTCAATTATAATTGAGTTCAGGTTTTTTTGTAATGGGCTACTAATATATTGCGAAAGATAATTACTCTATTGCAACAAATGATACATCTGTTAGAATCAAGTTCAGGTTCTATTGCAACAGGTTACCAATCTGTTGTAATAGATATTTACCTCGTTGAAACAGATAACTAGTTTGTTGCAACAGAAATATATTATGTTACAACAAAAGGGTATTATGTTGCAACAAATGATCCATCTATTAGATTCATGTTACAGCACTATAGAACCACAAACATAGATCCAACATACGAGTCTTTTATTGCAATAGATGAGTGTTCTATTTAAATAGATGGTTTTTATGTTGCATTTATGTTTGCGTGCTATCTATTGTTGAAACAACAATACAATAGCAATTACCCAGAAGACAAAATCAACTAAAAATCATAACTTTACTTACCAAAGTCTCCTATGAAGTAATGTCAATGTGAAAAGTGATGTACGAAATAAAATTTGACCCAAGAAATTGGTCAAAGAGTAGCAGTGGTGGTAACAACAACAACAACAATAGTCAACAAGAAGAAGATGAAGATGATAATGAAGTAAAAAAATGATGATAATGAAGTAAAAAAAATAATGTTAATGAAGTAAAAAAAATGATGATAATGAAGAAGATAATGATGATAATGAAGCAAAAGATGATGAATAAAGCAGCAGCAACAATGAACAACTAAAATTACTTAGAGAGAGAAAACAATAATGGATGAGAAGAGAGATAAATGTGTCTTTCTTCCCTCTGTTTCATGTTATATTAGATAACATTTGGATGAAAGTATAAATTTAAGAACTTATGGATTATTCTCAAACTTCCCCAACTTTCTCAATCCATAATAAAGTAATTGTCATCTCCACTCAATTATTAAGACTTGGGTCACCTACTCCTCATTTTCAAACTCTTTTGTCACTTTTAACATAAAGCCCCTAGGTTTTTGCCCATGGTGACATCTTCCCATAAGCATACTGCACAACATATATTTCACCATATTTCATATATTAGAAGTCAAGAATATTGTCATTTGGTACAATGAAAAATATAGCTCGAAAAATATTTTTCTCTAGTGGTTGGTAAACATTTTTTCGAGCCAAGAAAGTTTCAGAAATAACCAGACCCTACCTGTGGAACTGTAAGACCCCGTATATCCTAGTCATTGTGGTCCTTTATAGCCTACCAAAAGGGGTCCCAGACTTCGAAAAATTCAGCTAAGTGTTAAGACTTAGAAGCATTTTAGCCTTCAAAATTGAACGATCTTATTTTCGATCCTTATGACCTTAAAATGTCAATTTTTAAGTCGATTCATGATCAAGGATGTTAATAGTAAGTCGATTCATGATCAAGGATGTTAATAGGACCTCGGGTGAATTTTGAATTTTTTGAACGTCGTTAGAAACATAATTGGATGTCCAAAACAGTGAGTCGATATGATCTCGGTGCAACACGTTGTCCATCGTGTTGATAGTATCGTCCTTCAGTATAATTTCCAATGAGCCAATGCGATCACGACGCATCGTGTTGGCCATCATGTCAATACTATTGATGCGGCGCATCGGGTATCACGTCACTGGATAGTTTTTGCTCATTAAAAATTCAACTTTCCAAGGGTAATTGAGTCATTTTCACCTCACCCAAGTCAGCCAAAACACAAAATTAAGCTCTCAAAAGGGCAAATTACATTCATTATTCACAAAATCCTCTCAAGAACAAACCCTAGTTCATTAAACTCAAGATTCAAGTTCCAAGAAATCTCCTACAATCTTCATGAAATTAACAATCAAAGTATGTTGGGTGTTCATTCTTGGGTTTCCTTCCACCCTTGGAGTTCAAGAACTCTTTTTAAACTACAATTTTATTAGTTTCATGATTCAAATATTTGAATTGGATTGTGTTCATTTATGTATTGATGTTTGGTTTTCAAATAAAGATTCATTACAAGTTTCAAGTGAATTAATTAGCATATATGTAGAATTATGTGATTCTGATGTTAAACCCTTGAATTTGCAAGTTGAATGTTGTAGCCATGATGTTTATAACTTAATGATTTCTATGTGCACTAATTATACTCTCCAAGAGTTTGATAGAATGCCTATGTAAATTGAGTAGTGAATTCATGACATGTTATCATGTAGTCCCATTCATGTACAACTTCACGCTCTCAAGTGTTTGACAAAATGTCTAAATGAATGCATGGTGAATAAGAAATTAATATAATGCTTTCAAGATTTTGTCATGTTTTGCTATTGATGATATCGAGTCCTAGAGGTATTCAATACCCAAATATCTAGCTGTTTACCTATAATTACAATAGCTACAGAATAGTCTCAGAAATGTCACAAACAGTAGTACTCAGTCAGTTACAGAACTTAGTGAATTCAGTCCAGTTCAGTCAGTCAACACGATCAGTAACAGTTCAGTCAAGCCTAGTACACTCTAGTGATCAGTTCAGTGTCTAGTCAGTTGGGAGTAGGATTCAGCACCGAGTGAACCTAGGGATGGGGGCTCACCTGCTAGTGGAGGGTGTGACCTTTAGTAGCAGTCCTTTAGTTTCAGAACTACGTAGCCAACGTAGGTTAATTATATCAACCTGCTAGTTGAGGGTTAATAAAGTGTTCACCTACCAGTTAAGGGTAACACATATCTCACCTTCCAGATGAGGGTGATTCTTTAGTGGATCTACATAGCCATTATTAGTACGTGTGGCATGGTGCTAACACCCTTCCAACTGGGGTCACAGGTTGGACCCCAACTCAGTTTATAATCGGGGTGTGTGGGTTAGATGAACACTCCCACAGTTATAATTTCAGTTTTAGACTCAGTATTGAATTCAGTTTAGTTCTACAGAATCAGGACTGTAAAAAATAGTCACTCAGTTATCAGTAATACAGTTATCAGTAATCTCAAATATCAGTCACATACTTATCAGTATTCAGTTTTAGTATGATCTTAGATACAGTATATACATATATATATATATATATATATATATGTATATGCACAATATTGCATAATCAGTATTTACAGTCATTTTAGTTATCCATGTACTCTCATTCAGTTATATTTATATCATTTAGTCATTTACTCTTCGTGCATATGAGCCCATGCATTTCAGTCTCACCTCATCTAGCATACCGGTAAATTCCACGTATTGACGTATACTCTTTCTTTACGCTATGATATCTCATATCATAGGTTCGAATGCTTTGGTTCCTAACCGTACTTAGCAGCTCAGGTGATCAGCAATAGTTATAGTGGTGAATCCTCATATTTTGAGGATAGATTTATTTATTTCAGTATTTCAGTAGTTCAGTATGTTTAGTAGTCGGACTTAGTTGGGGACTTGTCCCATCAACTCCATATTCAGACAGTTAGAGGCTTTTGGACTAGACTATTTTCGACAGATGTTTAGTTTTTCAGTATTATTATCAGCATTTGTTTTTAGTTTATGGACATTATGGCAATTTTAGCCTAACTTCCGCATATATTTTCAGTATTATTATGATTCAGTGCTCACAACAAATTCCAGTCAGGGGTTAGCTTATAGTCCTTCAGGATCGTAAAAATCGTGTGATGCCCAGGGTGCAGTCTCGGGGCATTACAGGAACTATACTGATTTTTGAACTTATCTTAACTCTTAATTATATCTAAATTTTAACTAATACTTTAACATTATTATCTATCTTTTATGCCTCATGGTACAAAACACACCCCTAAATCTTGAAAAATATTTAAATGTATATGTATATTAGATCAAATCTTACTGTTGTAATGGCAGTAGCAACAGATGTAAGGACAACTGCTTTTGCTCCTGCAACTACTTCTTCTGAATTTACAATCATAAAAAGGAAAAAAAATATTTATCAAATTTATTAAGATTTTTTTTTAGGTACAAGCAATGAAGCAGAAAATACCATGAGCGCAACGCTTAGCCAAGGCTATATTTTGGTCCACTGGGTTAAAACTCACATTCTTCTTCATTTTAGTTTATTTCAAAAAAAAATCTCAATTCACGAATATATCTACTTTGCAAGAATTGATTTGAGTTTGTGAGAATAACAAGAATGATCAAATCTTACTGTTGGAATGGCAGTAGCAACAGATACAATGACAACTGCTTTTTCTCCAACAACTACTCCTTCTGCATTTACAATCATAAAAAGCAAAAAAAGATATTTATTAGATTTATCAATATTTTTTGAGGTACAAGCAATGAAGCAGAAAGTACCATGAGTGCAATGCTTAGCCAAAGCTAGTTTTTGGTCCACTGAATTTAAACTTACATTCCTCGTCATTTTAGTTTGTTTCAAAAAGAACTCAACTCACGAATATATCTACTTTGCGAGAATTGATTTGAGTTTGTGAGAATAACAAGAATGATCAATATTATTTATAGGAATTTCAATTTGAATTTGGACAAAAACGATTGATGGTTTGGCTAAATTTTCAATGTACCAAAGTCACTTGTTTTTGTCACGACCCGGCTCAAGGCCCTGTCCGCAACGGGCATCCCGAACCACACAGGCCTGAGATACCCCTCTCTCTGCCCAATCCACTAGTGATATTGTCCGCTCTGGGCCTACGCCCGCACGGCTTTAAAACGCATCACTAGGGAGTAAGGTTTTCTCACTTATATACCGAGCATCCCTCCTGTGTTTTGCCGATGTAGGACTCCTTCCTAAGTTGGGGTGTCACATACACCCCCCCCCCTAACGGACTCAGCGTCCTCGCTGAGGTTTGCCCCGCCGAATGTGATTTGCCTAGACTCAGGACTGAGGTTTTCCTCGCCTTACCGGGATTTGCCTACACTCAGTTTGAACTCTGACCCACATCGACAGGGATGACATAGGAGCGACTCTGATACCATTCTGTCATGACCTGGCCCGAGGCCCTGGCCACGACAGGCATCTTTTGTGTGTACTGAGATTTTTTCAGTTACGCTAATACATCTATATCTATAATCTATAGCTATAATAATAATACTAATAATATATTAAAAGTGTGAAGATCCTTACAAAAGTGATTTAAACTTTTTATCCTTCATTAAAAGACTCTCCTTTGGATAAAACTATCTTTTCACTATTGTTTTTAATTTATTATTTAATTACTTTTATTATATTAACTAAACTCCTAAAATATATGGGACTCTTATAATATATGGAAGAAAAATCAATTAATATTTTTCTTTGTACTGATCAATTAGAAAAATACTCCTAAAATAGAATAAAAAAATACCCCTAAAATAGAATTTTATTAAGTAAATACTTCTATAAATATTGAGATACATGTTAAACTAGAGAAGAAACTGGTTTACTTATTGAAAAAATATGATTGATGCTCATCTAACTTGATTCGGTTGCATGTCTAGATTGGTGGATGCGTAATTTTCTAACCCATAACTTCACTATTTTTGTCAATATAATAGAATTCAAGGTGTGTGTATATATATATATTATCTTCTTTATTTTCATTCAAGTCATTCTTTAGTGTCAAAATTTTTGCTCGGGAAAAAATTATTTTCATCAAGACTGAAGCTTTGTGATCACTATTGTATTATTTTATTGTAGTTTACAAACCGTAGATGAATTTAGAAGTGGTAGATTATTGTCGGTCGACTTTGAAGATTTTTTTTTGGTAAAAGTTAGGTTTAATTGTATTATTTTTATATCTATGTTTTGAAAAAAAATTTAGTGTAACGGTAAAGTTTAATTGTCGTGTTATTTTGTAATAGTTTATAGGTGGTAGAAGAGTGTCGAACGGCTTTGAGAAATTTTTTGTGTAAAGGTTAGATTAATTATATTTTTTTGATGTCTCTATCATCATATAGTTTTGTTGCAGTTTACAGGTGGTAGATGAATGTAGATCGGTTTTGAGAAACTTTCTTGGTAAGCTTAGGTTTAATTAAATAAATTCTCCAAAAGATGTTCAATTTAATTATAATATTAATCTTTATTATTTAAACAAATATCCTATTTAGTGTAACATTTGAACTCAATAGAGTGAGGTACACGTGCAAAGCGCGTACACCTAAACTAGTAATATAATTAGTGGCTCTTGGTTTTGTTGGAGTGAGCAAGGTTCACATAGCATAGCATGAGGGTGAACCATTGGTTTCAGAAATTATGGTAAAAAAAGATATCATTTGACTTTTTAAATTGTAAATGTAAATGAGGCGAATAAATTAAGATGAATAAGTAAAAAAACAAAACAATGGGTAATGGTTGCAGATTATCTAAGCTTATTGTTTGACCACAGATATTGAAATTTAAAAATTAAACTTATGAAGTTATATTAATTTGGACATGTAATTTTCTTATAAAAAATTTAAAATTTTGAGGGTAAAAGTGAATTTTTCCGCAAAAATAGCTCAGAACAATTTTGGGAAACTTGAATATGCTTGAGATTAGATTCTCAAGACCTTGTCAAATTTCATTTTGGAAGATAAATTTGCAAAAATCATGATCAAGCACCAGTAAATATTCTCTCAAAAATTGTCGGAACAAATTTGAAAATTTGAAAATTTGAAAATATTTGACATTAGATTATAATCAAAATCAAATTCAATTTCCTAAAGATAAATTTTCAAAATTTGATTCAATATTTATATATAGTCAACCGCTAGTCAAATTAATATCTTTAAAAAAATGTATTTTATGATATTTATAAAAAGTGAAAATTAGTTTTTCTTAAAAATAAATTTTAGAAAAAACATATGTGAAATATTGATAGTACGACCCACTTATTTCTATTATGTCAAAATTAAAGAATCATTACGATTTGTAAAGATACTTATTTGCAATTTTTAATAGAGCTGATGCAATAAATTATATTGTAAGAAGATTGAAAGATATAGTCAAAGAAGGTGATAACCATATAGATTTCTTCTCGTAGTTTGATCAGATCTGAAAGAAGACAGTGATTTGAAATTCTAAATATTGCTTCTACGTGATACAGAAAAATTATCCTCTAAACCTAAGTATTTTTTAATGGCCTATAAGCGATAGCGAGTAGAAAAGGAAAGTTAAGAAGACCCATATTCAGAAAGTGCATAGAAAGCCTAAGATTCGATGAAAACAATGGAGCAGATCTTAGAACTTTAAAGTGCACTCACTATAACAAGTATCTTTTATAAAATAGATTAATGAGGAAATAAAAGTGATTTAAGCCCTTAGGAGTAGGACGTCATTAAATTTTAGTTACAAGGCTTTCACAAAAAGTAACTACTCTCCTTTTATTGAGTAAAAAATTCAAACGATTTACTTTAATAAGAATTGTTATTATAGTTTTAGGAAAGAAACACCAGTTGATTCGTATGCTATTGTAAAAAAAAAAAAAAAATACATATA
Source organism: Capsicum baccatum var. pendulum (assembly GCA_030864225.1). NCBI lineage: Eukaryota > Viridiplantae > Streptophyta > Magnoliopsida > Solanales > Solanaceae > Capsicum > Capsicum baccatum. The sequence continues at coordinate 294,923,827 of CM061552.1, forward strand.
TATATATATATATACAAGGAAATTTATTAAATCATATATTGAGTTAAAAATTTAATAACTACTCCTCCTAATGTGGGTGACAAAACACAAGAAAATGAGGTTCAACATTAACAAGATTCAACCGATCCCAGAAGAATTTATGAAGTATCAAAAGATTTTGGAGCGACTCAAGGAAGAAGACAATTTAAAGAAAAAAAATTTTCCCGAGCTACATCTTTTTGAAGATTTCACATTTTAAAAGAAATATGGACCTAATTCTACATTCTGTACTTATTTTATTTTTTTTCACTTATTAAGTATTATCATTGTAGTATCATCATAGAATTTGTTATAAACTTTGTGATGATCGAGAATATTTAGTTCTTTTTTCTTCTTACTTTTTACATGCATATTAATTAGAAGAAGTTTTATTAAGCCTTAAAAGAATTAGTACGATAAGGTATAGCCCTCTTTTAATTTTTTGCGATTTTTCTTTTGAGTTTTGCTTTTATTAAATATAAAAAACTATCCCTAAGCAGTTCGCCTAGTGGATTTGCTCCAAAAAAATAAAAAAATAGACTCCATTCGTTTATTACTTGGCCCTTCTACTAATAATTACTTCAATTTACTTATCTAATTTAAGAAATCAAAAGAATTTTAAGTATATATTTTTTTTGTTCCTACGTTTAGTATTAAACAACTTATAAAGTAGTACTCTCTCATTTATTTTTACATGTAATTTATTTTTACATGTCCTTGCAAAAATAAATTTTCATTTTTACTTTTCACTTTTAACATATCAAGAATAGGTAATTATTTCTTTTTCATGTTTTATTTTTAACATTAATTACTTATTTTTCAGATCATTTTCCAAAGTCTAATACTGACTACTAAACATCAACCAATAATAATAATATGATAAAATAGTCATATCAAACACTTTCTTCTAAATAGGTTGCAAAATCCAAATATAACAAGAACGGAACACTAATTGTATTGCAAACATAATTATTATTGTTTCTTACAATGGTAATAAAGGAATTACCACATATAATGTGGATATTTTTTGTTAACATAGAAACCAAACACCTGTCTATTATGTGAAATTTTACATTGGGATATTTATTATGTATTATTTATTTATTTTACTATAGTAATACAAGTAACTAAACATTCTTTAATTAATTTATGCCAAAGATACCCGGTCTAGGGAAATATAATCTTTTTTTTGTGCTTCCTTTTTGGTTCTTCTAGTTCTCAGTCTATACAATAGGATCAATTATTATAAAAGAGATGGCGTCTTTTAAATTATTTTTGAAAAATGTATATGAATCTTCATCTTTATATATGAATTCCAATGATCTTGTAAGATTAATTAAAGCCATGAGCAAACTCCTTGGTTTAACGCTTGTGAGGTTGAGGTATTCTTGATTTAAATTCTCCCAATATTTTTTTACCATTTTCCTTATTTCTATGTATGTTTTTTCCTTTGTGACAGAATATTCAAATTCTATAGCAGAAACTACATCTCCTCTATCTTGTTCATCCTGCATTCACAATATAAATAAACAAATAAAATAAAAGATAAAAATTAATTACTTCATATATATGTTAAATAGTATCATATCATACATATCCTAAACCTTAAATAATACTAAACACACAATAATTCTTGTCCAATATATTGTTATATAAATGGAAAAATCAAATATTTTTACTCATGTATTTAAGTATTAAGTCATTCAAACAATTATAAATTTAATTTCTATATGGCGACAATATTTAGTTCGGGCGATACATTCATACCCATAAAGATCAAGCCAAAGAGATTAACAGTCAACAGCTAAAGTTATAAACGGTCCTCTAAAGTTGTTCGCATTTTTATTTGAACTTCTCAACAAATCTTTTTTCTTATTAAATATTTCAATGCTAACGAATGCATACCTGTTACACTTCTAACAATCAGACAAAAACTAAAATATGTGTCATATATATGCAAATATGTGACACATTTGACAAATTAAATAAAAACATGTGACATTGAAGTTTCAAAATAAGTACAAAAATAAAATTTAAGTATAAAAAAGAAAACAAAAATCATTTTAAACCTATTTAACCAACCACCACCACCACCCCAAAAATAAAAAGAATTTCAACAATAAAAATATTTTATTTTCTACACCCATCCTATCTCCCCCCAACCCACCCACCAAACCCGTGTTCTTTTTCTTTAATCATCAAATCTTTGTAACAATTTTCTTTTACTCAAAATTCTGTCATGAATATTCTTCCTTCTATTAAAAAATGACAATAAAAAATTATTTGATATTCATTTTGGTGATTGTTGGAATGTCGCCGGATAAATTGATGGATGAAAGGTCGTAAAATAAGGCTAAAGGGAAGAAGAGAGAAATTTTATCAAGGATGACCATGGTTTACGATCATAAAATATTATAATTTTGAATGTCACGTTTGTTCTTGTACAACTGAATTATTGTATTCCATCTTCATTCATCGTGTATTTTTGTCATCCTAAAAATAACATAAAAAACCTAGTTACACTCCATACCTACCTTGCTTATGCTATTCTAGAATTCTACGTAGACCGGGGTGTCACCGGCCCGATTGCTCTTCCCTTGCGCATACTATAATAGCACCCTCAACCTTTATAACCCCTCCCCCCCCCCCCCCCCCCACTACCACCCAAAATCCTGATGCTTCTCTGGGTGCTCAAAATCCCAAGCAGCATACATCTGTCTCCTTCATTCAAGAGTTACAGAAAGTATGACTGTTATCCCTGATTCTCTATCGAATGAGACTATGAGAGCCTCCTCCATCCATCAGAACTTTACCGTCCTCATCCTTACTGCATGTCACTTAATCCTGGTCACAAGTCATCCTTTCTCTCCTCTTATCTAGTTTGTACAACTTTACAAGCTCAATAACAAGTGAATATATATCACTTTCTGTGCTACATACACATGAAGTATTTAATAGGTAGGCATATGTTCAGATTGGAGTGTCTAATAATATGAAGGGTCTGATGAGGCGTCAAAGTGAAAAATCCACGAATAACTTTCGAAAGAAGCTGCGTATGACTTTAGCCTTAAAAAATAAAGTAAAAATGCTTAACATAACTATCAATGTAAATAAATTAAATGTCTCTCTCTACTTTCTCTCTCTTCAGGCGCATAGCTAGTGGTGCTACTAGCGATTGCCACCGCTGGCATGGCCAAAGGCCGGCAAAAAAAGGTGGTGAAGCCAGAAGTATGGAGGACATTATCGCTGATAAGAGGAAGGGCATGGTGATGAGGTCCTAAATGGGGAATGCTCAGCTAGTCGATTTCAAGTGAAAATGGTGCAATTGGGAGTGACAGTTACTCCACCTAATAGTTTTGTGGCTAATAGATCTATAAGAAGAGCATTTTCAACTCCTAGGATTATTTCAAGTGATGATGTGAAGAACTTAGATGAATTAACTAAGTGTACGGCTAGACAAGTCATGCCTGGTCTGAGCTCCCAACAGATCTCTATAGTAGTGACACAAGGAGCAACTACCCATACTGTGAAGGCACTGAACCCAGGCTCAACTGAAGGTTCAAGATGGGAGAACCTCTTCATAGGTGACAAAATGGCTTCAAAAGGTTGACTCTTCAATACATTGCTCCCGTAATGCAAAATGGTGACACTTGATTGTGTAGCGGTTGATAAGGAGACTATGCTCTGGAAGGTTTCTTTGATTTTCTATGTGGCAGGTGATTTTCCTACAATCATAGAGGTTACAAGGTTGCAAGAGTAGTAAAAGTTTCAAGATAAACCAATGATCTACTACCATAGTGATGGTTACTTTGTCATAAAGTGCTCATGTGTTGCTGATAGAGATTAAATGGTAGTGTCTGATCCTCATATGATGAGAAACAAGCCAGTGATAGTCAAACCTCAGAGTCTAAAATTTGATTTTAGCAACGAGATAATAAGGACAATTCCACTATGGGTCATGTTCTCGAGCCTTCCTCTAAATTGTTGGAGTATTGATTCCTTAAGTAGGACATCTAGTGGGTTAGGAAATCTACTATGCACTGATGATTGACCTCTTTAATGGAGAGAATATGGTATGCTAAAGTGTTGCTAAAGTGTTGATTGAAGTGGATATCACTGTCATTTCCTATAAAGCGGAAGATAATGAATCCTGATTGTTACGTATTTGATCAGAGCATTAAGTATAAGTGGTGGCCGAAGTATTGTCCAACATGCTGTCAAATTGGACATGTATGCAAGGTGAAGCCTTCTAAGCCGGTTCCAAAATAGAATACTCCGAAGCTAGGAAAGAATGATCCTAAGGGAGCAATGATCTGGAGAAGCAAAGAGCCCCAACCTAACACAGAGCATGTCCAAGCTCCTAACTAGTATATAGTGATCCTGGTATAGAGACTGACAAATGGAAACAGGTGAACAGGAAATTCAAGCAAACCAATATAATGCCTAGAGATTTGGAGAAAGTGGATAAAAAAGCATAGTCCTCTACAAGATAGTACTTTCCAATAGTTTTTTGAAGTAGCTTTGCACAGGATTGAGCAGGATAACAATAGTAAGGGGGAAGTGGATGTCACACCCCTTTTTCTCTCGGAGGATTAGAGTCGAAGGGTTTTTTTAATTAAAGTGACAGTATTGAATAAGGATTATTTTTATCATTTTCAGAGTCACCACTTGGAATTGAGTTATGGTGTTTCAAGTCACCTTTTTAAATCCCTAATCAAAAGGAAATGAGTCTTATTTGGTCTGCGAAATTAGAAGATTAGGTAAGGAATTCTGTCGATCGAGGGGACGGTGTGAGGCACCCCTCAAATTCCGTGGTTCTAGCACGGTCGCTTTTATTGACTTATCTTGATTAAAACTATTTTGATAATTATGTTTCGCTCATTTTATTATACTAAAACTCGTCTATTATTTCATATTAAATAAATCGGTGAAAGTTAATTTTTGAGAAATATATGCCAAGATACATTATAGCATCCTTGAATTTTAAAATGTCTCAGAAGATGCGTACACCGCATTCTTAATTGAGACGAATATTTTAAACACACCTAAACTTGCCTAGCGTTAACAAGCATTCATCCGTCTCTTACAACTCGAGACAATTTTCTTATTCATACTTACTCTCTTCGCTTTTTTTTTCAAATTTACAATGAGTTTTGAATTAATCCACAACTCACCTTGCTCTATCACAAGTGGATTTTCCCTCTTTTTTTTTTTTTTTATTGCGATGGCTTTTGAATAAACTCATTGAATAAACCTCTCATTATAAATATTTTTCTAGACCTGAACATCTATTATTGGCATATCACTAAGAAATTAAATAAAATCAATAAATCAACGCAACTTAGTATTCTTAACATATTAATAGGTCAACAAAGTACTCTAGATTAACTTAGATAAGATTCGAAACAAATTATAATAAAGTATTTCACGAAAACATGTCCACTGAGGTTAATATGATAGATAAATAATTTCCAATTTTACAGTTAATTATTAAGTTAAATAGTCAACTACACTTTACATTCTATTAATTAAGAAACCAACACGTTCTTTTATGAATTATTCCTTTTTCCCCCTTCTGTTTTTTTTTATGAATTTTGAACTAAATTTATATCTCAACTTGTTGCTTCTTACTTTTTAATTTAAAAACTTAAAGTTTAGCCTAAGTTCAAATCATTAAATACCCCCATTAATGGAAAGAATTTTTTACAATAAAATCGTTTATTTCTTAACTAGGAACTACGCAAGTAATTAATTGAAGTGCATGAGTGAGATGCAAGTTCTATCGTTTAAACATTGGTATCATTTTTTATATTAAAACTAAGTCACACTTTGCCCAATAAATTCTAAACAGTAAAAATAATCATAACTTTTGCTGTCAAGACATCAGATGGAAAATATGAAACCCAACTGACTATTCCAAATCACGTGAGCATTAAAAAATCTATATGCAATTGAAATTACCAACGTTTTACAATTAAAAGAAAACTATAAGTAACTTTCGACTGTCAAATAAATAGAAATTTATTTCAAATAGTAGATGAAGAAACAATCGATACAAATTGATTTAAATTCAAGTTTCATATATTCATAAAAATAAACTATGTAAGAGATCGAGAGTTACCTCTTGTGAAAAATAATTCACAATGAAAAGAAGAAGTCTCAAACTCAAAATCACGAACCAAGCCTCAAACTCCAACTTGTTGTCTGCCTATTTGTTTTCTCGATTTTTTATTTTTAGGTTTTTGTCTGGTTTCACTACGGTTTCTTTCTTTTCGTTTACTCTTTTTTTTTCTTCCTTTTTTATTTCCAGCCTTTGTTGTCCTTCCTTTTTCTTTCCTTAGTTTCTTTTTTTTTTTTCACTTTGATTATCCTTCTTCTGTCCGTGTGTTTCTCTCCTCCTTCATTGTTGTCCGTGTGTGTAATATACGGGTGTCATGTGGGAGGTTGAGGGAGTTGAGGAAAAAAGGGGGTGGTTAGGATAGTTTAGGATTGGATAGAATTTCAAAATTTAAATTTTTTTTTAAAAGAAGATAATAATATTAATAATAATAATAATAATAATAATATAAATAATTAATTTTTATATTTTAAAAAATAATAAAAGTTTAAAAATAGTCAAAAATAAATATAATTAAGATAGTACTAAAACTACTAACTTATTTATTTAAAAGAAACATATTTTTTTAAAAAAATTGTAATAATTTTTTTTTACATTGGAATAAAATAAAATAATACCCTAAAATTAACTTCATTTAGCTATTTATTTTTTAACTAAAAATTTACTAAAAATAAAAATAATAATTAAAATAATATCGAATCAAATATAAATATTTAATATTGAAAAATATATATATTAGACTCGGGGAGTGTAAAAAATCACGTGTCTACGGTGGAAAGCCTCCTAACATCACTCAACTGATTTGCATAAGAGTGGCTTCCTGGAATGTGAGGGGCATTAATAAGCATTTCAAGCACAAGGAGCTGCAAAAGATAATAAGAAGGAGAATATAGTTGTTTTAGCTATCTCAGAAGGGTCACTAAACAGAGAGCATCTCGTATAATTAGAAAGATATTTCCTTAATAGATTTGGGCCGACAATTATGACCAATAATATATAGGGAGCATATGGTTGCTATGGGATCACAATCAGATGGATTTGAATGTTTTTAGCACTAGCTCACAGCTTATACATTGTTCCATCCAGAGAAAGATGGATAGCATGGTTTTTTTTATTCACTGCAGAGTATGGCCTTCATACTATTGTTGATAGAAAGGAAATGTGGAGGGAGCTTAGGGTGTTATCGGATGACATTCATAACTTGTGACTTATTATGGGTGACTTTAATGCCATCCTTAATCATGATGATAGATTAGAAAGCCAGGTACAAGAGGCTGAAGTTAGAGATTTCAATGCACTACTGACCAACAATGGGTGACAGTCCTCAGGAAAGTGGATCGATTCAACACATGGACAAATTCTCATGTCCATAGTAGAATTGATAGAGGTCTTGCCAAACCTGCTTGGCTCAGCATGTGGCCACATCTTGAAGCTGAAGGAAAAGATCCCCGATTCTCTGATCATGCTTTGATGTGTGTTGCTATTACAGACCCAATCAATAGATATGTTAGTCCTTTTAAGTTTCTTGATCACTTGTGTAACTATAAATAGTTTATGTCCATTGTGGAGGAGACCTGGTCACTGCCAAAACAAGGAAATTACACGGTCAAGGTATGGAATAAGTTGAAAAAGATGAAGGAAGCTATGAACCTATTGATAGGACAGAATACTTAAAAGTAGAGCAAAGGATTAAAGACACTAGAATCAAGTTAGAACACATAAAACACAACTAAGGGACTGTTTTCATGACTAGTCCTTGTTTGATTTTGAAAGGAGCCTAAAACAAGATTTAGAGAAATAGGTCTTTGTTAAGGAGAGCACCATAAGACAGAAATCTAGGATGCAATGGCTTGCACTTGGTGACGAAAACTCTACTTTCTTCCATGCTTGTGTCAAGAGCAGAATTGTACAGAATGTTATCACTATGCTAGTCATAGAAAAGATGAGGTCCTACAAACAGATAAGGGGATTGAGGGTGAGGCTATTTCTAACACCCCGTACTTTTGGGCTAGAATCTAGTCCGTCGTTCCTACGCGTATAGACTCGAACTAGATCATTCCTTGTTAATATATGTGTGGTTATCAATCCTAGAGTGTGGGAATACCTTTGAATATGACTTGAGCTCACAAAAACCCCCCTAACACTAAGACGAGTTGAAAATATTTCTAGCGATTAAGTTTCAGTGGACGTTTAAACTTGGGTCAACTTTCATCGACCATAAATTCTTGTATATATCGAATTAGAGGGCCTACTATATATCAAATGAAAGATCTTCGAAGTATATTTTCAACGATACCAATTTTGCCAAAATTTGATACACGAGCAAAACGTTACAACTATTTTCGTGAGAGAGGCAGTAGCTGCGCGTGATTAGCGTGCGATGCACGCACCTAATTTTCAGGTTCTGTTTTCGCATTTTTAAGGGCAATTTGGACCTTTACCTCACCAAAGGTCTGTCCATAACATAAGATTCACGCCTCAAAAGCAGAATACACTCCATAATTCAATTTTTCCTCTCAAATTAAAACCCTAAATCCTTTCCCTCAAGATCAAGAATCAAGATCTTAAGTTCAAGACTCTAAGAAAAGGGTCAAGATCCGGGTTCCATCTGTTAAGATCTAGGTTCCATCTTTCAACTCTTATAGTCTAAGGTACATGGGGTTTATCCTAAAGACTACATGATCTTGTAAACATTAGAGCATGATTTAAAGATTATTAAGCATGAATTTTAAAGGGGTTTTGAAATCTATATTTAAATTATGTATTCTGAATGTTTCAACGTTACTATTGCTTTGGCCTTGTGGTCTTTTGCCCTAAATTAATTTACATGTATATGTATATGTATGAAAATTGAGATTTGAGATTGTTTGAGAGCACAAATTATGAATTCTCTCTCGTGTATTGAATTAAAGTTTATGGTTTTGTTGGAAAAGAGTTGAAATGCATGGTTTACGATGTGAAAGTAGTTTTCTCAATGTCATAGTATTTGAACATGATTTAGAAATGATGAGAGGGTGTTTCTTGAGATATCTATGTTTTGTGTTAAAGAGAAAAAATTGCATGAAATTAAGAATTTTGACATGACCACCTTTATTTATTGAATCGTTGATAAAGAGAATTGTTTGCTTGGTTTCACATGAGTTTTAAAGAATGAGTTTCTTGAAAAGAATTGTTAATATGGTGGTCCTGAATTCCATTATTTCAGAATAGAGACATAATTTGCTATAAATGGCTCAAAGAATGTGACTTTCAAGTCAATGGTATGACGATACCATGTAAATATATGCCATAACAGAACTAGAGTCTTCAGAGTTTGATTTTCAAAGATTGCATGTTGTAAAGAACTAAAAATTGGCTTAAAGAGGGTTAGGTGGTTACCCGAAGAGGGCACAAGTTAATCGACTCATAGCCTAAAGCCGTGTTTTGCCGATTGGAGTATGTTACTTTTGTACGCTGACGACGGCCCTGTGGCGTAGTAGAGATTCAGAGACTCCGATCCTTGCGGCAAACTTGGGTTGAGGGCTTGGCTGCTGAGTTAAGGGCAGATTTCATATAGCCCGTGGAATTACAGGGTATACCACCTAGCGCAGAAGTAAAACAAAGAGTATGTCACAAAGTTCAAATGATTTTATAAAGTCTTTTAAATATGCCTATGTGATTCTTAACATATGATATATTTATGAAGTGTTTTAAATCGCTCTCATATATGTTGAATAAAAATTATTATTTTCAATTTGTTCTGCGTACTAGTACAACTGTATTGACCCCCTACCTTTCAAGGTCTGAGGCTCAATCTAGTGGTCCGTCTAAGCAGTAGATCTTTCCAGACAAAAGTGCAGAGTTCAGTTGGCGAGCATTCTATGTTTCAGAAGGCCTGTTTAAATTTCAGACATTTATTTATGATTTTGGTCTACTGGGGGCCTTGTCCGAATTTTCAGACATCTTTGTTTCATATGTAGTAGAGGTTTCACAGACGGAGTCAGATATTATTTTAGAATGTTGTTGAATTGCAGTCTTTAACATTTTGTGGATTTCAGAGCATGACAACGATCCCATACTCCGTTATATTTCTGCATTTCTTTTCTGTATATGAATGGTGTATGTGATTATAAGTTAGATGGGTGTCTGGGCCTTCATGGTTCTAATTGCTCGTCACGACCAGGACCTCTATTCGGATCATGACACTATTGGTTTCTACAAGCGGCTTCTAGGGACATGTGTTGATTAGCTGCCAGCTATTGATCCGTCTATTTTAAAAACTGGGCCTTAATTGCAAAGAAAATAATAGATGTACCTTATAACTCCTATTGAGAAAGGATAAATACTAGCAATTCTAAAATATATTAATGATCTAAAATCCTTCGGATGCGGTGGATTTAATGCATGTTTTTTCAAGCATGGCCTGTTGTGGGGGATGAGATTACCGAGGTTCTTCTACACTTCTTCAAAGCTAATTGGATGTATAAGGCGATTAACCGCACCATTGTTACATTGGTGCCAAAGCTACAACACCCCACTTCTACAAAGGAATTTTGTCCTATCTCATGTTGCACTTGCTTTATAAACTTGTCTCTAAAATTCTAAATAAGAGGCTACAAAAGGTGATAGATGTTGTAATTGATCCGGGACAGGCTATTTTTCCCCCTAACAGAGTTATAACTAAAAACATCTTACTTAGCCATGAGTTTGTTAAGGGGTATACTAGTTAAGAGATCTCACCCTGATGCATGCTCAAAATTGACATGCAAAAATCATATGACTAGGTTGAATGGCCTTTTCTTGAGCAAATCCTGATTAGCCTAAATTTTCCCATGGTATTTGTGTGGTGGGTGATGACTTGTGTTACTACAGTCTCCTATTCTATCTTGATAAATGGTAAACCTACAACCCTTTTTGTCGCAAAGAAAAGTCTGAGATAAGGGGACCCTCTATCCCCACTCCTCTTTGTAATAATAGTAATGGAATATCTAAGCTGAGGAAATTAGGGAAGGAATCAAACATTAATTTCCATCCTAAATGTACTAAGTTGAGCCTTATTCAATTAGGGTTTGCAAATGATCTTTTGTTATTTTGTAGATGAGATGTTGGATCAGCAGCTTTTTTATTCCCAATTTCAAAGCTTCCCCAAAACTAGTGGATTCTATGTATATTGTGGAGGGGTATCCGCTAAATTACAAAATGACATTTTAGAGGTGCTACATTTCTCAAAAGATTAACTTCCTATAAAATACTTGGGTGTTCCTTTGAGTAAAAAAAGGTGTCTATTGTCGAGTGCCGATCTTTGATAGACAAGATCCTATGTAGAATTAAGTCTTGGCCTCAAAATTCCTTTCATATGCCAGTAGAACCCAGTTGATCAAGTTTGTGCTTCAATTCAGGTATTTTGGGCTCAAATTTTTGTCCTACCAAAAGAAGTGCTTCAGGTTATAGAGGCAACTTATCGAAGTTTCCTATGGTCTAATTGGAACAAAACTGTTATTATCAAGTTACTGTGGAACATATATACAAAGAAAGAAAAATTATGGGTCAAGTGGATCCACTGTTACTATTGTAGTAACAGGGTGATATATGAAGAAGTACCAAAGAGGCCTCTTGGATTGTACAGAGGATTTTCAAAGCAACTAAATACAACGAGTAGGATAGGATAAAAATGGTTGAATTACTTGAGATGCAACAGGTATCAATTAAATAAGTCTACTTGAAGTTGAGAAGGGAGTTTCAGAAGGTTGAATGGTGTAGACTGATGTGTAATTATTTAGTGATCCTAAATGGATCTTCATATTGAGGCTATTTGTTCTTCCCCATATTATATAACAGGGACAGACTGAGAAAATGGGGTTTGGAGGTAGAAATCAGATGTGGCCTATGTGATTTTTCGGATGAGAATCATTTGCACATGTTTTTTGCTTCTCCTGTATCAGCTTAGGTTTGGCAAAAACTACTTCAATAGATTTGAATGTCTAATACCTGCAGAATGGAGAACTGAAACTTCATGGGCTATTGCATATGCTAATGATAAGAGTAGTCAAGCTTAATCTTACAGATTGGTACTTGCTGCTACTGTCTACCCTTTGTGAAGGGAAAGAAACCTGAGGATCCTTCAGCAACAACAAAAATCAGTGGAGCAGATTACACGGTTGATCATTCAGGTGGTTCATGGTAGAGGTCGATGTCATGATAAGGTAGCTCAGTGGTTAGAGACTCATAATTTTATCCTACCCAGAAGGGGGGGAGGATACCTTGTAACTGTATTGAGTGAAATCTGTTAAACCTCTTTGCACTGTGGGTAGGTAAGTTGAGTAGTTGCTAATGCGCTAGAGCTCACTTTCCAGTGCTAGGTTTTTTGTGTTTGTTCTTTAACGTTGACTTCGGTAATAAAATTTGCTTATTTACCAAAAAAAGAAGTTAAATCCAAAAATTATCCCATACACTATATACCTCATGTGATACAAGGTCATTGAGTAATCTTCAAATGATAGATAAAGCCTCAAGTATCGGAGGTTCACTTGCTAACCTATCAAGTGCATCTTTAGTTGCTACTTAATTTTTCAAAGCCTACACAAGAAGCAGTTGCAAACAATTGGCAACCACCTGATGAAATTCCATTCTTTATATACTGCTTCAATGCTGGCACTTTCTTCTCATGATACCATTAAAATTCTCCTAAAGAATCTAGTTTGATTGATCAGTTATAAAAACTAGAAGGCACAATAAATTAATGTCATTTAATTTGACCTCAGATGACATTTATGCCTCCAATTTTGGATACTTCAACAACAACAACCGACTCAGTATATTCCCACAAAGTGAAATTTTGGATACTTAAACTTGTATAAAGTTGAATAAGTAGATACACCGTCCTACGCGGGATCATAAAATCACGTTCGATATATGTGTCTACTTGTTCAATTTTATACAAGTTTAAGTGTCTATTTGTGTACATCTAAATTTGAAGTGTTATCAACTGATCAAGTCAATATAAAGGGCACATTTATGTATTTTCATCGTTGGTGTTGATCAATTAAAGTAATTGTTTGCTACTTTATTTATAATAAGTACCTCAGTTATGCAATAATCAATTAGAAATGACTAGTTTTCACTTGCTAACTCCTTCTCAACTTCATTGAAAACATCTAGAAGACCACGATAAATGATCTTCATATATGATGGTAACTGTTTTGAAGCATCAATATTCCACCTACATATTTCACAAACATCGAAATCATTCAAATCATATTCTATTGGGATAAAAGAGCATGTGTATGAGTGTGTATAACAAAAAGAATTACTACCTTTCAATTGCCTCTGCAAAGAGAATAAGTTTATTTAGTGTTTCATAGATAACATACGTGTCATCTATAATTGAAGTGAAGAATAAAATTTTTGTAATAATTTTCCTCCCAAAGCTATACTGAGGCTCATAGTGGGAGCCTAAACTCCAAAAGTATAACTCAGCCAATCTGTCTCTGACATAAGGTAATGCCTTCACCACTTCTAATTCTTTCCACCATAACAAATTGAGTGTTTAATTGGAAAGTGTTTGGATTTTAATATTTCACCAAAGGTTAAGATGTGTGCGGGGAGTTTCCTTGTGATATCACCAAACACTTTATTGCATAATTCATGATTTTCTTGGTAAAATGATATGTATTTCCTTGTTTCTACCTTCACCATACCATCTTTAATTGGAAACTTCAGTGCGTTATTGACTTGTTGTGCAAGCTGGGAATTGGTCAATTCAGGCAAAATTAGTTTCAATTGAGTGATAGTGAAATTCAATGCTTCGTCCAGAATTACTTCGCCATGTACTCTGTATTGTGCTGCCTCATGTAAACTCAACATTCCATGCACATTGTTAACCAATTCTTTCTTGAAGTCTCCTTCGTCGTCGGTGAACTTCCTAAAAACATCTACTTCAAATTTTGGACGAATTAGATAAATCATATTTTCATGAAACTAGTTTTTTCATCCTTTAATTTGAACGATACTTACCACATGAGACAAGATAACCTTGTTGCCTAAGTAATCGAAAGCATAGTGCAATAGCATGAAGGTCATCGCCATCAACTTCCCCAATCCATTCTTCATAATGAGTGTACATATAACTCAATGATTCCTCAATCTCACGTTCAAAATGATAAGCTACACCAAGACGTTGAATTGTGTTGATGAGATCAAGCTTTTGCAAAGAATTTGAAGGAGCCATCACTAGCATCTTTCTCACTTCTTCTTTTAGGTCTTCATGTTGCTTCTCTTCCTCCTCATTAGCCACCTATTTGGGAATATATATGTTACTCATATGAATTTGTTCAGTATGTATATTGACACTATAAAAAATATTTACTTATTTACCGGTAGATCAGCATACGTAAGAAAATGGTCTCCCCAAGCA